>CM057456.1:418065000-418665000 GCA_016271365.2 Neoceratodus forsteri | reverse complement strand
TCTCTGATATAAACCTTATGGCCCCCATTGGCAATAGTGACCACAACTCCTTATTTTTTAATATTCCTCTACATATTTCTAAGAATACCAATAACAGCAAATCTAAGGATTATAGCAAAGCTAATTTCATACAGATTAACACAGAATTAAACAAAATTAACTGGACAGAAATGTTTAGGGGCAAAAATATCAATAAAGCATACGAATGTCTGATTAATACTATACACCATCTAGAAGACATCTATGTTCCCTTAAAATTAAAATATAATAACAAAGGTAAATCCCTATTTGGTACAATAAAACCACTGATAAACAAATAAAAACTAAGGAGCGTTTATTTAAGAAACTAAAAAAAGATCCTAGTTTATCCCTGAGACTTAAATACAAAACTACCGTGTCTACATTAAAAAAGTTAATTAAAACTGCTAGACTTAGATTTGAGTTCAACCTAGCTCACTCTAAATCTAATCAGAAATCTTTGAATTCTTACATCAATGGTAATAAGGGGAGTATTAGACAAATAGGTCCACTTTGTGACAACGGGTTTACTATAACATCTAATAAGGAGATGGCTGACCACTTTAACAGATACTTATGTTCTGTCTTTGATCAACCCATAACTCCCATTATTTCTATCACTAGAAATGACTCCCCCATTCCCTTATTTGATCTTTCTGAAATTAAGAACGCTCTATCATGTGTTAAAAGATCTACTAGTTCAGGTCCTGATAACATCAACTCTATATTTCTCCTAGAAACGTTAGATTCAATTTGCAATCTCACTTCAAGTGCTATTTAATAAATCTTTACTAGAGAATGAAATACCTGATGTTTGGTGTAAAGCCATAGTTACACCAATTTTCAAGAAGGGGAACAAGTCCAATGTTCAGAACTATCGACCTATTAGTCTGACCTCCATTTTAGGAAAAGTTATGGAACGTTTAATTAAATCTAGATTGGAGAATACAATTGAACAACTTGATATTTCTGACAACTCACAGCACGGTTTTAAATCTGGCCTTTCATGTACAACTAATCTCATATCTTTCTATCACAAAATAAGTAAGTTACTGGATAACAACATACCAGCAGATGTATTATTGTTCAATTTCAGTGAGGCCTTTGATCATGTGTCACATTCCTTGTTGATTAATAAACTTCACAATTTGAGAATTCCTTCACTTTTGGTTAATTGGATATCTCAATGGTTATTTAATCGTACTCAATTCATTAGAATTAATGGAGCATATTCTTTTTCTGGTAGGGTTACAAGTTGAGTCCCTCATGGCTCCATGCTGGGGTCTGTCCTCTTTAATTTCTTCATTCTTGATATGGATATTATTTCTAATAACTGCCTTTCTAAATTTGCAGATGATACAAAACTTGGAGACAGAGTTAATATTTCAGTTAATATTCAACTCCTTGAGCAAGATTTATCTATCGAGCAATGGACCCCACAAAAACTCAGTGTTCTTTATCATCAACAAAAGCAAGGTTTTACATTTTGGTAGGAACAACACAACTCATAAATACTATTTAAACAGCCAAAAACTTAAATTATTTACTTGTGAAAGAGATCTCTGTATTATGATCTATACTAAACTGTCATCTAGTGACCATTGCAGCAAAGTAGTTAGAACATCTAATATAATTTTGAGACAGATTAATAAAACCTTTATCAGCAAATCTGAGCATTATTTAGTGCCATTGTACAGAGCCTATATTAGACCTCATTTGGACTACAGTTCTCCCTTCTGGAGTCCTTATCTTAAAGCTGATATAAACCGTCTACAGCAAGTTCAAAGGAGGCATACTAAATCCATCCCCAGATTAAGCAATACACGTTACGATACCAGACTCAGGGAAACAAAGCTCTATCCATTATTTTTGAGAAGGCAAAAGGGCAATCTGCTACTTATGCACAAGCTAGTACATAATCCCAGGCTGCTCAAGATATGTGGACTAACATTAGCCAACAAGAGAATTGTGGGAAGACTACATGCTAAGCAATTAAATATTGACTGGGCTAATACCAACAAATATGATAATTGTTTCAATATAAGAGCAGCAAAATGTTGGAACTCCTTGGCACAGACAATTGTAGATAGTAGATTTCCCTCTATCGACCCATGCTTCTGGTTTATTTTAGTTTTGTCAAAAAATAGCCTTTTACATTTTTACAATCTTCGGCCGTGGCTCACTAACGATCTTCGGCCGTGGTTGCAGCCGATTATTTTGCAGCCTCGCAGTCAAAGATTGCTAGCGAGCCGCGACCCCGGCCCAAGATAAAGGGGACAGGAAAATTCATGTAATTTTTTATCAGTAAGTAAACCAAACATACAGTGGTAGCTATAGTGTGTTGTGTTTTTTTTAGTTGTAATCTGTGGTATTTTTGTTTGGTCTGTAAACTGCCCTGCAGACATGTAAACATGTTATGTAGTCCATAAAAGTGTTTTTTCTTTTTAATCTGTATTATTTTCATTATGTCTCCATAGTTGCTTGTAACTGAACTGATCCATAAACTTGTCAGCATGTTTTGAAGTCCATATTGATTTATCTTGCCCCCGATTGCATACTCATAAAAAAATTAAATTAAACTTTCAGTTTCCATACAGTAGTGTCCTATCCCAGTTCCCAATAAGCCCACCTGATAGTTATTTATTTCCCCTTGCACAGTGTCCCACCCAGTCCCAATTACCCATCGACAGTAATTATCTAGCCATGTAGAGCAATGTCACACCCCTGTCCCCGATCGCTAACCGGATCTTGAGAAGTTTTTTTTATATGTGAGAATTTACTACTCATCTCCACCCCTGATCCCCACTCACTACCATCACTTTTTCAATGCCATACCCATACAGAAAATAAAAAAACACAGCAAACTAGTTGATCTCCCCACCCACCACCCACTTAGGCACCCCCTCTCCCTGAGAACTGACTGTCGATGAGCAGCCCAGTCCTCCTCTCATCTCCCCGGCTGCCCACTATCTGAGCTATGAATGAGTATAACTCATTCATAGTTCAGTTGGTGGGCAGCAGTGGAGGCAAGAGGAGGGCTGTGCTGTTCGCTGACTGGCAGTTCTGGGGGAGTGGGGGTTAGCTGAGTAGGCTGTGGGGGGGGGGAGCCACTAGACTACCATGGTGGTGAGTGGTGGTTTGTGGTGGAGACAAGCAGTAAATTGACACATACAAAAAAAATAAAAAAGACATTATCGAGATCTGGTTGTTGATTGAAGATAGTGGTGGGGCACTTCTCTACAGTGAATAATTAATTTCTATCTGACGGGTGATCTGGAATGGTGGTTACCTTAGTGGGTAGTGATTGGGTGGGGGTGCAAGTTACTGGCCTATCATGGTCTTAGTTTTATCCTTTTTTGGTATGACGATAGGAAAAGAGGTGCCATGGGTGTTGGTGGGGGTGGGGGCAGGAGGGGGGTGACCAGTAGTAGACTTATATTTTAAAAATTGGAAAAAAAAGAAAAGAAAACATACTGTCTCAATGTTGGGACACAACACTTATAAACAAAGAATGACAGATAATGGTGACAAACTGCAATGAAATGTCAAGCTTCAGTGCCAATCCTATTTTCATGACATGTACAATACAAAGGAATCTAACTGAATGTCATGTCCAAAAAGAAGAGTTGCTTCTGTTTCCTCCAGTTTTTAACACTTTGGACAATCCCCTTAGTAGACTACTTTGTGATCTTTTTGTTTTTAATCGATCTCCTTGTGTGATGTAATGCTTGCTGTCGTGTTTTGTACAACGTTTGGGCACTCTGCCATACTAGTCCATAAGTGCCTGTTCGTGGGGATGCCACATTTGCACACAGATTGGCACAGCATAACCTGAAAACTGTGTTAGAGTAGTAGTTCTAGTCTACCTAGCAAATATGTGTAGAAATGGTAGATTTATTATTTTAACTTACAAAAAATGATAATATTATTTAGTTGTTTAACCAGGTATAGCACAATAAGCTGAAAGCCTTTTTACAGGAGCGACCTGGGAGCACAAGAAGGTTAAGTGACTTGCTCAGGGTCACACAGTATGCAAGTGGAAGCTGTGGGATTCAAACCCAGGTCTGGTCTGCTGGATGTCACCAAATTTGCAGCTCAGAGCCTTAGACCACTGCGCTATACTGCCTCCACTAAAAATAATTTAATAAAAAATTAATAAAAAAACAGGAGGAAGAAAAGCTTTGTCATCCCCCTCAGTGGGGATCAAACGCAGGACCCTTTACATCATATGCTAATAACTAACCATTCAAGCTACCAGCTGTGGTTATTGATATAAATGTTTTTTTTTTACTTATCTTCATCAATTCAACTTGTAATGGCACAAGTTGGACTGAGATATCCATTCTGGCAATGGGTTTCATATGAATAAATACATATTGTCTGAGTTATTTATGACTGAAGAAAAATTATATTTATGTTGTATTTTAAATTATATTTATATTCTAAATATAAATTAATCCCTGCTTGCCTCCTATCCTGAAATCTATCATGCCCCAGAGTCATTAGGATGCTAATAATATTCCACTACCACTCAGCACTACTGAACAAGCCATAATTGTGATTAAAAATTAAATTAACTATCATTGCACAGTGAGACAGAATTGTCTCCTCTATTTTGATGGGACATACAGTTAGATTCCTGTGTACTGTACATGTCAGGAAGATTGACTTGGCTCTGAAAATGTCATTCCATTGCAGTGTGCAAACATTGTCTGTCACTCTCTGTAGGTTTTATGCCCTGTTGCCAGATTATCAGCACCGCATCAGGGGTCAGAGGGAAATGGATGTATGACACTGGGAGGGACATTCAGTATTCACCCGTATTTGTGTGTGAAGAACAACAAGTGCCACAGTCCCCACCTGGTCCATATGTAGAAGTCCATTATCTATGTGAATGTGCAGTGCTATGTGTGCAAAGTCTTGGGATGGACAACGCAGATTGTGGACTGCAAAATCAAGAAAGAGAGAGAGAGAGAAAGAGCAATACATATTGACAGTGGGCAACAGATAACTAAAAACCAAAGCTTGTTGTAAAATGAACATTTCCCTCCAGTGTACCAACATTCTGTGACTCTCTTGCTCTCTCTGTATGATTCAAAGTTTTGTTGTGTCCTCTGATCAACAAAACATTGTCAGTGGACTGAGGAAACATTGCCAGTGGACCAAGGGACATGTGTGGGCATGAGTGTGTGTGTGTGTGTCACAGGGAGTATCTTTCAATCCATTTCCCACAATCGTCTCTGCATGTGCTGGAGACAGACATGCTATACACACAGTGATTCAAGTCTGTCTCTCACCCTTTCTCATCTAGATATGCAGCATACAGTGATGACACAGTACAACGGCAACCACACTTAGGGCAGTAATGGCAAATACGTGATAGTGTCACTGCCATGCTATCACCATGGCAACATGTTCTGCAAATGCTGTGCCATCTTCCTCACTCTCTCTCTCTCTTTCTCTCTCAAGACTGGTAGTGCAGGGTGGGGGGGAGGTGGGAAAAGTGCAACATGGGCATAATCGGCACATAAGTTTCAGATCTACCCTGCTTGCACTTCACATCTATCACTTAAACATCCTCAAAACTACTACCTTTTCAGCATCGGCAAGACTGACAGTGTGACTCGGGGCGAAGGGAGGAGAGGGTGGAGAGTAATGTATAAATAAGCAATATATCAATATTAGTTTAAAACACAATAAAACCTTTCGACGTGAAATTTTACGGTAAAAAAGATACAGACCTTAGGCACAATAATAGCCACTGCTGACTGACGAGATTGGACAATCAGTGATGGGCATGGCAAGGGCTCACTCTGGTGAGACCAGCACACAAGCAATAACATCATGGAACTAACAGGCAGGCTCAGAAAAGCAGACTCAGAAAGAAAACTGAATCTAGCAAGACATGCAAGCATCCATTTAATTTTTGCCTGATTCAGAAAATGACAAATAACACATTTTCTTTGTTTTTATAGCTTTATTATTTAAAAACTAACTGAGACACGTACTCTACATAACAGAACCAACAAGCACATGAATGTCTTGTTAATCATTTCCTGTCCTCTTTAAATGAATGTGGCAGAAAGTACTCAAGGTTGAGATTTTCAACTACAAATGAATAAAATAATTAAATGCATATGTGTAATAGTTTGTTTGACAATTCTTATTGGTGTCTCACACACACAGTAATTGTTCTGGCACCAGACCCAGCACCACTCCTACTCTCTGCCACCAGCCATTTACAGTCCCGGTACCTTTCCTACGTGAAGTATTCCTCCCACTCTCTCCCTCTGCTTGCTGTTGACCCCCACCCAAACCCTTTCCCAGCACTGTGTTATTCAAATTTTCTCTCCCACTCTCTCCCTCTGTGTGAAGTCATCCCACCCCCCCTTTACCAGTACTGTTCAATTTATTTTTGCATCCCCTCTGCAACTTGTATCAATTCTGCCCCACAAGCTACAGTAGTTACACACACTGACACAGCAAAATTGGTGAGCCACGTTTAATTAGGCAGATGTGGCAGCAGGGCTCCCCATATTCGAGCGTGCCCCATGACTATGTTTTTTTTTCACACACACCTGTGCTACCTTTTCTCATGGCATGATTAACTATAGGGCAGATGTGGCAGCAAGGCTCCCTACTATTTGAGTCTTCCTTGTACGCATTTTAATTTTCAGGTTTTTATATTTACTTACTGAATTTTTTTTGGGGTGGTCTGTTTTTTGCATTTCTGCTTTGCTGCTGATGAGTTGAATATGTAATTTTAAAACAGGGAATGTTTATTTTTTTCTGGATAGTGTCTAATGGTTGATGGTGTGGGGTGTGTATAGTGGCTAACTTCAGTTCCGATAGCAGTGATGGGAAGTGGAAGAGCCATTTAATACTATATGTAATTGTGAACTTGAGAGGTCTTTACTAGAGACAATTATAGGTATAATGAAGTGTACTGTGGATTCACTGGAGTGCTAGAAACTGCAAGCCAGCATACCGCATGAAGCAGAATCAAAGATGCTGAGTTCAGATAAGGACCACTTGTCATTTTTCCACATTAAAATCATAAATAATTGACTGTGAAATCACCTTTCTGGTGGGAATTGTGTAATGACTGTCATATTGTTCATGAGGTTGGGTCCCCAAAAGGCCATGTTGAAAATTTGGGGTCAAAATCTTAAAAAATGTCGTTATGCATAAAAGTTGAAACCCTCATTGAAATACATTGGAATGCATTTACCTTAGTTTCTGATATTGCAGTCACTGGTTCAAGCAGCAAGATGTGTCTTTGATTGGGAGGGCGTATCTCAAACCTGGAACCTCTTCAGGTGAGTGAGGGTGTGTGGGGGTGTGGGAGGTGCGTGCACAGTGAGAGGTCAAGTGGAGGTGTGGCTGTGATCAGTGATGGATGTTTTTTTTCAGGTTTAAAAAAATTAAAACAGACATCGAGGGATGGTTTTCTTATTTTTCAAGAACTTTTACATATACAAGGGCATAGCCAGTAACCACCAATGAAAAGAAGCAATATATGGGGATCGGAGGGTGTGGGGTGCCAGTAGACACCAGGGAAAGATACAGGAGGGTGACAGAATGTTTTTAAATTCAGCAGACCAGTGATACGAGTACTACTTTCAAAAGGCACATACACAATATCTTTTTATGTTCAATTCCCACTCCACGCCACAACTTTAAAGCTGAGTAGTGTTTATTACCAGAGAGTTTCAGGTATCTCAGAAATTGAGGCCCAAAATAACTCTAAAAAAAATCAAAATTCACATTGGAAGATGCCAGTCAGAACCCAAGCACCATGGTGACAAACAGGACGTTTTTCCATAAAAACACAACAAGATAAATTAATTACAGCACAGCCTTTTAGGCAATAAAATATAATAACTGGGGAGCATTTTCGCTTGGATCTACAACGCCGCATTGACAACAAAGTTTCGATCTGACAGTTCAGCGATGGCCTTATGTTGACCGCAAATTGAGGTTGGTATAGAGCCATTCGGTAAGCTGTCTATTTTTTTCAGGGTGCTTCACCCCCTCCAATCCCCTATGCATGGGGCTCTGTCCCTGCAGTCCCCATATCTTAATATAATCAACTCTGAGTGAGAGTTGATTCAGAAAGGGGGTGCAAGACCCGTAGAAGCAGTGCTGAGGTCTCACAGGCACATTACAGCACCAACATCAAACTGGTGCTATAATATACTTCACTGTTGAACTATCACTGTAGAGATGGCATATGGTTTTCTCCCAAAGGGAAACCCAGTTATAATTTGCCATTATAACCTGCAGGTTATAATGGCGAACATGCGCCAGGTTTCCCTTGCTCCACACATATGCCAGCTGCTGCCCTTCCCTTCCTCAGCACCGGACACTCCCGTCCCCAGCCAGTGGCACTTGGCAGTAAGTAAATAAATATAACAAACTCACCTCTCACCGTTAGTTTTAGAATACTTGGTTAAATATGTACTCCTTGATTAAACCTTTTTTTTTAAAGAAAAAAAGAGGAACGTTTTCAGCAGCCGTGGACCACGCTTATCCCAACCAGGCCACGGCTGAACACTGATGTATTTATATTTATATATAATTGCTTTGGCAAGAAAATGCTCCACAGCAATTATATAAAATAAAACATGTGGTGGTGTGTAAAACTCGAATTTCACACACACCCTTGATGTTGCATGCGTGAATCAACCCTATGAGCTACGCTCTCTGGGTTTATGTAGCATCCAACATCTTGGGTGTGTGTAAAATTCTTGTTAAACACACCACACCATGCATTATTCTGTATGTTGTAGAGCAGGCAGAACTTCCAAGCTAAAAAGTCTAAAAATTAGTAATATACCTTCAGTGTTTTGAGCAGCCATCTTGCTGCTCCCAGAAGGGACAAGAAATGATTCTAGAGTGATGAAAAAGGATCCTTTTTAGTGACTCATAACACGAAAAAGGACTTTTTTTGGTATCACACAGTCATGAAAAAGGATTCATTATATTTAAAAAAACACATTTATGGGGCATACTTGCAATTTTAAAGTGCAGATTGCTCCTGACAGGGTTCGAAATCAGCCAGTTAGGTATGACGGTGTCTCTCCAGGATGTCATTTTTCTAGAGTTTTAAATTTAAAAGAAAAAAAAAAACAGAAAACAAGATGGCGGCTCACGAAAAAGGATTTTTCTCTTATGAAAAAGGATATGATTCTCATGAAAAAAGAAAGGGTCTCACGAGAATGAATCCTTTTTTGTGGGATCAGATCCTTTGTCGAACTTTCTCCCACTATCCTGAAAAGTGATCTTCCCATTGAAAACAATAGGGAATGAAAAACTGAATAACTTTGCAACAGATTAACATTTTTCCACAAAACAAAGAATGTCTCTTCTGTTACCCAATCTGGTTCGTTTTTTTTTTTTTTTTTTGGTGGGGCTGTTTCTCTGGTCCCTGACCCCACCTGATTCTCCCCCATCCCCTGGCTTCCACACCTGGGCAGGGCCACCAGGTGGGTGAACCCTCCACAAGATCATGGGTTGTGAAGCCCTGGCTTGCCCCCTAGGGTGGGGTCATGGGAGCAGGACCCCCCCAGTGGACATTTGTCTGAGTGGGGAGTGGTGGCAGAGTGGGGCCATCTTTTACGGCTGAATTTTTTTCTGCATTCTTTCCCCCTGGGGGTGGGAATGTGTAATTATGCCAATGTCTGCCCCATCCCCCAAAATGCATGGCGCCAGCTGCGCAGGACCCCCAGCCTCTACCACGGATCCTTATTGTGCTGGACACTCTTCTCCCTTTCCCTCAGAGAGGGAGAGCAGTTTTCTGGATGCTCTTACCTAATCTGTTTCTACTATAAAAAAAATCACACTAAAATTCCACACCTTCTGAACGCAGCTCGCTAAGGAAAAAAATGCAAAAAGTGGTGACTTTATGACTTTTTCACTGTCTGGATCTCAGAATCCACAGATCCAACCATAACAACACTTGCCAAATAAAGAGATCTACCCCACATGAAAGCACATACCAAATTTTGAGAAATTCATTGATCAGTTGCAAAGTTATTAAAGTGCAAAATTTGAGATTTAACATTAAATATGCTTCTCAACCCTAACTATAGGGGTACTACTACACTCTATATATATATATATATATATATATATATATATTATAGGGGAGCAGTAGCACCCTCTGGTTAGGATTGTACCAGGAATTCTATGTTAAACTCTAATTCTTTCACCTTAATAACTTCAGCATTCTTTGATGAAATAGCTAAAAATGTGGCATGCAGAGTCATTTTGCCAGTATCTCAAAACATGGAAAGTTTCATAATGGCATCTTGTATGGTTTCTGAGATACTTAATATGGGATTGTTTTCCCTTATCTACAGCCCAGACAAAATTAATTTTTTTTCTGAAATTTTCCGAAATGATGGGATCTGTGCCAAGGGTGTGCCTTTGAATAGTTTGGTGAAAAACTATGTCACCATTTTAAAATTTTAATGGGTTTTGTGATAGCGGTGAGACAGGCAGGTAAATGAAAACCATTTGAAATACTAATTGTTAAGAATTTACTGCTTGTGCTCATAGAAATACTGTTTGTGCTTCCACCATCTTGTTTTTTTCCCCTTTTAAAAATGGTTTTCTACAGAAGTACTGCTTTGTAACGAATGAGCAAGACCTGTATTTAGGTCTCAGTTACATGCTTAGTTCCGTTATTGTATTATTATTTAAAAATTTTGATGGCAACTATGTCTTTTTGGGGCGAGAATCATGATGCCCATCACTCAGTTTAGGATCAGTCAATCCAAAAATTACAATTCACAGTTCTTTACAGTTAGAACTTTACTGTTCAAATTGTAAAGACTGCGAACAGTAAAGGTCCATGACAGTTTGAACTGTCATAGCTCTCTGGTGTCTAGTGGCACCCCCAACTGCTAATTTCCATCCCCTGAATAAAACAATATGACCTCCGTGGTCCAGTCGTCCCTCCCCCTCCCCCATGCTCTGATCACTGACTCCATGTTAAACAATGGATTCCCTGGTGGTCCAGTGGTCCCTGCCCCCTCCCTCATTCTCCAGTCATGGTCCCAGTGTCAAATAATACATTCCCTCATAGTTCAGTGCTCCCTCCCTCTCCTGCATTCTGTGATCACTGTCCCCATATAAAAAATATATTCCCTGGTAGTCCAGTGGTCCCTCCCCCCCTCCACTGTTCTCTGGTCACCATCCACATGTAAATATTAATATTACCTGGTAATCCAGTGGTCCTTCCCCCTCCCCATTCTCTGATTGCCATCCTCAAGTCAAAATATTATTCTCTGATAGTCCAGTGGTCCCTCCTCCTCCTCCATTCTCCATTCTCTGATCACTGTCCCCAAGTCAAATTTACATTCCCTGGTAGTCCAGGGATCCCTCCCCCCTTCCCCATTCTCTGATTACCATCCCCATGTAAATATTAATATTCCTTGGTAATCCAGTGATACCTCTATCCTGTTCTCCAATCACTACCACCAAGTCAAAATATAATTCCCCAGTAATCCAGTGTTCCTCACCTCTCCTAGTCTCCAATCACCATCCCCAAGTCAAAGCTACATTCCCTGGTAGTCCCACAGTCCCTTCCCCCTTCCCTGTACTCTGATCACCATCCCAATGTGTTTTTTAAGCCTGCAAAAGAAAGGTCCCTCGCCAATCAGCCCCCCCACTACCCTTTCAGCACCCACCACCCCACACCTCCCAGTACACCCCCACACACCCTCACTCACCTGAACAAGTTCCAGGTTCACAATCACTCTCCAGTTGAAGACACATCTTGCAGCTGGAACCGGTGACTGCAATATGAGAAACTAAGGTAAACAGGTTCAATGTATTTCAATTGGTGTTTCAACTTTAGCACATAACTATGCCATTTTTTTACATTTTGACCCCACATTTTCAACAAGGCGTTTTGGGGACTCCACCTTATGAACAATATGACATTAAACAACTCCCACCTGAAAGGTTGTTTTGTGGTCACTTGGTGAATTCACCTTTCAGGTAAGATTTGTAAATTTTTCTGCCCTTGTTCACGAGGTGGGGTCATAAGAAGGCCATGTTGAAAATGTGAGGTCAGAATATGTAAAAATGGCAACGTTATGACCATTTGTTGCAATTTTACTATGCATGCTTATAACTTTGGAAATTTTAAATATTTTGACCCCAGATTTTCAACATAGACATCTTATTATGCCACCTCATGTATGTCACAGCTGTCATTCTTCAAATCCTGACCAAATATAGTTTTGAACTTGTGGCACAGAATGGTGTTGCAGTTGAGCAGAATTATGTTTTGGTGGGCATTTTAAAATTTTCTGTGCAGGGTATATGAGGTGGGAAATAAGATGGATATGCTAACTATTTGGTCACTGTTGCCCTATAAATCAAAGTGCAGGGTCCTTCCACTGCTACATGCATATACACATCTATAGAGGCATGGGAGCATAGGGCCTGTCAGCCTTGCACTCTCAGAGGCAAATATGGACATGATTACTCTATCTCAAAAACTATGGACAGATGGGAGCTCAGGGCCCAGAGGGCCTTGTGCTCCCACAGGCAAATAAGGACATGATTACTCCATCTCAAAAACTATGGATGGATGGGAGCACAGGGCCCAGCACTCCCACAAGCAAATAAGACTACAATTACATTATGAAAGTTTTTTGCAAAGGATACAGTTATACTATCTCAAAAAGTATGGAAATTCTTTGCAAAAAAACTTGCTAATGCGTTAGTTAGGGCTAAAGTGACAAACATAGGGAAATATGGTGTTAGGGTTTTCAATCCTAACACCCCATCCCCATCATGGAGGCAGAAAATGAAGCATGAGGTCTGATGTGGGGGTATCAAACCTAACACTCACCTCATTCTCATTCACTGTACACATCTATGCTTATTTAGTGATGGAATGGGGTGAGCATTAGGCTTAGGACCCCCACAGCACACCTCACTCCTCATTTTTTGCCCCAAGGTGGGGGTAGGGTATTAGGGTTGAAAAGCCTAACACCATATTTCCCCAGGTTTGCCACTTTCACCCTAACTAGTGCATTAACAAAGTATTTTGCAAAGAACACGTGCACACACACATATCTATATCTATATCTATATCTATATCTATATCTATATCTATATCTATATCATCTATTTATTTATTTTTTGTTTAACGGGTAAGTGCACTAGCCATAGCAATGACTATTTTCAGGCATGACCCAGGAAGGTACTGTACAGCAATGCAGACAAACATTCCAATACAGTTTCGACATATTTGACAACAGTATATAGAGCAAATAGAAAAAGTAGCTATAGACAGTGTCAGAGAAAAAAATCTCAATCTATCTGTCTGTCTGTCTATCTATCTATCTATCTATCTATCTATCTATCTATCTATCTATATATGTATATATATACATTTTATGTTGCAAAAAAACTTTGCTAATGCTAGATCAAAGTGACAAAAGTTGGGAAATGAGGCAATAGGGTTTCCCTAACACCCCACCTTCCCAAACCAGGCAGGATAGCAGGTGTGGGGTGTACCTTGTGCTTCTCAAGCCAAACACTCACCCCATTCCCTCTGTAAATAAGGTAAGATGTGTAGACTTTATGAGAATGTGGTGGGTGTTAGGCTTGAGAAGGCCAAAGCACATCCCACACCTGCTCTCCTGCCTGGTTTGGGAGGGTGGGGTGTTAGGGAAACCCTAACATCTCATTTCAAAACTTTTGTCCCTTTTACTCTAACTGGAGCATTAACAAAGTTTTTTGCAACTTTGTTCCTTACTTTTTCAGATAGTATAATAGTCTCCTTATTTTACTGTGGGAGCGCAGGATCCTTCAGACTCTGCACTCCCATCCCTCCGTAGATGCATATGTGTATGTAGCTGTGGAAGCACGGGGGCCCTCCAGGCCCTGTACTTCTACTTACAGGACAACAGTGACCAAATTAACAGCATAACCATCTTATTACCCCATCTCCTGTATCAGGTACAGAAAATTTTTGAATCCCAGTCAAAACATAATTCTGTGCACTTCAATACCATTCCACGCCACAGGTGTGAAAACACATTTTGGCTAGGATTTGAGAAATGACAGCTGTGACATACATGAGGTGGGGTAATAAGAAGGCTTAGTGCAACTGGCTGGGGCACTTCTGGGTTCTCTGGACTATATTTAGCTGCCCAGTGGCGAGCGCACTCACTACTAAAAATGCTCCTTGACATCAAACTTGAATTGCCTGTTATTTTTTATTATTTTAAAAGAAACATTGCTGTCTGATGTCATTTATGTAGTCCTGTATCCAATTTTTTGATTTTAGATGTGCTGACATTTTACTGGAGCCCTAGCCCATGCTCCGCTAGAAGGAGGAGCTGTAGTTTTTTTGAATATCCTCCAGAACTACAGCTCATTACTTTTAAATTAAATTTTGTTCAAACTACAAGGGGAACCTCTGTCCCACATAAGCATTTGATGTTGCATGTAAATTATAGCTATTATTAAGTTTTTGAGTTAAAAACTGCTGGAGGCTTAGCGTGACTGGCTGGGGCACTTCTGGGTTCTCTGGGCTATATTTAACTGCCCAGCAGCTAGTAGGATGAGCCCGAGCAGGGCAAGTGTGCACTGTCACACACGAAGACACGCACAAAGACACGTGCGTCTGGCGCGTGTTAGGTGTGTTTGGCGAGGATGCGAGGAAAGAGTCAGCTGTTTTTTATATAGGGAGAAGTGTTACTTGGGTAAAAATCAATTAAGGATTAGTATGTCAGGTGAAGAAATCTTTAATCATTTAATATTCCCCATCCATTTAATAAAGTCTGCATTGTTACACTGTTGTTAAAGCAATATAGTGCTGTGTTGTACAATTGGATTTATCCCTTTAACATGGATGAGTTTATTACAACCACAAAAGGTGATGTAGGCATAAAATGCCCTACTTGCAACATGTATTCTTTTTCTGCTGATATATTACATAACCAATCAAGCTATAAATACATTAAATGTGCTATAAATGAAGAACTGCAACAAGAAATCAGTACATTTGGGGTGAGATTGCAAACCCTGGAAGCTAGTCAAAAAAATATGGCTACTAAACTAAACACAAATATACATGCAAAGGGACAATTGTTAATTAATCCTCTATGCAACATGAGAGGCCCAGTGAATACTAATTTAATTAGTTTTCAAGCCGATGACTCCATATTAGAGCCTGAAATTTCTTCAGAACCTATTATGGATAAAAATTCACAGATATTGACAGTCCATAACAATAAAAAAAGACCAAGGGAAAATTATTCCAATAACAAAGAGGGTGATTGGATGTCTGTAAAAAGTTGTTGGGCAGCAAAAAAGGGCAACGAGCTAAGGCCTTTGACCTACCATTGTCAAACCAGTATACTGTACTAGGTACTATAGATGAAAATGTAGTTAATTTGAACATTCTCTGTGCTACTTCAGAATTTCAAAGTACTGCTAGTTTACCCGATTCTCTTATTAGTACTTTTTCATCCAGTGTACCATGTGAACCTACTTTGATGGATTCTGACCATGAGTTGAATACAAAACTTTTGTTCATTTTGGGTGATTCCATAATAAAGAACATGGATAGGTTAATATGTAATCCCGATAAAGAATCCAGAACATTATCCTCCTTTAGAGGAGCTACAATAGGTGATATTACATTAATGCTGGATAATATTTAAAAAAATTCTCAAAACCCTTTGGTTGTTATACATATTGGGGCAAATAATGTCTTACAAGAACCCTTAATTAAAATCAAGCAAGACATTGTAGCAATGACTAATACATTAGCTGAATTAAATTGTGAAATCTCCTTTTCAGAAGTATTACCAATTCCTAAAACGTCTGAATATAATTCAATTAAAATCAGGGCATTAAACAATTGGTTAAGAAGATGGTGCCTTAAACAATAGATAGGTTGTATAACTCATTGGGAGGAATTCTTTCTAAGGGAGGAACTTTTTTCAAAGGACGGGCTTCACCTAAGCAGGAGAGGTAATACTTTGTTGGGCAAACATATACTAGCACATATTCATGAGTCTTTAAACTAAGTCTTGGGGGGAGATTTCCACCTTTGTGGATTCTCTTAACAAAAGACAGGATTCTAAACAAATATCGGGTAATGTATCTATACTAAATAACATCAAACCTGCAACAATGAATCATTCTAATTTCTATGGAAAACAATGCAGAAAATAAACATTTTACTTTTGAATGCAAGAAGCCTTTTGAACAAAATAGATGAATTAACATATCTTTTAGAATCTAATAACATTGATATTTGCGATGTAACCAAATCTTGGTTCAAAGATGGTGACTGGGCAACTGAAATACAAGGTTGTTCAAAATTTGAAAGAAAAGTTTGAATTCTAGAGGAGGTGGTATTGTGCTTTGTATAAATAATAAACTGAAAAGTTTTCAGGATAAAAACAATCTTCATAATGAACATACTAGTGAATTACTTTGGATTAAAATTAAGCTTACCTTGGGACATACTATTACAGTTGGATTGGGCTATAGAGCTCCAAATCTGAACAAGGAAGACAATGATTTATTTATGACTAATATAGAAGACAATATCCTTGGCAAATATTGTATATTTATGGGCGACTTTAACTTCCCTAATATAAATTGGAGCAACTGTAAAATCAGCTCATCATTTGACTGCTCTTTTCTTGACCTTATGTCAATAAATAACATGGAACAATTAGGCCAATCACCTACTAGAGCAAATAACATACTTGACTTAGTTTTTTCTAACTTGGTGAACTCAACTTCTAAGGTTACGATAAAACATCCATTAGCAAACAGTGACCATAATATGATCCTAGTTTCAATGAATCTTTCATATTATTCCAAAACTAATGGTTGCTCTGTAATTAGAAATTTTAAAAATGCAAATTATCCTAAAATTAAAGAATACTTAGGGGAATTGGAATTGGTCTTTTGACCTTACAGGTGGTGACCTAACTACAGTATGGAAGAAAACTGACTCTAAATTACAAACTTGTATTAATACATGGGTGCCAACCAGAAGGAAATATAATAAGAAATGAAGATCTCCCTTGTGGTGGAATAACAACATTAAGAAAATATTATTTAAAAAGTGAAAGTTATAGAAAAAGTTTAGAAATAACATGACCCCACAAAATTGGAACAATTATAAAAAGATTGCAAATAAAAGTAAAAATATGATAATTAAACAGAAAAAGAATCTTGAAGAAAAATTGGCTAATACTGTTAATGAAAATAAGAAATCCTTTTATAACTATATTGGTTCACTAAAACAAAATAGCCCCATTATAGGGCCGATACAAACACCAGATGGAATTCTAACAGATGAAACAGAAATAGCCAATAATTTGAATAATTATTTCATTAACGTTTTCAAACCTAAGAGTATAGATAAATTACCTAATAAAATGGTAGAGTCTTCCTTTATTACTATTTCTGAAAATGAAGTATTAGAAGTGATAAATGTATTAAAAAATGGTGGGTCATCTGGCCCTGATGGTATTCCTCCAATATTTTTAAAAAAATCTAAAGGAATTATTGGCGGGTCCCTTAACTCTGTTATTTAATTTATCACTGAATACAGGTAAGACTGTCCCATCATGGAATAAAGCTATAATTATTCCATTACATAAAGGTGGTAGTAAATGCCTTCAACAAAATTACTGACCTATAAGCTTAACTGATGTAATTTGCAAACTGTTAGAATGGATATTAAAAAAAACAGAATAATAAATCACCTGGATGAAATACATTTTGTAGATATTTACCAACATGGTTTTGTGAAAAATAGATCATGTCAGACTAATCTCCTGCATTTCTTGAACCAGTTAGTGAAGCTTTGGATGGAGGTTTATCAGTGGATGTCATTTTTCTAGATTTCTCTAAGGCATTTGATTCTGTGTCACATTTAATACTAATTTCTGAACTCTAGAAGTTAAATATTCAGCCAGCTATAAATAATTGGATACATGCTTGGCTTTCTAATCGAACACAACAGGTTTATGTGAAAGGCCATCTGTCGGCATGGGGTCCAGTGACCAGTGGTGTGCATCAGGGCTTTGTGCTGGGTCCTACTCTTTTTAATATTTTGATTTCTTCCATGAGTTCTCTAACTAATTCTTGTTGGTTTGCCAAATTTGCTGATGATTGCAAACTAGGAAGCATTATCAATAATGCAAATTCAGCTTTGGTTTTACAGAACAATCTTTCTCATCTTGTCGATTGGTCCAAATGGAAGGGACTCTTGTTCAATGAAGCAAAGTGTAAGGTTATGCATTTGGACAAAAATGATCCTTGTTTTTCATACACTATGAACAACATAGGCCTAGAGACTACTGAACACGAAAAAGATTTAGGAGTAACACTTTCAAATGACTTTACATTTAATATGCATACAATTAATGCTGTTAAAAAAGGGAATAGAATTTTGAATTGCATTCTGAGAAATATTAAAAGTAGAGATTCTAAAGTACTGATACCCTTGTATACTGGACTTGTTAGCCCTCACTTGGAATACTGTTCTTCAGTAACTGCTCACTATTTAATTAAAAATAAGAAACTAATAGACAATATTCAATGCAAAACTACAAAGAAATATTTGGATTAAAAGAACTTGATTGTGAAACTAGGTTAAAAAATTGGTTTATATTCTATGGATTATAGAAGACTTTGTGGAGACCTATGCTTGACATATAAAGCTATACAGAGTGACGCAATATTTGAAACAATAGGTCTACAAAAAAATTTTTAGACAGTAAATACCAGATCTCATTCACTAAAACTTAAAGGTACACAGAATAACACTTTCAAAAGAAACAACTGGTATACACAAAGGGTGATAAACATATGGAATACACTCCCTGAAAATGTGGTAACTAGTACTTCTTTGACACCATTTAAATTTAAATTGGATTATTGCATGGGTAATTCTAAATTTAAATTCCACCCTTGATTAGGTGGCGAGTTCATAAAAGGTAGAAATACCTACTGAACTTGTATAATCCTATGAACCTATGAAGGCTATGTTGAAGATCTGGGGTAAAAATATTTAAGATTTCCAAAATTATGAGTGGGCATAGTGAAATTGCAACTAATGGTCATAACATTACCAGTTTTTCATATTTTGACCCCACATTTTCAACATAGTCTTCTTATGACCCCACCACATAAACCCCATAGGTGAAAATGTTCAAATCTGTGCCAAAATGCCATTCCATACCACAGGTGTGAAAACACATTTTGGACAGGATATGAAAAATGACAGCAGAAAGAGTAAGGATTGTAAACAGTTAAGGGGCCAGAAATAAGACATGATTGGAGTGGTGCAGTGCAGTGGCTGTGGAGCAGCAGTCTTCCGGGAGATGTTCTGGAGGATGCGGTGTTGTCCCATCTGCAGGCACCTCTCTGGGCTGAGGGAGGAGGTTGCTCATCTCCAGGCTGAGTTGGCCAGGATTTGTGGGACCTCCTCTTCCATCCAGGGACCACCAGTGCCACTGCCGTTGCCTCAGAGGTTGCCAAGAAAGAGGTGGTTGGACCACTGTGGGCTCAGGGAGGGTGAGGGTGATGGAACAGAGGCACATCCCTCCAGTTGTACCTCTCCACAATTCCTATGCCATTCTGGTAAAGTGTGGTTCCTCTATGGAGGCACCTACAGTGGAGACCAAGGAGGATGCTGGGAACCTCCACAAAGGAGACCCACAGGAGGGTGGCAGGGGACCCTGCAGGGGAAGGAAACAACTCCTGGTGGGGGACTCCATTGTTAGGAAGGTAGAACTGGGCAAGGAAGGGGAGAGGGAGGTAAGGTGCCTGCCTGGCGCCATGGCTTGGAGGGACAGGGAGCGAATCCTCAGGATTGCCGGAGCAGCTGCGCAGGAGAGGGAGCTGGATGTCATTGTCCACCTAGGGACAAATGACCTGGCTAATAAAGGGATTAGAGAAGTGCAGGAAGAGTTTGTGGAATTGGGGAGGGGCCTTAGTCAAGTAGCACGCACGGTAACCTTCTCGGAAGTGCTACCCATCTATGGCATAGGAGGCTGAGGGTGTTCCGTGCCATGGGATTCAATCAGTGGTTGAAAAACTGGTGTGGAGCTCAGGGATTTGGCTTCATTGGGGACTGGGGGTCCACCTGGAGTGATGCAAGCCTATACTGGCATGATGGGCTGCATTTGTCCGGGAGGGGACCAGGATCCTAGGTGATAGGTTTAAATGCTTCATTGGCAAGCTTTTAAACTAGCCAAGGGGGAGGCACTGGAAAGGAGCAGAGAAATCCTAGCCCCCCCAAACAATCATGGTAGTAAGTGTCACAAACACCAACATGGAGGTGTCGATAGGGAGAAGGGCAGTGGTAAATGGAGAAAGTGACAAAGGCAAGAAGGACAGGGATGGGGCAAAAGGGGGTAAGGCCATCAGGAAATAGAGGGTAATGAGTACCAATGCCCGTAGTCTGGGCAACAAGCTCCCTGAGCTGGTGGCCTTAATGGAAGAGGGATGCCTGGATATCATAGCAGTCACAGAAACATGGTACACAGAGAACCATGACTGGGATGTTAACATACCAGGGTACATAACCTACAGGAGAGACAGGCAGGAGAAGAGGGAGGAGTAGCCTTCTATGTAAAGGAAGGGATAAAAGCAACTGAACAAAAGAGTAAACAGGGAGGGGAAGAGAGGAGGCACTGTGGGTCACCTTGGAGACTGGAAAGGGCACCACAATCCGCACAGGGGTTGTGTACAGACCCCCATGTCAGGCGGAAGGAATGGACAAGGATATGATGGAAGGCATTCTTAGAGTGGCAGAGAAAGGGGAGATACTGTTGATGGGAGACCTGAATATGCCAGATGTTAACTAGAGCACATTTGCTGCAGCCACATCCAAGAGCAGGGCCATTCTTGACAACCTACAGGTGGCAGGCATTAGATAGCTAGTTTCGGAACCCACTCATGAGGGAGCAATCTTAGACCTCGTACTCTCAAACGGGGGCAGTGAGAGGATCTCAGATCTAGAAGTGGGTTGCCATCTGGGACAAGTGACCATCAAACAGTGTGGTTCACGTTAAACTCAGCTACAGAGTCAAGCCATACAAAAGTGAGGGTACTGGACTTTAGGAGGGCTGACTTTGGCAAGATGGGAGAGTGCCTCAGAAAAGCACTAGCAAACAGACTAGAAGGAGGTGTGGAGCAACAATGGGGAATTATCAAAACTGCCATCACAGAGGCAACAAGCCTTTGTGTGAAGCAAATAAACAAATCAAAATGAAAGAAAAAGCCACTATGGTTCTCAAGAGAAGTGGCTGTGAAAATCAGGAAGAAAAAGATAGCATTCCGGAAGTATAAGGAAACATAGAAGGAGCAGGACAGAGAGCTGTTCCAGTTAAGGCAGAAAGAAACAGAGAGGGAAGTCAGAATAGCAAAGGCCCAAACTGAGGAAAAGATAGCCAACTCAGTTAAGAAGGGGGATAAAACCTTTTATAGGTACATCAGCGAGTAGAAAGACAAAGGGAGGGATAGTGAGGCTGAATAGAATGAGCGGTGGGTGGGCAGAGGGGACAGTGAAAAGCAGGAATACTGAACGAATATTTCTGCTCAGTATTCAAAAGAGGAGGGGAAGTGCCTAATCCAATTAACAGAAGCACTCTTGATAGGGGGTCGATCCCAGTCCTTTCACAGAAGAAAGGGTTCTGCAAGAACTCCTAAAACTGAAGGTGGACAAAGCAATGGGTCCTGATGGAATTCACCCCAGAATTCTAAAAAATTAAGGAAGGAACTAGTGAAACCACTGGCTACTCTTTTAATAAATCATGGAGGATGGTGTGGTACCGAGGACTGGAGGAAGGCGGATGTGATTCCCCTTCACAAAAGTGGGACCAAGACAGAGGCAGGAAACTATAGACCTGTCAGTCCGACCTCTGTGGTAGGGAAAGTGATGGAGTCACTTCTGAAGGAAAGAATAGTTGAGTACCTAGAGGTCAGTGGAGCACAGGATCCAAGGCAGCATGGGTTCCGTGGGAAGGTCATGTCAGGCAGATCTAATAGATTTCTTTGACTGGGTGACCAAAGTAGTAGACCAGGAGGGGCTGTGGACATGGCCTACCTAGACTTTAGCAAGGCATTTGACACAGTCCCACACAAAAGATTATTAGTCAAATTAACCAGCCTGGGAGTGGGTCCCAGGGTGGTAGCCTAGTAAAACATTGGCTGGACAACAGGACACAGAAGGTAACTGTAAATGGAGTCCACTCTGAAGAAAGGGCGGTTACTAGTGGAGTCCACTGAGGTTCAGTATTGGGTCTGGTCCTTTTAATGTCTTCATCAATGACATTGCAGAGGGACTGGAAGGAAAAGTATGCTTTTGCAGATGACACAAAGATCTGCAACAGGGTTGATACAGGGAGGCGTGGAAAGGATGAAAAGGGACTTGGCAAGGTTGGAGGAATGGTCAGATGTATGGCAGCTAAGATTCAATGCAAAAAGTGCAAAATAATGCACCTAGGAAACAAGAACCCAGGGAAGAATACACAATGGGTGGGGAGGTAGTAACAACAACAAAACAGGAAAGGGACCTGGGGTAATCATATCAGATGACCTTAAGGTTAGCAAGCAATGTGAGAAGGCAGTAGGGAGGGCCAGGGGTATACTGGGATGTATAGGGAGAGGCATCAGCAGCAGAAAACAGGAAGTTGTTATCCCTCTGTACAGACAGTTGGTGAGACCCCATCTGGAATACTGTGTCCAGTTCTGGAGACCCCATCTCCGCAAGGAGATAGATGGGATAGAGGCAGTACAGAGGAGGGCAACTAAAATGGTGCAGGGTCTGCAAGAGAAGCCATATGAGGAGAGACTAAAGGAGCTTAATATGTATACCCTTGAGGAAAGAAGGGAGAGGGGGGACATGATAGAAACTTTCAAGTACCTCAAGGGAATCAACAAAGTCCAAGAGGGTAGCATCTTTCAGAAAAAGAGACTTGCAAGAACAAGGGGACACAATTTAAAGATAGAAGGAGGGCGGTTCAGGGGCAATGTGAGGAAATATTATTTCACAGAGAGGGTAGTGGATGCATGGAACAGCCTTCCTGAGGAAGTTGTGGGGTCTAAAACTGTGGGAGAATTCAAGAATGCATGGGACAGACATAAGGCAATTCTTGTGGGGGGCAGGAAGATATAGGCTGTTGGTTAACTAGGATCTGCGGCCTATCCTGTAGGTAGGGAAATGGGCAGACTAGATGGGCCTAGTGGTCCTTATCTGCCGTCAAAGTCTATGTTTCTATGTTTCTATGTTTAGCTATACTGTTTATGAGGTGGTATGAAATAATGGCAATGTTGAAAATTTGGACTCAAAATATTGAAAATTACCTAGGGTATGCATGTGCATAGAAAACGTTCAACAAAAATTCATAACTTGGGCATTTTTAGGAATTTTTTCATCAAATGTTAAACATGTCCTTTTTGGGACCCCACTTCATGAACACTGGTGGTGAAATTTCAGTATTCAGTCCCAAAAGGTGATTTCAAGCAATGACCAATAAATCACCTTCTGTGACTGATTAATGAAATTACAGTTGCAGTGTTCATAAGACTTGGTTCCAAAAAGGCCATGTTGAAAATTTGGTGAAAAAATTCCAAAAAATGGCAAAGTTCTGAACATAAGTTCAAAACACCATTGAAACACATTATACAGCACTTACCTTGATTCCTCAATTCATAGTTCGGCTTTGAAGAGTGCAGACATGTCTTGGTCCACAGAAGATGACACCTGCTGACCTCCAGAGGTAAGTATAGTGCAAGGGGTGTGGGTGCTCAGTGGGAGGGTCAGTATGAGGTAGGGTGATGACAGAAACAACTAGAGACCATTTTCTTTTTTTCAGGTTAAAAAAAGATGTCAAGAGACTGCTTTCTTTTTTTCAAGTTTAGTAATGGAAATACCACAAACAGCTTAATCTGGTTCAAGCTCACTTGACATTCAGCTGTGTGGGATTGTGAAAGGGGGATGGGCAGCTGCAAAGTGGGGTGCTAGCTGCACACTAGAGCAAACTTGATATACCATGTGGCCTGTATCTACTGGCAAGTAATAAGTAATAATAAGCAAGTAAATAAAGATTTTGAGACACTGGGGGCGGGCTCCCCAGTGTCCCACACTGTTGGGAGGGCTTATAATACTGATATGGGGATTGGGCCCCCCAATGACTGCAGTATATGTAAAACAAGGGTCTGCAGGGCGAGGAGCATCTGACAATGGGGGTGGGCATCCCAGTGTTAGATAATTAAAGAAAATAAACAAGGGACCATGGAATAGTGATTGGAGGGTGGGGGTGCCACTAGACACCAGGGAATATACAAGGACAGTGATCGGGGAGTGAGGTGCGTCACTAGACACTAGGGAAAGCAAGGAGGCTTACAACTCACACTGCAACCAGCAGCAGGAGTTCAGCTGTGGATGCAGAACTAAATAAAATCGGCTGCTCTCATGCAGAAAACGCGGTGGAAGGCTCCTCTCACTAAGCTGGGCACTCAGGATTTCTGGTGCCCAGAAAAAGTATTTCTGGGGCTAATTGTGAAAAACAAACACCAGAATCTAGCTAAGCTGGGCTTGTTTAGCTAGGTTCTGGTGTTTGTTTTGTAAAAGGACAACATTTTTATGTATTTTCCACATTTTTTAGTTGGTGAAAAAAAAAAGATACCGACTCGCAAAACAGCATTTTTTCCTCATAAAAAGGATTTTTTCTTTACAAAAAAGGAATGGATCCCGTGAGAATGAATCCTTTTTTTGTGAGATCAAATCCTTTGGTGAACTTTTTACCTCTATCCTGAAAAATGGGCTTCCCTTAGGAATTAATGGGAACTTAAAAACAGAATAACTTTGCAACAGGTTAATATTTTTGCACCAAACACTGGACGTTTTGTTACCCAAGTTCTTTCTACTAAAAAAAAAAAAAATATGCCAAAATTATACACCATCTGGGCACAAGGCAATGAGGAAAACACACAAAAAGTGGTGACTTTTCACTTTTGTACACTATCTGCACAATCAGCCGGAACAAAACTTGTCACATCAAGGGATCTACCCCACAGGACAAAGCAAACCAAATTTTGTGCATATCTGCTGAAATACTGCAAAGTTATTAAAGTGCAAAATTTGAGGTTTAACATTAAACAGGCTACTCAAACCCAACTATAGGTGTGTGACCATGCCCCTATAATATATTATAGTGGCTCAGCCACTATAGTTAGGGTTGAGCAGGCACTTTAATGTTAAACCTCAAATTTCACACTTTAATAACTTTGTAACTGTTTATGGGATTTGCACAGCATTTTGCATGCACTGTGTTGTAGTGTAGATCTTGTGACATGCCAAGTTTAGTTTAGGTCTGACTGGCAGTTTATGATCTGCACATAGTTTAAAAAGTGTGAAATTTGCCTTTTGTTTGCAGTTTTTTTACATCATACTGTGGCCAAATGATTTTGAATTATGGTGTGATATTTTCAGGGTAGATAGGGCTTCCCCAAAAGAACAAGACTGTGTTGTTTTGATGAAAAAATATTCATCCCTTTCAAAGTTATTACATTTTAAAATTTCAGGTTCTGAGCATGCTCATTTCAGTCTTTTGGATAGAGGAATGGAATGAAAAAGGAATTTGGCCTGGCGAAAAAGGATTCTTTTTTTGTAAGACCCAATTCTTTTTTCTTCAGAAAAAATATGTGCCCGGGATGTCTTTTACTGACACCAAAGCATTTGTCTTACTCATCAGGAGTAGATGAGCTGCTCTGCACATTAATGTTTCTTGTATGTGGCCTTCAAAGTTTTTTTTTTAATTAATTTTAAATCCTTTTTTGCCACTGGCTAAATTCCTTTTCTTGAGTCCTTTTTCATCATGTCGAAAAAGGAATTTGTCTGGCAAAAAAGGATTAGGCACTTAGATTTTTTTCAATCCTGGTTCGCCAGATGAATTCCTTTTTCACCATGATGAAAAAGGATGGCGAGAGAGGAAATGGCCTGATGGAAAAGGATTGTTTTAGAAACTAAGTCCTTAATCCTTTTTGCCAGATGGAATCCTTTTCTGCCACCACAGCAAAGAATTGGTGGAACAGGATTTGTTCTGGTGAAAAAATATATATTTTTTTTGTAATGGGTTCTCTTTGGAACCCTGTATAAACATCCCTGGTGTCTTCTGGCACCCTTCACCTTGAATCCCCATGTGTTATTTTTTTTTATTTTATTTCTTTTATTTTTATTTGTTGGGGCAGTCTGCCACTATGCCCCTATCTCCCGGGTGTCAAGTGGTACCCACCCACACTCCAATGCTCGTTTGAACCTATTGTTGGTGGTTAGTGGCAACATTCCACCATGCCATCTGTAGTAGAGCCTCAAGATATGAGAACTATTCCTCAATGTCTTTTTAAATCTGTAAAAAAAAAGCCCATCGCTGATCATGCCCGCACCCACCCAACCCCCACCATACCTACTTCCCACACCCCTTGACACCCCCACACACACTCTCGCTCACTTGAAGAGGTCCTAGGTTAAAGATCTGCTCTCCCGATTGAAGACATGCTGCTGGAACCAGCTTATGCAGTATAAGAAACTGACTATGGTAAATACGGTTCAATGTATTTCAAGAGGTTTTCAGCTTTAATGCATAACTGAGCTGTTTTTTGATATCTTGAGCCCAAATTTTCAACTTGGCCTTTTTGGGACCCTACAATATGACTGTCTTTACACAACTCCTGCCCAAAAGGCGATTTGTGGTTGCTTGGTGAGTTCACCTTTCAGCCAGGGTTTTCATAATGACAGTGATATTGTTCATGAGGTGAGGTCCCCAAAAGCCCATGTTGAAAATTTGGGGTCAAAATGTCAAAAAACGGCTAAGTTAAGACCATGTGTTGCAATTTCGCTATGCATACTCATAACATTGTAAATTTAAAATTTTTTTATCCACAATTTTCCTCATAGACTTGTCATTACCCCACCAAATTTATGTCACAGCTGTAAGTTTTCAAAACCTAGCCAAAATGTGTTTTTGCACCTGTGGCATGGAATGACGTTGCAGTTGCACAAAATTACATTTCAGTGGGGATTTGAATATTTTCTGTACTGGGGATATCCGGTCAGGTAATAACACGGCTATTCTGACAATTTCATCACTCTTGACCTATAAATGGAAGCTAAGTACATATACGCATCTATGGAGTAATAAGAGCACAGGGTCTGAAGGGCCCTGCAGTCCCATAAGCAAATTAGTATATGATTATACTATCTCAAAACATAAGGAAATTAGATATAAAAAAACTTCATTAATGCGCCATTTAGGGTTGCTGTGACAAAAGTAGGGAAATGTGGTGTTATCGTTTGCAACCCTAACACCCCATCCCCCACCCTGGACAGACCAACAGGCATTGGGGATCTTTCTTGGGGTCATAAGTCCTAACACTTACCCCATTCCATTACAAAATTAGGTGACATGGCTACAGTATAGGAGAATGGGGTGAGCATTAGGGATGACGACCCCAAGAAAGACCCCTGACATCTGTTAGTCTGTGCAGGGTTGGGGATGCCGTGTTATAGTTGGAAACCCTAATGCCACAGTTCCCTGCTTTTAATGGTGGAACCCTAACGGGCGCATTAATGAAGTATTTTATAATTGATTTCCTTACTTTTTGAGGTAGTATAATAATTTCCTTATTTTATTGTGGGAGCATGGGTGTCCTTCAGTCCTTGTGTTCCCAGCCCCATAGATGTGTATATAATATATATATATATATATATATATATATATATATATATATATATATATGTTATATATGTATAGAGACAAAAAACTCCTTTTAATGCATCAGTTATGGTTGTTCCTGGCGACAAAAGCGAGAAATTCAGTGTTAGGGTTGAAACTCCACTTGGACCCCTCAGCCCCACCCCAACCGGCATTGGGGTGTGCATTGGGGTTGTTGGCGCTAACTCTCATTCATCACATGTGTAAAGAAGCTGAGGAATAGGAGAATGGGGTGAGAGTTAGGACTGATGACCCCAATGCACACCCCAATGCCAGTTGGGGGGTGGGCTGGAGGGGTCCAAGTGGGATTTCAACCCTAACACCGAATTTCCTTGCTTTTGTTGCTGTGGAACAACCCTAACTGATGCATTACATGGAGTTTTTTGCCTCTAATTTCCCTTCCTTTTGAGAATGATGATGAGAAACAGTGAAAGTAATGCAGTGGCAGAAGCACAGGGCCCCTAACCGTGATGCGCGCAAGGGCACAGTACCGCAATTGTAAAGACAAATGGTAATGCTAACAGCAACAATAGTAGCAAAGGAAACAGAAACACAAAAGGAAATGCAAGCGCATAAGTAAACTGAAACCATAATGCGCACGGGCACAGTAATGCAATTGCAAATGCAAATGGTAACAGTAACAGCAACGAAGACGCAAAATGAAAGAGAAATGGTAAAGCAAATGAAAGGACTGCTATAAACACAAATGGCAATGCACACAGGGATGCAAACTGAAATGCAAACACAAACAGTAGGGTAAATGCAAATAGTAATAGTAATGCAAACACAAGCGCAAATGAGAACACAAAGGGTAACGGACATGGTGGCGCACATGGGAACAGAAATGCCAACGGGTATGTAAAGGCAAGTGGAAACAGTAACTGTAACATTAACAGAAATGTATATCCTATTTTTTCCCCAACAGCTGCATAGAGAAACACAGTGTGCACAAAGAATGTATGCATAACAATGGGCCTCGGAGCAGAAAATGAGCTGTTGGAATACTAAATTGCTTATGTCTCAGGAACCATACGACGTAGAAATAAAATTTAAATGTCACATGAATCATGCATTTCCTGGCTATGTTTTGCATACTCACAACAAAAATTCCATATCTTGCACCATTTTCGAGATACGAGCCCTGAAAGGCATGGCGTATGCCACCATGTTAGTGTATGGGAAAAACCATCAATTTTGGAGTACTGTAACTTGACAGCCATTCAATATTCTTTCACCAAATCACCACAAGGCACATCTGTGAGATGGTGACTGTCTTTCCTCCAAATTTCAGCCCAAAAAAACAAATGGTTCTTTTGCAGCAGTGTGACAAAGAACTGTCATTTTGGCTATAGTCTGGAAAAGTACTGTCGAACATTGCGAAAGCTTTTGCAAAATAGCACGAAAGTGTTGCATGTACGACAGTACTTTGCAACACTACTTTTTGCAGAAATTTAGAAAAGATACTTCTGGGGTGTTTCACCCTCAAAATAAAGACATGGCTAGCATTCTCAGGCTCCGACTAGGTGAATACAAAAAGAATTAGGTTGCTAGAAGGTCCCAAATTTAAATGGCAAGCATTTTTCTGATCACCAACTGAAAACAAAATGGTGGATATGCGAAAGTAAAAGGGCCATTTGCTAAAGTAAAAACTGCATTTGCGACACTTTCAAACTTTTTGTTAACTTTTCCCATTGACTTATAATGGGAACTTGTTTTTTTGGTTTTTACTCTCAAATGGGGATGGAGCAAGAATTTCAGATTTAGAAGTGGGTAGCCATCTGGGAACAAGCAACCACCAAACAGTGTGGTTCACGATAAACACAGCCATACAGTCAAGCCATACAAAAGCAAGAGTATTGGACTTTAGGAGGGCTGACTTTGGGAAAATGAGAGAGTGCCTCAGAAAAGCACTAGCAAATGGGCAAGAAAGAGGGGTGGAGGAACAATGGGGAGTAATCAAAACAGCCATCACAGAGGCAACAAGCCTTTCTATAAAGCAAATCAACAAAACACAATGAAGGAAAAAAACACTATGGTTCTCAAAAGAGGTGGTAGGGAAGGTTAAGGAGAAAAGGATAGCATTCAGGAAATATAAGAAAAAGAAGAGGCAGGACAGAGAACTTTATCAGCTAAAGCAGAAAGAGGCTGGGAAGGCAGTCAGAATAGCAAAAGCCCAAACTGAGGAAAGGATAGCCAACTCTGTTAAGAAGGGGGATAAGACCTTTTATAGGTACATTAGGGAGCGAAGAAAGACCAAAGGAGGGATACTGAGGCTTAATAAAGGGGAAGGAATGTGGGTAAGGGTGACAGTGAAAAAGCAGGGATACTGAATGAATATTTCTGCTCAGTATTCACAAAGGAAGAGGAGGGGGAGATACCTAAACCAAACAAGAGAAACACTCTGAAGATGGGGGTCTATACCAGTCCATTTACAGAAGAAAAGGTCCTGAAAGAACTAATAAAATTGAAGATGGACAAAGCAATGGGGCCTGATGGGATTCACCCAAGAATTCTAAAGGAACTAAGGGTAGAACTAGTGACACCACTGACTACTCTCTTTAACAAATCATGGGAGGATGGGGTGGTACCTGAGGACTGGAGGAGGGCAGATGTGATTCCTTTTCACAAAAGTGGGAGCAGGACAGAAGCAGGAAACTATAGACCAGTTAGTTTGACCACAGTGGCAGGGAAAATGATGGAATCACTTCTGAAGGAAAGAATTGTTGAGTACCTAGAGGCCAGTGGGGTACAGAACCCAAGGCAGCATGGATTCATGATGGGAAGGTTGTGTCAGATGAATCTAATAGATTTCTTTGACTGGGTGACCAAAGAAGTAGACCAGGGAGGGGCTGTGGACATGGCCTACCTAGATTTTAGCAAGGCATTTGATACAGTCCCACACAAAAGATTAATACACAAGTTAGCCAGCCTTGGAGTGGGTCCCAAGGTGGAAGTCTGGATAAAAAATTGGCTAGACAACAAGACACAAAGTGTAGTAGTAAATGGAGTCCACAGTGAAGAAAGGAGGATTAATAGTGGGGTACCGCAGGGTTCAGTACTAGGACCGGCCCTTTTTAATGTCTTTATAAGTGACATGGCAGAGGAACTGGAAGGAAAAATATGCTTCTTTGCAGACGACACAAAGATCTGCAACAGGGTTGATACACAAGATGGAGTGGAAAGGATGAGATGGGACTTGGCAAGGTTAGAGGAATGGTCAGATGTATGGCAGCGCAGATTCAATGCAAAGAAGTGCAAGGTAATGCTCCTTGGAAACAAAAACCCAGGGGAAGAGTACACAATGGGGGGGTGAGATACTGACAACAGTAAAAATGGAAAGAGAGCTGGGGGTAATTATATCAGATGACCTAAATGTGGGCAAGCAATGTGAGAAGGCAGTAAGGAAGGCTGGGGGGATACTGGGATGCATAGGGAGAGGCATCAATAGTAGAAAACAGGAAGTTGTTATCCCTCTGTACAGACAGTTGGTGAGACCCCATCTGGAGTACTGTGTGCAGTTCTGGAGACCCCATCTCCGCAAAGACATAGACAGAGTGGAGGCTGTCCAGAGGAGGGCAACCGTGACGAGGTACCTTTGTAAATGAGCCTCTGGCTCAAAGGTTGTTAAACTGATGTTCTAATAAATAAATCAACCAAAATGGTGCAGGGTCTGCACTGGAAGAAATATAAAGAAAGACTAAAGGAGCTGAATATGTATACTCTTGAGGAAAGAAGGGACAGAGGGGACTTGATAGAAACTTTCAAGTACCTCAAGGGAATCAACAAAGTCCAAGAGGGTAGCATCTTTCAGAAAAAGAGATGTGCAAGAACAAGGGGACACAATTTGAAGACAGAGGGGGGACGGCTCAGAGGTAATGTGAGGAAGTATTTTTTCATAGAGAGGGTTGTGGATGCATGGAACAGCCTCCCTGAGGAGGTCGTGGAGTCAAGAACAGTGCGGGAATTCAAGAATGCATGGGGCAGACATAAGGCAGTCCTAGTCGGGGTAGGAGGAAGTAAACTGTTGGTTAACTAGGATCTGCAGCTTATCTGTTAGGTAGGAAAATGGGAAGACTAGGTGGGCCAAGTGGTCCTTATTTGCCATCACATTCTATGTTACTATTAATAACTTTTGAACCATTTAATATGTTTTCACGAAATCTTTGAAAGGCACACTGGGCATGCCGGCCACACGTTCCCTGAAGTTTTCGGACTGCTCACACAAACCATGCGACTTGTAGGCATGAGCAAAGAATTCACCTGAAACCATAAACACTTGCACAGATCTGACTTAATAACTCTGCAGCCATATATCTGACCAGTACAAAAGTTGGCAGACCCCAAGAAGTATGGTTCTTGATTGTGCATTCCAAATTTCAGGCAAATCTGTTGAATGGTGACAAAGTTATTAAGGTGCAAGTCTGACCCTTTAACCTTAAAAGTGCTACTCAACCCTAACTATGGTAGTACTACCGTGCTACTATTTTATATATATATATATATATATATATATATATATATATATATATATATACAGTATATATATTCAGGAAGCACAGGGACCTCCTGCCCTGCACTTCCAGTTATAGCACAACAGTCACAAAATAGTCACCATAGCCATGTAATTACCCCACCTCATGTACCCAGTGCAGAAACATTCTCAATCCCGGCCAAAATGTAACTCCATGCAAGCACAGCGCCAATCCACAATGCAGCTACAAAAACACATTTGGAGCAGGTTTTGAAAAATGACAGCTGTGACATACATTAGGTGGTGTAATAAGAAGGCTATGTTGAGAATTTGGGCTCCAAATATTCAAAATTCAAAAAATTGCAAGCATGTGTAGGGAAATTGTAACAAATAGCCATAACTGTGCCATCTTAAATAATTCTGACCGCAAATTTTCAACATAACCTTCTTATGATCTCGTCACATGTTCCCAGTACAGAAAAGTTTCAGATCCCCGCCAAAATGTAATTCTGCACAACTGCAATGCCATTCTGTGCTAATGGTGTGAAAACATATTTTGGTCAGGATTAAAACAAATGACAGCTGTGACCTGTATGAGGTGGGGTTATAAGAAGACTATGTTGAAAACATGGAGTGAAAATATTGAAAATTTCCAAAGTTAAGAGCATGTGTAGTGAGACTGCAAGGAATTGTCATAATGCAGCCATTTTTTTAATTTTGACCCCAAATTTTTAACATAGCCTTCCTATGACTCCACCTCATGTATGTCACAGCTGTCATTTTTCAAATCCTGGCCAAAATATGTTTTCATGAACAATATGGCTGTCGTTACACAAATTCCGCTGGAAAGGTGATTTCGCCCACCAACCACAAATGTCACCTTTCTGGTAGGAGTTGCCTAACAACAGTCATATTGTTCATGAGGTGGGGTCCCCAAAATGCCATCTTGGAAATTTGGGGTCAAAATGATGAAAAACTGCTGAGTTATGCATAAAAGTTGAAACCCCCTCACCGAAATACATTGAAGCGCATTTACCTTAGTTTCTCATATTGCAGTTACCATTTCCAGCAACAAGACATGTCTTCAATAAGTGGAGCGGGTCTTGAACCTGGGACCTCTGTAGGTGAGTGGCAGTCTGTGGGAACATCACGGTGGGTGTGGGGAGGTGGGTGCACAGTGGGTGATCAGTAAGGGGGTGTGGGCATGATTAGTGATGGACTTATTTTTTACAGGGCTCAATACAAGGTAAAAAAGACATTGAGAGACTTTTTTTTTATTTCAGCAAAATGAAAAATAAAAAGTGAGGGTGGGACTAGAGGAATATCTCTACCACCAGTGAACTATTATAAGGGAACGGTGATCAGCGGGTGCCATTAGACACCAGGGATTCTACGGGAAAGGCAATCGGCAGGTGGGGGGGATGACACTAGGCACCAAGGATTATATGGGAACTGTGCTAGATGGGTGGGAGTACCACTTGACCCAAGGGATTTTATGGGAATGGCAATTGACAGGTGGGGGTGTGCCACTAGACACCAGGGATTATATGGGAATGGTGATTGGTGGGTGTGCGGTTCCACTAGCCACCAGGGCTTTTATGTGAATGGCGATCATGGGTGGGGGTGCCACTTGACACAAGTGATTATATGGTAACTGTGATCGGTGGGTGGGGGGGCCACTAGACCTCATGGACAGTTAAAAAAAATTAATAAAAAAATAAAAGTGGGAAAAAAAGAATATGTTAAAAGAAAACATATGAGGACTGTAGTTGGGGGGTGCCACTGGACATCAAAGATATGTTTAAGGGTACAATGATCAGATGGCTGTATTTTTTCATGATCAGATGGTCCGAAAATGATTTTCCTCAACCAGATGGACCTGGCACAATCCTTTTTTGCCATCCCATTTTCCTTTTCCGCCATCCTTTTCCATCATGATGAAAAAGGAAATTGGCTGGTGAAAAGGGTTTCCCAATTTGATGACCAGAAGTCCCATTTTGATGACCAGATGGCTTGCCAGTAATCCTTTCTCACCAGTGGAATTCCTTTTTTCACCATCATTTTTTGTCATAGTGAAAAAGGAAATTGGCTGGTGAACAAGGATTACCTGCAGGGCCATCTAGCAGTGAAAATGGGGCATCTGGTCATCAAATTGTGAAATCCTTTTTTGCCAGCCAATTTCCTTTTTTGCCATGACAAACAAGGAATGGCGAAATGGGAAGTTAACGTGGTGAAAAAGGATTTAAACTGATTTAAAAAACAATTCTAGGTGCATACAAAGGACAGAGACCACAAAAAGATGCTCATCAACTCCCAATGAGCAAAACATATAGTTAGATGTCTGAAACAGACATCCCTGGACAGAGTTATGACATATGTTTGGGGGGCAAAGTCAAAAAACAAGATGGTGGCTCACAAAAAAAGATTATCTGGCAAACAAGAATTAGCCCCTCAAGAAAAAGGATCTTTGTTCATCAGAACAAAATCCTCTTTCATTCCATGCAGCTAACCAGAAAAATTAAAATCCCATTGAAAATAATGGGACTTTAAAAATGCTATAACTTAGGAATGGATTAATATGTCTTCACCAAATCAATGCTGGGCTGTTCTGACTCACACTGTTTCCATCATAAAAATTGCAGACCAAAATTCAACATTGTCTGTGTGTAGCATAATGAGAAAAATACTGCAAAAAGTGGCACATTTTAAGGATTGTGCACTATCTGCATCTCAGTATCCATAAGTTCAACTGAAATGAAACATGGCACGTCAAGAGATCTACCACATGGGACAGCGTATACCACATTTGGTGCAAATCCACTGAACACTTGCAAAGTTATTAAAGTGCAAAATTTGAGGTTTAACATTAAAGTTCCTGCTCAACTCTAACTATAGTGGCACTACCGTGCCACTAATATACTCTAACTATAATGGCACTACTGCGCCACTAATATGTATGTACATATATATGTGTGTGTGTGTGTATGTGTATATATATATATATATATATATATATATATATATATATATATATAGAGCAAAAACATTTGTTAATGCATCAGGGTTAAAGCAACAAAGTAGGGAAATGTGGCATTAGGGTTTCCAATCCTAATACCCCATTCCCATCCCTGCACAGATCCACAGGCAGGGGGCCACAGGCAGGGGGCGGGAGCTGTGTTAGGGCTGTAATCCGTAATGCTCACCCCATTCCATTCCACATTTAGGTGACATGGCTATAGCATAGGAGAATGGGGTGATCGTCAGGGTTCACAGCCCAAAGACAGCCTCCTCCTCCCCCCACCTATGGATCTGTGCAGGGTGGGGAATGGGGTGTTAGGGTTGGAAACCCTAACGCCCCATTTCCCTACTTTTGTCGCTTTAACCCTAACTGATGCATTAACACATTTTTTGCTATTTATTTCCTTACATTTTGATATAGTATAATTGTATCCTTATTTTACTGTAGGAGCGCTGGGTCCTTCAGACCTTGCACTCCCATCCCTCTATAGACGTGTATATGTATCTAGCTGTGGAAGCACAGGGACTTCCAGCCCCCGTGCTTCCAGTTATAACACAACAGTCACCAAACTGTCACCATAGCCATGCTATTACCCCACCTCATGTTCCTGATGCAGAAACTTTTTCCAATACCTGCCAAAACATAACTCTGCACAAGTGCAACACCAATCTATAGCACAGGGGCCAAAACACATTTTGGATAGGATTTGAAAAATAACAGCTGTGACATACATGAGGTGGTGTAATAATTTATTTATTGAGGTATCAGATCCACCTTTGAGTCAGAGGCTCTTTTACAAAGGTTCCATGTCAAAAGGCTATTGAAAATTTGGGCTCGAAATATTTAAAATTTCCAAAGTTATGGGCAGGCATAGTGAAATTGTGAAAAATAGTCATAACTCTGCCATTTTTAATCATTTTGACCCAAATTTTTCAACATAGCCTTCTTATGACCTCACTGCATGTACCCACTACAGAAAATGTTCAAATCCCTGACAAAACATAATTCTGCACAACTGCATCGCCATTCTGTGCCACAAGTGTGAAAACACTTGTTGGCCAGGATTTCAAAAATGACAGCTATTATACATGAGATGGGGTAATAACAAGGCTTTGTTGAAAATATGGGGTGAAAATATTGAAAATTTCCAAAGTTACGAGCGTGCACAGTGAGATTGCAGGGAATGGTCATAATGCAGTCATTTTTTCAACTTTTGACACCAAATTTTCAACATAGCCTTCTTATGACCCCACCCATGAACAATATGACTGTCATTACACAAGTCTCACCAGAAAGGTGATTTTGCCAATAGACAGTGAAATCACCTTTCCAGCAGGAGTTGCCTAATGACAGTCATATTGATCGTGAGGTGGGGTTCCCAAAACACCATGTTGAAAATTTGGGGTCAAAATGATGAAAAACAGCCCAGTTATGGCCAAAGGTTGACCCCCCTCATTGACATACATTGAAGTACATTGACCTTAGTTCATATTCTAATTACTGGTTCCAGCAGCAAGACATTTCTTCAATCGGAGGAGTGGGTCTCAAACCTGTGACCTCCATAGGTGGGTGACGGTCTGTGGGGACATCATGGGGGTGTGAGGAGGTGGGTGCATAGTGGGAGGTTGGGCGGGGAATGCAGGCGTGATTGGCAATGGATGCTTTTTTACAGGTAAACAAAAATTGCAAAACAAGGTCAGTTTTTTTATTTACAAGGAAAAAAAACAATAAAAAATTGGCCTTATGGGGGATACCACCACTACCAATGACTACAGGGCCAATTGGAGGATGAGGAGTACCACTACACACTAGGAATAAAAAGTTGGGAAAATTGTGACCCCCAAACAAAATGAGTCTGGAGTAATATATATAAAAAAAACAATAAATTAAAATAATACTATATATATATATATATATATATATATATATATATATATCAAGGCCCCTGGAATTCTGCGGTTCTGCGGTTGTGGAATTTGCTACAGAATTTGCATCATGCCACAGAATATATACAGTGCAGCAAAATTCATTGTTTTTGGTGAATTTTCATATAAATATACTGTTTTTCCATAGCGTTAGGCTTTCTTTCCCTTCTCGTTTATCCTGAAGCCCCTCCTCTATGCTCAGCATATGACATCATCGATGACATCACATCATATTTAGCCAATGACAGGACTGCATTCTGCCAGAGAAATGAATAAATCATGCCACAGAAATCAGAAAATGCTGCCTCAGAAGTCAAGGAGCCCTGCCGCAGAAATCAGAAAATTCTGCCGCAGAACACCAGGGGCCCTGATATATATATATATATATATATATATATATATATATACAGGGTGGGGGTGCCACTAAGCACCAGGGATTTTTCCCATGTGGGGAGCACATTATAAAAAGAAACACACAAAAAAGGCAAAAAACAATATAAAAAAGGATTGTTTTTCACCAGGCAGAATCCTTTCCAACAAGGAGAAATCCTTTTCTCATGTGGTGGTGGAAAAGGAGTCTATCTGGTGGAAAACTATGCTTTTTCCTGACCAGATAGCTATATTTTTGATGACCAAATGATCAGGAGAAAATCCTTTTTTGCCACTTGCATTCTTTTTTTTTGCCATCCCTGTTCATCATGGTGAAAAAGGAAATCAGCTGTCAAAAAAGGATTTTCCATTTTGTCAACTAGATGTGCCTTTTGCCAACCAGATGGCCCTGCTGGTAATCCCTTTTCGCCAGTAGAATTCATTTTTCACTATCCCTATTCCTGTCCGTCATGGTGGAAAAGGAAATCAGCTGGTAAACAAGGATTACCAACAGGGCCATCTGGTCATGAAAAGGGGACATCTGGTCAACAAAATGGGAAATCCTTTTTGCCAGCCAGGTTCCTTTTTTGCCATGTGAAAAAGAAATGGCAAAAAAGGAAGTTAGCAAATGATGAAAAAAGACTTAAAAAGTAAAAAAAAACAAAAAAAAAAACTCTGAGGCATAGAAATGCGGCACATCACATAGAACAGCTCATCAACTCCCGATGAGGAAAAAAAACATACTCTGATGTCTGTAACAGACATCAATGGGCAGAGTTATGACAGTTGTTTTGAGGTAAAAACAAGATGGTGGCTCACAAAAAAGGATTTTTTTCTGGTGAATATGGACTGGCACCTCAAGAAAAAAGATCCTTTTTCATTCCATGCAACTATCCTGAAAAATAAAAATCTCATTGAAAATCATGGGACCTTAAAAATGCTATAACTTTAGAACAGATTAATATGTTTTCACTAAATAAATGCTGGCCTGCTCTGTGACCCAAGTACTTTCTACTGTAGAAATTTCAGACCAAACTTCAACACCATCTGTGAGCAGTACGATGAGAAAAAATAACTACAAAAAGTGGTGAATGTTCAGGTTTTTTCACTATCTGGATCTCAAAATCCACAAATCTGACTGGGATGAAACTTAGTACATCAAGAGATCTACCCCAGGAGACCACACATGCAAACTTTTGTGCAATTCTGTGAAGCGGTTGCAAAGTTATTAAAGTTCAAAATGTTAAGCTAATGTGGGCGCTCATTTTTCCAAATGGATCAAAACGATTTATGCATTTTCAACAGCTCAAATAATTACCAATCAAGAGATCTCCCCCAAAATTAAACTGTTTAGAGGAACACGGCACCACTGCTTTTTGCGTTGGCTATTGAGCCTCCGGCAACCACTATAAGGAAACTACCCCTACTCAGGGGTCTATCTAATATTAAAGAATACCTTAAAATCTCTTTATATGCAGATGACCTTCTGTTATATATTACTAATCCTGATGGTAACTTAGGACTGATTAAGGAAACTATTAAGCTTTTTGGTGAAATCTCGGGGTTTAAAATAAATTGGGACAAATCCATTCTGTTTCCCATTCATCTCAATAAAGTTCTTCAGTTTATCAATTTAAGATAGAAAGAGAGAAACTGAAATATTTGGGCATTTTTTTTGGCCCAAGAAATGAATAAGTTATTTGACTATAACTATGCCCCGGTGTTACTTACCCTGAAAAACAGTTTGGATTCATGGATGGAGATCTTGCTATCTCTTTGGGGTAGAGTGCAGACAGTAAAAATGTGTATTCTTCCTAAATTTCTTCATCTGTTTCAACTTTATCTATAAGGTTAGAGAATACCTGGTTTCTTAAATTGGAAAAAAAATATTAAAAAATTCCTTTGGAGAAATAAAAAGTCAAGGATTAGTTTGGAAAAACTGAAAACTACAAAAGTAAATAGTGGTCTGCATTTGCCAGACTTTAAAAAATATCACTTAGCTTGTAGGGCTTGTCAAATGGGGGAGTTCTATAAAAATGATCCAGCATGGTGGGTACTATATGAAAATATGGTAAGTGAATTTGTTAGTCCCATTCAAAGAAAATTTTTTTTTCCAGAATTAAGAAAGTCAAATTAACCAAAACTTCTAATGTCTTCCTTAAGCATAATATAGAAGTATGGCTGGAGTTCCATAGACTTCCCAAAGAAAATCTGAGAATTAATCTTGAGACTACCATTTATAATAATGCCTGGCATGAACCCTCTAAGTCCCAGATATATAGAAGCTGAATGTTGAAGGGTATTACTTGTCTTAAAGATATGTATGGTCCAGATGGACAATTTTTCTCATTTACACAGTTACGTGAAAAATATCATATTTCGGCACATGAATTTTTGATTTATTTGCAAATAAGGTCCTTTTACAATAAAGAACTGGGAATTGAGTTAAACCCACCCCCGTGACACAATTGCAATATTGTTTATCAAATGACAGAAGTAAATTTATTTCTAAAGCTTATAAAATATTATCAGATAAAAGTGCATCTCCTATTCAAGCTTTAAAACATAAATGGGAAACAGAACTCGGTATACCTATTACTTCTAAAAAATGGAAAACTATTATATCAGGAATTTCAACTATTATTAATAACCGACTTAACCAGATTCAATTTCATATTTTCATAGACTGTACTATACCCATGGCCCAGATATTCAAAGGGTTGCTCCATGTGCAACAGGGTTGTGCATCGCATAAAATCCACACTTGCTCCATTCTCGATATTCAGCAGGAGGCAGTTGCGCCACAGAAAACATGTTGAGCAACAGCACAAATCAAATGAATGCATGCTGAACTGGAGGGAGGAACCATGCATAAACTGCACAGCCGATATTCAGCCAGGCTGTGCAGAGTTGTGCAGACGCAACCCCCAACCTGCGCCTGCAAAACTTTGAGCCAAAATAAAAAGGATCAAGTTGAGGGCCACCCACAGGTGAGCTGCTGCATTGCAGGGTGCAATACAGCAGCTGCCACCTGTGGCTGGACCTCAACCCACCTCTGTGCCCCCTCACCAGCCCGACGCTGGCAGTAATGTGCCCCCAGTCAGTCTTCAGTGAGTTCAGTGATCGAGTGCCCAATCGCGGCTGGAGTACGAACATCTCATTTCTGAATATCTCGAGGGGACCAGTGACGATAAGTTATCGCTGGCCGAGCTAAACACACTTTCATTCCTCTCGACATCTCTGGTAACAGTGATCGGAATTCATCGCTGATGAAGAAATAACTCCCTCACATCTCAGACCCAGTGTCCCCCTCACCCCACCTTACTCATCGAAGCCCCACTCATCCCGCTCCCCGCGCAGCCGGTAGGCGGCAGCATCACCGCCTGTCGCTTTGCCACCCGCCGACGACTGCCTGGTAGGGCTGACGCCATTGGTGCAGAGCAAGAGCCAATTGGCATGCAGCTCATACCGTACAAGATAGTTCAGTTTTGTGAATGAAATTCATTCACAAAACTGGACTGTCTGAGCACAGTATGGTGCACGCCCATTGGCCTTGCTCTGCACCACGGGCATGCAGCCCTACCAGGCAGTCGTCGGCGGCGGCGGGCGGCAGGTGGGTGGATGCTGCCGCTCGCCGCCGCGGGGGGCGGTGGTGGGGCTTCGTGGTGGGTGGGTGGGGGACACTCAGGTCACCAGGGATGTGTTGGGGTTGACAACCACATCCCGCGATCGGGATTTTCGTCCACTGGACCACCAGGGATATGGATCGGAGGTGGCGGTGTGTGTTTGAAACCCAGCCCGTGATCGGGCTTACCGTCCACTGGACCACCAGGGATATATTCGGAGGTGGGGTGTGTTTGAAAACCCAGCCCGCGATCGGGCTTATCGGTCCACTGACCACCAGGGATATATTCGGAGGTGGGGTGTGTCATTACTTCAGCCCGCGATCGGGCTTTATCGTCCACTGGACCACTAGGGATATATTCAGGAGGTGGGGGGGTGTTTAATTACTTCAGCCCGCAATTGGGCTGCAGGGGGCGTCGTTCCCCGATGGCTGCTGCCTGGCAGGGCGCCAGGTGCAAGTCCTCGGGGATCGGCGCACCTGCATGCTAATGGCATGCAAATGGGGCCATAATCAGATGCAAATGGCCCCCCCTGCACCTTGCATGAATTATAGCCCCATTTGCATGTCACCTTTGAATATCGGGATTTTGCGATGGCGCAATGGTACTTGCGCCACCGCAAGTTGAATGCTCCACTTTGTCAACTTGCGGCGCAGTTCCGATTGTTGATGCACAGTGGCTGTGGTTGAATGATATTCAAAGGAGTTGCTCAATAACGCAACTCCTTTGAATATCGCCCCGGACACACCCCAGTGCAACTATTTTGTGCAGCGCAAGGGCTTGCGTCTATGAATGGCGCAGTTTGAATATCCAGCCCCATATGTTTTGCATAAACTATGTTTGAATATTTCCCCTCTGTGTAACAGGGGTTGTGGGGAAGTAGGGACCCTAGATCATGTGATAGCCTACTGCCCCTAAATTGCCCATTTTTGGGATAAGATTTTCCAAACACTTAATAACATACCCGATATAAATATCTAGAGGGAGTTGGAACTTTGCATGTTAAGTACAAGTTCAGTACAAGAATTGCCTTCTGGTTATTTATGGAAGACATTACATATTGCATTATTGAATGCTAGGAGGTGTATTGCTAGGAACTGGAAAAATGTAAACCCCCAACCTATGAGTTATGGGAAAACCTTAGGATCTGGGACACTATAATAAGGTTATTGCAAACAAATCAAATATAAATAAATGCCAGACTAGGCCCATCAGCATATTCAATGGAACTGAGTAGTTTATGCATAGGTTAAACTTTTAAATAGTAATATACTGTACAGGTTTGTTTCCCTTAACTGTTAAGCAACCCAATTAGGCCATAAAGGGGAAGGGTAGATGAGTTAGGTAAAATAATTAGTTTAGGTGTAGGAAGGGTGGGTGGGATGATGATGTGACATATCTCTTTGGTATACCGGCACCACTCACCTGCAGGTGTTAGTAGATATCAGAAAGTCTACTGAAGTGACTTTGATATGTCTGACCGCCCCCCCCCCCGAAAAAAAAAAAAAAAAAAAATGTTCAAAATGTTAGGTTTAACATTAAAGTGCCTGGTCAACCCTAACTATAGCGGTGCTACTACACCACTAAATATATATATATATATATATATATATATATAGAGGATATGAAATGGCCTGAGTAAAGATATCATATTTATCTTCACTCGAGGCCAATGATATCATGATATCTCACGAGTGGCGAAGCTATAGCAACGAACGCTCGTGCTTCCTCCTGCTTCTATGACACTGCCGACTCACACTCTCTCTGTCCTCTGAATAGAGTTAGCAATTTCTCACAAAGTAATACAGAATTGCACAGTTTTTTTAACTAAATAGGTGCAGACCTCTTTATTATTAACTGCTGTAATGTCCTAACGGGTCGATCTTCATACCACTTGGTCACGCTACTTTGAAGGGGGAAAGTGAAAGTAATATGCTCGCTGACTATCACAGTGGCAGGATCAACCAGATAAGTGCTTAAATTAAATTTTAGAAAAAGAATTGGCAGGATCAACCAAATAGAGGTAGGTGTGTGTGTGTGTGTGTGTGTGGTTTGGGGGGACGGTTTTTAAACAAGGACAGGCAATGTAAAGTGACAGACTTTCACTTTCAATTCAATGCGATATAGGAGCGTTGAGATATCACTATGACGATAGGAACATGGAGATATCATGATATCTTCATGGCCATAGTGATATCTCCACACCTGTCTCAGATACTACTTTTATCCATGAACTTATTCCCAAACATATGTTGTATAAATATATATATATATATATATATATATATATATATATAGTGAAGCCCACTAGGATGAAGTGCAGTGTTAAAGGTTTACTGCATGACAAAAGAGATTAACTTCCATTGAAACTGCATTGTTTGCTGCAGTAACTCTACTGCAGAATTCTGCAGTGCTGCACTTCACCCTGGTGGGCTTCACTGCAGATATATATATATATATATATATATATATATATATATATTGCAAAAAAACTTCATTAATGTCTCAGTTGGGGTTGAAGCAACAACTGGAGGGAAATGGTGTGTTGGGGTTTTGAACCCTGGCACTCCCCCAACCCCACTCTCCATGCATTGATAGGCATTAGGGTCATCAGCCCTGACTCTCACCCTATTCCATGTGTAAGGAAGCTGAAATGGTATAGTATAGGTGAATGGGGTGAGACTTAGGCATGACGACCCCAAGGCACACTCTAATGCCTGTTGGTGTGTGGACTGTGGGGGTGGAATGGGGTGGTAGGGATGCGGGGGTGTTAGTGTTCAAAAATCTTAATGCCTCATTTCCCTACTTTTGTTGCTTCAACCCTAACTGATGCATTAACTAGCTAGGTGGGATATGTATGGTACCCCTTTGATGCACAGTGTCACCACCATATGTGCGCTTACTCTGTGTCAAGTCACCAGTCCCAGGGGCATATGGCTATAGACTGACCATGTGGGCCTGCTGTTGTAACCGCACATGGCACCTCACAGTCATGCACTGCTGCGACATGGTGTGCCATGCATGCCTGGACCATGCGGTGCTTATACTCTGCACTTAGCACTCCTCTACATGGGTACACAACCTCCATAGTGATGCTGTCCTTCATTTGCACTTTGAGGGATTGCATGTTAGACATTCCGCGGCCCTGTCTCACATATGTGGCTCTGACATGCTGGCATGGGCACGTCTGCCTCCTTGCACTTTGCACATCGGACTACATGTGGTGGTCTATGGTTGACCACGGGCACGTACATTCACCACCAATGGGCCATGTAGGAGGCACTGTTCTCCCACTGTGTTGTCCATGTGTGCTGTGCATGGTTCATTTGCTACCATTCTACAGTTGTATTATAGTGTTGATTGTGGCTGTCTCCTCCTGCGGCTTGTGGTGTACTACTCCCATACTTATGCCGACGGTATGTTCGCATTGTACACATTGTATGGTGGGCATATAGTGTGTAGTCTTCATGACTGTGACAATGGGTGGGTGTATATGGTTCCTGTGGTTGTGTGTATACCCCCAGCATGCATCATTTGCATGCCATGCCAATGGCCTGGCCATAGTTTATTCAGACGTTGTGTGCTCACAGTGGTGTGGGCATGTGTGCGCAATCAGTGTTAGGCATGCATACCGGTCACATTGCACTGTGCTCTTCTGGTGTGCTACCATGACAGGCTGTGCTGCATACTGTGGCCACTGACCTGGTGTCTGATGGGGGGGGGGGGTTGCTACTGCTGTATAGCTCAGTGGTGTATCATGATCAAGGGTACTGTGCCCGATACACAACCACATGACACACATATTACATGGACAGTGAAGTGTGGCTATCTGGAGGAATGTGGGAACACTTACACTGGGTCTGCATCACAGCTCTGTGGCTTGGAACTACAGGCCACAGTATGCTGACCCTGTGGACTGGGGGTGTGTGGTTTCTGATAGTGATTTTGCAGTGCTTCATAGGGCTACATTATGTTCCAGTGGGCAGCATTTCCTGGTCATTATAATGTTCCAGTATATTTGATCATGCTATGGGACTGACTGAGGGTTACCTCAGGGGGGCTGTGTGGGCAGCATTGGGTACGCGTGGGGTGGCATCCTATTGGTGGTGGTGGGGGCAATGGCCATTCCAGCCTTCACGTCTGCATGGGATGAGCATGAGGGTACCATGGGGTTAATGTGATGCTGCATACTGGTGGTCAGTGGTCAGGTGGTGTCTGCACTGTTTCTATTTTTAGGTACATGGGCATACTAGTTGGGACATGCTGTCCTTCTCTGAGATCACATTCTGGGTTCTACATTACTCCACAGTGTCAGCTCACCATACTTACATGGGCATCTTTCTCCCCATAGGTGCACATTGCACATCAGCATGGGTGAGATGGAAGGAGAAGGGTGAGGGCTGGGACAACCTGCTATGGAGGGTCATCCGACAGCAGAGGGTGAGGATGGAGCAACAGGGCCAGTGCACCTTGGTTGATGGAATGTAGAGCTCCCGGAGGAGCTGGTGCAGGGGCAACGGCCAGCAGCGGAGCAGTAGCCTCCCCCATTCCCCAGTTATTTTCCCTCTTTCCTGTTCCCCCAACACTTGTTATTCATTTGTTATGCTACACTTTTTACATGTATATAGTTTCCTATATCCCTGATCTCATCCACCCTTGTTGTTCATTTGTTTGTATACAAGTTTCAATTGTACATACTTTCTGATACTGTTTTTTATTAATATATTTTTAAATATTATGATCCTGTGTCTTTATTGGTTACCTCTAGTCAGTTTCTCTGCTTTGCAGTGTTGCACCTACTGACCACCTGCATCACCCTTGCAGCTGCCAGCCTTGTCTGTCCTGTGGCATGGGGTTTCCTACAGCTCTCTCTGCAATGTCTATTGCTGCGTAACTGCCTGTACAGTGTTCTGAACATGGTAGGTGTGTCTTCCTGTTGGCTGACACATTCTGTTCTCCGTGTGTACCTTGTATGTCTTGTATGTGTGCCAGACAACATCTGGGTTGTGACTGTCAATGGTCATGGTCTGGTCCCTGTTTCTTGGCTGACCCCCTGTGTTGCCTGGCTGGGGGCCTCGATCTGTGGGCCTGTGTGTGTCTTTTTCCTTGTTGCCATGACTGATGTCCATCCCCCTGTGTTCTCATGCTGGGTGTCATTTTGTGTTCTGTCTCCTGCTCTGTGTCAGGGTTCCTTGTCTCCTCCCCCTGTGCACAGTGGACACAAGTTTGGGTTGTACTGGAACACCAGCATGGATGGTTATTTGTGTGGGATACTTCCTCACTGTCCCGTCTCTGCAGTTTTTCCACAGTTCACATCCGAACAGTCAGGCATGCTGACTTTTACAAACCTTTGTGGGTGCTCACTGTGAGGGGGCAGTATTTTTCCTATGGCCAGGTTCCCTCTTAATCTTTTTTTTGCAGGCTTCCCTCAAAGCATTGAGGATTCTTAAATTAACTCTGTGGGTGCTTGAGCCACCCAGCTGCCATGGAGTCAGCACCTCTGCAAACTGTGTTGCTGCATTTTGGGTTGCAGGTCTCTTGGCATTGCCTTTGGTGTCTCTGTTGCTATTATTTGTGTTGTACACTGCTCTTTGCTCAGAACTTTTCATTTTTTGCACCACTTCTTTGCTGGTGTCCCCAGTGGCCATGTGGTTCACCCGTGCCTGATTCCACCTCTGTGTGCACTGGGCTGCTGCTGCTATCTGCACTACCCAGTTGCTATATTCGGTGCTGTTTTCTTTACTGTATTCAGAGCTGTCTTCATAGATGGGCTGTCTCTGCACTGTGCTCACAGGCATGTTTGCCTACTATATTGAGCAGTGTTTGCCCCCGGGCTATTCCTTTGAATATTGCTTGTAATTGGATGTGGGCTCATTTTGCCCACCGGGCAATGCAAAATTTGCCCACAGGCAAAGTTTTGAATATTGGGCCCCAGCTCCCTCATATTTTTAGCAGAATCATTCATTGTACCTAACATTCTGTCCGGGCCTGCCAGCACTACATTTGAGCACTGCCGGCACTACATTGGAACACCCTACCTGCCAATCTGCTTGGCACTGTATAAATGGCTGGGTATGACCAGGCATTCAACATAAATCATTTATTTCCATACAGTCCATGGCATATCCCATATATACAACAGAGTTATAAATTAATAATTGACTTGGGGAGAAATACACAATCAATATGAAATATAAGCTGAATTATGTCTAAATAGTGTGTTTTGGAAGTACTCTTGGAGGCATCAGGCCTTTTAGGTGAACCTAGTCAGACACACTAGGGTAGCAGAACTGAGTGAAGATGGCTACTGAACAGTAAGGGGTGGCCATCATTATCTGCATGGTCTGCTTTTGCTTTACTCTCCTGTTATATGCCCCATATGCTCCTATATGCTTATCTCTATGGTATATAGCTCCCTCTAAGGAAAGACTAGGTCGTTCTCCAGAGTCCACACAAGATGGACTAATGCAGGATCCAACAAGAACCTCAATGGAAAAACATCTGAAGCAACACATACTGTAGGCAGTTCAGCCAAATCTGAAAGAAGCACACAATTACATATACTGTACTCAACCAAGTCATATTGTGCAAAACGCTATGCATCAAGCCTGACAAGTCTGAAGAACTATGTAACAAGATTTTATTTATTTGTTTATTTGACCAAGGAGACGACTACTGTGGTAACAATCAACCTTGTTTCTGAGGGTATCCTGCTATGGCTGCAGTTTCAATACAAACATCACCTCATATGATTTAAAATCACATAAGAAATCAATAAACAATCCTGGTCCCAGTCTATACAATAAATACTTTGGCATGCTTACCCTCAAATGAAAATTCAAAAATCATTTCACAGCAACTGCAACATAACCCTTTATTAATGTGTTTTATTCCAACATAAATATACAGGTAGTTTCTTTACCATTTGTTAACAGCTCAAACCAAGTCCTCCTAGGTGTTCTCACTTCTAAAAACTTCCAGAGCATAAAGGACCTAGTGCAGCTGTCCGTGCCTACCCCTTGTTTCAGTTCTTGTTTTTATTTCACCTGTTTTTCTTTCAGTACCCAGTTGCCCTTCTCAGCTGTGGTTAATGGGCCAACCTGCCAAGCCTGTCATTGGCTTAACCCAGGGTTGTCTTGGTCCCAACAGAAGCCTTGCTTACTGGACCCCCAGGCTGCGGGGCATTCCGATTCGAGAACGCATTACAGCTTCAAGCTACATTGCTGTCAGATTTCTTTTTATGTTGGCTTGTGCATGTGCAAGCAACATCTTGTGGCAGTAGTGCATTTCAGAGATGTGTCAGTGTTGTCGCCAGTGCAGGGAACACTTTAGTGGGTGCGTCTCTCAGCCACCAATCAGTGAGCATGCTGCCAAGGACAGCAGTTTCAAAGAGAGCCATGGAGTTGAAAGAAATCTGCCGCTCCAATGAGGTGCAGTTTCCTCATTGCAGTGGCAGATGACAAGACTCTGTTACATGCCTTTCTTGGTGAAACATTTCAATAAATATGGCGGCTCCTGCCATCCGCCACTCAAGCCCCAGAAAACTGACTTCAGGGGTGCCCAATCCCCATGTTGGCATGTCCCCCACCAGTTCAATTTGTTTGCTGATGGGAGTGACCAATCCACATTGGCATCAGTCCTCCTCTGCCCCAAACTCATGTGACACACTGGGAGCCCACCCCAGTGTGCCCAAAAGTATTTTTTTAAACCTATAAATAAAGAAAACTTTCCTCCGACGTCCATTTTGTTTTGTCCCTGTAAAAAAGAAAATGGCCTCTCATTGTCCTGCTACCCCTTCCCCAATCCGCACCCACCTTCTGCGCACCCCACCCTCCCCGCACCCCCTCACACCCATTCTTATCTCCGGAGGGCTGGCGCTGTGAACTTCTGTGGAGCGGGAACATGTCTGAACTCTTCAAAACTCGACCGGGAACTGAACAAAATGCGGTAAGCTTTAGAATTACATCAATAGGGGGTTTCAACTTAGGTGGATATCTCAGCCGTTTTGGGGAATTTTGGCTCCAAATTTTCAACATGGGGTTCTTGGGGCCCCACCTCATGAACATGTGACTGTCATTTCATTACTCAGTCTCGAATGATGATTTTGAGGTCACTGCACAGAATCACCTTTTGCAACCTATTAATGAAACAACAGTGCTTCTGTTCATGAGGTGGGGTTCCAAAAAACCAATATTGCAAATTTGGTGAAAAAAGTCCAAAAAATGACTGCATCATGAGTGTGCATTGCGCAGTTTGCATGCACGCTTGTAACTGCCAATTTTTAATATTTTCACTCCAGATTTTCAACATTGGCATTTTTTTACACTTTCTTATGAACAGTATAGCTGTCATTTTTTACATCCTGCCCAAAATGTGTTTTCGCACCTGTGGAGCACAATGGCGTGGTCACTGTGGGAAATCAACTTTCAGGAGAGAGTAACAAAATCACAGTGCCACCGTTCATGAGGGGAGGTTCCATAATGTCTGTGTGGAAAATTTGGTAACAAAAATCCAAAAAATGATTGCACTATGAGCGTGTATTGTGCAGTTTCTACGCATGCTCATGACTTCATCAATTTTTCATATTTTCACTCCAGATTTTCAACATTGCCATTCTTTAAAACCTCTCATGAACAGTATAGCTGTCATTTTTCACATCCTGCCCAAAATGTGTTTTCACACCAGTGGTGCCAAATGGCACAGTCGCTCTGCAAAATCACATTTTGGCTAACAAACTGGTAGTGTCACTGTTTATGAGGTGGGATCACAAAAAGCCCATGTTGAAAATTTGGAGTGAAAATACTAACAAATGCCTGGAACTTTAGGGTTTCCAACCATAATGCCCCACCCTGTAGAGACTGACAGGCGTCCGGATGTGACTTGGGATCGTCGGCTGTAATGCTCACACCATTCCACCCCACCCCACCCTTCAGCCAGTGACAGGCATTGAGATGTGCCTTGGAGTCTTTGGCCCCAAAGTTCACCCCATTCTCCTACACTACACCCATCTCAGCATATTTCCTTATGGAATGGGGTGAGTGTAAGGCCCGAAGACCCCAAAGCACATTATGACACCTGTCAGTGTCTACAGGGAGGGGTGAGGTGAAATGACATGAACGTTATGCCGATGACCCAAAGCCACACTCCCAATGCCTGTCAGTCTCTGCAGGGTGGGGGTGGGGTTGGCATCACTTCAATATTTCACTGCCATTCCTATTATGCATCTCTCTAACTCCTTCACTACCAGTGCCAAAGCCAGCAAGTCAACATTCGGCATTGACAAATGCTTGTTTCCTCCAGCTCTTTATAACATTACACAGGATGTCTGCAATCTCAGTGCTGTGCACATGAATGCAAGCCTGTCTGTGTAAAGCACGTCAATGTCCTCCCACCCCATATTGTGCATGGCCATGCACTGCCACTTGTGGTACCCCAAGTGGCAGTATCAGAGTGGTATCAGTAAACCACTTTCCCCAGAGAAAGACAAGACAATTTTATTTCTAGAGTACTCATTCCCGAAGGCTCAGGGTGCCTACCAATCACAATGGGCAATTACACAACGAGATAAAAACAACTATAAAAACAACATGCAATAACACTATCTAAAACTAGTTAAAAACAATCTGGAAATGCTTCTGGAAATAGACAAGCTTTCAAGGAGATCTTAAAGGCCTTCACCATGTGAGCAGATCTAACATTCATTGGTAGGGTGTTCCATAATATAGGGGCTGCCCCACTGAATGCTCTGTCCTCTGATTGTTGCAGGCATAACATAGGGACTGAGAGAAGGCCTGCATCAGAAGAGCAGAGGGGGTGAATTGGGTGATAAGGAACCAGGAGGTCTTTTAAGCAGACAGTGTAGGGCCTTAAGTGTTTGCAAGCATATCAATGAGAGTGTCCCCCGTAACACTTAATGCTTCTTCACCCACTCCATCCTTGCTCGCTCTCCAATACCCTGAGCTAATTCCCAAAGCTGGGTTGCTGGCATCACGAGTGGGAACACTGCTGCTTTGCAGACAGGCCAGCCCGCCCCATTCTTTCCTTAATGACTTTCTTGCGGATCATTGGGAAGTATGAACACCTGGGAGGAGCCTCCATTTGAGCAGTTAATACTGTACTTGGAGGACTAATCAGTGTCGATTTTTATTGTATTACAAAATATTAGACAAGGAGAGCTGGGTCTCAGCTGTTGGAGTTGCTTTGACGCTGCACTGAGCATAACAACTTGATTATTTTGAATTCATGGAACCAAAGACACATAAAATGACTCTCAGACTTCTTTTCTGAACTGGGATAGTCAAACGTCTAGTAAGGCCTTAGAGATTTTCATCCCTCTCCAACCCTGAAATCTCTGGCCTATAGAAATACATTTGCGTGGGCATTTTCCACATTCAGATTGCAGTGGTGTGGTGCTGAACTTCTTTAGAAGTATAGGGATGAGGAATGGCTTTGAAAGGATTCTTTAATGAGAGCAGGATACTATGAAGTCACTTCTGTGCCAGTGAGTGCTCTTCATGTGCTGCACTGTTGATTCTCCTCATTACTCACCTTTCCGGTGATCATGTAAATGCTTGGACTCCTTCTGCATGGCAGGTTATGGTGTAAACCCAAATATCTGTCCCTAATATGTAATTATCTGCTTAATTAGTTGCTTTTCATGACATGAATGCTGTGTTGATTCTTCTGAGCAAGCAGTCATCTCTATGTCCGAAGAATTTGAAAAGGTCTCTGGCTTTTTATTTAATATTGCAAAGCAGGAGTGAAAGGCACATTACAGTCCGACTTCTCACAGAATAGAATTACAGTTCTGCCATCTAGTGGTGACCTAAACACTTAACCACCACATGAGGGATACAGCAGGAGCTCTTCAATAGGGACACCTAGATGGCAAACAAGGTTTCCTCCTTATTGAAGTGCTCCTTGTAAAAAAATCATTTGTTCATATTTCCATTTAATAAGGTAAAACATTTATTTCTGAGAAACACACATTTAAACAGATTGCCCTAATGAAATAGGTCTCTGTTAAGGGGCACATACTGCACTAATTACAAGCATACCTTTTGAATCAGCCCTGACTGACCAGCGGCTTTGCAACTGAGCATACGTATCTAGAAATGAATACATGCATAACATAAGCTGGCTTTGATAATTCAGCTGCTCTGGATTCTGATTTTGACAGCTGTTTTCTATTAACGTGATGAGACTTTACAGACGAAGGTTGTATTCAGAGACTTTTGCACCACCTTATGCAATGTGCAAGGCATCTTATGCAGTAGAAGGAGGCAACATGTGCTATATCCCTCCTTCTTAGCCAAGGAGACATGATCCAAGCCCGGTCTCTCTCCAGAACTAGAGCTTTACAGGTGGCATGCTGTTGGAGCAGGACACAAATCTGCGGCATACCTAAAGACAGTTACACAAAAAGAGGCAACTATTGGGGCCCATAAGTTACACCAGGGGGGATTTATCCATACTACCTCTGCACCTGCCATGGTTTAGTTGAAAAGGAGGGGCCCTGCCCTCCTCCATAGTACATAGAGCTGAGTGGTCATACTGGACACCCTAATATATTTTTATTTTTAATAAAATATACAATCCTGTGAGGGTATACAGTACTCTTGGATGCAGACTGACATATCCCATGATCTCCAGCTCATGCAGAGCAGGAACTGAAGCCAAGGGTCTGCTGTATGGCCAGCCTCCATCCCCTCACCCATCCACTCCCCTCGTGCAGAACACTGCACCTGTGCAAAGTGGCGAGCAAGGTCCATCAAGGCAGCTTGTGAGCAACAGTGGTGTGCAGGGCTACATCGACCAGCAGTCTGCCTAGCATCGCTAATGATGCAATAGCTCCGCCCCATCCCGTCCTAGCACGCCTCTGCTCATTCCACTGAAAATGTGTCTCTATTATGGAATGAGTGCATTGCAGGAGGAGGGGACCACCTGGCTAGTTGGATTTCAATACAACCAACCCCCACAAAACCCCAAATTATGGACTGTAGTAGGGAGAGGGGAGTATTTAGAACTATTTTGAGGACTGAGGGAGGGGGGTGGGTTAGGGAGAAATGATGCTGTCAGCTCCTGGCATAGTGCCGGGGGCAGGCAGGACTGCAGAACTTTAGAATTATTAGGTCTGGGGCCACAAAGAAGGGGGAGGAGGGTGGAAAATCACTGGAATGGGGGAGAGGGTGACTAAATGACCAGCCCAGGCCATCTGGGGAGGGAGAAATGTATTTCTGCAACTTCGCATACAGACCCTGACTAAAGAATACCCAAATATCTGGCTCTAGGATACTGAATATTTGGCAGAATATGTGGAAATAGGTATTCACACAACCATTTTATAAAAAAGTTGCACTTTGCAAGCATAGTCCTTAAAGTCTCAGTGCAGGTTTTCACAGACAAATACTTTCACTGCTTTATGTGGGCTTTGCATAAATATTGCCTTCACAGTTATTATTAGGGCTACTCTGGAAAATTGTATGAAAATGCCCTGCAAAAATGCTATATTTGAATTTATTTATTTGAAACTATTCCAACCAGGATAAATCCATGGGATGGAACATCTCATTTTTGTTGTGATCCCAAAGAGGCTGTCAGCAGCCAACAGGTTAAAATAGTCCAGCAGAAATAGTTACATACAGGCTAAAATATAAACAGGAAAGAAAAACTGTAAAGCTAAGTACACCCGAACAGTAATCAAAGGAAGCTAACAGTGTGGGGTGCCAGCAAACATAGGCATTGCTAGGCAACAAGATCAAAGTCAGGGAGAGGGGGATTCTGAAACAAAACAAATGCAGGGAGTTCTAGGGTGGCTGGAAATAGTGGACTTGAATATGTGCAAGCTCAAAGTCAAAGATCTGGAAGGTAATTCACTCCCTTTTTGACTCTCCCACACAGTCTGCCCTTCTGGCCCTTGCTGTAAATGGTTCACCAGTGTGTGACCCCCTCCTCTGCTGCCACTCATTTTAATGAGTTCTTTACCACTTGTGCTCTCCCTCCCACTCACCCTCCAGCCTCCTTCACTCCTCCTCCCACTCACCCTCCAGCCCCCTTCACTCCTCCTCCCACTCACCCTCCAGCCCCCTTCACTCCTCCTCCCACTCACCCTCCAGCCCCCTTCACTCCTCCTCCCACTCACCCTCCAGCCCCTTCACTCCTCCTCCCACTCACCCTCCAGCCCCCTTCACTCCTCCTCCCACTCACCCTCCAGCCCCTTCACCCTCCTCCCACTCACCCTCCAGCCCCTCACCTCCTCCCACTCACCCTCCAGCCCTTCACTCCTCCTCCTCCCACTCACCCTCCAGCCTCCTTCACTCCTCCTTCCACTCACCCTCCAGCCTCCTTCACTCCTCCTCCCACTCACCCTCCAGCCTCCTTCACTCCTCCTCACATTCCCTTTCATCTCCTGCCACTGGTTTCTTCTTTTCTCCAGTTACTACCTAGGAAACTCTTACTGCCCTTTACTTCCTCAGCCTGGGTTAATCCAGTCCTGACAGCTGGATCCTAAAGTACTCCAAATCTTTGCACCTGCAGTAGCACATCCACTGACTCACCTACTCAACCTCTCCTCCATCAGTGCTGTCCCTCAGTCCTGAAAGTTGACCAAAGTTCTTCCACTCCACAGAGTGGGGACCCTTCTGTGAAGGTGTGGGATAAAACAGACACAGCAAACCAGAAGTCAAGTGCATAAAAACAGATGGGCATTGCTATTTTATTCAAATCAGAAAATAAAAAAATTAAAATAATAAACATACAGAAAGCAAAAGGTTATTCAATGTCCAGTATCCAGCAAACTTTCTAATTTTGAAAATTTCTGAGGCTTAGCTTCAGCCATTGCAAACAGAACAGTGTGGAAACAAGCACACACTTCCGAGGTCCTCCTCACTATGTAGTCAGTGTTCAACTAATTCCACGGATCTATGTGATAATGTCGAAAGCCTAAAAGTAATCACTGTTATCCAGAAGTCAAGAGTGCTGAAAATTTATTTTGGCACTCTGACACCCCGGCACACAGCAAAACGGCACCGGGGACTTAGGTTTTTAATGTTTTATGGGGGGCTGACCTGCACCTTCACCTGGGGCTTTCTCGCCCCTGCACCCCTACTCTAAGGATTCTCAACTCCAGGGGGGTGCATGTTGTGGGGGGGGGGACATTTTTAAAAAAAAGGTTTGGTCTGGGCACAACAAAAATGCACTAGCACCTGGACCCGAATCCAGTACCCTGCAGACCAACACCACCAACCTACCCACCACACCATGGGGTCAGCTCAGCAACCCACCGCAGCACCACCCCTCACATTCCCTCCCGCCCCTCACTGTGCATGCTCACTCCTCCCCCTCATGTGTATGTATAGCAACATCCCATCACTATATTCGCCGACTCCTCCCATCTGGCTGCCCTACCCTATGGTAGCCCTCGACACATGCGCTGGGGATTTGGCCACCGTTATTGTAGGCGCCCAATCCCTAGTGCTATTATATCATGCTACCAATTCCCCTATCTATCTTCTTTTCTCCAAGTAGTTGGTTTTTATTCTTTTCATGAATGACATCATCGTCAGGTGAGCCACCCCTTTTTGCTAAAACCAGTATAAACCTCTTATTCACAGGAATTCCTCATCAAACAGTAAAGACATACATGTTCATACATGTTATCTTTTCTAGCCTAGGCTCAGCTCTTCTTTTCTTGGTTAAGGGGGTCTTATGTTTCCATTTTGTTTCATCTCAAAAGATAGTTTTAATAAGCTAGTAAGTCCAGGAGGGTTCCACTGGGTTTTGCAAGGGAAACAGGAGAACGAAGGTGCACTCCTCTTCTCCCTTCTCCTGCGAACCCTTGGAACTCACCATATCTTTTTCTTTTTAGTTCCATTAAATCATTAAATGTGACACCCTAAAATAGGCAAGCATACGCTGGCCCGTCTGGCCGGGTGCATGGTTGATTTCGCTCATGTATGGCTGCAACCCAGGTTAGGGAATGGATCCTGTCGCTGAGTGGCCAGCTGGGGAGAAGGATAGAGTGTCCTATGGACTGCTGTCCTTATCCCGGGGGGGAGGATGGGGTAGTGTCCAGTGTGAGACGGACCCCTTGAGTCATACAGCTACTGGAGTTAGCACGTACTGGAGGAGGGGACGATGCTGGACATCATTGCACATCCCCGCCTCCCAGAGGAAAAAATGGAAAAAGGGAGGGGTGGGTCCTCCGTCTAAATGAAGCCCTCCCTGGGCTTCAATTAGGCAAGATCGCCAGCAGCACTCCCAACTAGATACTGGTTCTGTGGCACTGGAATTAGAGGAACCAGTGCCACAGCCCCATCCTCCGTGGGGCAAGCCGGGGGTGACTGGGAAAATGCGGGCAATTGACGGTGGGTTGGAGCCTGGAGGCCATGACCAGGGCAGAAGACCGACGGATGGACCTGCAAGAAAAAAAAAAATAGGCAAGCATACAGCAAATGTATTTCATTTTCATTCCCAGTGCGAGCAGCCATTCCATGGAAACAAAGAGTGAAAGGAATGGGGGGGCTTCGGACCCTCCACACATGGGCATCCACCCCAGACAGGGCTCATCCTGTCATACCTTCCTCCTCTGGTAAGTTCTGGTCAATCTGCCTCCTCCCTTTCTTTGCTAAACTGCAAGAGAAGCTTGTCCACACTAGACTCTCTGATTTTCTATCCTCTGCCGATTCCTCTCCCCATTCCAGTCTGGCTTCTGGCATCCTCACTCCACCTTCTCCTCCCTGTTACATGTAACTGATCCTATCATCTCAGGGATGGACATGGGGCACATCACAGCTGACATTTTCATTGATCTGGTCAAATCCTTTGACTCAGTGTCCCACCCTCTCTTCCTGGATAAGCTGAGTGCTGCTGGCTTCTTAAATCCTCTTATAGATGGACTCCATTCTCAGCTCTCTGGCTGTCTGCAGTCAGTACAGTTTGGTAGCACCCTGTCACCTCTACTTCTCATCCAGGCAGGGGTCCCATAGGGCTCCACCCTAGGGGCCCATCCTATTCTCCATCTTCCTTAACAAACTCTCCACAGCTTGTGCCAACTTGCATATCCACAAGCATGCAGATAACACCGTCATTTACATGTCTGGTCCCCCCACTATAGCCATGGAAGGTCTGTTCCAGCAAGACTTCCACAATGTCTTGCATTGGTTTCAGTCTAACTATCTCCAGGTCAACAAAAAAAAAAACTGTGTCCATGACCTTAGGCCCCAGTCAAAAACTGGAAGGGATCCCAATTCTGCCTAGCTTCTTCACCTTGGATGGCATACCTCTGAAAGTGGTTCATTCATTCAAATACTCAGTGTGTGGCTAGACAGCCAGCTTGACTTTGCTGCCCACATTGACACCATCCATGCCACGCTCTGCCCTAAACGTGGCGTCTTGTACCACCATAAAGACTGTCTATCTCTACCGTTGTGCAGTGAGCTGGTCACCAAAACTGTGCTCTCAGTCTTTGACTATGCGGATGTGGTCCATGGCATTGCTTCTTCCAGCTCCCTGGCCAGACTGGACCCCCCTGCAACACCTTCTGTTGTTTCGCTATCAGGTTCTCCTCTTGTACCCACCACTGCTCACTCCACTCCTCCTTATCCATTCGTTCTCTCCCTTCATATCACCACAATCACTGTGCCTTATTCATATCCTAATACTGGTTTGTGTCCCTTCCCTTTAACCTTTCCTCATTCTTTTCCTCCATTCCCTCTACCTCCTGCTCCCTCCACTTCAGGGATCCTCACACTTTTGACATTCCGAAACCCCCCAGCCCACCCACTCCTCTGCTGAGCAATCAGCCTTCTCCTGTTGTCTCCTTCACTTTGGAGCTTACCCCCATCCTCCTCCATTTCACTATCTCCCCTGTTTCCCTCAGGTACCAGCAAAAACTCCTTCCCTCTCATCCTGCTCCTGGTTTCCCCCACCTGACTACGCCCCTTACATTTGCTTCCTACGCTAGAGTAGGTGTGTGTAACCCCCCGGGGGCGCTACCCTTAGGGCTACTACCCCTGCCTGCCTCCCCGGAGACAGGGTAAGGGGCCCAGATCCGTTGGCAGGTGCCTCCACCCAGAGGTCGGGGTTAATACTGTTGAGATGGCCTCGGTCACAGCCCTCTGGGTTACTGCAACCCCCCTTTCGTCCCGCTAATGGTTCACACGAGGTACCAGCAATACTTTTCCCCAGTGCACTTGCCTTCAGACTGGTATCTCTCAGGTCCCTCCGAGGAACCCCTGTAAAGTAAGGTGCAGTTATATCACAGTCACTATGCAGTAGTTTACCATAAATGCACAAACTAGCCAGGGTGTAGTTGCAGAACAAACAATCTGATTTATTCAAGGGGAAGTAACCAGGAAAGGGGGAAATCAAGTTGATTGGCTTTTCACTATATCTATCTACCTAGGGCTCTGTGCACAGGCCTGAACCTAATATTTACTGTCCCTGGGTACCCGAGCCTTAATGGCTAGTCCACCGTGGCAGCTGGTTGGGTCCCTGACACAGATATGCCTTTATAATACTGATCAAAAGTCAGGATGGGGAAGAGGTTTTTGCTAGAAGGCCAGCAATAGAATAAAATAACTTGAGACCACTGCTGTAACTTAGAACGGAGCTACCCTGATTTAGTACTCATGACTCCAGCGAGCAACAGTTTCTGCACCATGGGCAGGGCTAAGCCTGAGTTTCACCAGCCTTCTCACACATTTATATGGTAAAATCCAGAGGGGTGCCACACCAGGCCGCAGTCGCCATGGCTTAACACGAACTCTCAGCTGTCTGAGGTGCTGCAACGGCAGTTTCAGCTTTTCCGAGGACTGAGCGTGATTCAGCAGATTCTCCAAACAAGTCAAGCCTGGTGGGTAGTTGGGCTGGCACCAGCCTCCTCTGATGGCACGTCGCAGATTCAATCAGACTCACTCAACGGCCGAAATGGCCCCTCAGACTGTCACACGCTTTCCGCGCGAACACTCCCCCATCGCAGAAGCACACAGCTCCTTCCTTCACCTCAGACACTACGCATCTGCCTCTTCTCAACATGGGGCTCCCCTTAGAATTCAGGTGCTACCCGTGTCTATTGGCTGGCTCGCCTGTCAGTTAATCAATCTTCTCCCCTCAGTGGTGCGAAAAGGCGCTATAGCCCATAATGCCTTCTCCTGCTTATAAGCAGTTCCCCTATTGGCCAGACAGCTCTCTAGAGTCCCGAAATACTGATTGGTCCAATTCGGCAGTTCTGGACCAAAATGGAAGAGATAATCGAAACAGTTCTCACTGCAAAGGAAAGCAGGTTAGAACAACTACATTATCATTTTTATTTTACATTATTTTCAATAAACAATCACATCCCCCCTTGCAAAACTCCCTCTGGACCACTAGTGATCCCAGAAGCGAGCTACTTGTCAGCGTCCCGGCGGGACTCGGGCATACAACCTACAGCCCCCCCATTTCAGATAATCATGACTGCAACAGGCAGTCCTTAAAGAAGCAGTACATGGAGGCTTCAAAACGCTCCTTGCTACCCATTTAAATGGCTAAAAGAGCAGGACACTAGCCTGGCAGGGAGCACTTAGGCAAGCTTTGAGGGAGCTTTTAAGAACCCCCATTTGCAAGGGGGTTACACCCTCCCGGGCCTGGAAAAACTTGGCGTCCGCGCCAAGTAATTACTCTTAGTTCACCTAAAGGCACACAGCCTAATTGACACTACATCACATGCAACATGACATACATGAATATTTACAGTGTACTATGGGTTATACAACGCTGTACACACAGAACCCTTTGTTCCTCTTTTTCCCTATCAGGTCAATATTTCCTGCTCACGGCCCTGGACCTGGGGGAACCCCTCCATTTCAGCTACTGCTGGGTCACCTAAAGTAGGGGCCCCACACCCGAAGGGCAATATTAACAGACTAGAGTCATCCCCCAGGGCTAACTTAGGCAACGAGCTCGGGGGCACATACACCCCTTTATGGACCACATTTAAGGGCAGGTCCACAAGCTGGCCTAGAGACTCGTAGCTCAATTTTACTACAGGCCGTACTTCTCAGCTGGAGCATCTAGGCGTCTCGGGGAACCCTGAAACAGGCCTTGATTCCAACTCGGCCCCACTGACATTAGGGACAGGAAACTCCACAAGGGAACAGGGCTCAGTACTCATAATATTATTGGTTGCCTGACCCTCTACCCCAGGACCCACTCCACTGGGCTCAGCTGAGGGCTGCGCACCTACTAATAAGGAACCATCGCGGCATTCAAGATATTCCTCCGGTTCTGGCATATCAGTGGCTTGTCTCCCTCCCTCACTCTCTTCGTCTGAGAAGTCAGATAATGCAGCCAGGCCAGACAGCTCAGCCAGGCTTAAGGACCCCACCCCTTGGGCTTGTCTGCTACCCAGCTCATCTGCTGGAGGTTTCGGCTCCGGGGACAAAGTAGGGGGCTCAAACAGTCCAGACAGGCCAATCCCATTTCCAGAGTTAACAAGGGGATTGCCCCGAAACAACTGGCTCAGTTCGTAAGAGAGATAGTATTCAATATCATCTTCATTGTCTTCTGACACCGATTGTTGATCATCTTCTGCAGGGTGTGGACAAGACTCTCTGGGTTGGCTTGCTGAAGAATCCACGGGTTTGGTTCTTTTCTTGGCAGCAGATCTAGTCACAGGCAGGGAGGGGGCGGCAGTGGAAGGTTCGACTTCAATCAGGATTTGCCCGATTGGCAGCAGATGATTTCAGTGATTAGTTTTCACATCTTTGGAATTGTTTTCAGGTCGCACTTTATATACAGGCAAATCGGACAGTTGTCCCACAACAATGTGAAGGAGGTGATGCCATCGGTCAGCAATCTTATGTTTTCCATGCAGCCCTAGATTTCACAACAACACTCTATCCCCTTCTCTTAGCTCTAATGTCTTCACTTTCTTATCATACCTCTCTTTGTTGGCCAAGTTTCTTTTAGCAGCCATGGTCTGGGCCAACTGATAAGCATGGTTTAACTGGGCCTTCAGCTTCTGTACGTATTGTAGATGATTTTCTGCTTGCACCCCATCAGGGGAAACTCCAAAGCACACATCCATGGGCAATCTAGCCTTTCTCCCAAACATCAGTCTGTACAGGGAAAATCCCGTGGCATCACTCTTGGTGCAGTTATAAGCATGAACCAGGGTACTAATCTGCTGGCTCCATCTCTGTTTGTCTTTTGGTTGCAAGGTGCCCAACATGTCAATTAATGTGCGGTTAAACCTTGCAGGCTGGGGATCTCCCTGAGAATGGTAAGGGGTGGTTCTTGACTTTTGCACCCCCCACAAAGACAGCATCTCTTTAATCAAGCTGCTCTCAAAGTCCCTCCCCTGGTCAGAATGGATCCGCTGAGGGGCTCCGTAGCGGACAAAAAGTTTTCAACAAGTATCTTGGCCACCGTGGTTGCTTTCTGATCCTTAGTAGGGAATGCCTGTGCATACCGGGTGAAATGATCGGTAACCACCAATACATTACTGATATTTTTTAGATCGGGTTCAAGACTTAAGAAATCAATACAGACTAGTTCCATAGGGGCACTGGTAGTAATGTTGACCATATGAGCAGCTGTCTGGGGCAAGGCTTTCCTCTGCAAACACCGACTACAGGTCTTGACATACCGCTCCACATCTGCACTCATTTTTGGCCAGTAAAACTGGGTTCGTACCAAATCGAGAGTTCGGTCTATGCCAAGGTGCCCCATCTGATTATGCAATGACCTTAAAACCAATTCCTTTAACTCTGAAGGCAGTACTAGCTGTTGTTTGATGATCTGGTCCTCTTTATGTGCAGTCTCTCGATATAGTAGTTGGTTAATCAGCCTTAATCTGGGCCCTTCTTTATATAACAGGGTGGTTCTTAAGTCGGTAGAGCGCAATTTGGACACATCTCGCCTGGCCCGCAAGGCCTCCACCACCAGCTTTATCAGAGAATCTCGGGATTGAGCCTGTTGAAGACTAGTATTGTCAAACTGAGGCAGTGAACTAGTGTCCAGGGTGGAAAAATGGCAGTAGGCAGCAGGTATGCAGTTCTCAGATGGCCCCAAGCAATCCACCATACAGTTCACAGCATCCGGGGACACCTGTTCTTCCTTGTCGAATTTCTGGCAAAGGGCTCTTATATCAGGCTTGGACAACCTGATCCAATCAGTTTGGGACATAGGCCTCCGAGAGAGGGCATCCGCATCTATATGGTTTAAACCGGCCCTGTATTCAACAGCATAGTCGTAGGTGGCCAAGGCAGAGAGCCACCTGTGGCCAGTGGCGTCCAACTTGGCTGAGGTTTGTACATAGGTCAGAGGATTGTTATCAGTCTTCACCAGTATTTTAGCACCGTACAAATAGTCATGGAACTGATCAACAATGGCCCACTTTAGAGCCAGGAACTCTAGCTTATGCATGGGATAGTTCTTTGACGGAACCAGACCTCTACTGGCAAAAGCTACAGGTCTCAGGCTATTTGAGTGCTCCTGATACAATACAGCCCCCAATACTTGAAGACTAGCATCGGTATGGAGAACGTAGGGCTTGGCCGGGTCAGCATAAGCCAACATGGGGGCATGGGTAAGTTGATTTATGATGTCATAGGAAGCGTCCTCACACTCACCAGTCCAACGATCCCCAAACAGTTAATTCGGCTGGAAATACTTCTTCTCGGTCTTGGATCGTACAGCTTTCTTATACTTTTTGTGTGTGGGAGGGTAACCCTGAGTGAGGTTGAGGAGGGGATGAATAACTCGAGAATAGTCCTTGACAAATCACCTATAATATCCGCAAAACCCCAGAAATCATTGCAATTCTTTCAAGTTCCTGGGCTGGGGCCAAGTAGTCAATGCCTCCACTTTGCTAGGATCAGTCTCTATGCCCTCAGTAGACACTATGTGGCCCACATAGTTTACAGAAGTCTGGAAAAATTGACACTTATCTATAGACAGCTTGAGGCCGAACTCCTCCAGCCGATCCAAGATCTTAAATAGTCGCTGTTCGTGTTCTTCCAACGAGTGTCCAAACACTATGACATCATCTAAATAGACCAGACACTCGAGCAAATTCATATCCCCCACGGCTCTCTCCATCAGGCGCTGAAAGGTGGCTGGGGCACCTGAAATCCCTTGAGGCATCCGAATGAACTCATAGAAACCTAGGGGGGCAAATGAATGTAGTCTTCTCTCGGTCACCTGGGGCCATTGGGATCTGGTAGTACCCGCTGCGTATATCCAACACAGAAAACCACTTGCTGCCATTTAAACAGTCCAAGGCGTCCTGTATTCGTGGCATGGTGTACTGGTCGGGGATGGTCCGCCGATTCAAAGTGCGATAGTCTACACACATCCGAACCGTCCCATTCTTCTTCCTTACCACCACAATGGGGGAAGCATAGGGGCTTCTGGACTCTTGTATCACACCAGCAGCCAACATTTCTTGCAGATGCCGCCGTACATCATCGATGTCAGAATGGGGCCAGGCACCGGGATCTGTCTCGGAAAGGCCTTTCATCATGCAGCCGAATACGATGCTCGGCCACTTACACACATCCCACATCCCATTCCTTCAGGGAGAATACCTGGTCCCTTTGGGCAAGCCTCCCACTGATCCTCTTTTTCCATTCAGCTGGCAACGGAGAGTCACCGAAATCAAACAAATCAGGAGTAACTCGATCGACGGCCTCGGGGCCCTTACTACTTGGCAGTACCGTGGTATCCGCACAATGGACACTTGCCAGGGTACACCCTCTTCTTATTCGAATCTCTTTGTCGGACAGATTATGCACTTGAACCATCACCCTCTTGACATAAGCATGAGCTCTAGCGGGCAAAATACTGGGCTTTATCAACAGTCCTTCAGGCAATCTTCCCTCCCCAGGCACATCCAACATCAACAATTTATTCTTGACATCTGCCCTTAATCGTACTTCTCCATGCAGGACACACTGGGCATTTTGGGTGAGGATCACTGGAGCCGGGTCCTTTTTCCACACTACCCCCACCGGACCCTCAGGTTCCTCTTCACCAACCTTCCTCCGGGTGGCAACTGCATTTTGGAGCACAGCGGGTATTCTTAAAGCTCGCCCAGTTTTGAATGCCTGCTTTTCTGAGCACAACTGGGCCAATCGTCCAAACATATGAGCATTTGTCCCAATCAGCAGAGGCACCCCATCATACAGTCCAGTGGGTGGGCAAACTAAAACTAAAGTTTCCACCTGCTCATCCATTCCAGCCACAGATGTCGAGAAAGATAACCAAACTCGGATATACCCCAAATACGGATATGCCTTGTCGCTCAACCCCCACACATGTAGACCATTCAAGGGTTGCAGGGGCACCTCAGGTAAATGTGCCTGATACCAGTCCTGAAACATGATGGTTACCTGAGAGCCACTGTCTAATACAGCTCGAGTGGGAATCCCATTTACTCGCACCGGGGTCTCCATTGAAGGCCCAACCACATCAGACCAATCGGGGGCCCCAGCATTGAGGGTCAATGGAGCCTGGGCCTGAGTCACAAAACTTTTCCTAGGGGGTCGAGACTGGGTCTGCCGATGCCAAGTGATCAGTCTACTGTTAACTTTCCTTAAGTTCTCCGGCCTCTGACACTCAGGTTGAAAATGCCCATCTTCTCCACAATGGTAACAGAACTTGGGGTCCCGGAGATCACCGTTTGGCGGTGGACCCCGTATTTGTGGGGGGCCCTGAGAGGGGTGAGGGGGCTCCCTTGGGCCGGGGGGTCTGGTTTCGGTTCATCTCAGGGGCCCCGGACCTAACAGGGTACATAGCAGATTGCTTTAAGTCCCTCACCAGTTCCCGCAAATTCCTGACCTCGGCCCTCAGTTCACCCTCTACATGGGGGTCAGAAGAAACAACCCGCATTCCCACGACACCAGGAAAATCTGGGGATCCCTCAGACCCTCTGGACAAGCTGACCTCCTCAGGGGTACTAGGCTTAGGAGTTCCACTAGGGTTCACCGCCCCCACACATGGCTCCCACCCCTCTTCATCAGTCTCCACTTCTCTAATTTCCCTCATTAACTGACAATATTCAGGCGGGGTGGACCGTCGATCATGCAACTTAAGTTTCAGCAGTATTACACTAGAGAATCTGGTGGATTTTAAAACATGTTCCAACCTGACCTGATTCAGGGCTGCGGCAGTGATTCCCCCCTTTCTATAGGCTTTCTGCAAGGCTCGCTCCACCCTAGTGACAAAGGTGGACAATTTCTCATTTCTCCACTGCTGAGTAGACCTGAATTTCCATAATAAATCTTCACCAGTCTCTGTATTCCCAAACACCCCTTCTAAAGCAGAGAGGTACTCTGCGGCAGTGGCTTCCGGGCTGCTGGCCAGCAAAAACCTAATGGCTTCTAAAGCGGGACCCCGCAAGCTCTCCATCAGCCTCTTCCTTTTCTCCCCCTCAGAGCATTGTCATTCCTGGACTAAGGGGGTGGCATAGTCCATCCAAGCCTCCAGGTCATCCTCCCCTGGAGGCACGGGCATCGTGCCAGAAAAAAGTTTTAACTTGTGTAAGAATCGAGCTGTATAGGTGGGACCACTAGGGCAGTGAAGCCAACACAGAACTCTTGGGGACAGGAGGTGCCTGGGAACCCTGAGGTAGCATCACTGGACAAATCCAATTTTGTAGCAGTTCCTGGGTAGTTCTCCCCTCCACAGCCAGCAATTTAAGCAGTTTGTCTTTAAAACTATTCTTTTGGGGAGACCCCCCAGGGGTGACTGATCCACTTCGAATATGAATTAGCCTCCATCCCTGTGAAGCACCCTAAGGGTAAATCACAGGAGGTACCTTCTCGGGGTCGATGGCCACACTGCACAGGAGTAGCACCTGCAGCGTCTGGTCGAGCAAGTCAGCCATACGCCCTTTTACCTCCACCTTGCCTAAACATTTCACTCGCTCTGCTGTGGAAATGATGTCAGCAGTTGGGGTTCCCAAGGGCACATCTAGCAGTAACACAATTTTCTGGGAGTCCAACTCTTCGGCTTCACCCTACCCCATCAGTCTGTGTATCATTGTCTTAATAGGGCCCAACTTAATTTTCCCCAACATATCCCCTTCCAATTTTCCCATTTCGTATGTGCTCCACCCCTTGGCCACTAGGGGATGCTGATCCCAGTGGTACCTCCAATTTGTAACCCCCGGGGGCGCTACCCTTAGGGCTACTACCCCTGCCTGCCTCCCCGGAGACAGGGTAAGGGGCCCAGATCCGTTGGTGGGTGCCTCCACCCAGAGGTCGGGGGTTAATACTGTTGAGATGGCCTCAGTCACAGCCCTCTGGGTTACTGCAACCCCCCCTTTCATCCTGTTAATGGCTCACACGAGGTACCAGCAATACTTTTCCCCAGTGCACTTGCCTTCAGACTGGTATCTCTCAGGTCCCTCCGAGGAGCCCCTGTAAAGTAAGGCAGTTATATCACAGTCACTATGCAGTAGTTTACCATAAATGCAAACTAGCCGGTGTAGTTGCAGAACACACAATCTGATTTATTCAAGGGAAGTAACCAGGAAAGGGAAACGTTGATTGTCTTTCACTATACCTATCTCATTTAGGGCTCTGTGCACAGGCCTGAACCTAATATTTACTGTCCCTGGTACCCGAGCCCTAATGGCTAGTCCACCGTGGCAGCTGGTTGGAGCCCTGACACAGATATGCCTTTTTAATACTGATCAAAAGTCAGGATGGGGAAGAGGTTTTTGCTAGAAGGCCAGCAATAGAATAAAATAACTTGAGACCACTGTTGTAACTTAGCAGGAAGCTACCCTGATTTAGTACTCACGACTCAGGCGAGCAACAGTTTCTGCACCATGGGCAGGGCTAAGCCTGAGTTTCACCAGCCTCCTCACACATTTATATGGTAAAATCCAGAGGGGTACCACACCAGGCCGCAGTCTCCATGGCTTAACATGAACTCTCAGCTGTCTGAGGTGCTGCAACGGCAGTTTCAGCTTTTCCGAGGACTGAGCGCGATTCAGCAGATTCTCCAATCCTCCAAACAGGTCAAGCCTGGTGGGTAGCTGGGCTGGCACCAGCCTCCTCTGAGCGCATGCCGCAGATTCAATCAGACTCACTCAACGGCCGAAATGGCCCCTCAGACCGTCACGAGCTTCCCTCGCGAACACTCCCCCATCGCAGAAGCACACAACTCCTTCCTTCACCTCAGACACTACGCATCTGCCTCTTCTCAACATGGGGCTCCCCTTAGAATTCAGGCGCTACCCGTGTCTATTGGCTGGCACGCCTGTCAGTTAATCAATCTTCTCTCCTCAGTGGTGAGAAAAGGCACTATAGCCCATAATGCCTTCTCCTGCTTATAAGCAGTTCCCCTATTGGCCAGACAGCTCTCTAGAGTCCCGAAATGCTGATTGGTCCAATTTGGCAGTTCTGGACCAAAATGGAGGAGATAATCGAAACAGTCCTCACTGCAAAGGAAGGCAGGTTAGAACAACTACATTATCATTATTATTTTACATTATTTTCAATAAACAATCACATCCCCCCCTTGCAAAACTCCCTCTGGGCCACTAGCGATCCCAGAAGCAAGCTTCTTGTCAGCGTCCCTGTGGGACTCGGCATACAACCTACAGCCCCACCCCCATTTCAGATAATCACAACTGCAACAGGCAGTCCTTAAAGAAGCAGTACACAGAGGCTTCAAAACGCTCCTTGCTACCCATTTAAATGGCTAAAAGAGCAGGACACTAGCCTGGCAGGGAGCACTTAGGCAAGCTTTGAGGGAGCTTTTAAGAACCCCCATTTGCAAGGGGGTTACATGTGGTTGAATTGCCTGATGTTTGCTGCTTGCTCTTACTGTACTTACTCCAGTTGTAATCCATGTGTTCTATTCCACTTTACTTTAACTGTGAACTGTGTCAATGCTATGTAATTGCATGTGTACCCCCCTTACAAATGGGGGTTCCCAAAAAGTCTTCCTTGAGCTTGCCTAAATGCTCACTGCCAGGCTGGTGTCCTGTGTTTTAGCAGTTTAAATGTGATTACCAGAGCCTGATAGCCTCTGTGTACTGTCTCTTTAAGAGCTGCCTGATTGCAGCCTAAGTAATCTGAGAGGGAGCTCTGTTGAAAGATGTAACTATTTGATGAAAATCATTTAGAGTGATAATGATAATGTAGTTTGTCTAACCTGCTTTCTTTGTAGCAAGGACTGTTTTGTCTCCACTATCTTGGTCCTGGACTGCAAACTGGACCAATCAGTTCTGATGGGACCTAAAATGTAGCCGGACTACAGGAGCTGTCTGAAGTCAAAATCTGTAAGAATTGTAGTTTTGAACTTTTTGCGCCTTTTTCACAACTGAAGGGGGAGCTCTTGCTTTGACTGACAGCCAAATCAGCCAACCAAACCTTTTGGATCTTGGGGAAGTCCCAGGCTGCTTGCAATTTTCAGTTAGTTCTGAGCTGGGAAGTGAAATGAGAAGAGTTGAAATGTATTTTGGGCAGCAATCCTGAGTTGATTTGTGTGGGAAAACTGTGAAAGGGCAGTTTTTGGCTTGCATGTCTGCTGCTGCTCCTGAGAGGGAGAGAAGAGAATTATTTTGGACTAAATCCAAGTTTGTGTGACTAAAGTAAGTTACTGAAGTGGGTCAGGCTCAACCTGAAGAAGACCGAAGATTTTGCTGAATGCGATCGGCTTGTCAGGAGTTCCAGCTACCCCTAAGCTCTTGGTGTGTGCAGAGATTTTGCGACTGTGACAGGGGAGTGCTTTGCCTGGTACAGTAGAATTCCTGTACATGTAAATGTGCTATGAGCTGCTAGTGGTTTGTGAGTTAGTTCCCCACTGTGTGAACTGTATTCTGCTTGCTGGAAACTGTATCCAGCCCAAAACGGACTGCATCCAAATTTGTCTCAATGCTGTCTGGGCCTTGCCAGACTGGCCCAGCCAGACTACCCACTGCACAGAGAAGCCATCGACGAGAGACCTGCCTGGGGATCAGCCCCCTGCTCCACGCTTGAACAGGAATGATGCCTCTGTGACTCGTGTGGGCCCTGCTTCTCCTGGCATTCCAGATCAACAACCTGCAGTCTCGAGTTTCGTCCAGCCTGTGTCCAGTCTTGGGTATCGTGAGTAAATACCAGGGTAGCTCCCTGCAACAACAGCTTAATCTGAGTGTGTCATCTGATTGTCTTGTTTCATTTCCTTTACGAAATGAGCCCTCTGGCTCCGGATTACAAATACTGTGTATAGTGCATGTTGTGTTTTCCATCACAGGGCCCCAACCAGCTGCAACCCCGGGCAACAGTCCTGGCTAGCCCATCTCTTCTCCACCTGGGTACCCAGAGGCGTGACTGTGTGGAGGGACTCAAAGCGCATACATAACTGCTTGATTGATATAACCTTTAAGCTAATTAACCTGATTTTGCCCCTTCCTTGTTCAAGTCCCGAATAAATCAGATCTAACTTTTCTGCATGTAATCTGACTGTGGTTCCAGTTTGTGCTCAAAGTACTGTACTGTTGCTATTTGCTGTGCATAACCTTGTTTTACAGGGGGTCCCCAGGGTCAAGCAAGAGGAACCAGCCCTGGTGGTAAGTGCAAACTGTGGGTACTTGTGTGGTGTACCAGGGGTATTGTGAAAGTGATTATTGTACAGTGTTCAGGCCACTAGAGGGGAAAGAGGGAGGTTACAGTGTTCCAGAGGGCTGTGCCCAGGTTAGCTTGACCACTACCAACCATGACCTTCAGGTGGAGGCACCTGTTTCAGAACTCAGGCCCCTTAACCTGCTACTAGCCAAGCAGTCAGGGGCAGTAGCCCTTGGGATAACACCATCTAGGGGTGACATCTAGAAGGCTCACCACTTGCATTAGCATCACCAGTGGCCAAATTTGCAAATTGCTGTTAAAAATAAATGTCTACCCCAACAGAAGTCGCTGTACACCAGTTGGTGGGGTGGTGTACTGGGCAGGAGATCGACCCCCAAAATGCTATACTTATCCTGGATATTCCCCTGGGTACCAATAAAGACACTGTAGAGGGAGTACTTTCCAAGTTTGAATGTTTACAAAACCCTGTGATGGTGGGTCGACAGGCTAATCTGCTCGATCAAAGTTTCATGGCGTTAGTAAAGTGTAAGGATCCAGTAGACAGTTCCAAAGTGCCACGGAATATCACCCCCGAAGGAGCCCTCACTGCCTGGAGAGTGATAACAAAAGACAGTAAAGACCCCGGGGAGAATGAGCCCCCCCCACTATTTGAGGCTTTTGAGGAGAAATTTGCTAAATTGTTGCTGGAGGAGGGGAAAACTGCGGAAGACTTAAAGAAACTGTTCTGGCACCTGGGGTGTTCCTCCCCAACACCCTCCCACTCCAGCACCCGTTATTGCCCTTCTTCTGTGCCCATGCCAATGCTGGCTCCTATGTCTGTACCTGCCATTAGTCACGATTTCTACCGAAGGTTGAGAATCTTCTCCGGCACCCTCCCCACCCCCCAAGGGGAGGATGATTGGGAGACCTGGATAGATTGTGTTTCCCCTTTGGTACCTGAATGGCAGTGTGCGGAGGCTGAGAAATAGAAAAGGATCATAGAAAGTTTGAAAGGGTCCTGCCCTAGAGGCCATTAAATTTCTGAGGTCCACAAACCCTGATGCATCTGCCCAGAGGTACCTATCTGCACTCAGAGGCAATTTTGGGAGCACTGAGTCAGGGAAGAACTTGATGCCGAAATTTCAAGGTACAAAACAATGGCCAGGGGAAAGTTTGTCTGTGTATGTTACTCATCTGGAAAGAGTGCTGCAAAAAGGCTTACCGAAAAGGTGGGGTAACGGCCAGTGACTTAAACCATGTGAGGTTGGGGCACATACTGCAACATGCAAAGCATTCTAAATTGCATCTCCTTCAATTAAGGCTCCCAGATAGAAGGGATAACCCACCGGACTATTGTGACTTGATAAAAGAACTCCAGGAGGTTGAAGATGAAGAGGGGGATTGTAATTCTAGGGAGAGCGCAGCCCAAGTGATCATGGCATCTGAAGGCCCTTCCAAAGTGGGGACTAATGAGGGTGTGCCGCCATTGGGATGAACTGCTGAGGGAGTTCAGGGAAACAAAAAACAGTCTCTTTATGAAGGCCGCTCCTGCAAGTACAGGCACCGACCCTTATCCAACTGCATCTGCTATGGGGGTTGGGGTGTCCACCCAGGCATCTCCTGCTGACAGCAGCTCGAAACTCAATGCCTTGACTATGGAAGTAAGAGAATTGACGAGATGTCTCCAAATGTTCACCACACAGCAGAAAGAGATGGCACCAAGGTTTTCAGTTGGTTGTACCACTGCCCCAGCTCCCAGTGTGATGCCTCGGCCACCCCAAATCCCAGAAAACATATTTTGCCATAATTGTGGGAAGGATGAGCACATGAAGAGAGAATGCCGGTCCACAAAAGGAATCAGTGGTCAAGAAGTGCCCAAAATGACCGCAGTGAGGGTTCAAGAAGTAGTAACTCAAATCCCTATGTGGCTAAATCATCTGTCCAGGCCCCTGCTGCTGTCCCTCCAGACTGGTCCAAAATGGTGGACCCTGCAATGGAGACTACCATGGCTGTGAATGGTATTCCTACTCGGGCTGTGCTGGACAGTGGGTCGCAAGTGACCATTGTATTTAAGGACTGGTATGACAAACACTTATCTGCCATGTCCTTACAATCCCTGGAAGGCCTACATGTGTGGGGGCTGAGCGACAAGTCTTATCCCTACCTAGGATATGTCCACCTCTGGTTGTCATTTCCTGCAGCTGTAACTAGTGTAGAGGAGCAAGTTGAGGCACTGGCCTTAGTGTGTCCCCCTATTGGACTATATGATGGGGTTCTCCTATTAATTGGGACCAACGCCCATATGTTTGGTAGACTGGCACAGCTCTGTCACGAAAAACAAGGGCGACGGACTTGGAAGGCACTAAAAATTCCTGCTCTGATCAAGAGGGCCTATGATTTGCAACAGAACCCCAAGGGAGTGGACCAGGATGAACCAGTAGGGGTCGTGTGGAAGAAGGATCCCAATTCAATGGTACTGGCCTCTAACACCCAGTGTACCGTTCAAGGGGAGGTCTGCCTCTGCAAAGATGTCAAGAACAAAATACTGATGTTGGACGCACCAGGTGATGGAAAATTGCCTGAAGGATTATTGGTTAAGCCCAGCATCTTGCCAGCTCGTGCTCATGCCTATGCATGACAAGTGATGGTCCAGATTCATAATGTGTCAGATCGGGAGATCTGGGTGAACAGAGGATGCACCCTAGCTATGGTACACTGCACAGACACTGCAGTGTTGCCCAGCAACAAGCATCCTGGCAAGACAGATAGAGTGACTCCCGACTTGTTTGATTTTGGTGACTCCTCGTTGCCAGCTGAATGGAAGACTAGAATTAGCCAGAAACTTGCCCAGAGAGATCAAGTGTTTTCGTTGAAGGAACGGGAAGTGGGATGTGTCCGGGGTGCGGAGCATCACATACACCTGCACGATGAAAGGTCATTTAGAGAGAGATCTTGACACCTAGCCCCTGCAGACATAGACGATGTGAGAAGACACTTGCAGTAAATGCTCGTGGCTGGTGTGATACAAGAATCTAGGAGTCCATATGCTTCTCCTATTGTGGTTCTGCATAAGAAGAATGGATCTGTGAGAATGTGTGTTAATTATTGAACTCTGAATTGGAAGACCATTCCTGATCAATACACCATGCCCCATATACAAGATGCTCTGGATTGTTTGAATGGGAGCAAATGGTTCTCAGAGTTGGATCTTTGCAGTGGATATTACCAGATTCCGATGGCTCCGAAGGACCATGAGAAGACTGCCTTCATCTGTCCTTTGGAGTTCTATGAATTCCTGAGAATGCCACAGGGAATATTGTTCATCCCAGCCATCTTCCAGCAACTGATGGAATGAACAGTGGGAGAAATTAATTTGCTAGAATGCCTGGTGTACGTGAACGATGTCATTGTGTTTGGGAGCTCCCTAGAGGAACATGAGAGTTGACTGTTCAAAGTACTAGACCGACTGGAAGATTTTGGCCTCAAGCTGTCCATCGACAAGTGCCAGTTTTTCCAAACCTCTGTGAAGTATGTGGGGCACATAGTGTCTACAGAGGGGATAGAGATGTATTCCAGTAAAGTTGAAGCCTTGACTACTTGGCCCCCGCCCCACAATTTGAAAGAACTACAATGGTTCCTGGGATTCTGTGAAAACTACCGCCAGTTCATAAAGGACTATTCCAAAGTGATTCGGCCACTCTTGAATCTTATCCAGGGTTACCCTCCTACCAATCAGAAATACAAAAAAGGGTCTGTCAAAGAACCAGACAAAGCATATTTCCACCCAGGTGAACTTTTTGGGTCCCGTTGGATGCCTGACTGTGAATCAGCTTTCCATGAAGTCATATACCAGCTCACCCACGCCCCCCCATCCTCACTGATGCTGATCCCACCAATCCCTATGTGCTGCATACTGACGCCAGTCTGCAGGGTCTAGGAGTTGTACTGTATCAAGACCATGAGGATGGTTTGAGACCAGTGGCATTCGCCAGTAGGAGCTTGACCACGTCAGAGCGAAACTACCCTATGCACTAGTTGGAGTTCCTTGTGTTAAAGTGGGCCATTGTCGACTAGTTTCATGATTACCACTATGGGGTAAAAATATTGGTGAGGACTGAAAATAACCCATTGACCTATGTACAGACTTCAGCTAAGTTAGATGCCATGGGGCACAGGTGGCTTTCTGCATTGTCAACATACGATTATGCTGTCGAATACAGACCAGGCCTGACTCATATTGATGTTGATGCCCTATCTTGGAGGCCCATTTCCAAGAGTGACTGGGTCAGGCTGTCTGAACCTGACATCCGAGCATTGTGCCAAAAGTTTGATAGAAATGAACAGATGTCTATGGACACAGCGGACTGCTTAGTAGATTGCTTGGGCCCCTCTGACACCTGCATACTGGCTGCGTATTGCCACTTCTCTGCTCTAGATATTAGTGCACTACCTCAGTTTGACAATGACAGCATTCAGTGGGCTCAATCCTGAGATCCTATGATTCAACCAGCACTTGATGCCCTTCGTGCAGGAAAAGATGTGTCCAAGTTACGTTCCTCTGATCTGCAAACTGCTTTATTGTTTAAAGAAGGCCCTAGGTTGAAGCTGCTTAATCAGTTGTTGTATAGATAGACTGTAGATCAGGGTAGCCAAACAGACAAGCAACAATTGGTCCTGCCCACAGCCTTCAAAGATTTGGTACTGAGGTCCCTCCACAGTCATATGGGCCACCTCAGTATCGACCGGACCCTTGACCTAGTACAATCTTGATTCTACTGGCCCAAGATGGGGGCAGATGTTGAGCACCATGTAAGGACTTGCAGTCGCTGCCTGCAGAGAAAAGTCCTGCCTCAGAGGGCTGCCCCCTTGTCAACATTACTACCAGCACCCAATGGAACTAGTCTGCATAGACTTCTTGAGTTTAGAGCCTGATCAGTGAAACATTGGCAATGTGTTAGTGGTTACGCATCATTTCACCACGGTATGCACAAGCTTTCCCACCAAATATCAAAAAGCATCTACCGTGGCCAAGGTGCTAGTGGAAAATTTCTTCGTCCACTATGGTGCCCCCCAGCGAATTCACTCTGATCAGGGCTGGGACTTTGAGAGTCGGCTAATCAAAGAAATGCTCTCTTTATGGGAGATGCGAAAGTCAAGAACCACCCCTTATCACCCGCAAGGGGATCCTCAACCAGAACGCTTGAACCACACCCTATACTAGACATGCTAGGCACCCTCCACCCAAAAGATAAGCATAAATGGAGCCAGCAGATTAGCACCTTGGTACACGCATACAATTGCACAAAGAATGATGCTACCGGGTTTTCTCCCTACTGCCTCATGTTCGGAGAAAGGCCCGGTTGCCTGTTGATGTCTGTTTTGGGGTTACTCCCGATGGGGTCTGAGCCAAAGATTACCTGCAATATGTACAAAAACTGAAAGCTCAATTGAACCATGCCTATCAACTGGCCCAGACAATGGCCACCAAAAGAAATCTAGCCAACAAAGAGAGACATGATAGAAAAGTAAAGGCTCAAGAGCTTAGGCCTGGAAACCATGTGTTGTTGTGAAATTTAGGATTGCATGGTAAACACAAAATTGCTGATCAATGGCACCATCTTCCCCATGTTGTAGTTAGAAAGTTGGATGATTTGCCAGTGTATAAAGTGTGGCCAGAGAATAACTCCAAAGCTGTCAAAACCATGCACCATAACCACTTGCTACCTATTGAGGCTGAACCCACCGCGATTGATTCCCCTGGACCAGTGACTCGTGCTGTCGTAAGAAAAAACAGAGTCAGCCTGCCCCTGTGGTTGCTGATTTAATACTTCCCCCGCAGCAGGCCCAGAATGATAGTAACTGCCAGTCCAACTCGAATGACAGTGAGTGTGATAATACCTATTACCCCTCATATGAACTGAGTCAGTTGTTTCAAGGAAATCCTATGTTGAATTATGGGGATGAAGCTGGGCTTTCTGGACTGCCTGGTGCCCTGGCATCATCCTTGGAGCCAATGCTCCCTGAAGGTGAAGTGCAAAGTATCACCTCTTAGGATGTTAGGATGATGAGTATCTGTGTATTGTGGAACTGTATGATTTGCCTGAAGGAGAGGCTGATGGTATGAGTCTTTCTGGTGACATGCCAGAACTTGAGGAACACTATGAGAGTGCTGACAACCCCCCTTCAGTGCCAGAGTGTCTTCAAAATGAGCCAAGTGTTGTAGAAACAGAGACTACAGAGCGAGGGGCTGACAGTGCTCCCAGCTTGGACATTCCCCTTCATGCAGAGGCACCCCTCACAAGTGATGAAAGCTCCAAGACCATTGCTGAAAGTACAGAGACTGTGGTTGTTCACCCCAGAAAGACTGGCCGAGCTGTCAAGGCAGTGGTGCGCTTCAGTTACGATTCCCCTGGGAGGCCAGTGGATTTGCCTCTCAATGTAGTCAACAAAGGTGTTTATGTCTCTCAGAGCTCACTGCCCAAATTGAGCTTGACTGCCCATTCCAGGTTACTTGTTTTGCCCTCTCACCATGGTGCCCCTGCCCCATCCAGCCCCACGTAAGCTGATAGGAAAGGGCCCCCTCTTGCATTGTTTAAAGTACAAGAAGTTATTACATGATTCTGTATAGTAATGTTCAATTTACCTGTGTGAAACATGCATAATGTATTGTCAGAATGGAAATGATATAGTGAAGTACATTGAAATGTATAGTAAAGTGACAAGTTATGCCAACTGATGAATCAGATAGTACTTGTATAGCATGCTAATGGTATAAATGTCTTGCATATGTTGCGTTTTCAATGTTATGATGGTACAGACTTGACGCGGATGCCAACTTTTCCCAGGCAGGGAAAGGTGTAACCCCCCTACAAATGGGGGTTCCCAAAAATTCTTCCTTGAGCTTGCCTAAATGCTCACTGCCAGGCTGGTGTCCTGCGTTTTTGCAGTTTAAATGTGATTACCAGAGCCTGTATAGCCTCTGTGTACTGTCTCTTTAAGAGCTGCCTGATTGCAGCCTAAGTAATCTGAGAGGGAGCTCTGTTGAAAGATATAACTATTTGATGAAAATCATTTAGAGTGATAATGATAATGTAGTTTGTCTAACCTGCTTTCTTTGTAGCAAGGACTGTTTTGTCTCCACTATCTTGGTCCTGGACTGCAAATTGGACAGATCAGTTCTGGTGGGACCTAAAATGTAGCTGGACTAGAGGAGCTGTTTGAAGTCAAACTCTGTAGGAATTGTAGTTCTGAACTTTTTGCACCTTTTTTGCAACTGAAGGGAGAGCTCTTGCTTTGACTGACAGCCAAATCAGCCAACCACACCTTTTGGATCTTGGGGAAGTCCCAGGCTGCTTGCAATTTTCAGATAGTTCTGAGCTGGGAAGCGAAATGAGAAGAGCTGAAGTGTATTTTGGGCAGCAATCCTGAGTGGATTTGCATGGGAAAACTGTGAAAGGGATGAGTTTTTGACTTGCATGTCTGCTGCTGCTCCTGAGAGGGAGAGAAGAGAATTATTTTGGACTAAATCCAAGTTTGTGTGACTAAAGTAAGCTACTGAAGTAGGCCAGGCTCAACCTGAAGAAGACCGAAGATTTTGCTGAATGCGATTGGTCTGTCAGGAGTTCCAGCTACCCCTAAGCTAAGCTAAGCTCCTGGTGCGTGCAGAGACTTTGCGATTGTGACCGGGGAGCGCTTTGCCTGGTACAGTAGAATTCCCATACATGTAAATGTGCTATGAGCTGCTAGTGGGTTGTGAGTTAGTTCCCCACTGTGTAAACTGTGTTCTGCTTGCTGGAAGCTGTATCCAGCCCAAAATGGTCTACATACGAATTTGTCTCCGTGCAGTCTGGGCCTTGCCAGACTGGCCCAGCCAGACTACCCACTGCAGAGAGAAGCCATCGACGAGAGACCTGCCTGGGGATCAGCCCCCTGCTCCAAGCTTGAACAAGAATGACGCCTCTGCGACTCGTGTGTTCCCTGCTTCTCCTGGCATTCCAGAGCAACAACCTGCAGTCTTGAGTTTCGTCCAGCCTGTGTCCAGTCTTGGGTATCGTGAGTAAATACCAGGGTAGCTCCCTGCAACAACAGCTTAATCTGAGTGTGTCATCTGATTGTCTTGTTGTTTCATCTCCTTTATGAACTGAGCCCTCTGGCTCCGGATTACAAATATTGTGTACTGTGCATGTTGTGTTTTCCATCACAGGGCCCCAACCAGCTGCAAACCCGAGCAACAGTCCTGGCTAGCCCATCTCTTCTCCACCTGGGTACCCAGAGGTGTGACTGTGTGAGGGGACTCAAAGCACATGCATAAATGCTTGATTGATAAAACCTTTAAGCTAACTAACCTAATTTTGCCCCTTTCTTGTTCAAGTCCCCTGGATAAATCAGATCTAACTTTTTCTGCATGTAATCTGACTGTGGTTCCAGTTTGTGCTCAAAGTACTGTACTGTTGCTATTTGCTGTACATAACCTTGTTTTACAGGGGGTCCCCAGGGTCGAGCCAGAGGAATCAGCCCTGGTGGTAAGTACAAAGAGTGTGTGTACTTGTATGGTGTACCGGGGTATTGTGAAAGTGATTATTGTACAGTGTTCATGCCACAAGAGGGAAAAGAGGGGGGTTACAGTGTCCCAGAGGGCTGTGCCCAGGTTAGTTTGACCACTACAAACCCTGACCTCCGGGTGGAGGCATCCATTTCAGAACTCAGGTCCCTTAACCTGCTACTAGCCAAGCAGGCAGAGGTAGTAGCCCTTGGGATAGCGCCACCTAGGGGTTACACATGTAACTGTCCCATGTCTGTGGTATGTGTAACCCCTCTACAAATGGGGGTTCCCGAAAAGTCTTCCTTGAGCTTGTCTAAATGCTCTCTGACAGGCTGGTGTCCTGCGTTTCAGCAGTTTAAATGTGATTGCCAGAGAATGCCTGTATAGCCTCTGTGTACTGTCTCTTTAAGAGCTGCCTGGATTGCAGTCATAAGTAATTTGAGATGGAGCTCTGTTGAAAGATGTAACTATTTGCTGAAAATCATTTAGATTGATAATGATTATGTAGTTTGTCTTACCTGTCTTCTTTGCAGCAAGGACTGTTTTGTTTATCTCCATTATCTTGGTCCTGGACTGCGAATTGGACCAATCAGTACTGGTGAGACCTAAAATGGAGCCGGACTACAGGAGCTGTCTGGAGTTAAAATCTGCAGGAATTGTAGTTCTGGGATTTTTGCACCTTTTTGCACCTTTGTTGTGGCTGACAGACAGATCAACCAACCAAACCTTTTGGATTCTGGTGAAAGTCCCTGGCTTGCTGGCAGTTGAGTCAGATCTCAGTTGGGAGCTGAATGAGCAAGAGCTTGAGACAGTCAAGCAGCCGTCTAAGTAGTTTCAGGCGGGAGAACTGTGGAAAGGTCTGAGTTGTGGCCTGCATGTCTGCCTGCTGCCCCTGAGAGGGAGAGAAGAGAATTATTTCGGACTAAATCCTAGTTTGTGAGAACAAAGTAAGCCACTGATTTTTTTACCAGGCTCATATCTGAAGAAGACAGAAGATTTGCTGAATGTGATCAGCCTGTCAGGAGTTCCAGCTGCTTTTGAATCCACACCTGAACAGGAACGACGCCTGGGCAAATTGTGTGGGCCCTGCTTCTCCTGGCACTTCAGATTAACCACCTGCTGTCTCGCTTTTCGTCCAGCCTGTGTCCAGTCTTGGGTATCGTGAGTACTCATCAGGGTAGCTCCCTGCAACAACAGCCTAATCTAAAAGTGTGTCATCTGATTGTCTTGTTGTTTTCTTTTCATGAACTGAGCCCTCCGGCTCCGGATTACAAATAGCGTGTGTTGTGAATGTTGTTTTCTTCCATCACAGGGCTCCAACCAGCTGCAACATTCCTGGCTAGCCCACCATTCTCCATCTGGATACCCAGAGTGGGTGACTGTTTATGGACCCTGAAGTGCATGCATAACTATTTGATTGATAGAGCCTTTAAGCAAATTAACCTGATTACGCCCTTCCCTTGTTCAAGCCCTTAAATAAATCAGATCTAACTCTTTTTCACATTTACCCTGACTGTGGTTCCAGTTTGTGCAAGAGTACTGTACTGCTGTTATTTGCTGTGTATAACCTTGTTTTACAGGGGGTTCCCAGGGCCGGGCCGGAGTAAAGCCCTGGTGGTAAGTGCAAACAGTGTGGGTACTTGTGTGGTGTATCAGGGGTACTGTGAAAGTGATTATTGTGTATTTTTCTGGCCACTAGTAAGGAAAGAGTGGGGCTACAGTATCCCGGAGGGCTGTGCCCAGGTTAGCTTGACCACTACCAACCCTAACCTCCGGGTGGAGGCACCCGTTTCAGAACTCAGGCCCCTTAACCTGCTACTAGCCAAGCAGTCAGGGGTAATAGCCCTTGGGATAGCGTCACCTAGGGGTTCCATTTTGTAGGTTCACCGCTGGGATTTTGTGCCTTCTAGTGGCCAAAAATTATGAATTATTGTTAAAGATTAATGGCTACCCCAGTAGAAATGGCTGTACACCAGTTGGTGGGGTGGTGTACTGCACAGGAGATCGACCCCCAAAATGCTCTACTTATACTGGATATTTCCCTGGGTACCGGTAAAGACACTGTAGAGGGAGCACTCTCCAAAGTTGAATGTTTAAAAAGTCCTGCAGTGGTGGGTCGACAGGCTGATTTGATCACCCAAACTTTCATAGCCTTCAGTGTAGTGACCTCGTGGACAGCTCTAAAGTGCCACAGACTATTGCCCCAGACACGGTTCCAGCTGCCTGGGGAAAGATAACAAAAGACAGTAAAGACCCTGGGGAGGATGAGCTCCCACCATTATCTGAGACTTTTGAGGAGAAATTTGCTAAGTTGTTGCTGGAGGAAGGGAAAACCATAGAGGACTTTAAGAAACTATTCCTGCCACCTGGGGGTATTCCTTCGGCAACAAAACCTCCCACTCCAGCACCTGTTACTGCCCCGCCTTCTGTGCCCATGCCAATGCTGGCCCCTATATCTGTACCTGCTATTAGTCATGACTCCTACCGAAGGCTGAGAATCTTCTTGGGCACCCTCCCCACCCCCCAGGTGGAGGATGACTGGGAGACCTAGATAGACTATGTTGCCCCTCTAGTACTTGAATGGCAATGCTCAGAAACAGAGAAATGAAAGAGGTTGAGTGAGAGCCTCAGAGGTCCTGCCCTGGCTACCACCCGTGCCAAGTGGGCCAATAACCCTGAAGAAACTGCACAGGACTAACTTGATGCATTGAAAAATGTGTATGGGAGCCCAGATTCAGATGAGGATCTGTGGTGGAGAGTAAGAAACGCTCAGCAGTACCCAGGGGAGCCATTGTCTGTGTATGTACCTTGGCTTGAAAAGCTGCTACAATAGTGCCACAGAAAGGGTAGTTTGCCATCAAATTAATTAGATTGAACTAGGCTGGACCGGATCCTTATGTCTGCTCCATTTTCAGAATTGTTACTGCTTCAGTTGCACCTTGCCACCCAACTGGAATCACCTCCCTCCTATGATGAGCTAATGAAAGAAATTCGGGGTTGAGCAAAGGCGACCCCATGGGGGAATTGCACCCATATCTGCTGCTGCTGCACAAGTGACAGAGAGTGATCAGCCAAGTGAGGCTCAGGGGCCAAAGTCGGCACTTAACGAGCACTCAGAGAATGCAAAGGACTTCCTGCTCTGGGCCCAGCATTGGAAAGATGATCTACTAAAGGAAGTCCGAGAGTTGAAGATGGGTGCCTCTGCAAGGGTTTCCCCCATGGAACAAGATTCTGGTCCCTTTCAGGATGTGACTGCCATGGGGGTTGGGGTGCACCCTCAGGCATCCACTACCGAGGGTGGCTCAAAGGCTGAGATCACCGGATTGACCGCCACTCTAAAGGAACTGTTAAGACACATTGCACCACTCTCACCACTGCAAGCAGATACTAGACCCCAATCTCTTACTACTGCTTCAGTTCCTCATACGATGTTCTCTCCCAGGATGACCCAGGAGTCTGTCATTTGTCACAACTGTGGAACGGATGGCCATATGAAAAGAGAATGCCGGTCTCAGAAGGACTTAGAAAGAGTAGTAAACAGACTCCAAGGGGAGCTCCAAAAAGCAAATCAATGGCCAAGGGGTGCCTGAAATGACTGCAGTGAGGGTTCGGGAAACCCTAACTCAAATTTCTTTGTGGATAAATCATCTGTCCAGGCCTCTGCTACTGCCTCTCCAGACTGGTCCAAAATAGTGGGCTCTTCAATGGAGACTACGGTGACTGTAACTGGTATTCATACTCGGGCTGTGCTTGACAGTGGGTCCCAAGTGACCATTGTATTCCAGAACTGGTATGACAAACACTTATCTGATGTGCCTTTGCAATCCCTGGAAGGCCTACATGTGTGGGGCCTGAGTGACAAGTCTTATCCCTACCTAGGGTATGTCCACCTCTGGTTGTCTTTTCCTGAAACTGCAATGGGTGTAGAGGAGTGAGTTGAAGACATTGGCCCTAGTGTGTCCCCCCACCAGACTGTATGAAGGGGTCCCCCTGTTAATTGGGACAAACACCCATATGTTTGGGAGACTAGTGCAACTCTGTCATGAGAAACAAGGGAAATGGACTGGGAGGGCCCTGAGAATTCCAGCTCTGATTAAGAGGGCCTATGATTTACAATAGAAACCCGAGGAGGAAGACCAGGATGAACCGGTGGGGATCATGTGGAAGAAGGATCCCGATTCAATGGTACTGGCCCCTAACACCCAGTGTACCAGTCAAGGGGAGGTCCACCTCTGGAAAGATGTCAAGAACAAAATAATGATGTTGGATACACCAGGTGATGGAAAATTGCCAGAAAGATTATTGATTAAGCCCAGCATCTTGCCTGCTCATGCCTATGTCTATGCACGACGAGTGATGGTCCAGATTCACGATGTGTCAGATCAGGAGATCCGGGTGAACAGAGGGTGCACCCTAGTTACGGTACATTGTGCAGACACTGCAGTATTGCCCAGCAACAAGCACCCTGGTGAGAATTAGAGAGTGATCCCAGACTTGTCTGACTTTGGTGACTCCCTGTTGCCAGCTGAATGGAAGGCTAGAATTAGCAAGAGACTTGCTCAGAGAGACTAAGTGTTTTCGTTGAAGGAATGGGATGTGGGATACATCCAGGGTGCAGAGCATCACATATGTCTGCACAATGAACAGCCATTTTAAGAGAGGTCCTGATGCCTAGCCCCAGCAGACACAGATGATGTGAGAAGACACCTGCAGGAAATGCTCACTGCTGGCGTGATACAAGAATCCAGGAGCCCATACGCCTCTCCCATTGTGGTTATGCATAAGAAGAATGGGTCTGTGAGGATGTGTGTTGATTATCAAACCCTGAACCGGCAGACCTTCCCAGACCAATACACTATGCCTCGTATACAAGATGCCCTGGACTGCTTGAATGGGAGCAAATGGTTCTCGGTGTTGGATCTTCACACCGGATACTACCAGATCCCGATGGCCCCGGAAGACCGTGAGAAAACAGCCTTCATCTGTCCATTGGGGTTGTATGAGTTTCTGAGGATGCCACAGGGGATATCGGGCGCCCGGCCACCTTTCAGCGACTGATGGAACGTGGTGTGGAGATATGAATTTGCTGGAATGCCTGGTGTACTTGGACAATGTCATTGTGTTTGGGAGCACCTTAGAGGAGCATGAGAACTGACTGTTTAAAGTCCTAGACTGACTGGAAGACTTCAGCCTCAAGCTGTCCATTGACAAGTGCCAGTTTTTCCAAACCTCTGTGAAGTATGTAGGGCACATAGTATCTACAAAAGGGATAGAGACTGATCCCAGTACGGCTGAAGCACTGACTACTTGGCCCCAGCCCCATAACCTGAAAGAACTACAATGTTTCCTGGGGTTCTGTGGCTACTATCGCAGGTTCATAAAAGACTATTCCAGGGTGATTTGCCCACTCTTGAATCTTACCCAGGGTTACCCTCCTACCAATCGTAAATACAAAAAAGGGTCAGTTAAAGAACCAGAAAAAGTATACTTCCACCCAGGTGAACTCTTCGGGCCCTGCTGGATGCCCAACTGTGAAGCAGCCTTCCATGAGATCATATACCAGCTCATCCATGCCCCCATCCTCACCTATGCTGACCCCACCAAACCCTGTGTGTTGCATACGGATGCCAGTCTGCAGGGTCTAGGATCGGTGCTGTATCAAGACCATGAGGATGGCCTGAGACCAGTAGCTTTCGCCAGTAGGAGCTTGACCCGGTCTGAACGAAACTACCCTGAGCATAAGTTGGAGTTCCTTGCACTAAAATGGGCCATCATTGACCAGTTTCATGAATACCTCTATGGGGCAAAAATATTGGTGAAGACTGACAATAACCTGTTCACCTACGTACAGACTTCAGCTAAGTTAGACGACACTGGGCACCGGTGGCTTTCTGCATTATCAACCTATGATTATGCTGTTGAATACAGACTGGGCCTGAACCATATTGATGCTGATGCCCTATCATGAAGGCCCACTTCCAAGAGTGATTGGGTCAGGCTGTCCGAACCTGACATTCGAGCATTGTGCCAAAAGTTTGATAGAGATTAACAGATGTCTGCGGACACAGTGGACTGTTTAGTAGATTGCTTTGGCCCTTCTGACACCTGCATACCAGCTGCTTATTGCCACTTCTCTGCTCTAGATATTAGTGCACTACCTCAATTTGACAATGACAGCATTCAGTGGGCTCAATCTCAAGATCCTATGATTCAGCCAGCACTTGATGCCCTGCGTACAGGGAAAGATGTGTCTAAGTTACGTTCCACTGATTTGTGAACTGCTTTATTGTTTAAAGAAGGCCCCAGACTGAAGTTGCCCAATCAGTTGTTGTATAGAGAGACAGTAGACCATAGTGGCAAAGTAGACAAGCAACAATTGGTCCTGCCCACAGCTTTAAAGATTTGGTACTGAGGTCCCTCCACAATCACATGGGGCACCTTGGTATTGTCAGAACCCTTGACCTGGTATGATCTCGCTTCTACTGGCCCAAAATGGGGGTCAATGTTGAGCACCATGTAAAGACTTGTAGTCGCTGCCTGCAAAGGAAAGCCCTGCCTCAGAGGGCTGCTCCCTTGTTAATATTACTACCAGCACCCCCAAGGAACAAGTCTGCATAGATTTCTTGTGTTTAGAACCTGATCAGAGGAACATTGGCAATGTATTAGTGGTTATGGATTATTTCAAACGGTATGCACAAGCTTTTCCCAACAAAGATCAAAAGGCATCTACCGTTGCCAAGGTGCAAGTGGAAAATTTCTTCGCCTACTATGGTGCCCCCCAGTGGATTCATTCTGATCAAGGCAGAAACTTTGAGAGTAGGCTAATCAAAGAAATGCTCTCTCTATGGGGGGTGTGAAAGTCAAGAACCACCCCCTATCACCCGCAGGTAGACCCTCAACCAGAACATTTTAACCGCACCCTTCTAGACATGCTGGGCATCCTCCACCCAAAAGACAAGCATAAATGGAGCCAGCAGATTAGCATCTTGGTGCATGCATACAATTCCATGAAAAATGATGCTACTGGGTTCTCCCCCTACTGCTTCATGTTCAGGAGAGAGGCCTGGCTGCTAGTTGATATCTGTTTTGGGGTCTCTCCAGAAGGGGTCCGAGCCGAAAACTACTTGCAATATATACAAAAACTGAAAGCTCAATTGAACCATGCCTATCAACTGGCCCAGACAATGGCCGCCAAGAGAAATCTAGTCAACAAAGACAGGCATGATAAAAAAGTAAAGGTTCAAGAGCTTTGACCTGGAGACTGTGTGTTGTTATGCAATTTGGGACTGCATGGTAAACACAAAATTGTTGATCAGTGGCACCATCTTCCCCATGTAATAGTTGGAAAATTAGATGATTTACCTGTGTACAAGGTGAGCCCAGAGAACAACTCCAAAGCTGTCAAGACCATGCACCGTAACTACTTCCTACCTATTGGCCAAGTCATGATTGAGGCTGAACCCCCAGAAATTTAGCCCCCTGGGCCGGTGACTCATGCTGCTGCAAAAAAGAGACAGAGTCAACTTACCCCAGTGGTTACAGATTTAAGGTTTCTTCTGCAGCAGGCCCAGAATGGTAGTGACTGTCAGTCCACTTCTGACGAAAGTGAATACAGCCATGCCTATTACCCCTCTTATGAACTAAGACAGCTGTTTTGAGGTAACCCCTTGATAAATTGTGGGGATGAAGCTGGGCCTTCTGGACTACCTTACTCCCCAGCTTCGTCCTTGGAGCCAATGCTCCCAGAAAGTGAAGTGCAAAGTATCACGTCTGAAGATGTTGAGTCTCTGTGTATTGTGGAACTGTACGATTTGCCTAAAGAAGGAGCTGAGGGTTTGAGTCTTTCTGGTGGCGTACCAGAACTTGAAGAACACTATGAGAGTGTTGACCACCCCACTTCTGTGCCTTAAAACTTGATTGTGCCTGAGCCTTTGCAAAATGAGTCAAGTGTTGTAGAAACAGAGCCTGCAGAGCAAGAATCAGACAGTGCCCCAAGTTTGGACATTCCCACCCAGGCAGAGGCACCCCTCACAAGTGACGAGAGTCCCCAGACCAGTGCTGAGAGTACAGAGACTGTAGTTGTCCCCCTCAGAAAGACTGGCTGAGCTGTCAAGCCAGTAGTACGCCTCAGGTATGATTCTCCCGGGAGGCCAGTGGATTTGCCTCTCAATGTGGTGCACAAAGGTGTTTATGTCTCATCAAGCTCACTGCCCAAATTGAGCTTGACAGCCAATTCCAGGTTACTTATCTTTCCCTCTCACCATGGTGCCCCTGTCCTCTTGCCCCAAGTTAGCTGATAGGAAAGGGCCCCCTCATGCATTGTTTAAGGTATAAGAAGTTATTACCTGATTCAGTATAGTAATGTTCAATTTACCTGTGTGAAATATGCACAATGTGTTGTCATAATGGATATAGTATCATGAAATGTAGTGAATATGTATAGTAAAGTAATAAGTTTATGTTAACTGATGCATGATGGTACACTTGACACAGACGCCAAGTTTTCTCCAGGCAGGGAAGGGTGTAACCCCCCCTACAAATGGGGGTTCCCAAAAAGTCTTCCTCGAGCTTGCCTAAATGCTCACTGCCAGGCTGGTGTCCTGCGTTTTAGCAGTTTAAATGTGATTGCCAGATAGTGCCTGTATAGCCTCTGAGTACTGTCTCTTTAAGAGCTGCCTGGATTGCAGTCATAAGTAATCTGAGAGGGAGCTCTGTTGAAAGATGTAACTATTTGCTGAAAATCATTTAGAGTGATAATGATAATGTAGTTTGTCTAACCTGCCTTCTTTGCAGCAAGGACTGTTTTGTTTATCTCCATTATCTTGGTCCTGGACTGCGAATTGGACCAATCAGTACTGGTGAGACCTATAATGGAGCTGGACTACAGGAGCTGTCTGGAGTCAAAATCTGTAGGAATTGTAGTTTTGGGATTTTTGTGCCTTTTTGCACCTGAAGGGGGAGCCTTTGTTGTGACTGACAGACAGATCAACCAACCAAACCTTTTGGATTCTGGGGGAAAGTCCCTGGCTTGCTGGCAGTTGAGTCAGATCTCAGTTGGGAGCTGAATGAGCAAGAGCTTGAGACAGTCAAGTAGCCGTCTAAGTAGTTTCAGGTGGGAGAACTGTGGAAAGGTTTGACTTGTGGCCTGCATGTCTGCCTGCAGCCCCTGAGAGGGAGAGAAGAGAATTATTTCAGACTAAATCCTAGTTTGTGAGAATGAAGTAAGCCACTGATTTTTTACCAGGCTCATGTCTGAAGAAGACAGAAGATTTGCCGAATGCGATCGGCCTGTCAGGATTTCCAGCTGCTTTTGAATCCCCGGTTTGTGCAGAGACTTTGTGATCATAACCAGAGAGCGGTTTGCCTGGTACAGTAGAATTTCCTTACATGTAAATGTGCTGTGTATTGAAAGTGGGTCGTGATTTGGTTCCCCACTGTGTGAACTGTGTTCTGCTTGCTGGAAGCTTTATCCAGCCTAATCAGACTGAATCTGGTTCATCTCCATTCTGTCTGGGCCATGCCATGCTGGCCCTGCCAGACTACCCCACTACACAGAGAAAGCCACCGACGAGAGACCTGCCTGGGGATCACCTCAGTGAAACGTGTGGGCCCTACTTCTCCGGGCACTCCAGATTAACCACCTGCTGTCTCGATTTTCATCCAGCCTGTGTCCAGTCTTTGGTATCGTGAGTAATCATCAGGGTAGCTCCCTGCAACAACAGCCTAATCTAAAAGTGTGTCATCTGATTGTCTTGTTGTTTTCTTTTCATGAACTTAGCCCTCCGGCTGTGGATTACAAATAGCATGTGTTGTGCATGTTGTTTTCTTCCATCACAGGGCTCCAACCAGCTGCAACGTTCCTGGCTAGCCCACCATTCTCCATCTGGGTACCCAGAGTGTGTGACTGTTTATGGACCCTGAAGTGCATGCATAACTGTTTGATTGATAGAGTCTTTAAGCAAATTAACCTGATTACACCCCTCCCTTGTTCATGCCCCTTAAATAAATCAGATCTAACTCTTTTTTGCGTTTACCCTGACTGTGGTTCCAGTTTGTGTAAGAGTACTGTACTGCTGTTATTTGCTGTGTATAACCTTGTTTTACAGGGGGTCCCCAGGGCCAGGCCAGAGTAAAGCCCTGGTGGTAAGTGCAAACAGTGTGGGTACTTGTATGGTGTATCGGGGTATTACGAAAGTGATTATTGTGTATTGTTCTGGCCACTAGTAAGGAAAGGGGGGGGGGTTACAGTGTCCTGGAGGGCTGTGCCCAGGTTAGCTTGACCACTACCAATCCTGACCTCCGGGTGGAGGTACCCGTTTCAGAACTCAGGCCCCTTAACCTGCTACTAGCCAAGCAGGCAGGGGTAGTAGTCCTTAGGATAGCGCCACCTGGGGGTTACATATGTATTTGCCTTCCCTGTATGTTCCCTTCCCCTTGGTCCCACCGAGAAATGAGCCTTGGCTCAGTACGCCTTTCCTGGTCATCAATTTTCCAATAATTAAAAGAACAAGTAAACAAACAAACAAACAAATAAATAAATAAATAAGCATTTCTCAGCTGGAGAGGTAGTTTGTTCCAGGTGTCTGGTGCTGCATATGCAAAAGCCTTACAATTCTATGATGGTCTACAAAAATGGACACCTGATAGATTTCTTCATTAGAAACTTTACAATTTAATGTAAATTATTTACAAAGTCCCTGTTCTACTATGGAGATCAGAGCATTTTTAAAAACACTTTGCCCAGCTCAGTGGTGTGTATGACACAATCTGTTAAATGTCGAGATGCCAAGTGTCTTTCATTTTTTTAAATAGTGAACTTTATTGAATTTTATAAAACACATAATAAAACAACACCATAACTAAGTGTCTTTCATGACAAAACCCATTTTACACTGTTTGAGAATTCCCTAGCTCTAATATCTACATGGCCTGCCTTGCTTCCATTTGGCAGGTGATGAAGCTGTACAATTTTAAACTGAAGATTTGTGCAAGCCTGCCACCTGGTGGCTGTTAGCTTTAATCATAGTTGGGTAGCAAAAGTTATTATTTTTTCTGACCAGTCTTTTCATTAAAAAGCCAGACAGAAAAAGTGTTGGGAAATCATTACAAAAACAACTGGCTTGGAGTTAGTGGTAGGGAGCATTAATAGCAGAATGTTTTAATACTTCTGACATATAGTTATACAGAATAGAAATCGATCTTTAAATCTTTTAATATGTATTTTATTTGAACTGTTGTTTTACTTTTGTATTCTCATAATTTTTACTTGACCTAGGTTGCCTTTGAAAATAGGCACATGTTTCCTAAAAATTCTCCAATCAATCAATTTCCAAAAACCATTACCTCTCATAGCAATAACAATAATATTAATGAACAGAAATCATGCAATTTTAAACTATTCCTCTGTTTGACCTTTATCTATACAAATACAGTTTCTGAAGTCCCATATGTGCTGCATGACTGTGTAGCAGAAGTGTAAGGGGATTCCATGCTAAAGTCACAGAAGATGTAGAAGCACAGAAACATACAATTTGTCAGCAGAAATGAACCAGTAGGCCCATCTGGTCTGCCCGTTTTTTTTCCTGCCTGTTACTAAGCCATTGACCCTATCTGGTCGCTGGTGTCCCTCCCTCCTCCCTTTCCCCCACTTCTTATGCCCATGTGCCTATCCCACGCAAGCCTGATGCTCCCCACTGTCTTTGCACCCAACACCACTTCTGGCAGGCTGTTCTATGCATCCGTCACCCTTTCTGTGAAGAAGTATTTCCTCACATCCCTCTTAAACTCTCCCCTCCAAGCTTCATTGCTTGCCCCTGTGCTTTGGTGCTGCTCTTCCTCTAAAAGAGACTTCCCTCCTGCACCTTGCTCAGCCCTGTGAGGTACTTTTAGGTCTCAATCATGTCTCCTCTCACTCTCCTCTCCTCCAGGGAGTACAAGTTGAGCTCCCACAGCCTCTCCTCATAAGTAGGGTCAGTGAATTCCGGTGATCATCAAAATTGCCACAGTCTTTGCTGAAATTGCAGTCTGGATCTGAAATTGCTGTTTTTGCTCACCTGTCTTCAGAAAATGCTGCACTCTGCTTCACTGCAGAGTTGCCATGGGAAAAATCCGCATAGTGAACAATAGGAAATTGTAAATATTTACTTTACATGAGTTGGGGGCTGCAGAAATTTGGGAACCATCAACTTGTTTTCTGCGCTCCTAGAATATTGTGCACTGAACCAGACAAGTTTAATAGCTGCATCTCACATGCAAGTTTGCTGAGTTCCCAAGCACCTTCTGTATTAAAACAATCCTCCCCCCAGATTCCACAGTGTGATGAAAAATAAATAAATATAAATAAAAGAAATACAGAGGGTCAGATTTATGTATTGTTGATAGGTTGGCTGTAAGTTTTGGTGTATTTGTGCTGGTGAGGGTGGATTAGGGATGGTGTGAGTATGACGGTCAGGGAGGCTGAGACCTGGAAGCGGAAAGGGAAAGGGGAAATTGTTTAACCAGGAGAGGCACACTAAGCTGAAGTTTGTTTCCAGGTGTGACCTGGGAGAACAAGGAAGTTAAGTCACTTGCTCAGGGTCACACTGTCTGTAAGTGGGGGCTGTGGGATTCAAACCCAGGTCTTCAGGTTTGTAGCTCAGAGCCAAATCAGGACCACACCATTCAGCAGTAAAGGACCACATGGTGGACTGGTGCTCTAAAAAAAACAAAACAGTCCAGCCAGGTTTTCCTTTCTGTGTGTGATGGGGGGGGGGGGGTAGACTGAGTTTGTCTCAGTGCTGCAGTAGCCAGCAGGTGAGATGAGGATATACATATACACCATGGAGTATTATTAAAACAATGCTGTTAGTGCTATCTTAGCAAGCCTTGGAATTAGGATTAGAAAATCGGCAGGCTGAAAACGTCAACCAGTCTACTCAGATTTTCCTTTCAGATGCCCCGTTTACACCACTAGCTTCGCAGTGCATCAAGAGATGCACTCCAGTTGATGTGCTGCAAAGTCAGCTTTGTGGACACACTGCATCGCCGTAAGTGTTCCACAGTGCCAATTTTTAAACCGATGAAAATGTGGGGACGTGTACTGGATCGAGCGCATTACCCTGCAGTGTGAATGACTGATGCGCTCGATCCACTGCGATCCCCTATGTCCAGGCTGAGGATGTCATTATTTTGAAGCCTGCCCACATGTCTAAAGACATTCCTTTCAGCGTGATCTGCGGCGCTAGGGGCTTGGGAGTGTAAATGAAATTCTTCAACAGCAAGTCACAGCGCAGCGGGAAGGCAATGGAGTAAAACTGAAGTGCTGCTGCTGTGTAAACAGGACTAGAGAGAACCATAGGGCAGCAAGTAGGACATTTAATTCAGACCACAAACAGCAGGGCACAGAATTTCAGCAAGTAGGGATTCCATTTTGGACATACACAAGAAATGAAATGGATAAAAATTAATGAAACATTTCACTGTAAAACTAAAATACTTTTACAGTGAAAATCTGCAGTTCTACTGTATATTCTGAATGGTATCCAGAATGTCTGAAAATGGCAATTTTTAACCACGAGAATTGGGATAATTCCATATCCAAAAAACACTGGCCCTACTCATAAGGTTTCTCGTGCAGCCCCCACACCATCTGCGTAGTCCTCATCTGGATTGCTTTCACCCTTCAGTGTCCTTGTGGAGGTGTGGCCTTCAGAATTGGACATAATACTCTAAGTGGGTCTCACTAGTGAGCAATACAGTGGCACTACCACCTCCCTTACCCTGCTAGAAATCTCCCTCCCTATGCACCCCATCATCCCACTAGCCTTGCCTGTTGCCTTGTCATACTACCCTGCTACCTTGAGATAATTAAATATGATTGCCTCAATGTCCCTTTCTTGCTTGGTGTCCATAAGTACTTCCCCCACATCTTATACACAACTCTTGGGTTTCCCCACCCAGGTTAATGGCTTTGCACTTTTTGGAACTGAACCCAGCAGTCATACCCTAGACCACTCCTCTAGCTTCCCCAGCTCCCTTTTCCTTCTCCCCATCCCTTCCTGGGTATCCTCCCTATTGTAGATTTTTGTGTCATCTGCAAAGAAACACTTTTTTCCCTTCAGACCCTCAGCAAGGTCACATATGAAGACACTGAAGAGGACAGGTCACAGTACTGATCCCTGTGGCACTCCACTGATCACGCTCCCATCCCCAGAGTGGCTGCCATTTACAACCACCCTCTGCCACCTATTCTTCAAACAGTTTGGTACCCAGCTTTTCAGCTTCTCCCCAACCACCAGATTGCTAAATATCTTTATCAGCCTCCTGTGTAACACAGTATCAAAGGCCTTACTGAAGTCCAGATAGGCCACATCTACAGCCCTTCACTGATCCACCTCCCTAGTCACCCAGTCAAAGGAATCAATTAAATTTGTTTGACATGATCTCCCCCTATGAAAACATGCTGCCGGTGGTACTGCAGACTATTTGCCTGCAAGTACTCCATCAGCCTCTCCTTCAGTATGGTCTCTCTTAATTTCCCCACCACTGATGTGAGACTGACTGGTCTGTAATTGTCAGGCTCCTCCCTGCTTCCATTCTTGTGCAGAAGGACCATGTTGGCCCTCCACCAGTCCTCTGGAACTACCCCATCTCCAGTGAGGTACTGAACAGTGTTGCCAGGGGGGCAGCTAGCACCTTGCTCATTCTTTTAGAACCCTTGGCGGGATCCTGTCTGGCACTATCCTGTCTGACACTATCACCTTGTTTTCCTTTCGGGCTTCCAATTTCCTTTGGACTCTGTCCTCTGAAAATGGACTTATGTCCACCCCCCTTCCCCCCAGTGCCTGCTGAAACATGTTGTTCCATCCCTTCTCCCTCCACTGTGAAGACCAAGCAGAAGAACTCATTTAAAATGTTAGCATTTTCTTGATCTTCTTATGCACAGTCCCCCCACCCACTCTCCTGATTTTCATGGTTCCATGTCAACACATCGACAACAATGTTGCTGACATGCCCAACATGCTGCCAGTGGTACTGCAGACTATTTGCCTGCAGGCACTCCATCAGCCTCTCCTTTAGTAGGGTCTCCATTAATTTGCCCACCAATGATGTGAGACTGACTGGTCTGTAATAGTCAGGCTCCTCCCTGCTCCCACTCTCGTGCAGAAGGACCATGTTGGCACTCCACCAGTCCTCTGGAACTACCTCGTCTCCAGAGAGGTGCTGAATTGTGTTGCCAGAGGGGTGGCTAGCACCTTGCACTTTCTTTTAGAACCCTTGGGAGGATCCCATCTGGCCCTATCACCTTGTTTTTCTTTAGGGCTTCCAATCTCTTTGGACTCTCCCCTGAAAATGAACTTATGTCCATCCCCCTTCCCCTCGGTGCCTGCTGATACATGTTGTTCCATCCCCCCTCTCTCCACTGTGAAGACCAAGCAGAAGAACTCATTTAAAATGTAAACATTTTCTTGATCTTTCTTCTTATGCACAGTCCCCCCACCCGCTTTCCTGATTTTCACGATTCCATGTCAACACATCAACAACGATGTTGTCGACATGCCCAACAGCAATGGGAACAATGCCGACTGTTGGCATTGTTCCTGTCAGGACAAAGGTTATTTTTGTGGGGGACTTTGCCCCTCCATCTCTAAATAACCAACTCTGAGTCACAGTTGGTTCAGAGTAGGGGGCCAAACACCAGCAGTCAGAGTGTCTGCGAATTCCGGACCATCACAGCGACCTGGTGAGATTTGTCGCTGTGATGGTCTTCACTGTTAAAATGTCGTTATACTGATGTGCTACTGATTTTCACTATAACATCTCTTGTTTTCCTCTTTTCATGCAGATACTTGAGGAATGTCGTGTCCCCTTTTTTGACTTCCTTGGCAATCCTCTCCTCTGTTAGTACCTTAGCTGTCCTCACCCTCCTTCCTGACTCCACTAATTTATCCAGAGTTACCTCCCTGTCCCCCTCTGCCTGGGTCTCCTTGTACTTCTTGAAAGCTGTTTTTTTTCTCCCTTACCGCCTTAGCAATCTTCTTTGAGAACCATAGTGATCTCTTCCTCCTTCCACATTTGCTTACTTCCTCAAACAGCTTGCCAATGCATTAGCTATTCCCTTCTTGATCTTTTTCCATTGGGACTCCACTCCCCTCCTGACCATCCCCCATTCAAGGCATTTACTGAGACAGTCTCTCATTTCTTTAAAATCTGTCCACCTGAAGTCCAGAACCCTTGTCCTATTGTGTTTTTTCTTTTGCCCAGTCTGCATGCCAAACCACACTGTACAGTTTGGGGACTACCCACTTTGACATCTGCAATGCTGTCCCTTTTTGTAAGTACCAGGTCCAACACTGCTCTGTCTCTAGTGGGTTCCGTAGCCACCTGCTTGAGACATTCTGCCTGTAGGGAGTTGAAGATAGTTCTGCTTCTTGTAGCTGTGGCCAGAATGATCCAGTCTGTATTCAACAAATTAGAGTCCATCCTAATCAATACCTCCCCTTTGCTTGCCATTCTGCCAATGGCCTCCCTTAAAACCTTATGTAACTCCTCCACATTTGTTGGTGATTGGTACACAATCCTCACTCAGATAAAGGCCCCAGATCATTCCGGTTGACTTCATGCACTAGATGGCAGCCTAATCTGTATCTTCGGAGGACTGGGGCTATTAAATATTAAATCTAAGAACATCCAGCGTTACTATGTGCTCATTTTTCATTTCAACAACGTCTTTAATCTCTGATGTGATGGGGAAGACCAAAAAAAGATTTGGAGACTTTAGTCAGGAGATCAGCTTCTCAGCCAGGCACACGGCCTGTTAGCCCAACAACATCCTGATCCTCAGTGCTAGCTGTGTCCGTGGATGAAGACGAGGACTCAGGCTCAGAAAGCAATACCACTTTTACTAAAGCGGATGGTCACTATATGTTAAAAATCCTACATCGTATTGATTCAAAAATAACTGCACTGCAAAATGATTTTAAAAAGCTTGAATCCTGGACGACGGCAGTTCAGGCAAATTTGGATACTTCACAGTGTGAACATATGGCCTTCAGATGCTCGCTAGCATTTCTGCACCAAAGAGAGAAAGAGCTCACCTTATGAGCCGAAGATGCAGAGGCGAGGGAAGAAGAAACAATATTCATGTCTTTGGTATCCCCAAGGGGGTAGAACAACCCGGCATGGTATCCTATCTAGAGTGCTGGTTAAAACAAGAACTCGCACTGGAGGAAGATATCCTTCTTGAAATAGAACGTATAGGGCAGTAGCTCCAAAACCCAAACTGGGAGCCCAACCGAGATCAATTCTAATTAAGTTTCTGAGGTTTCCCATGAAGGAAAAAATATTGCACCTGTCTTGGAACAAAAAAGATATAAATCTTGTCAGTCAAAGAGTCTATTTTGATCAGGATTACCCCCATCTTATGTTGGCAAAGAGGAAAAAAATTATTTTAGTAGTCCGAGCACTCAGAGACAAAGGGTTAAAAGCTTTTCGGAGATATCTAGCCAGACTGTGGCTGCAGGATGAAGAAGGGACTCATGTTTATGACTCACTTCTTGAAGTTATTCCAATGCTGGAAACACTGGGTATACAGATTCCTGACATTAGTGAGGAACAAGCACAACAGTAGATAGAGGGTTTGCTTTGGGCTATCGCCCTTGGAGGTCGACGAATGCACAAAAGGAGGATTGACTCTCTTTTGCCACTTCATGCTGATGTAGCCAGATGGAGCACCCCAAAACAACGTACAACCTGAATTAAAATTCAAAGTTTCTGTAGTTTAATTACCTTCCCTGTGCCGCGATGTGCTGTGGAGTTTACTCCGTGAGGCTCTTGCTGGGCCTTGTTGAAGAAGGCCAAAGATTCAGCTGCGTGGGTTTGTCTACATTCATATTTCTCCATCGCCACTAGGGGCAATATAATTTGCAAGTTGTAACTCTTGTGTTTGGGACGGTGTTTCTATAGCACTCGAGAGGAGACCGGACTGCTTCATGGTGGGACCATCTAACCGATCCCCCTCATCAGCGCATTAGTTCATCAGCTCGAACTTCGATTCCTTCCTTGGCTCATCCCCACACGTACTGTATAAGATTACTTTTTGGTGCCTATTTCTTATTTCAAGGAACTGGTTTGTATACCGCGTGGTATATGCTGAAGGGGCTGAATTCAAGGAGTAATGTTTCCCCCGCAATTTATCCAAATTTACTTTACCCACATCGATGAATAATCACTGCATGGAGGAAAGATACCTTTCTGGGCAGATTTAAGGAGAACATCAATCTTTATTTGTTTGGGACTGTTATGGGGAACAACTTTTTTTAAGTTATAATGTTATGAGAAGTTATTAGTGGTTTAGGAATGGTCTGAAGAATACAGCGGAGAATGTTACTTTTGTTATGTACTTATCCCCAGAGGATAAAGGGGAGAACAGGGTAGAGGGGGAAGTTTCTTATAAAGTAGCAACCGCATGTTGGTCATAAGATATATACACAGTTACTCGCTTTACAGTTTGAATTATTATATGAAGAAGCTATACTACATGTCATATTAAAGGATGTTTTTATTCTTTTTTCCATGAATAGATTTACATTCAGCAAGCCCCGGGCCACCGGTATGTTCCTGGGCCGCCTGTCAGCCGGGATATTTTAGGAAGGGAAAGATCACACTCATGAGTGCAGACTTGTGGATTTGTCCTTTGGCACTTTAAGTACCATACTCTTCTATTACATTTCTTGAGAGGGGTACAGTACCTCTCATCTAGCTCACTCTTGTAGATTGGGTTGTGTAGCGTGGGATATCTTAACACCCTAGAGGCAAATTCCAGCTTATTCTGCCTCAAACTTCCTCCTGTTGGGGGTTCTTCCTATTAGTTAGATTTAGGTCCCAGGTTGGGGCCTCTACTTTGTTAAGATATGTGTTGTATGATGTTGTTTTTATGTCAATGTGATTTGTTTTTATTATTTTCATTTCTTCTCAAATATGAGCAGGTTTTATATGGGGTGGGGGGATGGGAAGAGATTAATGGAAAGATGAATACGGAGTACTCTAATGGCATCACTTAATTTATGTTCATTAAATGTGAAAGGTTTGAACAGTGTAGTGAAAAGAGCCAGAATGTTACAGGAATTAAAAAGGGTGAACTGTGATATTGCCTGTATACAAGAGATTAAGCTGTCCAAAAGTGAACACGATAAATTAAGATGATCCTGGGTGGGCTCTGTTTTGTCTGATTCCCATCCCTCTGCAACTAAATCAGGTACAGCTATTTTAATTAAAAGAGGTCTTCCATTAAAAATATCAAAAGTTCAAAGAGAGGGAAATGGGCAGTGGGTTCTTCTCACAAGTGAATTCTATGGACAAATTTTGCATATTATTTCAGTTTATGCTCCAACCCCTCATCGGGATCTTTTTTCAGAGCATTGTTCAAACTAATAGCAGACCTCCCGGTGGGTCAGTTGATTCTTACGGGGATTGGAATTGTGTAGAGAGCTGTGCTCTGGACAAGAGCCTGCCAACTAAAAAAGGGCCAGCGTCCAGCTCCAGGCTCTTGCAGACCTTAACCTTGGAGATGGGGGTATTAGATGTTTGGAAATGGCAAAACCCCAAAGGGAAAGATTACACTTTTTACTCCCCACCCATGCATTCCTATTCAAGACTTGATCGAATTTACACCTGGAAAACTGAGGTGCACAACTTTTCTAATGTTATTATTCACCCGGTCTCCTTCTCAGACCATGCTATGGTCCAGGTTAAGGTTAGCTGGGGTCCGCATAATAGTAGGGGAGGCTGGAGACTGGACCGTGGAGTGTTATTGGATAAGTCTTTTGTGGCTTCAGTGAAAGAAACTATCAAGTTGTATTTTGAGGAAAATAAGGGGGACACCCCTTTAAAATTCATCTGGGATGGTCTCAAGGCCATTTTAAGGGGCACATTTATTAGTTATTCAGCTTACCAAAATAAATTATATAAAGCCCAAATAGAAGCTATTTTGAATACTATTCAAGATTTAGAAAAGTTGCCGAAGGTTAATAGACTGTGACACTCAGACAGCTGGTTCTGATTAATCTATGATTTTTGTAATATAAAAATGTGTTATTGAATGTCTCTCATACATGCTGAATCAGCCTGTGGAATGACACCCACTTCCCAGGTTTTAGCTCCAACCTGTTACCTGGAAGGCCAAGAGATAATTACAGGCTAGAAGAGACTAAATGAAGCATCTCCTGTTTATCTAGCTTATCTGCAGCTTGCCAACTGCCAAGATAGGTGATAAACTTTTATGACATTCAGGGGAAAACACAGTTAATATTCACATGGTGATACAAAGCATGTTGCACCTTCGTGAGATCTGGCAGAGAGACATAGCAAGTCCTTTGATGTCCTGGAAAGGGGAAGCTGCTCATAATATCAAAGAAAGTCATATGAGAAAATGAGTTGTGCTGAGGTCACAGAATTTAATACTTTGATAAGACATCCTGTTTTGCATAGATATATTTTTTTATATTCTGACAGGGAGGAGCTAGGTGACCTCACGCAAAGAGGTTGTCAAAGCCAGTTTTTAAACAGTATTCTGTCTGTTTTCCACTTAATGACAAATATTTTGACTCTAAAAGCTACAACATGTTAGCAGCACTGTAAGAGATACATTAGATAGAGCAAGACTAATTGTCTGGTGGTAGGAAACTGCACTTTTAAAATCCTGTTTTTTAAGTGATTGTATGTTTTTGCGATATATGGTTCTGTGTTTTACATTTTACATTCTTATCTATTTTTAAATAGACTATTTGTGTCTTCTAAGTCCTTCTGTTTTTGCCTGTGATATATGGATGGTTAAGAGTGTGACAACACTGTGCATGAGCTTATATGGTAATACTAAACTGGGAACAGGTAAGAGTTATCTGAGGTCTTTATTAGAGTTTTTAAGGGTTCATTTTGTACACCTGGTTAGGTGCCCGTAGGCGAAAGATATCTGGCCCCCCTGAAGAGCAGAATTATCTGAGCCTGTACATTGGGTATGCTAACAAGAGGTTCACAGTTTGAAACCCTCCAGAACTGAAACCAAAGGTTGATTCAAACCCACAAAACAGACAGGAGGGTTACCCTATTTCTGTTTCCTGTTCACTATACTATGCTCGGAGGTTGGCACTTTGGGAGTAGAGGGCTGACCTGCTGAGTGGGTTTGTGACAGATTGGTTGGCAGTGGTGCAAAACATTTTGGTATTACAAGCTTTTATTGTTCAGTGTGAGGCCATCAGCTCACTTGCAAAGAAAGAAAAAGGCAGTGATTTATTTTTAAAAAAGGAGACAGAACTATATCACTTGGCATACAGTCAAGTTCCTACCCATTTTATTTTTTTGCTAAAGTGCAAGTCAGAGTAGCCTTAGTTAGGGAAGGAGATGGCTTCCAACTACAGCAGGCACACTGCAGTTGTGCGGGGACAGAGGAATCCCATTTGAGGTGAAAGCCAGCAAACAGAACCTCGTGGATGCCCTGATGGTAGCAGATACCCAGAGCAGTGAGTCACAGACCGTGACTGAAAAGGACCAAACCTCGAGTGTGGCAGGGCTAGCGGCCAGTGCAGTGTCCCGATCCAATGAGGAGGGCAACAGGGCCACTGACAGTGAAGGGCCACAGCAGCAGGGGAAGGTCACCAGTATCCTGGATCCAGAAGTACTCAGGCTGCAAATTGAGTTGTGCAGAATGGAGTTCCAGAGGGAGAGGGACCGTGAACAGTGGGAGGCAGAGCGAGAACACCGAGAGACAGACCGTGAGGCGTGTGAGCACCAGAGGCAACATGAAATGGAGAAGCTACGACTCCAACCAGCGGTACCAGAGCAGGTAAATGGCTTGGGTTTAACTGGGAATACAGGACTGGGTTACAAAAATGAATTCCAAATTGATAGCCGAATTTAAAGAGGGGGAGGATATGGATGCCTTTTTAAATTCTTCTGAAAAAGTTTGTATTCAGGCTAAAATTTCTAGAGAGTCCTGGAGCTTCCAGCTATCCCCGCTACTTACCGGGAAAACTCAGGATGCAATGGGTCAAATGGACAATGAGGACAGTGATGATTACAGCAAACTTAAAGCTGCACTGTTAAAAAATTTGAATTAACTGCTGAATCATACAGAGCTAAATTCTGTAAGCTCAGGAGAAGCCCTGACAAGAGCTATGAGGAGCTAGCCACAAAACAATGTCAGTTTTTAAAATATTGGTGGGAAGGAATTGAGGAAAACTTTGTTGATAAAACTAAAAATGTGATTTTGTTAGAACAGTTTTACTGGGCATGCCCAGCAGAGCTGAAAACCTGGCTGGAGGACAGAGATCCCAAAACAGTGAAAGAGGCTGCTGAACTCTTGAACCGCTATGCCAAGAACAGACCTGCTCTGAGAGTGAATGGGGTGGCCATGGCAGTGCAGAAAGGGAAACGCGTGCCTTCAGGGCAGCTAAAACCCTCACTGTCTCCACTGAAACCAGTTAGTCCCAGGTTTCAGAGAAAAGATTTCTCTGAAAAGAGAAGTGAATGTTGGTTATGTAAAGAAACTGGGCATATTGCCAGACAGTGTCCCAAAAGAATGAGCAATAATACGCAGAATGGTACTAGAAAAGAAGTGGGTTGTTTGTGTGTCCCTGAAAGCATGTCTGTGAACATGAGGGAACACATGCACACAGTCATGGTGAATGGTGTACAGACTTAAGGGACACAGGGGCATCCCTGACATTGGTAAAAGGGGATCTGGTAGAGACAGATCAGCTTATACTCAATAAATATGTCACTGTACAGGACTTTACTGGTAAAGAGGAAACATTGCCCCTAACTAGTGTTCTTCCAGACTGTGGTGAAACAGGGGGTAGCTGTAGCCCAAACCTTAGCAGAGGATGTGATCCTGGGCAACAATCTCAAACAGGAGATGGTGTGTGCAGTTACCCGTAACCAAGCTGCAAGGGAAAATTGTAGTTCCCTGATCCCCACAGAAGCCATTTTGGAAACCACTGAGAGGCAGACTCTGACAGGGCACAGAGAGGTGACGGCAGACATAAGGTTTATTGGGAAAATGGACTTATGTATTCTCAGGCAGTACAGACAGAGGGAGGGGTGCTAGTCAGACAGCTTGTCATTCCCCAGGGGTATCGTCAGTAGTTGCTCAAGATTGCACATGATATTCCCTTGTCTGGTCATCTGGAAATTGCGCGCATGATGCAGCATTTGGCCCAGAATTTGTGTTGGCCTAACTTCACCCAGCAGGTGAAGGAGTATTGCAGGTCTTGTCACCAGTGCCAAGAAATAGGGAAGGCAGGCAAGAAAACCCAAGCCGCCCTGATTCCATCACCCATAGTGGAGGAGCCATTCTAGAGGGTGGGAATGGATATTGGGGGACCTTTAAATACCCCAGCTCCTCAGGGAAGAGATTCATCCTGACTGTGGTGGATTATGCCACCCGGTTCCCAGAGGCAGTTGCTCTATCCTCTCTGAGGGTAGACAAAGTGGCAGATGCCTTACTTGGGATTTTCTCCCATGTTGGGTTTCTGCAGGAGGTCATCACTGATCGAGGGGGGGTTCCTTTTGTCGGACCTGATGAAATGTTTATGGGAGAAGAGTGTGTGTTGGTGCAGAGATGCACAACACCGTATCACCCACAAGCCAATGGGCTTGTGGAAAGATTCAATAGTACCCTGAAATCAATGCTCCAGGCATTTGCTGAATAGCATGGGAGAGACTGGGAGAAATACCTTCCCCACCTGTTGTTTGCATACTGGGAGGTGCCCCAAGAGTCAACAGGATTTTCCCCCTTCAAACTCTTATATGGACACCGCGGGTATGTGGGCCCCTAGACTTGATCCGGGAGGACTGGGAAGGCAAGCACGCCACCGAGGGAACTTCCATTGTGGATTATGTCCTTAGGTTTAGGGAAAGGTTGAAGGAGCTTATGGGGACAGACCAGAGCAACCTGGCAGCTGCCCAACAGAAACAAAAAGTGTGGTATGACTGCAGAGCCAGAGCTCGCTCGTACATGGTGGGTCAGGAAGTCATGGTCCTTATTCTGGTCTGGAAAGACAAGCTACAGGCTGAGTGTGCAGGACCATACAAAGTGGTTAGGAAGGTAAATGACTTGAACTATATTGTAGAGTTACCTGACCGAAGACAAACAGAAAGGTTGTACCATGTCAATATGATGAAGCCATATGCAAATAGGGCTGACATGGTGTTTGCAGTGTGTAGTCCTGGAGAGGGGATGGAAGGAGGAAACCCCGTTCTGGACTTGCTGGAGGAAAGTAAGTGGGAGTTCTCTGTGGAGGCAGTAAAACTGTCTCCCCATCTGGCCCTGGACAAGATTCAGGAAGTAAGGGAGATTTTAGCAGACTTTGCCCCATAGTTTAGCGCCAAGCCTGGACTAACCCCCTTAGCGACTCATGATGTGGAGACAGGGACACAGAAGCCCATACGGCAGACAGCATATTGGGTGTCAGAGGCTGTCCAAAAGGACATTAGGAGGGAAGTGAAGGAGATGCAGGATTTAGGGGTCATCCAGAGATCCCACAGCCCCGGGCCTCATCTGTAGTCCTCGTGCTAAGCCAGATGGCTCTATTCATTTCTGTGTAGATTATCATGGACTGAATGCAGTCACGAAGTCAGACGCTCACCCGATGGCCAGGACAGATGAACTCCTGGACAAGTTGGAGGGGAGACCTACCTTACGACCACTGACCTGACCAAGGGGTATTGGCAGAAAGAGTTGACGGACAGAACTAGGGAGAGGTCGGCCTTCATCACTCCGATAGGCTTATTTGAATTTAAAGTAATGCCTTTCAGAATGAAGAACGCTCCGTCCACTTTCCAAAGGTTGGTGAGCCAGGTGTTAAATGGTGCTGAGGAGTACGCTGTGACATCCCTGGGTGATATTGCCATCTTTAGTGCCAGCTGGGAGGAACACCTGTTCCACCTTAGGGATGTGCTGGGCAGGATACAGAGGGCCGGGCTCACTATCAAAGCTGAGAAGTAACAGGTGGCCATGGGAGAAGTGGCATACCTCGGGCATGTGGTAGGCCGGGGACAGCTCCATCCTAACCAAATAAAAATAGAGGCAATCCATGCGTGGCCCAGACTAGAACCACAGAAGCAGGTCAGGAGTTTTTTCTAGGGACAGCAGGGTACTACAGGACATTTGTACCCAATTACAGTGCCCTGGCTGCTCCTGTATCTGACCTGACAAAGAAAAGGATGCCCAAGAAAATTACCTGGGGCCCAGCCTGTGAGGAAGCTTTTTCCAAACTAAAGGAGGCACTGTGCAGTGCTCCTATTTTGACAAGTCCTGACTATAGCAAACCCTTTATAGTTCAGACTGACACCTCAGACATGGGTATTGGGGCAGTACTGAGTCAGACATCCAGCAAAGGGAGAGATCACCCAGTAGTGTACCTGAGTAGGAAGTTACTTCCCAAGGAGCAGGCATACTCCACTGTGGAAAAATAGTGTCTTGACATAGTGTGGGCCCTAAAGAAATTAGAGCCATACTTGTATGGGCAGTATTTTGTGGTACAGACTGACCACAACCCCCTGGTTTGGCTTTCACAGATGGGGAAAAACAATGGTAGATTGATAAGATGGAGTCTTGCTTTGCAAGGGTATGATATGACAATTCTGCATAGGGCTGGAGACAAAAATCCGAACTCCAATGGGCTGTCTCGTGTGTACGAGGAGTGAACTGATTTGGGAAGCTCATCCCATACAGGGGATAGAGCCCCCAAATTCAGTCTAGGTGGGGAGGAATTGTGACACTCAGACAGCTGATTCTGATTAATCTATGATTTTTGTAACATAAAAATGTGGTATTGAGCTTCTCTCATGATACATGCTGAATCAGCCTGTGGAATGACACCCCCCTTTCCAGGTTTTAGCTACAATGTGTTACCTGGAAGGCCAAGAGATAATTATAGGCTAGAAGAGACTAAATGAAGCATCTCCTGTTTATCTAGCTTATTTGCAGCTTGCCAACTGCCAAGATAGGTCATAAACTTTTATGACGTTCAGAGAAAACACAGTTAATAGTCACATGGTGATACAAAGCATGTTGCACCTCCGTGAGATCTGGCAGAGAGACATAACAAGTTCTTTGATGTCCTGGGAAGGGGAAGCTGCTCATAAGATCAAAGAAAGTCATATGAGAAAATGAGTTGTGCTGAGGTCACAGAATTTAATACTTTGATAAGACATCCTGTTTTGCATAGATATATTTTTTTATATTCTGACAGGGAGGAGCTAGGTGACCTCACGCAAAGAGGTTGGCAAAGCCAGTTTTTAAACAGTATTCTGTTTTCCATTTAATGACAAATGTTTTGACTCTGAAAGCTACAACATGCTAGCAGCACTGTAAGAGATACATTAGATAGATCAAGTCTAATTGTCTGGTGGTAAGAAATTGCACTTTTAAAATCTTGTTTTTTTTTAAGTGATTGTATGTTTTTATGATATATGGTTCTGTGTTTTACATTTTACATTCTTATCTATTTTTAAGTAAACATCTCATTTTTAAATAGACTATTTGTGTCTTCCAAGTCCTTTTGTTTTTGCCTGTGATGCGTGGATGTTTAAGAGTGTGACAACACTGTGCATGAGCTTATATGGTGATACTAAACTAGGAACAGGTAAGAGTTATCTGCGGTCTTTATTAGAGTTGTTAAGGGTTCATTTTGTACACCTGGTTAGGTGCCCATAGGCGAATAATATCTGCCCCCCCTGAAGAGCAGAATTATCTGATCCTGTACATTGGGTACGGTAACAAGAGGTTTGCAGTTTGAATCCCTCCAGAACTGAGACCAAAGGTTGATTCGAACCCACAAAATAGACAGGAGGGTTACCCTGTTTCTGTTTCCTGTTCACAATACTATGCTTGGAGGGTGGCACTTTGGGAGTAGAGGCCTGACCTGCTGAGTGGGTTTGTGACAGAGACCAGTCTACTTTTAAAAAGCTTAAGGAATCCAGAGCAAATTACAATGATTTAATGCAATGCCGTACCCTTAATGCTAATAGATATACCAATCAAAGATATTATGAGGGGGAGAAGAGAGTGGGCAGGCTGTTGGCCCTCTGTCCCAGGAAGCAGGCAGTGGAGTGCTCTATTTCTAAAATTACAGTTAAAAACTCTCCAGGCTGGGTGACGACTAAACCCCTGGAAATTGCAAAGGAGTGTGTGGCCTTTTTTAAACAATTATACTCCCAGGAGAGGACCCTTGAACATATGCAGAAGATAACCCAAGTTTGGGCAAAATAAACCTACCCTCACTAATGGACTTTCAGGCAAAGGTGCTTGAAAGACCATTTACCGATGAGATTCAAGTGGTAATAAAGTCTCTTAGCTCAGGCAAAGCCCCAGGCCCAGATGGCTTCATTGTAGAATTCTATAAATTATTTACAGGGGACCTGATCCCTACCTTTAAAAGGGTATGCAATGTAGCACATACATTGAGGGTCACTCCGGATACCTGAGGGGAAGCTACGATTTCACTGATCCCTAAATCCGGGAAAGATCCTCTGTGCTGTTCAAGTTATCGGCCTATCTCTCTTTTGAATGTGGATTCAAACATTTTTGCTAAACTGGTAGGAGTGTGACTTCAGACCCTTATCCCGGAATTAGTCCACTGTAATCAGACTGATTTTATTCCAGGGTGACACATTCAGGCCAATATACATCTCTTACTAAATACCCTTTAGTCTAATAATTTGTCCCCCCACACACACTTGATGCGGTCGTTTTGCTAGATGCTGAAAAGGCCTTTGACCGCCTTGATTGGTTATTCTGGGAACAAACACTGGTTAAATTTGGGTTTGGAGAAAAGTTTAGAGATTGGATCTTAAATATGTATAGGTAACCCAGGGCCAGAGTGAGGGCTAATGTGATAATTTCAGAATCCTTTAATATTCAACGGGGTACAAGACAGGGGTGCCCGCTGTCTCCCCTCCTCTTTGCACTAAGTATGGAGCCCCTGGTGGCTTTAATTAGACAGTCAGAGATATATAAGTGAATCAAGGTGGAGGGTATTAAGCTCCGCATTTCAATGTATGCAGATACTTTATCATATCTTGCAGATCCGGTTAACTATATTCCAATTGTGGACTCTTACCTGTGGGAATTTGAGATGGTTTCCGGATTCAAAATTAATGATACAAAAACAGAAATGCTACCCGTGGGTTTATTTACCATAAGCACACTCCCACAAATAGGTCAATTTAAGTGGGCAAGAGAGGGAGTGCGATATTTAGGAGTCTGGATACCTGCTGAGGTTAATAATTTATATTAGATGAACCACTTAAAATTATTGAAAAAGGTTCAGGACGACCTGAACCAGTGGAACGAGCTCCCTCTTTTACTCTCAGGATGTATTGAGACTGTTAGGATGAATGTCCTTCCCCGTTTTCTTGTTTTATTTAGTGTACTCCCGATTAGGCCTCCCTCTCAGTTTAGGAAAAATTTGAGGACTTTGATCTCTGGATTTGTATGGAATCACAGAGCACCAAGGATTAAGTGGCAGATTTTACAAAGAGCAAAGCAAGCTGGGGGCCTATGCCTTCCAGATTTTGTTAAATATTTCTGGGCAGACCAGTTGCAGGCCCTGGTGACCATGAGTGATGCCACAGATCCCCCACAATGGACAAAACTAGAGAAACCCTTAGTAACTGCTGCAAAATTTTCAGATATGATTTTAATGGATCAGGAAGGTTTATCTAAACTTATTACTCTTAACCCGTGGTCCCTGACCATGAAACAAACCTGGGTAATGGTAACCAGTTATATGGAAATTCAACCCAAGATCTCTGCCCAGACCCCTCTGAGGACCTGCCCTGATTTTCTTCCTTTCCAGATGGATGGAGGTTTTCTCAGATGGATGAGATTAGGACTACAATACATAGGCCAGTTCTATGATGGGGGTGGTCCTGAAGACTTTTAAACAATTATGTAGAGTCTTTAATCTCCCCACACAAGATTTTTTTAGATTTTTGCAATTGCGCCACTTTTTGAAGGGTTAAAATTTAAATTCCCAAACACTTGCAGGGACTAATTCTCTTCAGGAGTTTTTTCTCCTTCTGACCTCACAGGAGAGTCAGAAAGGTCAGATTTCAAAAATTACAGCTTTCCTGTCCTCGAAGGACTCACAAGCTTTAAAGGCTGTGGAAGAGTAATGGTTCAAAGAATCGGGGGTTGAGTTGGAGGGAAAAGAATGGGAACAGATTTGGGAAGGGGAACAATCTATGACCTTATCGCCAATATGGAAGGAGTTTAGGTGGAAAGTGACAATTCAATATTTTTGAACTCCACATATTACTAAACACTATAAGACCACCTCCTTGGGGCTATGCTGGAGGAAATGCAGAGAGGCGGGAAATCATACACATGTATTTGGGGCACGTGGGAAATTAGAGGGTTTTTGGGATCAAATAATACACAGAGTGGGGTTGATATTTCAGTTACAGCTACCCTGAGACCCAAGGATTTGGCTATAGGGCCTCCCCACTACATTCGAACCCGAGCACAGAAATATTTATTTTTCATTCTTTTGGCAGCTGTACATAAAGCCATTACTAAGAATTGATTCTTGGAGACCCTCCCTCCCTTGATTTATGGTACTCTACATGTTTGGGTCTGCTGGAGATGGAAAAGCTAACAGCCAAACTCAGATTGACCCTAGAGAAATTTAAATCTAGGTGGCTACCATTTTCCCACTATCAAGCAGAAAAAGAGAACAGAAATGTTCTAGAAATATTAGCAGATCACACTTAATACAGGACTGCTTCCTTTAATACTACATGATTCCAAGGGTAATTTAAAAATATACTTTACTTTAGATTGTGACTAACTGAAAGTTAATTGATGACTATGTGTCCTCTCTACTTAGATATTATATAACAAATCTCCTGATTCACATAGGACTAACTCATATTTCCAACACAGGGATGTATAAAATTCTTAATTGATGTCCGATTTATTGCTGCCCCCCCACACCTGCCCTCATTTTAGAAACTAAATTAAATTGTTAGTGCCTGCGAAATGCCTAGCTCAATATTAAACTATCTCATTATTTGGTTTTCTGTTTTTTTGATTTAATTTCCCTTTTCTTTTTGGGATATATTTTTACCGGATATCCTTAGCTATCTCCTTTGTTATGGACAATGTTGCCCCAAAAGGTTATACTATGTATTATAAAAGCTATAAGCTACACATCTGAGACTTTGTCTTAAGTAGTGGAATTTAAGGCCTGGTAAGGGAAGGCATCTCCCCTCCTTTGTTATTTGGAGAAGCGAATGGAGATTAATTTTGCAATATAATAAAATGTATGGAACAGCACAAACATTTTTTATTTATTTAGTTTTTGTTGACCGGGTAAGTGCACTAGACAAATCCTGCCTATTTTCAGGCACGATCCGGGGGAAGGGGGATTTTGAACCTGAAGACGTAATGGTTTTATGAGCTTAGGGCTAATGTTGTCGTTTGTATTTATTTATAATGATCAATTTAGCTAAGCAATTTAAGGTCATTGTTTTATGTCATATTCTGGTTTATTATTTATTTATTTATTTATTTATTTATTTATTTATTTATAGTAATGTCTGTCTATTCTATGTATGTCTTGTTGATGTTTGTGGAAAATATACCTTAATAAAAATTGTTATTTAAATAAAAAAAAAGGCCTGAGATCCTGTCTCTAAGCTCATTCAAGGAACCTCCAGTCTTTTCTTATCTCCCTGGTGTCCTTGTATCTCCATGATCTTTATACCTTTCCTCACATATAAAACACCCCCCATTCTTCCACAACATGGTGCAACTTGGAATGGCCACATCCCTACTGTGGTTGTTGGTGCAATATGATTCTGTCATGGCCACCACATCCAGCTCTGACTCCGCAATAATTGCCCCAAGGTCAGTTATTTCCTAGGTTACTCCGTTGGCACACGTGGCTCTCCACTCCTTTTGTCCCTCCTTCCCCTTACTAAGCCCTCCCTTCCTGATTCCATCTTTCACTCTTCACATTTCACCAGTACTGTTCTCCCCTTTTTCATTCTCCTTGTGCCCATCCCCTTAACTCTTCTCTCAGCCTTAGATCATCCTCCCCACTCTTCCATCCTTCCCTCCCCCTTTTCCCTTTGTCCCGCTACCTCTGGGGAATTTATTTCCCCTGGGCTTCAACTCTCTGCTGTTCCATTTTCTGTGGTGGGGATAATCTCTGCCTCCCTCATTTTTGCTGCCTCCCCTTTGACTAGTTTAAATGCCTATCAAATTGACATTTAAACCTTCCACACAGCACTGTCATTCCCCTATCAGATGGATGGAGGCAATCTCCTTTGTATAGGCCTCTATTTCTCCAGCTAGGACCCCAGTCCCCGATGTGGGCCAAAACTCTCCTCCCTGTACCATGCTTTTAGCCAGTAGTTGAAGGCCCTGGTGCAGTGTTCTCTAGCCTCCCTTCGGCCTTACACAGGTAGCAGCTTAGTGAAAGGCCACCATGCAAGTTTCCTGCTGTAGGCCCCCCCTGTAGTTCCCTAAACCTTTCTTGCACCACCTCTGCTACATCTCTTTCCAGGTCATTTGTCCCCAGATGGACAATGACATCAGCTCCCCCTCCTACCTCACTGCCGTTACGATCCTAAGTATCTGCTCTCCATCCCTCCATGCTGAGGTGCCAGGTGGGCACCTCATCTTCCTCTTTATGTCCCATCCTGCTCCCCAAATTGCCCCTAATGACTGAGTCCCCACCAGAAGATGTTTCTTCTTTTGCTGGGGTCTGCTGCCTACCACTTTGGGGCCTCCCCATTGGAAGACACTCAAATCCTCCCTGGCCATTATCATAGGAACCACCTCTTGGCAGTCCCATCCTGCCAGAATGGTGAATGTGTTGTGTAGTGGCACCAGCTGAGGAATGTTCTCCGACCCACCCCCCCACCCTCCCAGAGCCCATCACGGTCCAGCCAGCACTCCTATTTGGCATCCTCTGAGGCAATGGTTGTAGATTTTGTGGCCACTGTACGGGGGAAGTAGTCCTCCAAATCCTAGCCAACTTGGCCTGGAGTCTAGTGACCTCCTTCCTCAATGCAGAAATTTGCACTCAAATGGGGCAACATCTCAGTCTCCAAGCGGTCTGCCTGAAGACTGCTGCTCCACAGCCACTGCACTGCACACCTCCCAACATTCCTGATACTACACTCCCTATGATCTTAAAAAAGAACCTGTGTCCTTACCCCAGATAGGGTGATTGTAAAGTTCCCTTTTTTTTTGTTTTGTTTACCCCTTGTTCCCTGACCCCAGATAGATTTTTTTTTTCAGGTTCCCCCTTTTGTAGACAGAGATCCCAATATATGGACAGAGATCTACAGTGCACAGTAAGGCCATGTGAATGTGCACTATGGACATGTCTGCATATTGTGTATGTGTTGTGCTGTCCTGGGGTGTGACTGGATGTGCAGAATTTGAGCATGGAGATGCCGACCCACAGCATGAGATAGGCATCTGCAGGTGCAGATCTCAGGCCACAAAACGATGCCACCCTGGTGATGTAGTAGCGATGGCATATCCCCTTATCAACAGTAATAATTTCACATGAGCCAAATGCTTTATACGGAAACAGCAAACACAGTGCAACACAGTTCTGAATCAACAAGCAGTAGCACACATAGCTGCACACATTAGACCTGCCGAAGGAGAAACCCTCATGTACACTCCAGCAAACGTGTACACTCCCTTCTCAACAAAACATCCAGGACATACAGCAGTACAGCAAGAAAGCACACCATAGGCACAGTAATAGAAGAAAAAAAAATAAAGTACTCTGTTTATTTTATTTTTTCAGGTCCCATATGGTGTTTGACTTGCTGACTGAGATGCAGCATACCTTGGACCAGTCCACATGGCTCCCTGTGTTAACACTGTTGTGCCCCGGGTGTTTTCCACAACTACCGGAATGCACACCATGGGCCTGCTGCAAGGCACCCTGGACTTCTGTCAAAATCTGGGTAGGAGATGGTGTTCCCTATCAAACAGCTAAATACCACTCCTCTGCTGGCTTCATCTCAATTCTGAGGTGTTTCCTCAAAGGTAAATCAATCTCTGCAGTGTGATCCCACTTCAAGTAACTCCCTAGTGGCAGATTTAAAATTTGGTATCAGTAAACTGATGATTGGCTCATCCCGGTGACTCTTGATGTGCTGGAATGACACTTTGTCATAGTATGCCATTGCCAATTCTGTTATCACAAGGGTGTGCACATGCAAGGCATGGCTATGTCTGCTAAGCAAACCTGATTCTACAAGGGTGCAGAATTTGCCAGTAGTGGCATGGTTGAAACAGAACTGTCTGATGCACTGCAATTGGTTAGCATTCCAGGATCCTGTCTGGTCCTGTACATATGTGGATGCCGTGACCAGCATAGCTAATCCTCCTCTAACTTCAGTTCTGACTCAGCTACAACAGGAGTATGCACATTAAAGAGGGACTCTGGCCAAAAGTGCTACATTGCAGAATTAGAATAAGCATACCCCCAGTAAATCTCATACCAAAACTTAGATTTCTACATTACTTCATTTTAAAGTTATGAGCTATTTAGTAATCTTGATTTCACTACCTGTTCAAAAAAGCCTGTTTCAGTGAGAAGAGCTAGTCTAGCCTTCTCTGTCAGCAACCTTATAGGACCTGTTTCTTCAAAGTTTTAAAGATCATGTGCAATAGAAACATAGAAACATAGAAGTTGACGGCAGATAAGGACCGCAAGGCCCATCCAGTCTGCCCATTTTTTATATCTTATGAATGTGTCATAGGTCTTTACTCTCAATGGCCTATTTATTCATACTCATTTGTATTACTCCCTTATGATTTTCCCATGCCTGTTGGAAGCCCTGCACTGTATTCATATCCACCACTTCCTGAGGTAGACCATGCCATGCATCCAACACCCTTTCTGTGAAAAAGAATTTCCTCACATCACCCCTTACTCGGCCTCCCTTTAATCTCATGCTGTGTCCTCTTGTCCTGTTATTTTTCTTATATTGAAACATGTTAGACTTTTTCACCTTGTTAATGCCCTTAAGATGTTTGAATGTTTCGATCATATCACCTCTCTCTCCCTCCCTTCTTTGCTCTAGGGTATACATATTGAGCTCCGTTAATCTATCCTCATATGTTTTCTGATGCAGTTCCTGCACCATTTTGGTTGCCCTTCTCTGGACTGCCTCCATTTTGTTAATGTCCTTGTGCAGGTTCGGCCTCCAGTACTGCACACAGTACTCCAGATAGGGCCTAACCAGTGTCTTGTAAAGAGGGATTATTACCTCTCTCTTATGACTTGTGATACCCTTACTGATACACCTCAACATCCCTCTAACCTTACCTACTGCTTTACTGGTCTGCTTGGGTGATTTCTGGTCATCTGTGATGATGATGCCCAAGTCTCTTTCTTCCCTTGTGATTGCCAGCAACTCCCCCTCCCAACCTATAGGTAGTTTCATGGTTTCTCTTCCCTATGTGCATGATCTTGCACTTCTTTGCGTTAAACCCCAGTTGCCACTCTTCTGACCATTTTGCCAGTTTATCCAGATCTCTTCTCATTCGGCTCACCCCATCTGGATCATCTACTCTGTTGCAGATCTTGGTGTAATCTGCAAACAGACAAACCTTACCCTCCAGCCCATCTGCAATGTCACTGATGAAGATATTGAAGTGGACTGGCCCCAGAACTGATCCCTGAGGTACCCCACTTGTGACTTGCATTTCTTCGAACTATATACCATTTACTACCACTCTCTGTTTTCAGCCCGCCAACCAGTTTGCCACCCAGTTGACCAACTTCTGACCCACTCTGAGTCTACCCAGCTTATTAAACAATCTTCTATGTGAAACAGTATTGAAAGCTTTGCTGAAATCAAGGTAGGCGACATCAACTGCACCCCCTTGGCCCACCACTCTGGTTACCCAGTTAAAGAAATCTATGAGATTAGTTTGGCAGGACCGTCCTACTGTAAACACATGCTGTCTTGGATCCTGTGCTCCTATGGATTCCAGGTGTTGCACTATCCTTTCCTTAATGAGTGTCTCCATAATCTTGCCCACTACTGAGGCAAGACTGGCTGGGCTGTAGTTCCCTGCCTCCTCCCTGCTGCCACTCTTGTGGAGCGGGATCACATGAGCCCTTCTCCAGTCTTCTGGGACCTCTCCTGTGCTCAGAGACTCACTAAACAGTTCTGATAATGGCTCTGCTAGTTCCACCCTTAGCTCCTTTAGTACCCTGGGATGTATGCCATCAGGTTCTATTGTCTTGTCCACCCTGAGCTTAGTGGGCTCTTGTAGGACCCTTTCTTTTGTGAAGGGACTTGTGCACACCTCCATCCCCCCTGTGCCCATGGTGCTGAGCCGTGGGCCCTGCCCCAACTTCTCCTCAGTAAATACTGAGCAGAAGTATATATTTAGGATAGCTGCTTTTCCTTGGTATTCCTCCACACACACTTCCCTTTATCCTCTTTGATCTTAGCAATACCCCCTCTGGACTATCTCCTGTCACTAATGTATCTATAGAAAGTCTTGTCCCCTTCTTTTACTGTTTATGCTAGTGTTTCCTCATTTGGGCCTTTGCCTGCCTTACTGTCTTCCCTGCTTCCCTTTAGGGAAGTTTGGTATGCCTCCCTATCTTCATCCAGCTGCATTCCCTTGTATTTTCTGAAGGCCAACCTTTTGGCTCTGATCTTTTCTGCTACTGTTTTTTGAGAACCAAAGTAGTTTCCTCCTTCTTTTGCTCTTGCCTTTCTCCCTAACACAATGGGATGTTGCTTCAAGTATTGCATCCTTAATGTTTGCCCACTTTGCCTGTACCTCCTCACCTGTATTTCTTATTACCAGGACTAGCTTAACTTTGTTGACCATCTTATCAAAGTCAGCTCCTCTGAAGTCCCATATTTTTGCCTTGGAATGGGATGGTTTAGTTCTAGTGGCCAAATTGAACCATACCATGTGATGGTCACTGGCCCCCAGATGACCTTCTACCTGGAGCCCTGTCATTCTTTCCCCGTCAGTCAGTACTAGATCTAGGATAGTCCTGTCTCTTGTGGGTTGTTGTACCAGTTGTTTGAGGCCCTCCCCCTGCAGGGAATCCACTATGTGTCTAGTTCTGGGGGGATGTTCCAGCTGGTATTGACCAATCTGTATCTGGAATGTTGAAGTCTCCCATTATCAGAACCTCCCCTTTAGCTGTCATGTTTTGTGTATCTTCTAACAGTAATGTGCCTATTTCCTTCCCCTGGTCTGGAGGCCTGTAGACAACCCCAGTTCATATGGCTGTCCCATTTCCTGTTTCCAGGGTGACCCACAGTTCTTCTGACTCCTTATGTGTATTTTGAATTTCTGTAGCTTTGATGTTTTCATTGACATAAAGGGCCACTCCCTCTCCCCTTTTGCACCTCGGTCTCTTGTGAACAGTTCAGAGTCGGGCACTGAAGTCTCCCAAGTGTGGTTACTGGTGAACCACGTCTTTCTAATGGCTACTATGTCCAGTTTAGCCTCTGTCATTGTTGCTTGCAAGTCTGGGATTTTGTTTCCCAGAATGCGGGCATCTGTGTACATGATTTTCCATTGGCCAGATTTTGGTGCGTTAGTTGTTGGGCAAGGTCTGGTGTTTCCCCCTGCATGTTGTATGGGGAGCTGGACCTTTTTCCTTACCTGGTGATGCAGATTAACTACAAACATGCTAAACTCCTGTTTGATCACTAGCTGAGGGAGAGGGGTGTTCTTCCTGTTCAATGTATCAGGTGCTGCACCCCTCTCCCCCATTTGCTAGTTTAAATATTCTGCAAACACGTCAAACTTCTGTCCCAATGCACTGATTCCCTCCTTAGCCAGATGCAGTCCATCAAATTTAAGGAACTTTCACTCTCAAAACTGTTGTCAGTTACCTACAAATTTGTGTCCTTTTTCCTGGCAGCAGCCCTTGAGCCACATGTTTAGCTCCCCTATCTTCCCTTCAATGACCTTCCGTCCATCTGCCCCCCTATCTCAGACCAGGAGGATCTCAGAGAAAGAGATGCTGGACAAAATGGATGACAGTTTATCTCCCAGACTGGTCAGGTGTTCCCTGGTCTCCACAACTGACCAGCTGGCAAGATCGTTAGTCCCTATGTGTACCAGAACATCAATGTTTTCTCCTGCTTACTGCATTATTTTAGCAATGCAGTCAGTGTCTCTCCATGCTGATGTACCTGGGAGACATCTGACCATTATCCCTGGCTGGAGGTAGGTATCAACTCCCCGAATCATGAAGTCTCCTATGATCAGAAGTGTTTTGGATTTCCTTTTTGCTTTTTTTGTTTTGGGCCCTGTTTTGGGCCAGTTTTTCAGTACTGGCTCCTGTGCTGTAGTGTACTGCTCTGCAGTGTCCTCTGCCCCTTTGTTTGATTTCAGAGACAGAGGCAGATACCTACGGTATTTGTAGTTTTTATATGGTTTGTGGAGGTGATACGTTGGTGAGCATTCAGTGATAGGACACCCGATTTGCCCCTTCTAGCCACTTGCCAATCTCCTGGACCATCTACCTTCTGCGGTCCTGGTGCTTCAGCTGGATGTTGGGGAAATGGTGGGCAGTTCATGTAATATATTTCCTCCTGAATATGCGATTTGAGGTGCGCAATCTCTGCCCATGCTGCCTGGAAATGAGCCCTTAGATCTCCGATGGTCCAGCATATAGGACAGCGTAAATCCTGTATAACTGCCCTTTTGAAAAGTATCCCACAGTACCTGCAGTTAATAATATCCATGCCAGTTGAGTTGCTGAGTTTATAACCTGGTCTGAGTAATTAGAAGGAAAATTAAAGCAACATTTTTTTTCTTTTTCTTTTTTTTTTGTTTTTGTATAACTTTTTATAACAAGTTAAATTAATTATGCCCATGTAAGTGAGGTCACTGTGTGGATATCCCTCTGATCTTCCCCTTCCTGTTTTGCTACAGGAAATGTCACAACTGTGCTACTCTATAAAAGGAGTGTAGCATGGGGTGGTTGGAGATGGGGGAGGTGGCTGGGCCCTTCCACTGCTGAAAAAGAAGAACCACGGATGAAAGAAACAAGGAGGTAAAAGCACAAACAATCAACCAACAACAAATACAGTAGCCCTGAAAGCTTAACCTAATGATAGATAAAACTGTAAAACCTGTATGCACCACCTGTAACAATTTCACAGAAGATATACCTGCAAAAATCACTTTGCTACAGAGAAAAATAAAGCAGTAACAGAAGATATACCTTGTAGAAAACAATTTGAATCAGAGAAGATTACAGCAGTAATCTGTAAGCACAAAACAGTACCAAACTTGTAGGCATGCCTTGTAATAATGCAGCAGAAAGTATACCCCGTAATAGCAATTTGAATCAGAGAACAATAAAGCAGTAAAATATAAGCAAAAAACAGTACCAAACCTGTAAGCACAAAAAAAAATAGTAACACACAGTAAAACTGCCTAACCAAAAGAAGCTTTAATATGTTTCCTTGCTCTGATAATGCTGTTCCTTGCTCTGTCCTTATAAGCAAACCTAGAAGAAAAGAGCTCAGGTGAAGCTAGGTGCCTTTGCCAGCAAACCTAGTCTTCCACCTCAAAAACACAGACTAATCTGACCTTTTAACTCTTCCCTCTGTTGAAAGTTATTAAGACTTTGTCAGCTCCACTCCCCAGTTACACTCCTAGTCCCCTGGAAGAGCTGTGGGAGGAAAGCAATTAGCTTATTCAATGTGAGAAGGAGACTGCAACACTGTTGAGACCAAACCAAATACCTTTTGGCATAAAATAAAATAAAATAGTAGCATACGGTAATTTTGCTTAGCCTAATGATAGATAAAAAAGTCACAAAACCTGTAAGCACCACCTGTAACAATTTCACAGAAGATAACCCCTGCAAAAACACTTTGCTACAGAGAAAAATAAAGCAGTAACAGAAGATATACCTTGCAGAAAACAATTTGAATCAGAGAAGATTACAGCAGTAATCTGTAAGCACAAAACAGTAACAAACATGTAGGCACACACTGTAATAATGCAGCAGAAAGTATACCCTGCAACAGCAATTTGAATCAGAGAACAATAAAGCAGTAAAATGTAAGCAAAAAAAGTGCCAAACCTGTGAGCACAAAAGAAAATAGTAACACACAGTAAATCTGCCTAGCCAAAAGAAACCTTAATATTTTTCCTTGCTCTGATAATGTTGTTCCTTGCTCTGTCCTTACAAGCAAACCTAGAAGAAAAGAGCTCAGGTGAAGCTAGGTGCCTTTGTCAGCAAACCTAGTCTTCCACCTAGCTTTCAAAAGTAAAACAGGCAGTACCATTTAAAAACATTGTTATAAAAACTATGTGTGTTTCAGGTTTTGTAAAAAAAAGTTGACACATTTGTATTTTTAATGACTTTTTGGTGTGGTCCATTTCTCCAGGGTTACTGGATGCTGAGTCAATATGCCTACAGGTTGCTGATACCATTTGGGGTGCTACTGTACTGTGCCTGTTAGGAAGTTGTAGTGCTACTAGTAATGTAATGTTGGTAACTTCATTGCTGTTTGTCAGTGTCTGCTTTACAAAAAGTTTTAATCGGGTTCTTATATGTGTTAATTCCTACTGAGGTGGAAGAGTTAGTCCTGGTAAAATGATCATTTTAATTTAGAGTACAACATAGATGACCCTGAATGTAGGTCAAGTAACAGTCTGACAGGGAGGAAACACTGGGCTGATTGAATTAGAAACTCCTAGTAAGGTTTCAAAACAGCATTACCTCTCCCACCCTATTGACAAAGAGATGGAATAACTATTTTAAAGTGCCATCCTGAGAAATCACCTCAACTGAATGATAGGTGTGAATTATCTCAGCCTTTCACCACATCAGAAAGTTATTCAGTTTGCAAATCTCACAGCAGTGTGCTATGACCCAGCATCCAGGAACCCTGGAAAAAAGGACCACAACAAAAAGCCCTGCAAGTCTTAAGATACACTCTTAAGACACACTCGCCTGGCTAACCAACATGGATCAAGTCAGCTCCCACACCCTTTTTAACAAATCCCCCACAGGGCCACTGCCCACATCCCGGATCCCCCACCCCAACTATCTACATCAGTTCCACTATGTAGATGGATCTAGCTCCCTGGCTACTGAAGATTATACCTTTGTGCTTAGCCTTTGGCTGTTGTAAATTATACCTGTGTACCTGACAATGTTTGGCCTTGTTATGTTTCTTTGGACTTACAAAATAGCTTATGTCTCTGTTAGTAATGTTTCACCCTTGTAATTTGCTTACACTGGGTCTCCACCCTCCTTTGTTTTCTTTTCTTAATTGTTTACACTTTGTTGTACCTGATGTGGAACCTTTGTAAAAGAGCTTTTGCTCAAAGGTAATGTCCAAATCTTGAAATAAATAAATAAATAAATAAAAAAGGCACCAAAAAATTGTCAATTTTGTTACAAAACCTGAAACACACATAGTTTTTTAAGCAATGTTTATTGAATGGGGCTGCCTGTTTTATTTGTGAAAACCACTGCACATGGTCTTCAAAACTTTGGAGAAACAGGTCCTATAAGCCTGCTGACAGGGAGAACTAGACTGTGAGTTCAGGATATGAAACCATCATCAGCTCTTCACTGAAATTGGCTTTTTTGATGGTATCCTGTGACATATGCTATTCCGAAGTGGGTGCCTACCGAAACGGTGACACATTCAGCACATGTTGACAGGGTGACAGTGTAGGGAAGGTGACCGGATGGGGGGGTACGTGAATGGCGATGGGATGTTGCTGTATGTACATGCGCGCGGGTGGAGTGGGGAGCGAGCATGGGATGGGAGGGAAGGTTTGTCAGGCGTGATGCCATGGACAGCTGCCGAGCTGGCTCCATGGTGTGGTGGGTGGGTGCTGGGCTGGGGTGGTTGGGATGCTGGGTCCGGGTCCAGGCACAGGTGTATTTTGTTGCGACTGACTGGAGTCATGTTATTTTTATTTTTTTTAAAATTTGCACCACCACCCCAACATGCACCCCCCTGGAGTTGAGAATCCTAAAGTAGGAGGGTGCGGGTGGTGAAGCCCCCCCTACAGGGGGAGGGTGCAGGGGACACGCCCCCCCACATGAAATAAAACTGCCATGTCATTTGCACCATTTTGTTTTGCACCGGGGGTGTACACCGCCAAAATTGAATTTTGGCAATGTACACTTGCCATAATGATGATTGCCTTTCGGCAGTCACCCTTATGATGTAGAACCTTTTTGAACAGGCAGTGAATCTAGGGTTGTACAATTACTTGTAACTCTTAAACAAAGTAACTTAGAGATCTCATTTTTGGCATGAGGCTGACTGGGGCTATGCTGATGCAAATTCTAAACTTAAGGATGCCAGACATTTTGACTGTAGTCTCTCTTTAAGGAACTGGGACATATCCCCACTGTGGATACTACTGATGGCACTGTAGGGTAAATTCTTGCAATGTTGGTTGATGTGCTGTTGTGCACACAGTTCACAGTGGGTATGGATTTGTGGCCTGAATGACTGGTGTCATTAGTGGATCTGGACCCTTTAAATTCTGGTCAGCACTGGACTGGGCTAGACCAATGGGTAATCAGTATGTGGGGGTTGGGGCCATGGGTGTGTCATTGTGCTGTGCTAGTTACACACTCATTTCCCCAGACCTATAAATTCAGTCACCATGGGGAAGCCCATGCAGACCAGACCAAAGAAACGTTATGTGCTCTATGATACCTACTTCCTGCGCACCATTACTCTGGGGGGTAACATATGCAGGGAGCAGGATGTGGGGGTACTGGTGGGGGGTGGAGCCCATTTGGGAAAGTATCCAGTAGAAATGTTGGTGCTGTATGTACCTGTTCTATGCTTGTTGCACGTGTAGTGATACCCACCTCTTATTGCCATTGCAGGGTTCTACTACCCTGATCAGTACCTTCAATGGCCTGGTGCATCCTCACAGGGCACTGGAGCACTCAGTGCCATATGGCTACCTGTGGGACTATGATGAGAAGTACTGGCCACCCCAGGGACAAAGGATAGGGGCCAAGTGATAAACAAAGGGTCAAAGGAATTTGCAAATGAAGTGATGCGCACACCATTGCTGGAGTAACAACATTTATTTAAAGCAGCACACTCACTGTCAACAGATGCTGACCATGACCAAGCTGTGATTTACTTCAAGCCTTTTTTGTCAGTGGTCACACCTCTGATGGTGTTTCATTCATGATAAACAAAGGGAACAGGCGGAAGGACCAGCACTGTCAGAACTAGCTGTGGGGGCAGCAAGTTTACAGCTAAGAGCAGAAGAGAGTAGCGACCACCTAATTAATCTGTGTTACATATTAAGAAATGTAAATGTAATAAGAAGGGACCAATTACCAAATATAAAACTTGCAAAAACTGTAAGGTTTGAATGACGGTGAAATTAATGAAATTTCAAATGCTCAAGCAGAAATTAAATCACTTTGCTATTTATACCATATGTATATCTAATAGGGGTGAGGTAGTGCCCCTATAGTTAGGGTCGAGCAGGCTGTTTAATGTTAAAACACCAATTTTTGCGCCTTAATAACCAGGGGTCAGCCTTAACTTTTCTTTGCACTAACCAGTAGGATAAGTTGATTCAGAATTGCACTATCCCGCAGATGGTTGCACTAGCCCACAATTATAATGGTAAATTTAAACTTATACAGGAAAAAATGCAAGCAAAGAAAATACACAGATTATTGCACATTTATCCTGCTCCCTCATTGCTTCCAGCCCCAGCAGAATAAAATACTGCAATGCCATCACACACAGTGTGTCCACATTGTTTTGTACCATGGCCTCCTCTCTTCCTCCTTTTGCACCCCCAGAACCAGAGGATAACACAGCAGCAAATGTTCAGTCCAGTAGACCTAGCTCTGCACACACAATAGCTGGCATCATCATGCACCTCACCACACTCTCACCACCACCCACAGGGCAATGAACAAAGTCAGGCAGAGAAAGACATGCCCAGCCCCCAAGTGATGAACCGGAGACCTGCACTTCTAGAAGTTTTAGTACAGTGTCATGTGATCCAGGGGCAGATCTAGGATTTCTTTGGGGAAGGGGCTACACAAACCTAAGGGGTTTGGGAAACAGAAAACTTTGTGACATTTTTATTTTTAAAAGTATTGATTTTAACATGCTATGCCCCAGCAGTAACAGATTTTTTAACAGTACACAGGCATGATAATATTCTACCCCTGTTTGTATATAAGATGATCTTTGCACCCCAGGAATGCTTAGTTTAACCTTTCAAATTATGTGTTTCATTAAGGTATTTTGTACCATACATGCTCCAAAGCTTTGTTTTTAGGCTGAAAGGACATACTGAGTAGGATAAGAGTGGGACTATATGGATGATGTTGGCTGGCATGGTCCATTTAGAAGAGCTGGGGACCCCTGTACTTGCCAGTAATGGCAGCTATGGGTCTATGGATAGTCATTTCAGAGTATGGTCTGCAATGGTGCCCAAGGAAAGTAGAGTTGAGATATTTTGGAGGGGCGAGGGAGCAGCTATGGCGAGGCTGGGATAAAACCCACCACCTGCAGAGCAGACCCTGTATACCTCTTAGCATTTTGTCACTGAAATGTTGGATACAGACACTCAACATGTAGAAAAATGTAGGAAAAGTGCAGAGCTAAGAGATTTGAAGGGGAGAGGGGGCAGCTATGGTGAGGCTGGGATAAACCCCACCACCTGCAGAGAAGACCCTGTATGCCCCTTGGCATTTTTTCACTGAAATGTTGAATACAGATACTCAAAATGTCAAGAAATGAGGGGCACTTGTCTTAATAATGTGGGACAAGTTGTTAGATAGAGACATACTCAGAAAACTGGAAGGTGGTGACTTAACTGCTTCTACCCTTGCTCACTGCTTGGACACTAGCTGAAAGTTCTAACAATGGAGTGATAATTACTCACATTGCGCTTTTTGTAGGATCCCCTTCTTGAACTGCCAGATAAATGCAGCTCTTAATGAGGAGTTAATCACACCAGGCTATCTGCAACACTGCGAAAGATTAGCATGAGGACTAGAGCCTGCTAAAGTAGGGACATTTTTAACTTCATTAACAGCCATGGAAAACCTGAACTAGTCAAGACAGACAAGCAGAGGGTTAACTGCACTAGTCCTGGCCAATTTGCACTAGGTTTTGGGCTAGTAAAACAATGTTAAAATCAAACCCTGTTAATAACACAGGCATTGTTTGACAATGTTGCATAAAATTTGGCATGCATGCTCAGGCTTTCAGAGTCTCAAGATGCGAAAAGTTTTGTGATGGCATCTTGTTCAGTTTTCAAGATACATAGTGCTAAAAAACAAACAACAAAAAAAACCCTTTTGTTTTTTCTGTACTTAGCATTGCGTTTCTTTTTTTCTCTCGCCTACAGCCTAGACTGTGTGTAATTTTTTCATGACATTTCCAGGGTTGAAAGTGCCTGTGCCAAGGGTGTGCCTTTCAAAGGTTTTATGAAAAAATATTATAGGGTTCCAGAGTTATGCAGATGTTTTGGATAACAGACAACTGCAAATGGTAACAAAATAAAAAAGATCACAAGTGCTTATTTTCATGATTTACTTGTCATGAAAAAAGCATCATGGTGGACACCATTTTGTATTTTTTCTTTAAATCAGAAACATTGAAAAAAATAAAAAATGAAGTATTTTTCAAAAAAACAAACACCTGAACATAGGTAAATGGGATCTGTTCCACTAGATTCTGGTATTTGTTTTTTTAGAAATTAAATAATGTTTTGGTTCACCTGAAAATCCTAGGTGCCCAGCTTAGTGACAGGAGCCTTTCACCCACATTCTCAGCATGAGAACAGCAGGACTTTCTTGAATTCTAAAGCTGTAGCTGCAGTCTTGCTGCCGGCTTCAGTTGAAACAGTGAGCAGGTGATACTCTGCTCTCTGTCTCTGTTTCCACCTTTCTGTCTGTCTGTCTGCTTGCCTATCACCCACTACACTCCCCACCCACCCCAACCTCCCCTCAGCACCCTCTCTCATCTGATATGTCCCATGATGTGTTTCAGGGCACCCGAAAATCCTTGGTGCCCAGCTCTGTGACACAGACCATTGACCCAGATTCTCAGTATGAGAACAGCGAGGCTTTCTCGAACTCTGAAGCTGCAGCTGGAGTGAAGTCATGCTTCCAGCTTCAGTTCAAGCAGTGAGCTGGTGATCCCCTGCTCTGTCTGTCTGTCTGTCTATCTATCTATCTATCTAGCTATCTATCTATCTATCTGTCTAGCTATCTGTTTATCTATGTCAATGCCTAGTGGACCAGGGTGCCCACCCCTAGTACTGCTTCCTTCTCCCCCTTCCCTCAAGGTTGCCATCCCCCCTTTCAAATGTTTAATGTATATTTTTTATAAGTGGACCAGGGTGCCCCTTCAAGTACCTATTCTCTTCAGCCCCCTTCCCTCCAGATTGCTCACCCCCTTCCTATTATATCCTTGGTGATACTGGGGTGCCCACCTCCACTGCTGTGAAACTCTAGCTTGACATTGGGGTGTCCAGTCCCCAGTGTCACAATGTACCCTGTAATAAAGAAAACCATCCCTCATTGTTGTTTTTATTTTTTAACCTGTAAAAAAGGAAACAGTCCCTCACTGATCTAACCCCCTCACACACATCCCACCAACCCTTGATGTCCCACCAAACACCTATCACCCTGCACCCCCCACACACACACTCTCCTAAACATGTCCCATGATGTGTTTCTGGGTAACCAAAATCCTGGGTGCCCAGCTTAGTGACGCAGTATTAGAACAGCAGAACTTTCTTGAATTCTGAAGCTGTAGCTGGTGTCATGCTGCCAGCTTCAGTTCAAACAGTGAGCCAGCTATCCCCTACTTTCTCTGTCTCCATCTCTCTCTCTCTCTCTCTCTCTCTCTCTGTCTGTCTGTCTGTCTAGCTATCTGTCTATCTTTTTAAATATCTAGCAGATTGGGGTGTCCACCCCCAAACTGCTTCCTTCTCCCCTCTCCCCTTCCCTCCAAGTCGCCATCCCCCTTCCCATTGTTTAATATATATTTTTTATAAGTGGACCAGGTTGTCTACTGCTGGTAACACTTCTATTCACCTCTCTCCCCTCCAGATCACCCGCCCCTTTCCATTACATGCATGGTGGCACCAGAGTGCCCACCCCCCAGCTGCTGAACACTAGCCTGACACTGTGTTGCCTAATCCCCAGTGTTGGAATGCCCCCTGAAAATAAAGAAAACCATCCCTCATTGTTGTTTTTACTTTTTTTAACCTGTAAAAAAGAATATGGTCCCTCACTGATTTGACCCCCCCACAACCTCCACTGATACCTGATCTCCCCCTCAGTGACCACCATACCTCTCAACTGTACCACATTACGAGGAATGTTCCTCACTGTACTTCTCAAAAGCTCCCTGTTCCACATTGTGAGAACTTGTTCCACATTCAAAATCAACATTTTAAAGCAAAAATCCATAGTAAATGATGCAAAAAATATATTATTCAATTCATAACAGACTTTCTGAACATAAATGCAACATGTTAACAGTGTTTTGAGCTTCTTAGGTAAAGATTTGATTGAGTGTTTCACATTTTGCTCATTTGTTCCACATTTTGACAGGCAATGTTCCACATTTGGGGGACAAAAGGTTGAGAGGTATGGTGACCACCACCCCCCACATCCTCTCACTCACCTAAACATGTCCCATGGCATAGAGCTACTCTCCGATTGAAGACATGTCTTACTGCTGGAACCGGCAATTGTGATATGATATGAAAAATAAGGCAAGTTCGGTTAAATGTATTTCAGTGGGGTTTGAACTTTCTTCATAACTTTGTTATTTTTGAATATTTCTCAACCAAATTTTCAACATGGCCTTTTTGGGACCCCACTTCATGACCAAGGGTGGTAGAATTATGCATATCTGGCTCAAAAGATGATTTCACATTGCCTTTGTGAAATCACCTTTTAGGCGGAATTAGAAAAATTTCACTGCCCATGTTCATGAGATGGAGTCATAAGAAGGCTATGTTAAAAACCTGAGGACAAAATATGCAAAAACAACAAAGTTATGAGTGTACATTGAAATTTTTCTATGCTTGCTCATAACTTTGATAATGTTCAATATTTTGACCCCAAATTTTCAACATACCCATTTTTTCACAACACCTCATGAATGCAACAGCTGTAGTTTTTCAAATCCTGGCCCAAAAGTGTTTTCATACCTGTGGTGCAGAATGACGTTTCTGCAGGGATTTGAAAACTTTGACCTACAGGGTTCATGAGGTGGGGTCGTAAGAAGGCTATGTTGAAACACTTGGTGTAAAAATATGATAAAATGACCAAGTTATGAGTGAACATTGCAATATTTCAGCATTCACTCATAACTTTGCTAATTTTCAATATTTTGCCTCCAAACTTTTTTTCATACCACCTTATAAACATGACAGATGCCACTTTTTAAATCTTGGATGAGACATGTCTTTGCACTTCTGGTGCAAAGATGTGTTGACCAATAAGGGGATACATGATGGCCTGGCATGTGATACTGTTTGCATTACAATGAGTGGACAGTGACCTTGGCTCAAGAGTTGCGGAGTGTAGTGGAGCCATGAGTGAGGTTTCCAAGGTCACTGTCCACGAATTATGATACATAGGTATCACACAATGGGACATCATGTGTCCATTTTATACAATAGGGCTCCATTTTGTGTTACTTTTTTTTTTTTTTTGGTTTAACAGTGTGAGGAAGGGGGGAAGTGACATGTACACTATGTTGATAACTGGCGATGACATGTACATTGTGGTTGATGTCTTCACAGTGTGCACGTCATGATCTGGTTATCACACTGTGGTTATGATATGGATTTTTATCTGATACCATATCAGTTCACCCCTATTGTATAATACACTATAAAGGCCACATGTTATGTTCATAAAGGGAGTCATAAAACAATTATCTTGAAACTTTGGGTTCAAAATAAGAAAAAAAAATAATTATAATTATTCAGAAAGTTTGTATGTGGTGTCAGTCTTAACTGCAAGAGGTATGCTTTGGTATCTTGTCCCCTTGAGCTGAGTTTGGGGGCAAGATCAGTGACCCAGCTGGATAGGGTAAGAGTGGGGGGATGGCACTGTTATGCAGCCCTCCCAACCAGGGTATTAAAGCTGCAGGATTGCACACATGGGCCCAGGTACCATATAGCGAAGACAACTCTTCTGTTGGTATACAGCCCTGCACATCTGCACCCATGAGTGGCAGAGGGCCCTGTGCAATGGCTGACAGATGGACTCTTTGCCCTGTGCATCTGTATCTGTGGCCACATGGAAGCACAGGAGACAGAGGGTGCTGCACTTCTGCAGCCCATGAGACAGTCCTATGAATTCATGGTATCCTTTGCTGCATAGAAGTGCCAGGCCCACAAAGACCCCACACTTCTGTAGGTGGACAGAGTCTTCCCTTTCTTCCTTTGGGCCCTGCACATCTGAATGTGTTTATGCAGGTCTCGAAGGGACCTGCGTGAATGAGGATATGATTCTTCTATCTCAAAATGAAAGGAAATTCTTTGCAAAAAACTGCATAAATGCACCAGTTAGGGTTCAAGGTAATGCCACAAAAGTAGGGAAATGTTGTGTTAGGGTTTCTAACCCTAACTCCCCACCCCCACCTCCCAAGCAGTAAAATAATGGGGTTTGTGGTCTCCGGAGTCCTGATGAATCAGTGGTGGGGTCTTCCTTGGGGTTGTCAACCCTAATGCCCACCCTGTTCCCTGAGCAAACAAGGTCTAACTTTTTTTTTTTAATTAAATATGCTTTATTAGAGCATTGGCCAAAGTGGTACAACATACAGTATTAATGATATGCACTAGTAGAATACAGAAGGCCTATTGCTCAAGTATTTTATAATCTAATGAACTATCACAATACCATCTACCCTAAACCACTCCCCCAATCCCCCCAGCCCCCCTGCCAAGTGCAATAACAGAAGCTATTAATGCATTATTATGACCATCTATTCACTGTAGACTAGAGTAGAGGGTGAAAGAAAAAAAAAAAGGGGGGAAATTGAAGTAACGTTAAGGTTTCCACGATGTTAGTACAGCATCAAGTGGACCCCATAAAGCTAAATAAGCATTACTTCTATGTCTCATACAGGCAATGTGCTTTTCTAATTGTAGCGCCAGAAGCATCTCTCTGTGCCACTCCCTGACTGAGGGCAACTGGTCATCTTTCCAATGCCGCACAATAATCAATTTAACATTTGCTGCCACTGAGGTAATGTGGGCCCTGCGCATTTTTGGGATACCTGGGGTAAACAAATGCACTAGGCACGCTTCTGGAGTAAATAATGATTGCAACCCCAGGATGGGATCCAACTCCCTCATCACTGCCTGCCAGAATGGTCGGATTTTCGAACAGGTCCATAACATATGGTACAGTGTACCCTCTTCTTTCTGACATCTTGTACAGAGAGGGGAGGATATGAGACCACTCCTATACAACTTCAGTGGCGTGTAATATAAATTATGCATTATGTTGAACTGAATGATCCAGAGCCTATCTTGTTTTATAATTCTATGACAAGTTTGCCATATTTTCTTTGCAGGTTTCTATACACCACTGATACTGAATGGGGTTGATTTGCTGCCTGAATTAACGTGTGTACTTTTGGGTCCTCTACTATCTGATCTAAGGTATCCCCTATAAAGGCAGAAATTACATGACTAACCTGAATGAACTTAAACTTATGTGATTCAGGTACTTTATAACGAGACTGTAAGTGGGAAAATGAAACTAATTCGCCTTGTTGGAGAAAATCCGCTAGTCTACAAGTTTTCAGTGGGGCCCAAAAGGAGGACAAAATGTTTTTTTTCCCAATTTTGAAGTGAGGATTACCAATAATAGTTTGTGTGGGTGCCTGGTGCCAGTCCACGGAGAAGTGACTCTGCATTTGGTGGATTGCTCTAAGCGACCATCCTATCGGCGTATTTCGGAGCAACTTAGGAATATGAGAGGGTGCAATATATGTAAGGGCAGGTAGTGAATAGTAATATCTGGCTATCAAATATTTCTCTATCTCCACCCAGAGAGGAACGTAACTATCAGTATTCAAGGGAGGAGCATTGTGTGCCCAAAAGGCCACCTTGCTAAGATGTTGTGCACAATAATAAGTGAAAAGGGAGGGGGTTGCCAACCCACCTTGTATTTTAGGAGCTGTGAGTTTAAAATATGCCCTCCAAACTTGTTTTCCTTTCCATATAAATGCATTTAATATTTTATGTACTTTACTGAACCAAACCTTAGGAAGATAACAACCTATCATTCCCAAGGGGTACAGAATACGAGGAAGGATATTCATTTTTACAATACTAACTCTACCCCAAAGGGAGAGAGGTAAGGAACCCCACCTATCCAGATCTGCCTTCAAGGTTCGAAGCAGAGTATTTAGATTCTCTGACACCAAGGAACTTATATCCCTTGTTATTTTAATACCTAGATATCTAAGTGATTTGGGTTCCCAGGATAAGTTATAGGGTGTTATCTGGGCCCGTGTGAACCACCTATTCAATGGAAAAATTTTAGTTTTTGAGTGGTTCAACTTATAGTATGATACCCGTGAAAAATTATCTATTTCTTTTAATAAACCCGGAATGGTTTGTTGTGGCTCTTCTATGTGCATGAGGATATCGTCCGCGTAGGCCGAGAGTGAAAATCTCTGCTTGCCCACTCTTACGCCAACTATATCTTGGGAATTTATGAGCCGCTGAATTAGAGGTTCTAAATATAAGTTAAAGAGGAGTGGGGAAAGCGGACACCCCTGCCTGGTGCCCCGCCTAAGAGGGAATGGGTTAGAAAGAATATCATTACTCCAAACTCTAGCTGTGGGAAAGGTGTACAACAAATGGATCCACCTGATGTATTCTTCAGGAAGACCAAAGCGTGATAAGGTTTCAAAAAGGAAGTCCCAGGAGACCCGATCGAAAGCCTTCTCGGCATCAAGTGAAATTAAGGCGGCTGCTTCATCCGCGTTACCTGCGATCGAAATAAGATGCAACAATTTCCGTAAATGATCTCCTGAGGACCTTCCTACCATGAAACCCACCTGCTCAGTGCTTATAACCTCACCCAATGTAGGGGCTAATCTATTGGTCAATATCTTTGACAATATCTTAAGATCCGAATTTAATAGGGAAATAGGGCGGTAGTTCTCAGGGTACCTAGGATCTTTTCCAGGTTTTGGGATAAGGCTAATTAATGCTTCTGAGAAACTCTGCTCAGAGAAGCCATTATCATACCAATAATTATAAACCTCCTGCAGTATCGGTATTAAGACTTCCTGACACTCTTTATATAGATTATTAGGTAGCCCATCAGGGCCTGGTGACTTGCCCGTAGACAACTGGCTAATAGCTTGGTGTATTTCTTTTCGGGTGATGTAACCCCCGAGTGAAATCGCCTTTGTCTGTGATATTCTAGGGAGATTAACTCCATCTAGGTATTCATTTATTACTGCCCGAGAGGGGGATGTATTAACATCCTCTGAATAGAGAGCCTGAAAGTATGACCCCAGTCTTTGGGCGATCTCATTAGGATCTGTACACATCTGAGTACTGTCAGAAAAAAATAGACCTGAGATATGTCGGGCAACTTCCACTTGCCTCATTCTAAAGGTCAAGAGTTTCCCAGCCCTCTCACCGGATTCCAGATACTGAATTTTGGTACGGCGCAAGACTAATTCAGCCTTCTGCGTAATGAGATCTGCATATTTTGTTTGTAATCTACATAACTTGATTCTTTGGTCCTCCCCCAGTTGCGTGTAAGGTACTCTTTCCAATTCCCAACTAGAGCCCAACGTTTCAGCGATTTGAGCTCGGTATCGGGATATCCTAGTAGTGGCTAACCTGATACATTCGCCACGAAGTGCACATGTAAGGGAGGCCCAAATCAAATCCACTCTTGTAATTGATCCTTTATTAATTTCCTGAAAGGAAATAATAAAGTCAGTTATACGTTTGAGGGAATCTGAGCTCTGTAAAAGCTGAGTATTAAGTCTCCGTAAGGAATCTCTCTTAACTCCAGGTCCTAACAGAAAGGTAATCAAAACTGGAGAGTGATCCGATATCACTCTAGCATGGATATCTACTGCAAGAACCCCTGGTAAGGCAAAGTCACTAATTAGAAAATAGTCTATTCATGAATAGGTATGACGGGGGAATGTGTATTGCCGATCCTCTGGATTTAAGAGTCTCCAGACATCAAGTAATCCCACAGAATCCATTAACTCTCTTAGGGCTTTCTGGTTCAAAGTCAAACCCCCCCGTTTATAATCCGACTTGTCCATACCTGGTTGCAAAGTGACATTCTAGTCCCCTCCCAATAGAGTGAATTTGGTAGGTTCACACACTAACAAGTTCAGGAGATGTGTAAAGAAAAGAGGGGATTCCTTATTGGGACCATATATAGCTCCTATGAGCACTGGGTATGAAGCGAGGAAACCGTGAATTAGGATATATCTTCCTTCCTGGTCCCATATATCCCTTACCAGCCTAAAGGGCACTGTTTTTGCTATCAGGATAATTACCCCCTCCTTTGGATGTGGAGGCTCCTGCCCCAAAGACCTGCCCTACCCAACATCTTCTCCATAGATGCACATCTTCCCTCTTTGTATGCGTCTCCTGTAAACACGCTAGAGCAACTCTTAAATGCCATAAATGCTTAAGAATAATCTGCCTCTTACACCTATCTCGACCCCCTTTAACATTCCATGTTACACAGACATATGGACTCCCCATGATTTATCTGGCCCTTGGAAACAAGTAGTCCGACCTCTGTGAGACTTGTTCATGTTTATGTTACCCTCCCTGTGTTTGTTATAATATAGATTGGTCATTATTGCACTTGGCGGCCCACCCCCCCAATACCTAAAACAAACAATCAACTCAGACCCATTACCCCATTCTGGTATCAACAAAACCAACAATACCCCAGTTCTGTACAACCGTACCCCAACATACATGCTGTCAGGTGATGTTACTTTGCAAATCTGAATGAGGTTGTTACTCTTTTTGCAGCCCCCCTCCCCCCATCTTAAAATATCTATCAGCTATTGCGAAATATCATAGTCGTTATTGGACACTGAGCTATTTACAACCCTTGATAAAAAAAAGGGGGGGGGGAGAGGGGAGGAGAAGGGGAAGAACAGGGTGGGGGAAATAAGGGAAGATTAACACTATGACCATGTCCCTAAGCTGTACATCCTTTCAATTTCTTCATATGTTCCACCGCATTCTAACATGCTAGTCTCTGTTGACATCAAGGGTCGATCTTATACACAACATCTTAAGGGAATGCACGGTCTTCTTTCTCTCCCTCGAGGAACACTTCGAGTAAGAGGTACGTGCCAGCTCGCATCATTCCATCCAGTGGGCTTCTTCCTTAACTGGCCATTCAATTAAACATAACAAGACCACTTCCGGCATAAATGAAGAAGATTGACATGTAAAGAAACAGGCACATAATAACAGCCACCCCCTTTAATGGCTATGCCCAGCAAAATACCTGTGCCACTTTACCATTTTACTACTGTTGTCCAAAAAATACAGGGTTGTTCTCAGCTCAGTACTGTATAATACAGGGTGCCCAGTCAACTCCCTACATCCAGCTGCAAGCATTTAAAGAAACCACCCGGCTTCATTTGAAGAGATCTGGCAATAATGCTCTAAGCTCCTCTTTAGCTTGATCGGGACTTTCAAATGAGAGCCACTGCTCGTTATGCTTGATCTGTAGGATTGCTGGATATTTAACACGAAATGGCTTCCCCGCAGCAATTAATTTTGTTACCGTTGGATGCAGCTCCCGCCGCTTGACTCTCACTGAGTGTGGGAGATCTTGCGTTTTTCTAAGTGGCTTTTCCTCCCATCGAATCTACTTAAGCTCTTTAACTCTCGCTAATATGTGTTGTTTATCTAAAAAGTTAAGGACTTTAAATATAAAAGGTCTAGGCGGTAAGCCAGCAGCTGGTGGGGGTCGTAAGGCCCGATGTGCCTGCTCCACTACATACATTGGGCCATTTGGCGAAGGCCCTACTATCTTTTTGCATAATTTTTGGATGAACTTGATCGGAGTATTGTCTTCCTCTCCCTCCGGAATACCAATAACGACCAAATTATTTCTCCGGCTGCGTCCTTCTAAGTCCTCTAACTTTTCTTCCAGGTGTTTCAATTTCTTATTTGTTGCCACTATGTCTTGCTCCGTCCTCCCTTGCTTGCCTTCCAAGGAGGCAACCCGAACCTCTGAATCCCCCACACGAGTAGCTAAGGCTGCGACTGAAGATTTGATTTGTTGCAGATCAGCCGACATCACTGCAATTACTTCTTGTATCGGCTGCATGATCTCCAAGAATCGTTCTTCTGACAAGGCTGACTGTCCCGGAGGGGATTTGGTTGGATTCGCAGATTGTTGTTTTGCCCGCTTAGCGGCCTTGTCTTTTTCAGGGCTTGGAGGCGGCGAATGCCGTGGCGGAGCCTTCCGTATATATACTTCCATTTTGAACTTCCTTGTTCGTGTATCCGAGCAGAAATATATACACACTGTCACTCTTGGTGTTGGCTGGTAGTCGTAACTGGTTAGAATGCAATCTTTTGATAAATAAAGATGAGTAGAGAGCGGAGCCGATGCAGAGTGCTGTCTTCCTTCAGACCGCCATCACGTGACCCAAAAACAAGGTCTAACTTGCTCTCCTTTTTTCACGCAGGGTCTGCAGGGCACTGCATGAAGAAAGCTACAACACATTGTACTAGCAACATGTGCTGAGGCGTACTTCTCTGTCTTTGAAGAGTGTATTAGTATGAGGCACTGGCTTGGAGCTGTACCTTGTGCTTCGGACAGTAGGCTATGTGTGTGGGGGAGGGGTGAATATTAAAGTTGACAACCCCAAGGAAGACTCCATGATTGATTTACCAAGACTTTGGAGACCCAAAACTCTAATGTTTTTTCCTTTTGCTGCTTGGGGGTGGAAGTGGGGAGTTAGGGTTGGAAAATCTAACACCACTTTGTATCTATTGTTGTGGCATTAACTTGAACCCTAACTGGTGATTAACACAGTTTTTTTTAAAGAATATATGTATATAAAATGAAATAACCCTTTTAATTCAGGTCCTAGAAGAAGAGGTAGGGAGGACTTGTATGATTTACAGATCCACCTTCTGGAGGAAACATAATTACTATAGTGAATCATATTTCCTTCTAGCAGCAAAAGTGTATTTGTGATATTATACAATTTGCAGACCCAAGCAACACCTGGGAGCCAGAGTCTAGGACATATTTATGAAAAAGGTTTTGAAGTACAGAAGTATCAAAGGCAACATCCCCTTAGCTTGGATGTCCAGACAATAATGGGAAGTGCAGGTTTGTACTGTAGACCATGTGGCTGCTTTGCACATCAGTAGATGTAACTCTATTGGAATGTGCCTTTGGCCCTTTTGATGGCTGTCGACCAGCATTAATACAGTAGAAGTAAATGCAAGAAACAATCCAATGACAGAGAGTCATTTTTTGCAGCAGGCTTTTTTCCCCCTACTTTATCATAAGAAATAAAAAAACAGGAGCTTCTGTCTGAACTGTCTAGCTGTTGGCCACGCCCCATTCCCCTACTTTATCATAAGTGACAAACAACTGCTCGGTGTCAATTCTGAACTGTTTAGTTCTTTGCAAATAAAAACTTAAAACCATTTTTACATCTAGGTCATGAAGTTTCTCCTGACCTACTGTACATTGGGATGTTATCTCGGTGGGCAGGCCTGGGAGGGACACTGTGATCAGCCATGCTTCCCAGTACAAGAAGGGTGACACCAAAGTCTGTCAGTGCAGTGCACCCTTGTGGTGGGTTCAGGAGAGAGCTGTTTCACAAGGCAGTGCCATGGCATTCCAGCTGTGGATATAATTGCCTGTAATAGGCTGTATGTGGTGCCATTATGGGAGGTGTGAGGGTCAAAGGTCAGACACAATTGTGCACACTTTGCTCAGATAAAGATATATGCATACAGAGGAGACGATTCTGATGCTATCAATGTAGTGGCCTGGCACTCTTAGAACCTGCGCAATGAAGCCTTCTGTCTTAATCAGATGAGTGTCCTTACAGGGTGGTGAGGAAATGCGCCAACCTTAGACCTCACTAAGGGGAAGCCATGGTGGATAGAGGTGGGGGTTTTCGGAGGTTGCAAGCCAGAAGGCATGACTATTTAGGGGCCAACAACACAGGATGAAAAAGAGCAGTTATCTACAACAGCACTAAACTAAGAGACTTGAACCAATTTATATCACTTCAAATTAAGCGGCCTAAATGGTATTTAATAAATGTATAGTCAGCAAGGTATTTACACTTAATAGGATGTTAATTAAAGCTTATTAAGCAGAAACTAAACATTTTGCAGACTGTAACTGATGTAAATGATGTTAATTATTGGGAGTGGGTCTCAAGATGACAGCCTGGGTAAAGAATTGGCTGGAGAATAGGACACAGAGAGTAATAGTAAATGGGGTCCACTCTGAAGAAAGGGGGTTACTAGTGGGGTACCGCAGGGTTCAGTACTAGGACCAGTCCTCTTCAATGTCTTTATAAACGACATTGCAGAGGGACTGGAAGGAAAAGTATGTCTCTTTGCAGATGACACAAAGATCTGCAACAGAGTTGATGGACAAGGTGGGGTGGAAAGGATGAGAAGGGACTTGGCAAGATTAGAAGAATGGTCAAATGTATGGCAGCTTAGATTCAATGCTAAGAAGTGCAAGGTAATGCACCTGGGAAACAAAAACCCAGGGGAAGAGTACACAATGGGGGGTGAGATACTAACAACAACAAAAATGGAAAGGGACCTGGGGGTAGTCATATCAGATGACCTAAAGGTGGGCAAGCAATGTGAGAGGGCAGCAAGGAGGGCTGGGGGGATACTGGGATGCATAGGGAGAGGCATCACCAGTAGAAAACAGGAAGTTATTATCCCTCTGTACAGACAGCTGGTGAGACCCCATCTGGAGTACTGCATGCAGTTCTGGAGACCCAATCTCCGCAAAGACTTAGACAGGATGGAAGCTGTCCAGAGGAGGGCAACTAAAATGGTGCAGGGTCTGCACTGGAAGACATATGAAGAGAGACTTAAGGAGCTTAATATGTATAGCCTCGAGGAAAGGAGGGAGAGGGGGGACATGATAGAAACTTTCAAGTACCTCAAGGGAATCAACAAAGTCCAAGAGGGTAGCATCTTTCAAAAAGAGTGTGCAAGAACAAGGGGCACAATTTGAAGATAGAGGGCTGCTCAGAGGTAATTTATGGAAGTATTTTTCACAGAGAGGGTTGTGGATGCATGGAACGCCTTCCAGAGGAGGTTGTGGAGTCAAAAACAGTGGTGGAATTCAAGCATGCATGGGACAGTCATAAGGCAATTCTAGGGGGTGGGGGTAGGAAGAAGTAGGCTGCTGGTTAACTAGGATCTGCAGCTTATCCATTAGGTAGGGAAATGGGCAGACTGGGTGGGCCAAGCGGTCCTTATCTGCCGTGAAATTCTATGTTTCTATATAATAAGGCAGTTATCTTAGTGAATAATATGTTATACTGTAATGAATATCAAGAAATATTTTGATACAGTGGTAGCCATCATCATATTGAATCACGGCATGCTACCAGGAAGACCAATATCAGAAAATATCAGAAAAGTTGCATTCATTTGAATGCGGCTTTTCCAGCTGTTTAAACCGTATTCATTTGAATTCAGCTTTTCTGACTGATATGAGCTGCATTCATTTAAATGTGGCTTTTCTGACCGATATCCAGATGTGGTGTGCCAGATGGTACATCGTAACTACACATGGCGATGGCTGTCACTGTAGATGTACATTTGTCATTTAAGATGTAGTGCTATCTTGATGGTTTACCTTTAGTACCCTTTGCTCCCTCCAGGCATCGACACAGGGAGCCCAATCCTGGTGTGAGAGAGAGCAATAAATATGAAAAAAGTTATATCAGGAACACAGCCCCAGTGGCACAGTGGCACCTTCTTTACCGACAACAACACTGGCAGCTCAAACCTGGTGTCACATAGTAATACATATTTAAAAAAGGGCATCAATTGGGAGCCTATCCACAGTAGCACATTTGTCTGGTCCCCCAGCCCTCTCCTTGAATTGGCTGGTACCAGTTACCCAAAGCCACTGCTGCCAAAGACCCCCCTCTCCCACCCAGATGGCAACCAGCAAAACATCCATCACTCCCCTCCTTTGCCACCTGCCACCTGAATTAAATCCACTGTGCTCTTTAGTAAATACACTCGCACAGCAAGGGTTTCATAAATCCCGCTTTGGGATAAATTTCACAAATCAAGATTTATGAAGTACAAACTGTGTGTGTATTTCCTTAACTGCAGTTGTGATTTATTCAGACAGCACCCATCTGAGAAAAGTGAGTGGAGGGCTGCCATCTGGAGGCAGTGGGGGTGAGGTTGGCATTGGTGAAGATGGGGAGTTACCACTAAACGCAAGGGACTAAGTAGCTTGGGGATGGCTGGGAGGTGCCACTGGACACCATGATAGATTGACTTGGGTCAGGGTGAGGGTTGGGGGGTACTAGTGAATGCCAATGACTGAGTGGCTCAGGGATGAGACAGGGAGGAGGATACAACTGCACATCAGGACTGACTGGCTTGGGCAGGGTGAGGTGGAGGGACCATTGGACACCAAGGGATTTATTTATGTGAGGGTGGGTCAGAGGGTTACTGCTGGACAACAGGGATTTATTATCTGAGTCAGAGTGAGGGAGTGGGGTACCACAGGACACCAGGAATTTGTTGTATAGCCCAGGTGAGGGGGGTAGAGGGTAGCACTGAACACCAGAGATTTGTTATATGGGCTTGGGTGAGGGAGGGACTACCTCTGGACACCAGGGACAGTTTGGTACAGTGATGGATGAAATAGGGCATGCTACTGAGATTGCTTAGCAGAGCATGGGGGTAAGGGCAGGGAGTGGGATTGCTGGGGCTGGGTACTGTTTGCCATTAAAGGTATTGCTGACCAGCATTGTTAATATAAAGTCATGTGCATCTGCTAATAAACTTCTTTTATAAAAAGTAAGGAAATTCATTGCAAAAAAACTAAATTAAAGCATCATCTAGGACCGAAACTCAATGACCCAGAAGCAAGGTAATGTGACACCATATTAAAAAAGTCCCCTGAGCCCCAACAAAGTCATGGTGCAGTGCCCTAAACAATAGCGCAGCACAGTGCCGGCCTAGCCCCAGCTTGGCACTCTCTCTACCAGCATTGATGTGTGAGTATTTTTCTTTGCCTGGAACAGCAATGCCAAAGTGAGGACAATACCAACAGTGCATTTGTGTGACCATTCAGACCCAGGGAAACACCACACTAGATACTCAACAAGCCTCAGGGGACCTGTCTCATCCCAATGCTGGATTTTCTTCCTGCTGTGGCATCAAGCGTCATTCTCAACTGATGTAATATAGTTCTATGAACTATGAAAAACTATGTTGCCGCTACAATGAGAAACCACAGGCACTACTGTGTCTTCAGCTTCTTATTGTAAAGGGTGAATTTTCAGCTTGTGATATGGTATTCTGGGGGATGCTAGGGTGTCACGGTGTGCTTAGGATATTCATCGGAATTCCTCCTGCATGATGTTGTGTACAGGCACACATGAGTTCTTTTGTCTGGGTTGTATGTTTGACTTCTCTTTACAGTGTACTTGTTGCTGTGTGTGTTAGCATGTGTTATACACTGTAGTGAAGGGGATGTGGCATTGCTACTGCAGCCCTCTCTGGTAGTGTAGACTTGTGACACGTATGTTTGTGTCTGACTATGCAGTACTGTTCAATTGGCTGCTCTTTACAGCATACTTTTTGCAGTGTGTGTGTGTGTGTGTGTGTGTGTGTGTATGCACTGTTGTGAAGAGGATCTGATGTAGCTACTGCAGTGCTCCTGGTGACATACTTATGTGGCTACTGATCCACATGTGTAGAAAGCTATCTTGTGCTGTGGTTGGCGTCCGCATGTGAGAATCATATGTATGTCATGCACCCCAAATGACACAACATACATACAACATGGGGATGGTGTGCATATGGGTAATGCACTTCTTTGCCACTTATATTGTGCACTAAGAATGTGTGACTGGCTGAGTTTTACACATTTGGCATGTCTGTCACTATGTACATCTGCTATACAGGCCACACAGTCAGGTGCACGCACAGACCATTTCTAGATTGGGACTTAAGTATTCTAAATATTTCTCATAAAGCAACACTTTTTTAGCTGTGTCTTTCAAAAGGCATCTGACTGTCCCCAACTGACTGACCTCACCTTGATGTCATAAACACAGCCACTAGGAAGTTAACTAGAGACAGTTTGATGCATTTTTATACAGGCTTTTTGAACAAGCTGCCAAGATGTGATAGTACAAAGACTGGGAGATCTTGTAGATCAAAGGCTCCAGAGTTGTACCACAAAATTGCCCCATGAAAGTTTAGGGGAATTTAGTGGTGCAGTTTACAACCATATGAGCAGTCCTGGGCCTAGTTACTACTGCCACAGTCAAGCAGTTTCAGGGGCTCAAGGTGTAAATACTGTGAGGTGGTCACCACAAAAAGTCTTCCAAATCTGAAGGAAGGAGGTCTTATCACTACTGAAGGTTTTATCAAGTGTGATACCTGTGTAGGCACCCTGTAAATGAGTTGTGTGCAGTCAGCCTGGTAAAATAAGGGTGCGGCTATTTAGGAAATTAGTCCCATATGTACCACTAAATGTAGTCATGTATGCAACTCGGCTACCAGTATGTATGTTCAGATAATAAATGTATGTAGCACTTTGATTTTGACTTACTGTAAACTTAACTGAGAAGGATGGGGGTGAGGGGGGACTTGGCCAGCCACCAACTTGCCCGCTAAAAAGGGGGGGATGGCAGGTTGTGACTTTAAAAATTTGGGGTGCCCAAGGATACCCTAAGTAATGGGGAACTCCGAATTGGCACTTGTTTTCCACTGAGCATCTATTGAAAGTTAATGTAACCCCCCTGCTGTGGCTCTCAGTCAATGAGAGAGCTCCTGGTACTTAGCCCATTTTCTAAATGTGGCTGTTGCCATAAACTGTTTGGCCTGATTGGTGTTGTAGTGGTTGTGAAGTTATGATTGGCAAAGCCGTGCTCAGCAGCAATGAGTAAAATGATTATTTCATTGTGGCTTAAAATGGCAATTGCTGTAATCTGTTTAACTGGATCTGGACTGCAGTGATCATGAAGTCACACTCAGTAGTAACAAATTAAATGTGCTGTATGTGAAATCGGGGCTAGGTGGTTGATTTGAAGCCACAAAAATTGGGTGTGGATGTTAACCATATGGGAGGGTTGTTTCTAGATACCGAACTAGTGTACTGCTAATTTTTCTTGCTTTGGATATAAAAAAAGAGGTCAGAGAATGGAGAGCAGCTTTTGGTGTTGCCAGGTCAGCCATCTTCTGTGAGTGCAAACAGGTGCATTAATATTAGAGCAGTCAAAAGGCTCATGGTGGGGCCTACATTCAGACCGGGATTATGTACTTAGATTTTCGTCTCAACTGAATTTGGTGTCAGTCAATCAGATTTCAGTATTTTTAGCACCCATTTTATAATATGAATTAAACACCTGCTAGGAGAGAAGCCTACTAGATTTATAGGCCTGGATTTTCAAAAGTCTTGATGTAGTCATATTTCCCTATTTTGAGTTGTGACTGGATCAAAATAAATGTGCCAAAACATCTGAATGCTATTTTTCAAATGATTTATAGTATATGATTAGGGCTTATTGTGGCTGGAAATTAGTTGCTTTTAAAATCTTGCTGTAGGACAGTTCAAAGGTCAAAAAAGCATATTTTCTCTCTATCATACAGATTGTACTGCTACATATTGTTTTCTCAACATTTGTTTTCCCCTTTATTATCATTGTATAATACTTCAGACAACATGTTTTTTCCTTCTCTCATTAAGAATTTATGTAAGTGTATATTGGAGAATGTAGTGTATTTGTATCTATAATCACAATAATTACAATAAAAAGATTAACTGCAAAAGGTCAAAAAAGTTGTACTATCATTCTGACATCACATCGATAGAACACCAACTTTTCAATTTTGTCCTGTCACCTGATTGTCTCACTCCACTGGCTCTAACGCAAAAAATAGCATTAACATGGCGGCACGATTAAACGAGCGCTGAGCGGCTGACCCTCCTACTTTTGTCACAAAGATCCTCACATGGCTTTGTGTCACAAAAGTAAATTTTTTTTTTTAATTCATATTTAAAAAGAAACCGAGAGTGAAACAGAATGAGCGTGAGTGGGAAGAAGCCAGAGCCAGTGGGAGTAGAGAGAAGCCGGAGCGAGTGCAAGCGGGGAGAAGCTGGAGCCACTGGGAGCAGAAGCATCACAAGATCATGCAGAAGGTACTAGCAACATAACAAAAATGAAAAACACAAGAAGTGGAAACCATATAATATATAAAATAGTGGATGGGAGCGCCATCCACAACAAAGGCTGTGTTTTGATCTCAGGAGTTGATGACATCAGCATGACTTCTCGAGCTTCGCTCTCAAGGTCTCTATGATGTCATCAACTCTCTTGATGGAAACAAAGCCTTGTTGTGGATGGTCACCCATACACTATTCTATATGATGCATTTTTAGCAATTCCCATGCTTTATGTCAGCTTGCATCAAAAAAGTGGTGCATGCCTTACTATTGTGACAAAAGCACTGCCTCTAATGTTGCATTTCTTGCCACTTGCACAAATAAGTTAGCCCACTTATAACATATTGATGCAAGCATTGGGGATACAGGCAAACTGTGCCACAAAGCCCTGGCATTTGTTTGAAAATCCCCCACATCATCTGGTGGCCCTCTCTTGGTCAGACCTAAATGACCAATTGGTATTTGCTCCTATCCTGTGATAAATTTTACCAACCATTCCCAGCCTGTAGCTTATTGTCTATCTGCATTTCAAGGAATAATAATCCTTTCTTTTTTGAGTGGTCCCCTTTATGTGGTGGTGTCCGTGCAGTTATCATATTTTGAGTCCTAATCATTGGGCATAACTGAGTCATGAATTTTGTCCAGAATAACATTGATAATATCAAGGGCAAGATATTCAGTTGGGTGCAAAGTACAGCATAAGCGTTTGTGCTGCACTTTGTAATTGCCCAGGGGTCCCAGGATAGTATATGCGGTCTGGTGCTAACCGATTAGATATAGGGCCATGTCGGTACAGCGTTAAGTCAGGTAGTGCCGCCCAGACATGACTCCCAAAGTTGGCCCCAAGAGTTGATAGTGCTGGAGCGCTGTCTGTAAATTTCAAAGGTACCCGTGTAAATGAGCCCATTGGGCTTGCAGGGTGCTAAGGGGCCATTTACATACCCATTAAGGGCCCATTTGCATGGATTGCTGAGGCAGGTGGCACTGTGCTGCCACCCCATCCATGATAGCCATAGCTCTCTTTGGTGCTAGTGTTCCTCCTCTCTCTGATTGCGAGCCCTGATGGAAATATTATCATCCCTGGTGGTAGTGGACCCTCCCTCCCGGTCACCAGCCCTGATAAAAATATTATCATCCCTAGTGGTAGTGGCCCTTCCCCCCCAATCACCAACACCAATAAAAATATTATCATCCATGGAGGTAGTGGTACAGAACCCCCTCCCTCCATTCGCCAGCTCCAACAGAAATATCGTCATCCCTAGTGGTAGTGGTCCCCCCCCAATTGTCAGCCTCAAAGAACATATTCTATACCCTGGTGGTAGTGATCTTCCCTTCCTGCCAATCACCAGCCTGGAATTATAAAAAAAACTGTCCCTGGCATCTTGTGCCCCCCCCCCCACAGCACTGTCCTCCCACTCACCTTAGTGTTATCCACGGTGCTGCGGATACATAAAGCAACTGGCACAGCCCTCCTCAATTGGCCGCGGCATGTCCAGGCAGGGAGTGTGCCTCTTATTTATAAGCCAGGGTGATGTGAAGAATGATAAAGTGAGTGGGGGGGTGCCTGATGCTCTAGGGGGTCACTGGGTGCCAGGGAGTTTTTTTTTTTATTTTGGGTTGGCGATCGGCAGGGAGGTGGAATACTGCCACCAGGGAATAGAATATTTTCTTCTGGGCTGGCGATCGGAGGAAGGGGAGGACCACTACCACCAGGGATGATAATATTGTCATTGAGGCTGATGATCGGAGGGAGGGGGGACCACTACCAGCAAGGATGATAATATATTCATCGGGGATGGTGACTGGAGGGGGTGTCACTACCACCAGGGAATAGAATATATTCTTTGGGGCTGGTGATCAGAGGGAGGGGGGACCACTACATCCAGGGATAATAATATTTTTGTCAGGGCTGGTGATCAGAGGGAAGGGGAACCCCTACCACCAGGAACAATAATATTTTTGTCAGAGCTGGTGATCAGAGAGAAGGGGAACTTCTACAACCAGGGATAATAATATTTTTTGTCAGGGCTGGCGATCGGAGGGAGGGGGAACCAATAGCACTAGGGATTGTTTTGTTCTCTTAAGGATTGGCGATGGGGAGAGGGGGTGCCATGGACCACAGGGGTGGGTATGCTCCCCCAGTGGCCAACTGGCTGGTTGGCAGCATTACCTCCAGCAGCCGTTAGGGTTGCACAGAGTAAAAGGAGGTTTTCATTGGTGGTATTTGTGCAGCACAAAAGGACCACGCAAAACCCTTTTGAGCCGTGCAAATTCTCTGAATATCGGCTTGTGCTGATATTCCTGCCCCCAACCCACCATTGGAATACCCCCCTTTCTGGTTTGCACGGGCACCACACCTGATTGCTGGCACAACAGAGCCCTTTCAATATTGGGCTGCAGCATAAAGCCCAGTTTACATGTGCGAACACAGGTTAGCACCAGCGCAAACTTTTGAATATCGGGCCTCAAGTCTCCAATATATGTTTTTCTATCTACATACCTGTATGTACATATGTGTTCGGTACTCTGAACCACTGGCTGTATACCTTGAAAATGAGAGCCCTGGTGGATGGCACCTGATTGGCAGATTTATCTGTTTATGTTAAGCGACACATTGTAAATCAAACTGTGTACAATATATCATTGTGCAACTATCTATACTGGATAAGCTTGAGGTATTTTCAAATGATATATTCATTCAGCACTAAGCAAGTTCATGCATTTGTTTGCACTATTTGCTGTGTTTTCACCACCTTAACTGATTATTTCTCCCCCTGTCCTGGTCGGTCCTTTCTTCTGCCGTCCTCCCAGCCCAGTCCCCCGAACATCAGACCCCATCCCATCTTCCGCCACAGCTTACTCTCCATGGCAGGGTGACGGGGAGCCCCCAACTCAATCCGCCAGGTCTAGATCCAGTGTTGGGGAGGCATCTTGTCAGGGGCAGTGCCTGCGAAGGACAGCCATCATGCCACTTGACTGGGGCCATTTCTTTCTGCTTTTCTGCGGAGTGGAGTGTGCAATGCCGACAATGGCTGAGCTGCAAGTGCTTCTGCACAGAGCACACCGGTCGACTGCTCTTCCTCCGTGCCCCAGCATGTAGGACCTGGCATGCCAACACCCAGCCACTGCTAGGTATCAGGCAAGTGCCGGTCTCTGTCCCCCACCCTCCCAGAAGAGGAGAGCTGTCCTCCAGATGCTAGATCCTCTCCCTCCCCGGCCGACCCCCAATGACCCATTTGCACCGCGAACATGGGTTGCCAGCATGGTAGGAGGTAAGGCATGATGCCTCAGCCCTCCATGCCACTGGGTCAGCTATGTTTTCGCCACCTTAGTCTTTAGGAGCATTCTCCTCTACTCAATATCACTGGATGTTTGTATCTTTAAGAACTTGAATATTTAAATGGTTCACCTCTAGGGGTTACACATCCCATAAGAAAAAGTTCTGCTTGTAGTGCAAAGTATTTTGACATTAGAGAGTCTGCAAAGACTCTTAAGCTGTGGCTACTATGTATATTTTTGCTTCAGTAAATCATTATTTGCTTGAAATAATCCTAAGAGCTTGCTCTGTAAACTGTTTACAACCCTTATGCACATGTGGAGGCCTGGGAAAATGTCAATGTCATCTTTATTTATAGAAAGCACCTTTCAAAACCAAGCCACCTGTACAAAATTCACAAAACAATTGATAAAACTAAAATTAACATATAAAATCCTATGGCTGCAATACTAATAACTGGCATATGCCATATTAAAAAGGAAAGTCTTTAATGCTGTTTGAAAACTTTGGACGGCCAGGCTATCTGGAACCTGACGAGGTAGAGAATTCCACAGGGTTGGGGCCACAAAACTGAAAGACCTGGCTCCAGATGTCTTCAAACGAACCCTGGGAATCACTAGCAATCACTCGTCAGTGGATCAGAGACAGTGGGAGGGATAGCAGGGATGAAGGAGATCTTGCAGGTAACCAGGTCCTTGATCATGTAGGGCCTTATAGGTCAGCAAACTGACCTTGAAGGTGATCCGCTACTGTACTGGCAGCCAGTGCAGTCCGCGAAGCACAGTCGTTATATGACTGGACCTAGAGGAAACAGTCAATAGCCTGGCTACTGCATTCTGCACAAGCTGCAGGCAGCAGATATCAACCCCCGATAACCCAAGGTAGAGACAGTTGCAATAGTCAAGGTGGGAGGTAACGAAGGCGTGGACCAAAGTTGGAAGGTTGTCGGACAGAACCTGGTGTTTCACCCGGGCGATATTCCATAGATGGTAAAAGGAGGTTTTGACAACTGCCGACACCTGCAATTTAAGTGTCAAACAGTCATCAAACATAACACCCAGGTTCCACACCACATCTGAGGTAGTTAACTGTACACCCCCAAGCCATAAGCATGAAGGTGATCCAGCCAACAAACCCACCTCCCGACGATCTGGGTCCACAATCAACACCTCAGTCTTTTCTGAGTTTAACTGCAGCCAACTCCCATTCATCCATTCCTGGATCTCGGTGAGACAGTTGTTAAAGACCGAAATGGCAGCATCCTGGCCAGGCATAAAGGACTTGTATAGCTGCGTAGCAGTGAAAACTCAAGCCATACTGCCTAATAAACGCTCCCAATGGCAGCATATACACCGCAAACAACATGGGTGCCAAAATGAAACCCTGCTGAACCCCACAGGATAGGGGGAGTGATGCCGAGGAAAAGATTCCAGACACCACCCTCGAGGAAAGATCAAAACCATCTGAGGATTGTACCAGACAGTCCACAGATAGACCACAGGTGCCCTAATAGCACCTCGTGGTCTATGGTGTCAAATGCCGCAGAGAGATCAAGAAGGACCAAGATAGAATGGGTCCTTCGATCTCTCACTATTAGGAGGTCATTAAGTACCCGAACAAGAGCTGTTTTGGTACTATGTCTCTTCCTAAATCCAGACTGGAGAGAATCATAAACATTGTGGCTGGTCAAATGACCATCCAGTTGTGCTACAACCACCTTCTCAATAACCTTACCCACAAAGGGCAGGTTAGAGACAGGTCTGTAGTTAGCAGACAGTCTGGGTCCAAGGAGATTTTTTAAGTAGGGACCGAACCACGGCCTCCTTTAGAGGATCAGAAAAGATCCCCTTCTCCAAGGACATTCAGACTATCTTGGCAAGGACTGGGCAGATCTTATCCACACAGTCCACTAAGACATGTGTGGGGCCAGGATCCAAACTACAGCTGGTCGGATGCAAAGACTAAATGATCATCACAATGTCACTGATCATGGGGAGGATGAAGTCACACCACAAAAACTGGGTGCCCGACATCTCCTGCCAACCATCGCAACCCCAATTGGGGAGGGACAAGCGGATACCCGACCTGATTGGGCAACCTTATCTGAAAAGAATCGAGCAAACTCCTCACACCATTCCTGAGAAAAAGCACTCCCAGGCTGAAGACAGGTTGGATTGCACAATCTGTCCACAGTACGGAAGAGATGAGCTGGTCGATTCCTTGCAGCAGCAATCTCCCTGGAAAGGAATGCTGCCTTCTTACGGGTAATTGTTGATTGATAGACCATGTAATGGTCCATAAAACTAAGTCTGTCGCACTCCAGGCCGGATTTCCGCCAGTGCCTCTCCAACCTTTGTCCCACTCTCCTCAGGTCCCTCAAAGCCTCATCAAACCAAGGAGACTTGGGGCAAAGAGTGAGGGGACGAACACAAACAGGAGCAATGGAATCCAGGGCCCCTACCACCACCTTATTATAGGCAAGTACCAGGTCCCCTGGATCCATGCATTCACTCGGTAAACCCGATAGGTCCAGCACCGCCATCAGGCCATCTGGTAAAATACCCCTCAAAGGGCGGTACTGGACCATCTCCATAGAGGCTGGCCTACTAGGGGTGGCCTCGAAACTGAACCCAATGGAGTGATGGTCAGACCATCCAACTGGTTCCACCACCAAATCGGTTATCTCCATCCCTAGGAAAAACACCAAGTCCAATGAGTGACCACCAATATGGGTTGGGGAGGAAATAACCTGTGTGAAGCCCAGTGAAATCATTAGCTAGAGGAAGTCCTGACCAAACTGAGAAAGTTCATCATCGACCTAGGCATTGAAATCCCCCAGAACCAACCATCTAGGGGATCCCAATGTCAGGTCGACAATGAAGTCTGCCACTTCCCTCAGAAAATCATTCCCGTCTCCTGGTGGACGGTAGATGAGAAGTATCCTGCACCCCACACCCTCAACCATGATACATTCAAAGGAGTAGGTGGTTCCCACTGACACTTCCACTAGGCCCAGATCGGATCTAAAACAGATGGCAACACCCCGCCTCTACGATCCATCCTCAGGCGGTGTATCACCGAGTACCCCGATGGAATTGCTGATGCCAACACTGGACTAGCATTTTCATCCAGCCAGGTCTCGGTGATACAAGTCAGGTCTGATGATCCAACAAGATCTGCTATTACCGCGGTCTTGTTCTTAATAGACCTGGCATTGCTTAACACCGCCCGAATAGGATGAGAACCCGAGGAAGACCGAATTACCTGCCTGCTACAAACAGAGCCCTTGGGTAAGGGAACCAGGCATGGAGGACCCCTTTCCTGGACCCATTTTACCCCAGGGCGTCTCCTTATCCCCACTATTCCTATCCACTGACTCCTTTCCATCCCCTCTCCAGGCCAGGTCCGCGTCTTCCTCCCTCCCTCTAACAATCCCCAAGGCTCTATACCTTCTATATACTGTACCTCTGGGGATAGTGAAGGACAGGAAAAAGGATGAAGTTCTCTGAGCCAAGAGGGGGAGTAACACCCAACCATCCCTATACTTTCCCAACACATATTCAAAAATCCAACAAATCACAAACATAATAAAATAAAATAATATAAAATAAAATGATAAAACATTCAATCACATTCTGTCAGGCCGTTACAAATCCAGAACTATTAAATATACCTCTGGATTAAAAGATAAAGGTTATAATGAATCAAACCCAACCCAACCCAGTCAAATCAAGTTGACACAACAAATCTCAGTCTTAATGGCCAAGGATAACGAACCATAGGCCAGAGTAAAATCATATAACTCACATAAGCCTTCGGGATACAGTCCAGGAAATCCATGACCTAACAGTGGACTGGGTGTGCACACTAACTCTCAAGGGGGGCCTTTCCTCCAAGTGCACCAAACTCACTGGTCCCAACACCCTGCCACCCGTGACCCACAGCCACAATCCCCCGGGGGGGCACGCCACAGGGAATGACCCACAAGGGATCTAGAAGACTCCCAACTAACACTCTGACTCCCCAGAGATGCAAAGGGCAACTCCCGCTCAGTCACAGGAAGCCAGTCAACCACTACCCCAGGCACAAATAGGAGGCTCCTCCCCCAGCACAACACCCAGACCACATTGCTCCTCAAATCCGAAAAGCTCATAGATGTCTAATATCCAAAGCAATGTTCACAATCTTCTTAGGCAGTCTATTTTAAATATTCAAATTCAAATCTGCAGCCTGTAGAGCCAATCAATTTTAAAGGAAAAGCTGTGGAGTTCCTCCATTGCACATGATGCACATAAGTGGGTCACTCCAGGAGATCTGCAGTGGGCAATATGTGTCCTCTCCCCACCCAATTGCAAGCCATTTATGTGTCGAACTGAATGGCTGCATCTGGGGTAGACATGGGGCAGGGACATGCATTAGCGTGATGTGCAGAACATTGACTGCATCAGAGAGGGGGTACAGAGAGAGAGATGGTGAAACTTGAGGGGGACCCTTCTGCAATGGCTGACCACCCTCCACACACATCTGAAATGTCCCCTGTCAGTCTGTCTCAGGGCCTAGGTGTCAGCTGCCAAGATACCCTGAAGGTGTGGGGACAATGTCCCATTGTATTGGGTGTTTTAAAAAATAAAATGTTTGCTCTTTAAAGGATGCAGCAGTCCTTGAAGACTGCCATATCCCTCAATCACCTTCTCCAAGCAGAGTAAAGGATCCACCGGACAGCTGGACTGGGTGTCTGACTGGGTGCCACTGTTGATTCCCAGACTAGTCATGGCATGCTCCAGCCCCCCAGCTCTAGTAAGGAGGGACACAGGATGGGGGGCCTGGGAATGTGAATTGTGCCTTTTGCACAAACCTCTTCTAGCATAGACCTGCGCAGCCTGGATTCATACCTGTGATGTGTATTCAGCCCACTTCTGTAGATCAAGCCCTAAGTCTTGATTTGATGTGTGTGGGAACGAGTGTGGTGCATATGTGGATTCTAAGCTTTTATTTGCATTTTTTTAATTACCAAAGAACATTTTTGCAGAACCCTTCAGAGTTTTATTTACTAAAACTGCCAGGTTCTTCCTCTCCTGGTCTATGTTTTATAGTGTGCACTCAGTTAAATTACAGTCCCTATGTAGTGTTTTTCACACTTTACCCCCACCTTGGTTGCTTACCTACACCACAAAATGTTGCCACTCCAGTTCTCTTTACTACCTATCTGGACTCCACTCCACTCTTCCAGCTCCAGAACAGAAACCTCTCCTTTATAGGGGCACCTCTTGAGGAACCCTTTTATGGCAGGGCCCAGACCAAGCATCCTGCTCTTGGTCCAGGAGTCATGCAAGTTTGTCTCTGCAGTGGCAGGGAAGCTAGAAGCAGAGCCAGACCTGGTGATGTGGATATGAGGGGCTAGCTGCCACTCACATAACCAGGCAATTTTCCCCCTGGTTTTCTCCTTGTCTTGCCTTCTACCAATGATGGAACTGAGTCTGCCTGGCTGCTGCTGTCAGTCTGTGGGTGGGTTAAAGTCAACTATTAGTGGTCATTCATGACAGAAATGCTGCCTCTAGCTATTGATGGCTCCCAAGCAGAAGGCAGATGGAAATATTCTCCTACAGAGCCTGAACACCCTGTTTCTGGAGCATGCCCTAAGCTTTACTGGCACATGATGGAGGAGTCGGGATGCTGCACAGGCACAAGTCCATCACATCGGAGAACAATGCACTCCACTGGTGCCACCAACATGACTTTCCTATGTAGGCTTTTGTCCCTAACCTTTTTACCTTCTAGTTTATTAAACTGACATATGATGGGGGGTGGGATCTTTGCGTCATGGTGATGTCCCTCCATGATATGTGCATATCTCTCCCCCAACTACACAGTAAATAAGGTAGGCGGTCAGCTGACATATTGAAGACAGCACTTGCATTTGACTGCAGCACACAGCATCAACTTACAGTTTAAGGAGGGGCTGCTGAGGAGCCAGTCTTTTTTTACTTGTGGGACATTGTCAGTACTAATTTTCCACTCTGAGCCCTTGGGGGAGGAGAGATTGATAGATTAGTGGCAGTCTCAATGCTGAACTATGTCCTGATACCGTCTATTCCTACTAACAAAAAGATGCAGAACTTAGATTGCCCCCACAGCTGAATCTCTCCCTGACATTTACCAGGTCATTCTGCATGACAGAATACCACCTCTGCCTTATGGGCTCAAAAAAAAGTTTGAGTGGTCTGGGTCAATAACTTATGTGGGCTTTTGTTAACAAAAGATGTATTTTGATAAATTATCCATTGCCTCTACCCAGTGACAGAAAGCGTGGGCTAGGAAACAATGCTAGTACTGCCACCTGGGAAACAATACCAATCCACTGTGGCTCCCACTGGCACAGCCCATCCAACTCCAACACAATCCAATCAACAGTTGGCAAAATATAATTATACAATGGCAAGAAAATGTCTTGCACTCTGATTGGTCAGTGGCCACCTTCAAAAGTCCCTGCATTATCCCGGCATAACCTGAGCTTATGAAGGTCTGGCACACACATGACCAGAGAACATGCCTAAACTGTATTACCTCTCCCAACACAAAGCACTCCCCTCCATTGTAACAGCACTGTAAGCAAACAAGTACCCCAGAACTCAACATGTTCCCACTTTACTGAAACAAGTGTTTCCTAACTTGAACTGCAACTTGGTTTTAAAACTGCTGCTGCAAGTGGCTTCAGACAGTACCTGTCTTTGGCACGTACTCAGATTCTGGCTCTTTCAGTCCCCACTCCTCAGCTGACAGGCTCAAAATACATTGAGACTGTAATGAACAAAGAACACAATCATTTTCCAGTCCCAGAGCAGAGAACTTTGTTTAAAAGCCACCACTGCAAGCAACTTCAGAAAGTACCTGTCTCTGGCATACACTTCAGCTTCTGGCACTCTCAAGCTCCGCTTCTTGGATGTTTGGCTACAAATACGTGATTAAAATCGTGAAGCACCATGGTCTTTTCCTGGTCCCAAGCGCAGGCAGTGGGGCCAGGCAGATTTGTGTATGGGGTGTGGGGGTGTGTGTGGGGGGACAAACCAAAACTACTGGCCAGGAGAGTGAGCAAGAGAGCTGGAGGGGGAAGGGGCAGATTCACCACAGCAGCACCACCTCCTGGCCAAAACAATAAATCAGCAATTTTCTCTTTCGCTGTATACCTACCCACTGAATAAACTAACAAAATTTTATTTTAAAATATTTTTTGTCACAAAACAGCATTGTATAAAAGCGATAATGCACTCTACAATGTGTGTTGTGTGGGATAATGTAACTTCTGTGACCCTGTGCCCAACCACCTGAGGTGTGACATTTTCCTAGTATGACACAACCATGTCGTGCCATATTACAGTGACTACAAGTTTGGTTCTATGAAAGAATTGAACACTTCAAACTTTGGGTGTTCAAATCTTTTGAACTATGGCAAAGTTGTGGGGCAAATAGGTGGACATTTGGTTTGACTGATTCGCCTTGGTCATGCAAACCAGTGGACCCATGAACTGCAGTCTGCACCTGAAACAGTTAACTAGACAGAATGTGAGTCACAGTTTATTTTGGTGCTCGATTCAGCTTGATGAAGTGAGCCAGCTTGAAAGCTCATTTGTACACAAGTCTTCAGGCTGATAGGTGGCTCAGGCAGAGCTGTAATCAACTTCTAGTTAGAATACTTGAGAAATACCTCAAATTCTTCCAAAAGGCAAAAATCTAAAAGATTCTTCATATAAGTTTGACCTGGGGGGGGGGGGTTATAATTTTGGGAGGAGAAATAAGAAAACAAATTTAAAGAGTAAGGCTGAGCAGTGCTTGCAAAGCAGTAGAGCTCTTGGACCAGGGACTTTCCTGAGAGAGAACTAGGAGGGAAGGGACTGGACTCTGGAGAAATGTGCTTGGGCAGTGGCAGATGAAGCATGAGGTGGTAGTCTGCCAGTGTCCACTTGCCTAATCATGAGCACGCAATTCATGTTATCAGACTGGATACACATTTTGCACCCTTTTCATTGCAGAACTAGCATTTTAACAGGGCACACAGACAGACTGAATAAGGCCCCTGCCTGAAGTCTATGATCTTGGAGTTCCTAGGCAGCAAATGTGTACCAGCTGGCAGCATGCCAGTGTCTGGCCACTGCTAGATGGCATCTTGGTGGCATCCCATAAAAAAATTTCGATAAATTCATTTTTTTCTTGTGACAGTCTTCATGTTCCCCCAAATTGCTACAGTTCCTTCCTCCCTCTGTGTCCTGAAGTAACCTGTGCATGTGTCGTCCTGAGCTGTGCTGTTGCAGTGTAATCTGTGCTGTGGCAGCTGGCAGTGTGCCTGACTGATGACCAACCTTATTTAGTTGACTATTTGGTGGCACCCCATAAAACATTTTAAAAATAAATAACTTTTTTTGTGGCAGTCTTCATATTCCCTCAAGTTGCTGCAGTTCCTTCCTCCTCCAGAGTTCCGAGGTAGCATGTGTGTGCGTGTGTGTGTGTGTGTGATGTCATCATGAGCTGTGTTGTTGCAGTGTGATCTGGGCATTGGGCATCAAGTGTGTACCAGCTGTCAGCCTGCTGGGCAATGCCAGGCCACTGGTAGTTGCCACCTGGGTGGCATCCCATAAAATGTTTTTGGCAACCCTATGCAGGCGAAATTAATAATTTTTTGGGCAACACAGCCCATGTAACTAGTGTGTACAACATTTATCCATGGCATACCAGGAAGCCATGTGTGGCACTGTTCTAATAGACATACAGTTTTTGAAGCCAGTAGCCTACACTGTGTAATGGTGCACTGTTGTCTTCACTTAATCTATTTCAGATCAATGTTGTGTACATTTTTGGCAGTGAAGCTGCTGCCACTGTAATGATGGGCAGGAGGTGGAGAATATTTAGGGAACCAGGTAGAAAGGAAAGGGAAGACAGTCCAGTGGTAGCCAATGCACAACTCCAACATCTTCCATTCATAATTTCTTCAGCCCACTGACTCCCTAAACTGTGGGATGCTGCTTAGCTGTCTTTATCCAGTCTTCTTTAGATAAATATTTTGTGACTTTTTAGCAGGCCTACACGGGCTGGATAAGTAATTTTTGGGGGCAATGTTACCTGTGAAACCAGTCTGTACAACACTCATCCATTGCATAATGGGAGGCCTTGTCCATGTATGGTGCTGTCCCAGAGGAGACATATTGTTTGGAACAAGTAACCTACACTGTGAGATGCTGTACTGTTACCTTCACTCAGCTTTCTTCAGATTATTGTTTTCTGAATTTTTGGCAGGCCAACATGGGCTGAATACATAATTTTTGAGCAATGTTGCTCATGAAGCCAGAGTGTACAACACTTATCCATAGTATAACAGGAAGCCTTGTCCATGTATGGCACTGACTCAGTAGACACACAGTGTTTGGAACCAGTAGCCCACACGGTTTGATACTGCACTGCTGTCTTCACTCAGACTTGTTCAGATTTATGTTTTGTGAATTTTTGCCAGGTCTACACAGGCCCAAATCATATTTTTTGAGGCAACATTACCCAAGAAACCAGCATGTACAACACTTATCCAAATAGCCATGGCATAATGGGAAGCCTTATCCATATGCGGCACTGTCCCAATAGATAACCAATTTTGGGAAACAATAACCTACGCAGTGGGATCCTGTACTGACATTTTGTGGCCATGCATAGGCCTTACAAGCCACTTTATTTTGAGCATTGTTAGCCACATAGTCTTGTTGATCAGACTTGCTTATATTTGGCACTGACTGAACAGGTACATTTCTTTCTGAATCAGTAATCATCAGTGTGGCCCACTGTATCATCCTGCTGTTTTGGGTGCTTCATCAGCGCAGTGAATTATGTTATTTCAGTTTCACTTTATCCCATTTCCTAATGCTTGTTAATGGTTGAACCAGTGCCACGTAGTCTGCCAGTAAGAGAACTCTGGTGAACTTTACCTGGTTTGGCAGTCAAAGTTCATGTGGTCAGACTTTGGGAGATTTGCACAGCGCTAATCAGTGATTAAATCTTAATGTGCTACTAATTACATGTGTAACATCCCATCCCCCCCAATTCAGAAGCTTGCCCAGGGCAGGACTGGACACTGTTATTTGTGCTGCAGGCTTGTTCAGTGCCCATCTCAATGTTGCCAGTGCGCTGCCACCTCTCTTCACACAATCAGCCCCTAGACTGCCTTCAGGGTTGGAGAGCCCACAGCAAGGATGTTGCTCAGTTTCAAGCAGCTCTCAAAGCTGCACAAAGTGCAAAACAACTGAATTAGTACATCTTGCCCCTGTGAAACTACATCATTTTGGAGATTAGTTCAGCTCTGTAAAACAACTAAATTAGTACATCTGGGGCTGGATTCAAAAAAGAAGCACAAAGTAGAGTGCCAAAGATGGAGCTGCACCTTGTGATTGTGCAGGGTCCAAAAGTTGCTATTCACAATTGGATAGCACACTTCCCTATCCAGCTGTGAACAGGGGCTAGGTGGAGCCAGCGCTAACTCCTGTAGCGCTGCCATAACCTGGAGCCAGAAATACCCGACTCCAATGTATAGCACTGCTGCGCTATTTGTTATTCACAAAGCCAGCCATGCAAATGTGCCCATTGGGCATGCATGGTGCTAGGTGGCCATTTGTATGCCCATTATGGGCTCATTTACATGGTCTGCATGTGGCTTGCTGCAGCCCCTCCAGCCCCTGCCCAATGCAGCAGCAGCACCTCCAGTGGACCCTCCCCCATCTCTGATCGCTGTCCTGTATGAAACAATAGAATATCCCTGGTAGTCTAGTGTCCCACCCCCCCTCCCCTGTTCTCCAATTTCCATCCCGTTATTCAATAATATTTTCCCTGGTAGTCTAGTGGTCCCACTCCCCCTCCCCTGTTCTCAGATCACTGTCCCATTATTCAGCAATATTTTCCCTGGTAGTCTAGTGGTCCCTCCCCCCTCCCCCAATTTCCAGTTGCTATCCTGTGATAAGAAAAACACCTCCCTGGTAGTCTAGTGGTCCATCCTTTCATTCTCGTGCTCTTCGCCCTTCTGTCATATAAACTAAATGACCCTGGTGGTCTAGTGGTCCCTCTACCCTTCCTCAATCTGCCCCTGTATGACAAGTATAGCTTTTCTGTGTGTAGTGGACCTCCATCCACCCACACTGGCAGATAGTGTTCCACCACCCTGCTCCCCCATCTCAAAACCAAACCAGCAACCAGCACAGCCTTCCTCTCACCACTGTGGCTGGCTGCCAACTGAGCTCTCAATGAGCTCATACTGTATAGTCGGTGGCCAGCCAGGTACTGAGAGGAGAGATGTGCTGGCCACTGGCTAGGTTTCGGGATGGGGAGGGATGGGTATGGCGGTCCACTACACACGAAAAGCCATGTTTGTCACGTGGGGCAGATTGGGGAAGGGTTGGGAGGACTGCTAGACCCCCAGTGTCATTTTGTTTATATGATAGGAGTACGATTGGAGCACATGGGTGGGAGGGACCACTAGACTACCAGGGAGGTGTTTTTCTTATCACTGGACAGTGATTGGACATTGGGGGAGGGGCAATTGACCACTAGACTACCGGGGAAAATATTATTGAATAACGAGATGGTGACTGGAGAACAGGGGAGGGGGGTGAGACCACTAGACTACCAGGGACAATGTTTTTATACTATGGGGATGGCAATCAGTGATGGGAAGGGCCACCACATACCTCCGCCAACCACTAGGGTTGCGCAGACTTACCGCCAGGTCTGGCTCTGTGGTATTTTCTCCATGCAAGAGACCTTCACAAATGGCACTTGCATGGAGAAAATCATTTTTGAATGGGACTGTGCCCATATGCAGGTCCCCTCCTCCTCATTTGCACTGCAGCCCCCTCAAAACCTTGCCCCAGCGCAAACCCAGTTTGGAAGTGCAGACTGAGTTTTGGTGAATACCAACTCCACACAAACTTCAGTTCGTCCTGTGCAAACTGGGTTTGTGCCAGGGCAAAGCTTTGTGCATCTGGCCCCTGGTCCCTGTGAAACTGACATCCATTTGGAGCTCTATTCTGCAAAACAGTTCTGAATTGCAAGCTGGTTCAGGACTTGTGTGCATGCTTTTACCTTGAATCTGACAGCTATGGAGAGCCAGGGATATGGCGTAATGAATAATGCAAGAGATGCTGGTCACTGTTATTTAAATGGACACTATCAGATCTTTTTACTTCAATTTTAAATCCCATTACAAATTTATGTCTACAGCAATTTAAAAGAATTTTCATTACATATGTGAATGATGAATGCTTTATTATTGCCATTTCTTGTACTTTTTGTATAACTACCTTTTTTCTGATGACCCGCTCTAATATAGCCAACCGATGCGATGCTAATGTGTGCTCACACTGAACTATGGAAGGTGGCTCCAGTAAACCCATTCATGGATGAGTTCTGAATTTTTCAAGCACTATGAGGTTAATTTGGGTTTTGATTATATAAAGAGAGCTGAACTAACTGTGCCAACTCTTATTCCAAACCAAGCACTGTAACTGTGCTAGATCAATGTTTGTAAAATAAAGCTCTGACTCTAAGAATGCACATTCATGCCCAGAGTCATAGCTTTATTTTACAAACATTGATTAAGAATAATTACAATGCTCAGTTTAGAACAAGTTAGCTCAGTTAGTTCAGCTCACTTTATATAATCAAAATCTGAATTATTCCCATAGTGCATGAAACATTTTGGAAAATGTCCATAAGTAGCTTTATCAGCACCATAGTGCTATGGTTCAATGTAAGTGTATTAGCATTGCATAGCCATACTAGAGTGGGTTTTCAGAAAAAAGGTAGTTGCACAAAAATGGCAAGAAATGGCAATAATATGACATTCTGTACTTGTATATATAGGGAAAATGCTTTTAAATGACTTTATGCATATATTTGTAGTGGGGATTGAAAACCGAGGAAAAACAGCTGACAGTGTCCCTTTAATCTCTGGATAAGAGAGAGAGAGAGAGAGATGTGAATAGAGCAGATTGATGGGAATAGAGCAGATTGATGCGAATAGAGCAGATTGATCTGAGAAAAATCTCTGCGGAGAGTGTTTGTGAATAGCTCCCAGTTGCTATTCCTGTCTGACTAAAAGTTTGCCCAAAACAGATTTGAGACCCCTGAAAAAGGTATTGATACAGCTAGAGTGCCAAGCCTGAACACTAGCACTGAATTACAGCAGGGGTTGCCTTGAAAGCTCCTCTGCATCTGAGAAGGTGACGAACCACTGCCTTCTGTTACTGTTAGGATTTTATCCTGACAAGGGATTGAATCAGCTGAGATCCTGAGTGACTGCCCACCTGTTGAGGTGGGTGAAGGCAAGTCTCCTAGTGGGGTGAAAAGGATCATAATCATCTGAGGCATCAAGACCAGTACACCTTACCACCAGAGGCACATTGGGTCTGCTGTACCTCTAAACAGCTTACAGCACAGGACTCCCATCATCCAAAGTTATAATGGACCACACCCTTTGCCACCTTGAGCACATTGGGTCCACTGCACCTGTATCCAGCACAGAAAAGACCACCTAGCCATCATTTGCCTAAGCAGGGGACATGTCCCTATGGAAACAGAACCTGCCTGTCATCTAAAGGTCATGAGTACAGGGTTTTATCCACAGAATGTATCATTCCTGTTGTTTTGCTAGCTAGTAAGATACTTTTTGGGCATTCCCATGTGTTCTTAGAATCAAGCCCATAGCTACAGCTTACAGCCAGGAGCAATTGTTTTACTGTCTGTCCAGCTGCGTAATTTGCCAGTCAGCAGCTGTAGCCAACAACCAAATTTACATTGTACCGCACCAAGGTCCAAGCATCACAGGCCTGCAGCTCTGCATCTGTATGCACACTTGAACTCTAATTGGGAGCTCCCAGAGGGACTGTGGGATTAAGTGGTGTATCTGTGGGGGAAGAGGTGCTGAGACATGCTCTATGGTGAGGGTGAATGCAAGCTACTGTCCTTGTTTATTTCTACCTTTGCTTACCTTGTCCCCTACTTTGTTATACAACCCCAAAACAAACCCAGTGATTATTTGTTTGAAACTGCTGTTGTATTTTACCACTATTCTCTTGGTGTTTATTTGCATACATAGAGTGATAAGTGTTAGGAGGTTGTGTTATTGTGGGCCAAGCAGTCCTTATCTGCCATCAAATTCCATGTTTCTCTGTTTCTATGTTCCCTGTTACAGATTGGGGGTTGTATTTATTTCCTGTAGGGAAACACCCTGGCAGCACTCTGTCATAAGGGTCCCCAAAGATGGAGGCACCACGCCACTTTCCAAGCCCATTTCTAACCACAATTCCAGTCGCCATTCACCCAAGGGCATACCAGACTTTACTCTTTACAGTCTCCACGCTTTGGCAACACACCTCATGAGTGGGGGTAGTTACAAAGTTGGAGGTACCATTGGGATTTCTGGAACATTTCTGTAATGCCTCACCCTGGGGCAGGAACACAGTTTGGAACCCCACAAAACATTCAGCTTCATGATGGATCACAACTTATTGCTATACTGGTGCCAGGATAAGGACCTTGATCTGGAAAAAGCCATTTTGATGCCCAGGATCCCTGAAGGAACCTATACGGTCTGTCTCAAAAGTGTTATAGGCAGCATAAAAAGTTTGGGAAAAGTGACTGTTCATGGGAAAGTTTATAGTTCGGCTTGACAGACATTTTTGTGTTTTGATGGCATGCCGAAAGGATGTTTATTTATTTATTTATTAGTTCAGAAAGACCTTTGAGTATGAGCTCTTTTACAAAGGTTCCACATCAGAGTAGACAGCAAGAACAGAATACAACACAGTAGAATGGTTACAATTACAAGAACAAGTAGGCATTTGAATGGAAGGTATATGACAGCACCCTCCAACAGTGGAGCGGTGACAATTTGAATACAGTATTGCAGTAATTATATTGTCCTAGGTAATTCTCCTTCTAAATTAACACAAGTCATATAGTTACAATGTCTAAACAATAGCTGCATAGGTTAGATACTGCATCAATGAGAGAGAAAAGGGGCAGCGGTGGTAGAAGAGGAAAGGGGATAGCAGCCTCTTGGGCTTTGTCGAGAAGAGGGGTGGTAGGTTGGGAGGTTAGGGTTACAGCATGAGGAGAGAGAGAGTGGGGCAAGGCAATACTGCAGAGAAAAGCATGACTAGGTCAGGGGGTAGGCATGCATGGCCAGTTTATTTGTTCTAATATGGCCTGTACAGTGATATGCTGGGCTAGGTGAAGGAGAGAGGGTGGGGGGTAGTGCCAAAAGTGCTATAAAGGACTGCTTGCTATGGGTAGGCAAAGGATGGGTCAGGGGGTGAGGAAATTAGATCCTGCCAGGTTCTTTCATAAGGGCTGGGGCATCGTGGGGGTTGGGGTCAGCCCTTAGAGGCAGGTGCGTTCTGAGATTGTTATTAGGAGCTGTTTCAGGCCAGTTTTGAATTGAGTCAGGCTTTTGGAAGCCAGGAGGTGCACAGAGAGTTTATTCAGCCACAGGGAGCCGATAGGAGAAAGGCACATTGCCCAAGCATATGTAGGTCCATCAAGGGTGCCTGACTAGCTTACTACTGATGTAGACCCCTCCCAGTGGTTCATAATGACCCTTGTGAGTATGGACCCTCTCCCAAGGGCCCTAAAGAACAAAGTGAATTTGAACAGAAGTTGCAAACCTTTTTGGGAGTTGAGGGAAAGACTGTTCAAGATGTGAAAGTATTCTTCAAGGAGGAAGAAGAAGAACCAGGATTGATGGGTCCTATCCTGACCATACAGATATCCTTCGTGGGATACCCATGTGATTCTGTATTGAAAAGCAGATCACAAGTCACCATTATCTTCTGATCGTTTTACTGGATGTACCTGAAACACCTACCCATGCAACCACTAGAAAGACTTTCTGTCTGGGGTTTGAGCAGTGCCAACTACTCCTATGATGGATACATTACTGTGCAAATCGAATTTTCAGAAACTTTTGCTGGAGTCCCTCAAAAGATGGATACCTTGGTTCTCATTTGTCCTGAAGCCCAGATATTGGAGAAGATAACGGTGCTAACTGGATCAATGACAATATGTTTGGATGCCTGGCCCACTTGAGCCTGCAGAAAGTGTGTGTATAGGGGTATTACCAGATAATTACTAGATGTTGCCAATGTATACCACTTTGCCAATTAGTACATTCAGTCCCTGTGAAACAGACATCATTTTGGAGTCTAGTTCGGTTTTGCAAAACAACTAAATTAGTACATCCTGTCCCTGTGAAACTGACATCCATTTGAAGCTGAGCTCTGCAAAACAGCTCTGAATTGCAAACTGGTTCAGGACTTGTATACATGCTTTTCCCTGAAACTGACAGCTACTGACAGCCAGGGTTTTAGCATAATGAATAATGCATGAGATGCTCACCACAGACATTTAATCCCTGGATTTCTACATAGGAGAGAGTTGTGCAAATAGAGCAGATTGGTATGAAATAATTCTCTGAGGAGAGGAGAGGAGAGGAGAGCATTTGTGAATAGCTCCCAGTTGCCCCTCCTGTCTGACTAAAATGTTTGTCCAAAACAGACTTGAGACTCCTGAAAAAGGGGATTGATGCAGCTAGAATGCCAAGCCTGGGCTCTAGCACTGAATTAGAGCAGGGACTGCCTTGAAAGCTGCTCTGCATCTGGGAAGGTGGTGAACCACTGCCTTCTGCTGCTGTTAGGATTTTATTCTGACAGGGCATCAAGCCAGCTGAGGTCCTGAGTGACTGCCCACCCATCAGATTGGGTGGAAGCAAGTCCCATTTTGTGGTGAAAAGGGTCATCATCTTCCGAAGCATCATGGCCCACACCCCTTGTCACTGGAAGCACATTGGGTCCACTGCACCTTTAACCAGCTTACAGAACAGAACTCATCATCCAGAGTCATCATGGCCTGCGTACTTCACCACCGGGAGTGCATCAGATCTGCTGCACTTGTATCCAGCCTACAGAAAGGACCATCCAGCCATCATTTGCCTAAGCAGGGAGATGCCGCCACAGAAACAGAACCAGCCTGTCATCTAAAGGTTGTGAGTACTGTACTGGGTTTTACCCACAGAATGTATCTAGGCATTCCTGTGCAAACTTAGACTCAAGCCCACAGCTACAGCTTACAGCCAGAAGCAACTGTTTTACTGTCCATCTGATTGTATAATTTGCCAGTCAGCAGCTGCAGCCAACAACTGAATTTACATGGTACCACACCAATGTCTAAGCATCACAGACCTGCAGCTCTGCACCTGTGTGCACACTTGAACCCTAATTGGGAGCTCCCGCAGGGACCATAGTGTTAACTGGTGCACCAGTTCGGGGAGAGGTGCTGAGAAACAGCTTTTGGTGGGGGCCAATGCCCTACCTTGTTCTCCAACCCTAAAATAAACCCATTGGTTATTTTTTTGAAACTGTGGTCATATTTTGCCACTGTTGCCTTACTGTTTATTTGCATGCTTAGAGTGATAAGTGTGTGTAGGGGATTGTATTATTGTGTTCCCCGTCACAGATGGTGGAGGTTGTATTTTTTCTTGTGGAGAAACACTCTGGCAGCACTCTGTCAAAAGGGTCCCCATAGGTGAAGGCACCACACTACTTTCCAAACCCATTTCTAACCATGAACTCAGGTGCCATTCACCCTAAGGTATAAAAGACTTTTCTCTTTACCATCTCCAGGCTTAGTCAACACATCTCACCATGCTCACCACAATGATTCAAACAAATAAAGGAATTTATTGGAGATCAGACAAGTGGTCCTGGGGTGAGTAAAAGCTTAAGGTAAATGAAATAAAATGCAGTTGTCACTGGCTCTGCTGTCTTCTGATGCCCCTTTAGGTGCAGCCTAAAATGTAATGTAGCCCAGCCCCAAACCAATCAAAATGTTCAGCCTAACTATTCTACAGGCCACTATTTTGATACCCACTGGTGCCAGCCAATTACTATGGTAACCCCCCTACAAATAGTGGGGGCTCCCGAAAAGTCTTTCTTGAGCTTGCCTACATGCTCACTGCCAGACTGGTGTTCTGCGTTTTAGCAGTTTAAATGTATTGCCAGAGAGTGCCTGTATAGCCTCTGTGTACTGTCTCTTTAAGAGCTTCCTGGATTGCATTCATAATTAATCTGAGAGGGATCTCTGTTAGAAGATGTACTTGTTTGCTGATCATTTGTTAGAGTAGTAATAATATTGCAGTTTGTTCTAACCTGCCTTCTTTGCAACATGGACAGTTCTGTTTGTTTCCATCATCTTGGTCCTGGACTGCAGAATGGACCAAGCAGTACATTTGGGACTCTAAAATGGAGCCTGCCTACAGGGGCTTGGTGGGGCCAAAACTTGTAGGGCTTTTGGAGCCTAAAATAACCTGGAGGGGGAGTCCTTATAGTGACTGACAGACAGATCAGCCAACCGAACCTTTTGGATCTTGGGGAAAGTCCCATACTGCTTGCTGTTTCAGTTAGATCTGAGTTGGGAAGTGAAGAAGTAACAGCTTGAGATAGTTCAAGCAGCGATCTATAGTGGATTCACACGGGAGAACTGTGGAAAGGTCTGACTTTGGCCAGCATGCCTGCCTGCTGTTCCTGAGAGGGAACTTGTGCTTTTTTTTTTTTCGGACTGAATCCGAATTTGGAGAGCGAATTAAGCCACTGAATTGTGACCAGGCTTTAACCTGAAGAAGACCAAAGATTTGCTGAATTTGATCGGCCTGTCAGGACTTCCAGCTAACTCTGAACTCCCAGATTGTGCAGCGACTCTGTAATTGTGACCAAAGAGCCATTTGCCTGGTACAGTGGAATTTCCTTACATGTGAAGGTGCTGTGTGCTTATAGTGGGTCGTGATTTGGTTCCCCACTGTGTGTCTGAACTGTGTTTTGCTTGCTGGAGGCTGTATCCAGCTTTCACGGACTGAATCCGTATCCATTTCCATTTGTCTGGGCCCTGCTACACTAGCCCATCCAGAATACCTGCTACGCAGAGAAAGTCATCGATGAGAGACCGGCCTGGGGATCAGCCCCCCTACTCAATGCCTTGAGCAGGAATGATGCCTCGGTGATTCGTGTGGGCCCTGCTTCTCAGGGAACTCCACCTCAACAGCCTGTAGTCTTGATTTTGTCCTGCCTGTGTCAAGTATTGGGTATCGTGAGTAAACATCAGGGTAGCTCCCTGCAACAACAGCTAAATCTAAAAGTGTTGTCATCTGATTGTCTTGTTGCCTTTTCTTTCATGAACTGAGCCCTCTGGCTCCAGATTACAAATAGTGTGTGTGGTACATGTTGCTTTCTTCCATCACAGGGCCCCAACCAGCTGCAACGTTCCTGGCTAGCCCACCGTTTTCCATCCTGGGTACCCAGAGTGTGTGACTGTGTAGGGACTCTGAACTGCAAGCACAACTGTCTGATTAATATAGCTTTTAAGCAAATCAACCTGATTATGCCCCTCCCTTGTTCAAGTCCCCTGAATAAATCAGATTTAACTTTGTTTGCATTTAACCTGACTGTGGTTCCAGTTTGTGCCAAGAGTATTATACTGTTGTTATTTGCTGTGCTTAACCTTGTTTTACAGGGGGTCCCCAGGGTCAAGCTAGAGGAACCAACCCTGGTGGTAAGTGCAAATAGTGTGGGTAATTGCCTGGTTAATAAGGGTCATTGTGAAAGTAATTATTGCACATTGTTCAGGCCACTAGAAGGGAAAGAGGGGGGTTACAGTGTCCTGGAGGGCTGTGCCCAGGTTAGCTTGACCACTGACAACCCTGACCTCCAGGTGGAGGCACCCATTTCATTACCCAGGCCCCTTAACCTGCTACTAGCCAAGCAGGCAGGGGTAGTAGCCCTTGGGATAGTGCCTCCTAGGGGTTACACTACCCTTTGTCCTAGGGAGCTCCCTGGGGAGCCTGGGTACCCATGTGTTGGGTTGTGGCAGGCCCAATGGCACTGCATGTGGCTGGCTCACATTGGTGCACAAAATACAAATTAAACAGATTGATTCAATATTTGGAAATCCTGCCCAGATGGCCTAGTGCAAACAATCTCAAAGCCAACTTGGAGCCTTGTAGAACTATATACTGGTTTTATGTTGCAGGATCCATGGACCCTGATTCAGTACACATGGTTACCCTGAGGATGACAGGCTCGGTCTCTGACTGCACTCCTGGTTGAATTTACCCACTTCATTCCACAGTCTGATGTTGTCTCTGTTGGCTGCCTCAGCGCTTCTCTGATGGTCGCTTACTCTGGCTCCTCATGCAGGTTCAGCTGTACTTTTACTCAGCTGGTCATTTGGGGTATCTTAAGGATCCCAGGACTCTGCAGATCACTGAAGCACACCTCAAGGCAACTCACTCTTTAGGCTGCCCCCTGGTACTAGAGCTCAGTCCGGTGTCTTCAGGTCCTATTGGCTGTGATGCAGTTTCAGGCCTTTCTGGTCTCATCAGGGAAAATGTGTCTCAGGCTGTAGACTGAGGCTGAGCTACAAGTAGTTATTGTTGCAGGCTGAAGCTCTCAGCTGCAGCCTATCTCATGTTCTCCCCCACCCCCATGCAGCAAGCAGCAGTCTCCTCCCTAGTGGCTATAAAAGCACACTTCTCTTTCCAAAGTATCTGTAGAGATTCTCTCGCACCTCACACTCCAGCATGATAAGAGGTCTTCCTTCCTTCAGTGCCTCCTGCAGACTCTTGATGCATACTCTGAATCCTGCAGATGAGAGGTCTGCTTCTTATCATACACTGCAGCAGACTAAGAATTTGCTGGCAACATCCTTAGTGAACATAGCAGCAGAAAGCCTCCCAATTGATTAACTCCTCCTGTCAGTCACCTGTGAGGGTCTGTCTGGCTGTCACATGATGACTGATTGCCTGCCTGCCTCTTGGGTGAATTAATAAGTCATCCAGTGTTCCTAGAGCCATTTTGTGACCTTTGATCAGACTTTCGCACCTGATTGGTCGATTGCTGTCCTCTGAAGCTGGTGGCAATGTTTGTCAGGGGTCAGAGGGGAATAAGATAGTTGCCAGTTTTCTATCCCTAGGGGCTCTGGCCCAAGTGTTATTCACTTTGTAAAGTCCTCCTGCCTGAAAACATTTGTTTGCTCTCCCCACAGTTGTTTTGCTCATGAACGTACTATTTGCCAGTTTGGTCAAGGGCATGAATCTTCCCCTCATTGGGAGTGTGATTTCTCTCACCATGATGCAGGAGGTGCCAGAGGTTTCCTCCCTTCTATCCCTGTCCCCCTCCACTGTAGACCCCGAGTCCTCAGGGGCCAGAAGAAGCAGCAGCACTACTGGTGGTGACAGTCTGGGCTGGACAGCAGGGCCCAAAGGTAAGCCCTACAGGCTGGGGGGAGGGAAGTTAAAGACATCAGCAGAAGCCAGCCCACCAATGCAGTGGTGGTAGCACTACCCCTTGTGGCACCTACTACCTGGGTTCAGAAGCGATCCTAGGGCATCAGAGGGTCTGGCAGGGTGAGAAGGCTCCAGCATCCAATGGACTGCTTGCCTTCTCCAGGGTGGGTGAGTAGAGGGCTCCGGCAACAGTATACCTCCTGGCAGTGTCCAGGGGGTATTGTGCCAATAGTCCTCCAAAGTAGGGGATGGTGGACTGTGGTGGATGTCGGTGTGCACATACAGGAACATGCGTGCCTTCCCTAACTGTCATTGCACATCCATGTTCAAGAATGGGAGTGAGGGAAGTACCTTGTCAAGAACAAGGAAAAGCCCTGACATCTGGGTGGACAATGTCGCACCATAGCCCCATGCCCATGGCTGGATCTTGCTGTCCTTGATCCTGGCCACCTCCGGTCTTCACCTCTGCCTGCAAGCCATTGGATTTCAGGTAAGGAAGTGCCGAGGAGCAGAAGGCAGCCCCACCTCATGGGTTGGGGGTGCAAGCCAGGGGGCAGCAGCAGGTGTGTTACGGTGGGTCGGAGGCCAGGATCCCCAGGTAAGGAGGGCCTCAGGCAGGGAGGGAGCAGCTGGGTGATGACCAAGGGAAAGTTCAGAAGTTGGTGACTAGAGGGAAACAGAATTAAAAAAAATACATCAGCAGAGACTCTGCTATGCAGGACAGTCTGATATGTACTCATTCAGAATGGAGGGTGGGAGTGGTTGCAAGATCAACCAGATAAAAATAAGAATGACAACATAAGAAAGTTTACAGGGTCCTGTCATAATTGTTTGGGGGCAATGAATGTCACCTATTGATTGCTGTCTCACAAATTCTGTAAAACTTACATAAGGACTAAATAAAAGAGACCTTTTAAAAAGCACACTGCAAAACCAGCCTGGAGTGTCATTAGAAGCTTGACTAAATTTTAACAGCAATTTAAAATTCTATATGAAAGGAACCAATTTTATATACTTAATAGATCACGCTCTACCACTTGCCCCAGAAACAGTAACTTTTTACAGGCCATCAGTTGTCATATTTACATAAAGATATTACATTGAGGTAGAATCTATGGAAGAACCTCGTTCACTAAAACCCCAGATGCAGTCAGCTGGTTCTGTACAGGTTACATGTTGCTTTTGAGTAAATACATAAAATATATTTGGTAGCATGGCTGGACATCTGACTCAAATTCCCAGAAGAACTGTGAAGCCAGGCCATTCTAATAACTATACTTAATTGGATATTGTATGTGTCTCCTTTTTTTAAATCTTGACCAATCTTTTGATTAATGGAGAACAGCCAGATACCTGAAGGCTGAAAGGTTGAACAAGTAAGAGGGAAAATAAGGTACATGCTTTTCAGATTGGAAGCAACTAGGGTAGGGCTGTACAGGTTATTCAGTGTTTTCAAGAAATCAATTCTGTGTTGTTTTATTAGATTGCTATATGATTATGGGTATACAAAGGGGTATTTCTTACTGTTTCACAAGGATCTTGTGCTGCTTGGGCGACAGAACTGGAAAGCAAAGCCGAGTGGTTCTGTCTGCCCAACTAGCATGAGAGATCCATGTGAAACAGTAAGAAACACCCCTTACTATACCCATAACCATATCACATGGCAATGGATCACCATAATAATTCATGCAGATGACACAGTTCTATTTGCCTCTGGATCCTCCCCCTCTGAGCTGATGGCCAGACTTCAACTGGATTTCAGAAATGTCCAGCACTGGTACAGGTCACATCAGCTATCCTTAAATGCGAAGAAAATGGTCTCTATGACCTTTGCACTGCACAGAAACTCTCCAGGCTTCCCTCCCTCCCCTCTTTACACACCTTAGATAGGACCTATATTGATGATATTCCCTCATTTACATACCCAGGGATCTGGCTAGACTGACATCTTGACTTTTCGGGGCATGTGGATTGCATCCACAAAGAACTCCACCCTAAATTTGGTGCATTATACATGAACAAAAGCTATACCCCTCTTCGAGCTTCAGCTAAATATTTTTTGTTTATTTGTTTAACCAGGAGAGACACACTAAGCTGAAAGCTTATTTACAGGTGCAACCTGGGAGTACAAGGAAATTAAGTGACTTGCTCAGGGTCACACAGTATGCAAGTGGGGGGCTGTGGGATTCAAACCCAGGTCTCCAGGTTGGCAGCTCAGAGCCTTAAACCACTGCGCTATACTGCCTCCTAATGGGTCTATTCTTCTGAAAATGATTCTCCCCATTTTCGACTATGCTGACATTGTCTACAGTGCTGCTCCAAAGACAACCCTTGCCAGACTGGACCCCTCTTTCACTACTTCTGTGGACTTGCTCTGGACTGTCCAGCTTGTCCTCCCTCTCCCTCCCCTCCCTTAAAGCTAGATGCCTTATTCATTGTGCATCCTTTATCTCAAAATTCGGGCTTGCATCCCTCCCCTCTTACCTTACCTCTCTCCTCTCCTCTTCTCTCCTCCCCTACACACCCCTCATACTCTATTCGCAACTCTAGCTATTGTTCCTTTGCTCTCCCTTCAAGGAAATCCCTTGCTGCCAGGCTGCTTTCTCCTACCACTTTCCCAAACTCTGGAACTCTCTCCTCCTAAACATTTGCTTCTCCTTTTCCCAATGCTCTCTTTCCTCTAAACTCCATGATTTCATCTCACACCCCTGCACTTGCACTCGATACTTGCCCTTCTCCTCCTCTCAGTTCCTTCTACCCCTTCTACCTCTCCTTCACCTTCCTTTCCCGATCCTCACCCTGCTAACTCCTCCTTCTTTTTTCATCTTTCAGTACCTAGCCCACATTGTCTCTGCACTTTGAAATGTATTTCTTTTAATCCAAATTGGCAGGCCCGACACCCTGTTTCTTGCACAAATTACCTACTATTAATGCTTAGTTCTACTTATTGTGTAATTATATATTGTATAATTGTGTTATAATTAATGGGTTTCATTTTTTTCTATGGGAATCCCATGGTGTAATTTGCCATAATAAAGGAGTGTTTATTACGGCAAACACGCAATGGGTTTCCCCTCGCTCTGCGCGTGCCCAGCCACAGACACCACTCTTCCGCATCACCTGCAGCCAGACCGCCGCTCTGATATGGCGGTAAGCAAAACCTTTTAAAAAAAATAAATAAACAGATGCCAATGCAAACAATTTCAAACTCCATCATGGCAAACCAACTTAGCTTTTTCTTTTGCAGCACTCGTGTCCAACCGCTCACCCGGCTCAAATCTGGTCAGACAGCGGCTGCACCTGCATGGAGGCACACTGCTTAGTTTATATAATTGTTGAGGTGGAAAAAAATGAAACCCAACAATTATATAAAATAAAATATGGGGTGATGTGTAAACTCAAATTTTACACACTTCCTCGGTGTTGGATGCCGAGATAAACCCCTCGAGCTTTGCACTCAGGGTTTATGTGGCATCCAACACCTCAGGGATGTGTAAAATTCTTGTTACACACACCACCCCAGACTTTATCCTATTTATTATATAATTACAAAAACAAGGTGCTGCGTCAGCATTTGGTCTGAAAGCAAAACAAAATGGTTATATTAAATGCACGCTGAAAATAGAGTTAAAAATCTACATTTCGACTTTAGGTCTTCTTCAGGAAATGTTTAAAAGAGAAAAACTAACTTGCATTTACTATAACCATTTTGTTTTGCTCATTATATAATTTATTGCAAAAATTGTTTCCTTTGTAATGCATAGCTTCAACATAATATATACTGTAATTTATTTCGGATTGTGTCTGAACTACCCTTCCCTTTCCCCAGGATGCATCTGGAAATGAGCTGTTATTAGCTCAGTATGTCTTACCTGGTGAAACTTTTGAAATAAATAAATAACTAAATAAATAAATGATTATGACTTGCAGTAAAAGTGTTTCTTCAAAATTTTAAGTCATTAACTTTCCGAGCTCACCCGCTGTGTTGCAATGGTTCCAGTTGTGGCTGAGCGCACTGTTCCGTGGAGTCCTTTGGTGTTAATCTTGGTGGTGAAAAAGCAGTAGGATACTTGCCATGGCATGGTAGATGGCTATAGAAAAGTTGCTACAACTTGTGCTTTTTGATGTTTTTTGTTGGGTATACATTTCATTTTTATTTTCTGCTTTCAGTCACTCACCTTTGGTGGCAGCACTGGTGTGGAGGCTGTGAAGTCGGAGACTAGCACATAGGATGCACAGTACGAGAAGATGGCAGTACCTGGGATAAGAGACACAGCCATTCTGCTCACTGATTGGCTGTTGGTGATCTATTGCCATATAATGGTAAATTAAATATCAAAAGGAACTGGCTACAGGATATACATAGGGAATACAGTATATACCTGTACTATCATTTTTAAGTTTTTGGAAGTAAAAGTAGACAGCTAGAAGGCATGGGGCAGGATTTTCAAAGCATGGCGCAGGTCTTGCATCCAGCCCTGCATCATGACACTTAGGACCAAACCCCTTAGCTGCAACTGCACCTGATTTTACAATCTCAGATGCCGCTGCAACAGTTGCCATGATTTACAGCAGCTTGTGTCAAGTATCTGGCAGAAGCGCTACAAAAAAAGGCCCTTGGGATTACTGCAAGCTAGACCACAGAAAGTTGGTCTAACTTGTGACAAGTGGTGCATGGGATAGACTATTCCAATTGCCAGTGGGTGAATGTTGCAAGCTCCACACCCTGTATATATGGCTCACCTGGGGCTTGTGGCATTCACACACATTTGAAAATCCTGCCGACTATGTCTGGCTGCCAGTCAGGTGGAGGATTGTCTTCAAGGTCGGTCTTCTGACCTATAAAGCCCTACAAGAGGGGGGGACCAGCTTATCTGCAACATCTCGCTGTGCCCCATTACCCATCCTGGGCTCTCTGTTCTGCTGTTCTACCGAGAGTTGCCTCCTAGTGGTTCCCAGGATTAGGCTGCGGTATTCAGGTGACCGTGCATTTGCCACGTCCACCCTCTGGAACTCGCTGCATATTTTCAGGAGGCACCTTTGTTGGAAACCTTTAAGAAGGGTCTACAGGCATTTAATTTATAATGATTTTTAATGCTGATAGATAGATTGTTTTAAATATTGCCAATTCCCGCTATTTAAATGTATTTGTATAACATGTTAATTGTTATTTGATGTATGTGTGTTGGATTTTAATGTGAAGCACTCCGAGTCCCTGGAATGGGCGCTATATAAATAAAATTATCTATCTATCTATCTATCTATCTATCTATCTATCTATCTATCTATCTATCTATCTAGTGTTATGCAATAATACCTGGTTGAGTGGATGGTATTGTGCTATACCGGACCACCCAGGGGCGTAATGAGACCAGACGCCACAGGTGGAGGGCCTTATAGCCCCTGGAAAGTCCGGTATAGCACAATACCACCCACTCTTGAGGGTATTATTGTGCTTAGAAAATAGGCCACTGTATTATTCATGTTTGAGAAAAACAATAATGTTAAGTCTAAGGCGTTTCACCTATTTTGTAGTAAAATAGCTCCTCCACCTGCATTAGAATGCTGTTTTTTTTAAGCTAGAGTGTTTTGTCTTACTGGATCCTCTGTAGTTCTGCTTTTGGAGCTGATTGTCATGGTTAGCCCCACCCCCCAAATACAAACACACACACACTACACTCACACTACACACACACACACACACACACACACACACACACACACACGCATGCACGCACACACAAGGCGGATTGGATTTCTACCTTGTGAATATGGCACAGGTATTTTGGGAGCAGCTGGAGTGAGGTACTGTGTTTTTTTTTAATTTGCTCAGAAGTTCAACTATGGCAAGAGGAGGAAGAGATGCTGGCTTACTGAATAAGTAACTTGGCTGCACAATGGTAAATGACTTGAGAAAGAGAAAGTGCTATCTTGTTAGTGCTACTGTGTGTGAGAAGCAGTACTTTCTTTGTTTTCTGAACCACAGATGAACATCCATCTGAGGTACAGAAAATAAAGAAAATACCGCTTGTCTCATACACAGTAGCGCTATTGGACATAGCACACGCCTCTCTCTCTCTCTCTGTCTGTCTCTCTCTCTCTTGCTCAAGAAGCCAATCAGTCTGACTCCTTCTTTTTGGTTTTGTTACTTCGTTATTGTTTTTTATTTTAATGTGTATCTATTTAATTGGCAGCAGTTTCAACATAGTGGAAGGAAAAAAAATAAGCTTGTGAAAAGCAAGTACTTTTCTATTTGTGATTAAGATTTTGCTATCCCTCTCCCTGTCGGTTGGCCCTCACTAATGAAGTGGGGTGACTCTAAGGGGACTGCCAATACCTGACTCTTTTTTTTGGGGTGACCTCCCCAGTCCACTACCAGTACAGAGTTGTACTATTGACGCACAGTGCAGTCGGACAGTCACACACTCTGGAGAAGGGTGGGGGTGGGGGGAGTTCTCTCGCCACAACCAAGAACGAAGAATATTTGCAAACTACCCAGGATCATCGTGAGCGGGTACTGTGCTGTTTCTTTTTTGTACATCGGGAGGAAGACATGCTGGTTTGGTGGAGAAGTAACTTTGGGAAATGAGCTGAGTGAGACAGTGAGAAAGTGCTATCTTCGGTAGCGCTACAGTATGTGACAGGATCGGTCCGGTACTTTCCTTTTCCATACTAGAGATGGACATCACATACTGAACATAGTGATCTCTCTCTGCTGCTGAAACAGAATCCAATTGGACAGGATTTTTTTCCCCATATGTGTGCCTACTACATTTATTTAAAAAAACAAGACTATAAGGATTTACCTATAGCACTTCGACAGCGTTAGTGCCGACATCCCCTATAGTGACAGCTACAATGCCAACTGTCGGCATTGTAGCCATGAGGATTTCGGTGCACACAATCAGGGGGGCACCCACAGGTATCTAGGAATCTAACTCCGAGTCGGAGTTGGACCGGGGGGGGGGGGAAACACCCAGCGATGCAGTCCTGATTGCCTCAAAGACCAGCACAGCGACTGGCGGGTTTTGCCGGATTCCTGGTGCTATGCTGGTCTTCGCCATTGGGGAGTCACTGCGGTGATGGTATACCAACTATAAGACAGACTATATGGCAGCATATCAAGGCTGAAAATTCTAACTAGCCCCTTGATTCTTGTTATTTGGTCAGTTCGCACTGGCACTTTCCTAACCTGAGCTCTGTTGTCTGATAGATGCCCACCTTGGCAGGTCTGTCAGCCAATCAGAGCCTGAGAATGTCTAAACCCCCTATCTATCTATCTATCTATCTATCTATCTATCTATCTATCTATCTATCTATCTTTCTATCTATATATCTATCTATGTCTGGGCCATATGAAAAATTGAAGTTGGCACACTTTAAGGAGCTGTGCAAAAGAAGAGGGCTTGTATTTGAGAAAGGCCATCCACAGGCAGACCTCATAAATCTTGTTGAGAAACTGATCAGAGAAGCGGGGCAAAAGTGGTCACTGCTAGCCAAGTTATGCGACAGAGGCTAAAGAGAGTGCAAATGAGCCAAAACCTATAACTGTGGAAGTTGCACAAGCAGACCAGACACATAATATACAGCTGGAGCTCTCCCTGGTTAAGGCAAAGGTAGAGGCTGAAAAGTAGATGGCAGAGGATGAGTTGCAGAGGGTGAAAGTGGAGGCATAGCTGTAAAAACTGTGGCTGGTTGCAGAGGAGCAAGAGAATCAGTGACAGCATGAGATCGGAGTGAGAACGACAGCATGAAAATGACAGGTAGATGGAGAGTCTGCAACAGAAGGCCGCACAACAAATCGTAAGTACTGGTATCAGAGATTTGACCCAAGAACCCAAAATTAATTCCAAAATGTTTCCTAAACATCAGGAGGGAGATGGTCTGGATTTGTTTTTAAAATCTTTTGAGAGAATTTGTGGGTAGTTGGATAGGGCTTCTAGGGTAACTCACCTTTTACCACACATTAAGGGCAGGGAAATAGATGCCTTCATCAGGATGGACAATGAGGACTGTATGGACTATAACGAAGTAAAAAATGCCTTATTGAAATGCTTTGAATTGACTCCCAAGGCCTAAAGACAAAAATTTAAAGATTTAAGGAAGGTACTGGGAGACAGCTATTTTGAAATGTGTGTACAACTAGGCAGTCTGTTAAAGCAATGGTTAGAAGGGGCAAAGACCAGCTCCACGGAACAGATACATGGTTTCTTTCTCATGGAACAGTTTCTCAAAACTATTCCAGAGGAGTTAAGAATATGGTTTCTGGATAAGACTCCCAGATCCATGAAGAATGAAGCCAAGAGGGCTGATCAGTTCGTACTCAGCCTGCCATGCACACAAAGTGGGAAGGGACATCAGGTGATTTTAAAGGAACCCTGGGTGGTCAACGTAAGGGAAGCCAGCTTATGCACGAACAAAAAGGGAAGCCAACTGGTTTCAGAAGAAAGGATACAAGCTGAGTGATGGCAGCATACCAAGGTAACCATTCAGGCATCTGAAGGGTTGTGAAAACTGGTAGCAATGTGGACTGAGTTCTGAGAGAGAACCAGCTTGTGACAGTTACCACAAAGCATGGAACTTAATCTCTAAACATATATGCACACAGACAGTAACTATTAAGAAACAACAGGGGTTTTATTGTGGGTCAAGCTTCAGTCCCTAAAAGGAGAAAAAGGGGGGGGGGGTTTGCAGCATAAGGTAGCTGTGTACAGTCCTGGCTGGTTCTTTTTGTGCCCTTCCAGGCCCAGATTATAATTGCACAGAGCTGCTCTTCACTTGCCCTTCTAGGCACAGCTAAATAAATGAGTCACCCACTCTGTGCTTACAGTGCCCTTCCAGGCTCAGCACAACTCCAATGCCTGCCTCACAAATCACACATGCCCAGTACAGTTACTTTCTACTGCCCACCTGTACTAGAAGGCACTACCCTACATAGAAATATAGATATAGATCTTGACGGCAGATAAGGACCGCTTGGCCCATCCAGTCTGCCTATTTCCCTACCTACTGGATAAGCTGCAGATCCTAGTTAGCTAAAAGCCTACTTCCTCCTATCCCCCCACTATAATTGCCCTATGTCTGTCCCATGCGTTCTTGAATTCCCCCACTGTTTTTGACCCCACGACTTTCTCAGGAAGGCTGTTCCATGTGTCCATCACCCTCTCTGTGAAAAAATACTTCCTCACGTTGCCCCTGAGCCATCCACCCTCTATCTTCAAACTGTGCCCCCATGTTCTTGCACATCTCTTTTTCTGAAAGATGCTACCCTCTTGGACTTTGTTTATTCCCTTGAGGTACTTTAAAGTTTCTATCATATCCCCCCTCTCCCTCCTTTCCTCGAAGGTATACAAATTAAGCTTCTTTACTCTCTCTTCCTATGGTTTCTGTTGCAGACCCAGTACCATTTTAGTTGCCCTCCTCTGGACTTCCTCCATCCTGTCTATGTCCTTGTGGAGATGGGGTCTCCAGAACTGCACACAGTACTCCTGATGGTGTGTCACCAACTGTCTGTACAGAGGGATAACAACTTCCTGTTTTCTACTGGTGATGCCTCTCCCTATGCATCCTAGTATCCCCCCAGCCATCCTTACTGCCTTCTTAAATTACCTGCCTACCTTTAGGTCATCTTATATGACTACCCCAAGGTCCCTTTCCATTTTTGTTGTTGTTAGTACCCCCACCCCCCCATTGTATACTCTTCCCCTGGGTTTTTGTTTCCCAGGTGCATTACTTTGCACTTCTTTGCATTGAATCTAAGCTGCCATACTTTTGATCATTCCTCCAGCCTTGCCAAGTCCCTTCTCATCCTTTCCACCCCCCTTGTGTATTGACCCTGTTGCAGATCTTTGTGTCATCTGCAAAGAGGCATACTTTTCCTTGAAGTCTCTCTGCAATGTCACTTATAAAGACATTAAAGAGGACCAGCCCTAATACTGAACCCTGCAGTATCCCGCTAGTAAGGCCCCATTCTTCAGAGTGGACTCTGTTTACAATTACCCTCTGCGTCTTGTTGTCCAGCCAATTTATTACCCGGACTACTCCCCTGGGACCCACTCCCAGGCTGGCTAACTTGTTTATTAATCTTTTGTGTGGGACTGTGTCAAATGCCTTGCTAAAGTTTAGGTAGGCCATGTCCACAGCTCCTCCCTGGTCTGTTACTTTGGTCACTCAGTCAAAGAAATCTGTTAGATTCATCTGACATGACCTTCCCGCTATGAATTCATGCTGCCTTGGTTCTGTGCTCCGCTGGTCTCTAGGTACTCAACAAATCTTTCTTTCAGAAGTGATTCCATAATTTTTCCTACCACTCAGGTCAAACTAACAGGTCTGTAGTTTCCTGTCTCTGCCTTGCTCCCACTTTTGTGAAGGGGAATCACATCTGCCATCTTCCAGTCCTCAGGTACCGCACCATCCTCCCATGATTTGCTAAAAAGGGTAGTCAGTGGTGTCACTAGTTCTCTCCTTAGTTCTTTCAGAATTCTGAGGTGAATCCCATCAGGCCTCATTGCCTTGTCCACCTTGAGTTTTAGGAGTTCCTTCAGGACTCTTTCTTCTGTGAATGGACTGGTATCGACCCCGCCATCCAGAGTGCTTCTATTGTGTGGTTTAGGTATGCCCCCTTCTCTTCTTTTGTGAACACTGAACAAAAGTATTCGTTCAGTATTTCTGCCTTTTCACTGCCACCCTCTGCCCACCCACTCCCCTTTATTAAGCCTCACTATCCCTCCCTTGGTCTTTCTTTGCTAACTAATGTACCTATAAAAGGTTTTATCCCCCTTCTTAACTGAGTTGGCTATCTTTTCCTCGGTTTGGGACTTTGCAATTCTGACTGCCTTCCCTGCTTCCTTCTGCTTTAACTGATAGAAGTCTCTTTTCTGCTCCTTCTGTGATTCCTTATACTTTCTGAATGCTATGTTTTTCTCCCTAACCTTTCCCGCCTCCTCTTTTGAGATCCATAGTGGTTTTTGTCCTTAGTTTTGTTTTGTTTTGTTTATTTGCTTCACACAAAAGCTTGTTGCCTCTGTGATGGCCTCCCCCTAAAAGTACCAGTGTTTAACCCTTAAATCTATTAGGAAGCTCCCAGTGCTTCACTGACTATCCAGCCTTGAAAGTGTTGCATGTGGTTGGCCTGTGATGGTGAACATAGACAAATTAAAGCAATGCTTTGCAACTTAAACCCCTTACCCATGGGCTCTCAACTCTCATGTCATATCTGTAAATCTTGGTTGGCTGGCCTAGTCCAGTAACAGATTTTCCAAACTATGATATAAAAAGATGCAGGTGCAGGGCAAGTCCTGAGTTTACTCAGTTTCCAAGACCAGGGGATCCTCAATCGATGCACAGGAGTGATGGCACAGTTTGCAGCGAGTCCCTCTCTGGCTGGTTTTCACTCTTTCACCTTCTTCTCTGAAGGCCTCTGGTGTCGACTGGCAAATTACTATTTCTGCATGCAGTCCAGACCTAAGTCAGAGCTCTCCAAACCTCAGCATTAAGCACATGATCTCCCATGCACACAGGGCAGTTCAGTCAGTGAAAAACCTGATTTTATCTGCCCAAAACATGCGGTCTCACCAGGCTGTGGTACTGGCTGGGTGGCTGCCCAGATTAGCTGCAATCACAGTTCACAGCCTGTGTCTGCAGCACAGCAGTCTCTCACTCAATTGCTGCAACTTTTAGCTTCAGTTTCATGCTCTGCTAGCATGTGATTACCTACTTTTCTCACAGCAGGAGTTCTGCTTACTTCTCTTTCCGTCACAGGCAGGCATGCAGCCTGTCTCTGCAGCACAACAGTGGCAAGCTGTCTCTCTCATCAGCACATAGGCAACTGACTCTTTCACACTCATCCACAGACTGACTTGCTTCTGGAACAGCTTCTGTTGTTCACTGGGGAATCGCATCTGCGATTGGTTATTAGGCCTATCAATCAAAGTTAAGCAGGCCTGGAGGTCTGTCACAAACATGACAGGTGACTGGTTGCTGCAAAGACACTTGAATTAATCAGGTCTGTTACTCAGACACTTTTGTGTGCTGAAAATCTACAAATAAAGAAGCGTTTGCAACAGATCTGGCTTTCTTCTGTCTGTGGGTTGTGAGTGCCATCTTTCTTACTTGTAAGAAGGAATGTTTGTAGCCATAGTGATCCTTTGCAAAATAGACTTTTTGGCTTGTGTGACAGATTTGGCATGCATAGGGAGGGGCTTTACAAGCAGGAGAAGGGAGGTGATCATACCACTATACAAAACCATGGTCAGACCATAGCTAGAATACGGGGTCCAGTTCTGGAGGTCATACTTACAAGGGGACAAGGGCAGGCTGGAGAGGGTCTAGCTAAGAGCAACGAAGATGGTGAAAGGGCTACATGAGAGGTCATATGAGGAACAGATGGAACAGCGAAACCTGTAGACACTGGAAATGAAGAAGGAAAGGGGGGATATGGTAGAAACCTTCAAATACTTAAAGGGTATAAACACAGTGAAGGTAGGCAGCATTTTCAGGATGAGTGAGAACAATTCCACAAGGGGACATGCATTCAAACTGGAGGGGGCAGATTTAGGGGAGACATCGGGGGAAGTTCTTCACTGAGAGGGTTGTGGGGCCATGGAACAGACTGCCGGAATGGGTCGTGGGGTTAGATTCAGTGGGCAAATTCAAGACAGCTTGGGACACCTACATGGGGCTAAATAACAGAGGGAGGGCAGGGAATGGATGGTGTAAGACTACTTGGGGGGGATTGGGCAGAGTGGATGGTCCATAGGGTCCTTTTCTGCTGGCAAATTCTATTTTTCTATTTTATGGAACCAACATAAATACTGCACACTGAGTTCCATAAAATGTTTTTGTATCCCTTCTTGTTAAACGTCTGTAGTACAGCTATTTCACATACAGTACTATTGAATGCTACAGCTGCTTCCATGGTAGTAGACAAACCTGATGGACCCTTCATACTTTTTTTCATCTGTCATTTCCTATTTTTTATTGGATGGACCCTTGGTTTTTATCTACTGGCATCGTCTATGTTTCTATTGCACAAGCATGTGAGGTCAGACAGGTTCTACTGTCAAGTGCCTGACAAAGAGATCTGGGTTGGTCCAAAAGCCTGTGCACTATAACCTCAGTGTACTGCATCTATGTTGGGCTGGATCTGCCTGGTAGGGCAACTGCTACCTCAGAGGCAGGGGCAGTCTCAGACAAGGTGACATCTGCTTTGGAGGCATAGGCTTTCTCTGTGTAAGAGCAAAGCCTGACTTGGAGGCAGGGAATGCCCTAGTGGGGGCAATACCTTCCATTTTCCCCTAATGTTAGGGAGCATTATGTATTGCGTGGTACTTCACTTTACCTTAAAATATGGATTTTCCAAAACAGCTGAGACTACAAAACCGTGGGGTAGCCATATGAAACAGAGCACTCATTTTATTTATTTTTTTTATCTAAAAATAAATGCTAACCTGACTTAATAGGGAAATGGGTATCTTAGTAGATAAGAGAATGAGGGGTATCTAAAATGGAATACAAAGGTATATGTTAAAAATTTTCACAGCAACATGAACTACTGCTTTAATTGTCTTCAGCTGTTAGTCTTTCCCAGGTTTGAGTTACAGACAAAAGTCTGCTTACTTCATTAGTGCATGCTTGCAAATGAAGCAACAATGAGACCATCGCACATTCTCCTTATTACCTGATTTGTGGAAGGGAGGCCTTATGTAAGGAGTAACCCATGACAGGGTGTGTGGTTACTGGGGGTTAATCAACACCATGGGTGCATTGTGAGGCACAAGGCAAAGTTGAGTGCCCTCACAGCATCCAGCGTGTTGATTAATCCCCAGTAACCACACACCCTGTCGTGGGTTATTGCACATATAACATGGGCTTAACAGATAATTTAAAAGTGTAAGTAAAAGATATTAAAATTGTATAAATATATCACTTCCAACACGTGTCTTTCCCCTTAATACAGTAGTGCTTTCTTGAACAGTGTGTTTGACTCTTTATTTCACTGTCATAACGTGATACTTCTTAGCTGTTTTTTTCGCAAAAAAATAAGAGTCTTGCTTTATAGGTAAAGAACATTTTATCGATTAAAGCATTTGTCATAAGCACTATGCACCAGTGCTGTGTGATGCTTGTGAGGAGATTCACAGCCATTCAAAATTTCAGCACAATTATAACACATTACAGTTTCAGATCGTAACTGATGCTTGCAAACTAATCATTTCATACAAAAAAGTTATAAAACACTGATAAACAACTATGGCTTAATATGCAAATTACCAGAAACCGGTACCGAGTTATTCACTGTACTCACATGTGCCACAATGCTATTGGCTTGCAGGAAACAATAGTACAGCATAATGTTCCACTTGTGTGCGGTATGGATCCAGACACGGCTACCTTTTCCTCTGCTGGGAACATCATGCTCTAGGAGTTTTACTGCTTACCGGTCTGGATCTATGTTGGGCTGGATCTGCCTGGTAGGGTAACAGCTACCTCAGAGGCAGGGGCTGTCTCAGACAAGGTGACATCTGCTTTGGAGGCATAGGCTTTCTCTGTGTAAGAGCAATGCCTGACTTGGAGGCAACATTATTCCGGATCACACCTGGAAATGAGCCTCGGCTCAGTGTGCCTTTCCCAGTCACCAATTTTAAATAAATAAATAAAAATAAATACTGCGACCTTGTTGTACCATCAGCATTTCTCCACAGTTTAACATGTCATCCTACTTGTACAGTCTGTGGATTTTGATTCTCAGGCATATGAGCACAACGCAGTAGCCATTCATTGGTCAACATATGTTTCCTAGGAAAAAGGAAGGCAACACATATCAACATGGAACATTTCTAATAAGTAGTAATTGTACATCCACTGTGTAAAAAGGCAAAAGTTAGCAAGATTTGTCAAAAATATAAACACAGCATGAAATAGTACTTGTACTGTCGTTGCACTCTACTGTTTTTTTTGCTCGAAAGTATTGAACAACAAATTGATGGCTGAGGGCTGGCCAGAGTTCAATGGGTGGAGCAACAAACCACTCCCTCAACCAGGCCTTAAAAGGCCCTCATCCGGGCCAGTCCTCATTCATTTTTCTTCACTGTGGCCGGAGACACTGTTCCTCCTACCTCTTTCCTGGTGCTTCTTGCCTTTCCATTGTTCCCTTGTTTGCAGTGCCTCGAGCCACCGGCTCGCTCTCTTTTCCCTGCTGCTCGTCCAGCTGCTCACTGCCCAGTTGCTTCATCCAGCCCTTCATCAGCACCACATTCCTGCAGCCCCCTCAGGCCTCTCTGATAGCTGCCTTGGTCCATGGCTTTGCTCCTCCCTTCTGGCCCTTTGGCTCCCTGACTCTCCACGTGCTGCTCCTCTCCCTACTTGGTGATTCCGGTGTTTACCTCTGCCCTGCTGCTGTTCCTGCAGCTCCGGAATTTGCATAGCACCTTTAAGTTCACTCTGGTAGTTCCCTGGCTCTCCCTCTGCTGGGCTCTACTTCCAGGTTTCTGAGTATTTGTGCCATTTGTGGGGCATGCTCTGTGGTTTCCCTCCCTAGTCGCTGGTGTACCCATCATTTCGTGCCTCCCCAGCTGCTCTTACTGGGGGTTCCAATCCATCTCCCTCTGCACTCACCACTGTGGGTTGGCTGTGCTCTTCCGTGCTAGACTCTGCAGTTGCACCAACCCTGTCTTTCCTCGGTTTCTCGCTCCTCACGCCCGTTATGAGCCGAGCTCTCCCAACCTCATTCATAAGGGGCCTCCTTACTTAGCATGGATCCCCCATTTGTTCTCCTCTGACCTTTCTCCTTATTTTCTCTGTTCCTCCCATGCATTACTCCCCCCCTCCCTGCTTCTGGTCTCTCACATTTTTTTGGTGTCTCCAGCATTTGCTTCGTCCCTCAGTCCTCCCTACAGCATACATGACAGCATCATCCTGAGCTGGTGGTCTGGAGTGTGTGTGGAGTTCTTAGCAGAAGTTTCATTTTCTGTTCACTTTCAGCTTCAAAATGCATTGCTGGGTGTCTCAAACCCCAGAACTTCTGGGAGCTCAGTGGCCCCATACCCGTGGCATTTCCTGTAACTAGTTCCTCCAGCTCATTTAGCAAATGTTTGTCATACTCCCTCAGCCCTGCTCTGGCATTTGTCGCTGTGGCTCATTTCTTTTGGGGTTCATGCCCTACCGCACCTCATCTCTAATGATTTATCTTTTCCTAGTCCTCATGCAGGACCTGTCTCAATTAAATTTTACAACCTGCTTCAGCCACATTGATTAATTGAGCATACCTCTCATTGGGTCTTATGCTACCTCATCAGACTGCTGCACTCCTGTGGTTACTATCACTATTCATCTCCTCATGATCGCATCTGGATCCCCCTCGCTCATCCAACCTCCCTGTGGGTCTACTCATTCACATTGATTACTCAAGCATAACCCTCTTGGGTCCATGCTACCTCAACTTGACCTGCTGTCCACTTGGAGACATGCTTTTGTGTCTATTGCCTCTTGGCTCAGGGCTGGCTGCATTGGCCTGTCATCAACTGAGGGGTGGGGCTCTCATTATCAGAGCCCCTTTGGCTGCCTGAGTGGGTTCAGAGGCATCCTCTATGCTATTCTCCATCAAGACTGCCTCTGGTTCACCTGGTCTGTTTCATAGGCTCACATAGACCAGCTGAGTGCCTCAGCAGTCATCTCTCTGTCCTCTCTTCCTTTTGAGTGTCTAGTTGCAGAGACATTGCTCGCAACCCTCAACAGCTGTCCATTTAGAAGGACAGAGCAAGAGCTTCCTCTAAGTTGGAATATTATCCTCCTCCCTTCATCTCACTCTAAATTGCAGTAGCTGAGCCATCATTAATCAAATCATCATTCAGCCTGGAGGGAAGGCAACATAGGCCTTGGATCACAGAGGTTTCCTCTTCCTCAAAGATTTTTTTCCCACTCCTCCATGCCAATGGTCATAATATTAGATAGGGTTGGAGTTTCCTTAGGTTCCGTAGTTTTGTTCCGCTGTTGGATGGAGTCTGATGGTGGCCTTGGCTGTTCCTGCTCTCCTTAGGAAGTCCGCCCTTCTGCATCTTGTCTGCTTTCATTTCATTCATCGTCCTCATCATATCTCGTTTTTCTCCTCCTGTCCTTCCCATCTATGTCTATCAAATTAATTTCCGGTCTTGATATATTCTGATTTCTCGCCTCCTCTATGCTCGATACCCTTTGGGTATTCTTTTTGCTCTTCTTCTTAAGCTACCTATAGCTGAGGGAATTTGTCCCATGGCACCTATGGGGGGAAACCCTCCTCTAGGGTTCCTTGCATCATACTCCTACAGGGTGGTATATCCTATGGATAGAGAGGTGAACAGCCATAATGTATCGAAGTCACACATGCATACATCTCATCCAGTTGCGTAAGCCCATTGAAGTTCACGGCTGAGGGCTGGTCGGAGTTCAATGGGTGGAGCAACAAAGCACTCCCCCAATCAGGCCTTAAAAGGCCCTCTCTTCCGGGCCAGTCCTCATTCATTTTTCTTTGTTGCCCCACCATCCACCCTTTCTCCTCCAGCGGCTCATCTCTCTTTCCTGTGGGCTTCTTCCTAAGCTACCTTTAGCCAAGGGAATCCAGTTGCGCAAGCCCATTGAAATATACTAAACTGTGAAATATTGTTTTAGCGCCACATTACTTGCTGGTTGCACTTTATTTGCACTTGATATTTTTTGTGCTCTAAACTAATCAACAATTACTTTGAAGTGTGAAATGTTATTTAGAGCTGCAATGTACTTTCACTTTATATTTTTTGTGATCCAAAGTACTGAACAACAATTCTTAGCATAGAAACATAGAAGTTGACGGCAGATAAGGACCGCAAGGCCCATCCAGTCAGCCCATTTTTTCTACCTTATAAATGTGCCATAGGCCTTTACTCTGTCAATGGCCTATCTATTCATACTCATCTGTATTGCTCCCTTATCCCTATCCAATGCCTGTTGGAAGCCCTACACTGCATTCATACCCACCAATTCCTGAGGTAGGCCGTTCTATGCATCCACCACCCTTTCTGTGAAAAAGAACTTCCTCACATTACCCCTTAATCGGCCTCCCTCTAATCTCATGCTGTATCCTCTTGTCCTGCTATTTTTCTTGTATTGAAACATGTTAGACTCTTTCACCTTGTTATGTCCTTAAGATGTTTGAATGTTTCGATCATATCACCTCTCTTCCTCCTTTGCTCTAGGGTATACATATTGAGCTCTGTTAATCTGTCCTCATATGTTTTCTGATGCAGTCCCTGCACCATTTTGGTTGCCTTTCTCTGGACTTCCTCCATTTTGTTAATGTCCTTGTGCAGGTGTGACCTCCAGTACTGCACGCAGTACTCCAGATGGGGCCTAACCATTGTCTTGTAAAGAGGGATTATTACCTCCCTCTTACGACTTGTGATACCCCTTCTAATACACCCCAACATCCCTCTAGCCTTACCTACTGCTTTACTGGTGTGCTTGGATGATTTCAGGTCATCTGTGATGATGATGCCCAAGTCTCTTTCTTCCCTTGTGATTGCCAGCAACTCTTAACAATTAAACTACTGAACATCTACTACAATGAATTTTGAAATAGTCTTTTAAATGCAACTATTGCCTTCAGATACTACTGAGGATGTTGTCCGCTGGTATGATCAGTATCTCTTGGTGAATACGTGCCGTAGTGGAAATTTGCAGTTCCATGGTTCTGAAAATAGGGCAAATGAATGCCTAATGACATTTGTTGATCTGTTGATTCTATTATGGAAGTTGAAGGTGTTGTGTCATTAGTAGTGAAGGTGGTGTTTGTTTTACTGGTAGATGGTTCTGAAACACTGTCATCTGGTCTGTGTGCATTACTAGTGCACGTGGTGTTTGGCCTACAGGAACATGGCTCTGGGACACTGGTTTGTACTGTGTGTGTGGAACTTGCATTAGATTTCAGGGAGCTGCTATGAGGAGTGTCACACTGACTAGTTTTCATCTGATTGACTGGAGTTTTGCTGCCTGCTGTACTGAGGAGTGTAGTCCACTTTTGATGCTCTGCTGTAGATGCACTCCAGTAGTTCCGGAGGCTGCTTTCGCAGTGATGACCTGTCATAATTTCTTTCAATGCTAGGCCAGCATTGAAGAGAATTTGTACAGCAGTGCTGTGGATACAATGGTTAGTGTATCTCCTGGACAGTTGTGCAGCCTCAGAAATGTTTGGATAAGTACAATCACAACTGCTCATATTTCTTGTTTGTATCTACTCCTTTTACCCATTGAAGCATAAATTGCCATATTTTCTCTCTATCATACAGATTGTACTGCTACATATTGTTTTCTCAACATTTGTTTTCCCGTTTAATATCATTGTATAATACTTCAGACATAATGTTTTTTTCTTCTCCTATTAAGAATTTATGTATATGTATATTGTAGAATGTAGTGTATTTGTATGTATAATCACAATAATTACAATAAAAAGATTAACTGCAAAAAAAAAAAAAAAAGAAATGTTTGGCATTAGAGTACCAAGGTAGTTCACACCCATGGGTTTAAATGTATTCCAGACTACATCATCAGGACCAATGTTTCTCTTTGGGTGTAAATATAATGAAGGAGCACAAGGTGGACATTTACTTATGTAGAGTTTATACATCTCAACAGGGCACAGTGGGTTGCCAGGATCAGCAAACAAAAGTCCTCTCAGAGCTTCTTTATTCAATTCATGTGGATTAGAGTGATTTTTGCTGTGGGAATTAAAAGCTAATTAAAGATATTCACGCCCATTCTCATCTTTTACAATAGCAAACACATCTTGTTTCAGCTCCCTTACTCCCTCCCTTCCATGGCGAGCCAGCCCAAGCTGCAGCTCAAACCAAACATGTCTGACTAGACCTTCTGGCGTGTTTGGATCTAGAGCTTCTGATGACCTTAACTTCTGTAAATCTGATTTACTGATCGGTGGATGGTGGCTTGCCTGATCCTGATCCTCTCTTCACAGTTGTTTAAAAATGGATATGAATACATTATTAGCTGGCTTAAATGCAGGGTCACTCATGATATTCAATTGTCTATTGTGCTCAGCATTGTTTAGGTATCTATCGATAAAAGATTGTAAACAGATCAGAGAGCTCACAGTGTACGCCTTTCCTTCCATGCCATGAACACTTGGGTATATTCTTTAAGAACTTTGCATAGGTCTGTTGCTGTTATATCTTAGTAATTAATTTTAATTTCTTTACTGATCAGCCAATCATTTAACACATTAATGGCCACAACGTGCTCTTTTGAGTGTTTGCCTCATCCTTAGCTTTTTCTAATGCATCTATATCTGAGGAACACAGATCTACATGGCGGCCACTTTGTGATGGCTTATACTGCTGACTGGCTGAACTACTTTCACTGACAGTATTACCTGTCTTACTGCAGGTATCACTGATAGTAGCAATAGTTGGTGCTACTTTGCACTCTCTGAGCTTAGATACAGTAGTATGGTGAGTGTTTGCAGTCTCATAGATAGTTGTGCTCACTGTCTTACCATAATCACTGTTTTTAGGCTTATATATTCTTCTACTGACTAGGTTACTAAAGTTACTGCTGTGCTCTTTGCTATCTGTTTCATACATATTGTGATCAGATGATAGACATGGTAGAAACTTTCAAGTACATCAAGGGAATCAACAGAGTCCAAGAGGGTAGTATCTTTCAAAAAAAAAGATGTGCAAGAACAAGGGGGCACAATTTTCAGATAGAGGGGGATGGCTCAGAGGTAATGTGAGGAAGTATTTTTCATGGAGAGGGTGGTGGATACATGGAACAGCCTTCCTGAGGAGGTAGTGGAGTCAAAACAGTGGGGGAATTCAAGAATGCATAGGACAGATATAAGGCAGTTCTAGTGGGGGGTTGGAGGAAGTAGGCTGTTGGCTAACTAGGATCTGCAGCTTATCCATTAGGTAGGGAAATGGGCAGACTAGGTGGGCCAAGCGGTCCTTATCTGCCGTCAAAGTCTATGTTTCTATGCTGCTGCTGTAACTACTGATTTTGCTAGTAGTAGTACTGTACAAATTCTTTTTCTCCTTTTTCTCACTATCAGTATCTTTATATGTAGTATCTTGAATTACAATAATGCCTTCACCCTTACTGCTCTTTGTGTAACTGAGTGGCACAACACACTATTTATTCACACCATACAGTGATGGTTTATCAAACTGTGGTTTTCTATGACAGCTACCATCGTCAGTGAAATCTGCATTTGAACACTTTGCAGTACAGCTGCGATCTTTATCAGCCGCTTCCCTTTCAGGGAACTTTTCATTTTGCCAGTCATTTAAACTTACTGTAGATTGCCAAACAATTTAAATACATAACCCATGTTGCACACTGAGGCTGAGCCACCAGAAGTTATTATCCACAATGCTTAGCAGTTGCCATGGACAATTTCACTGCTGAAATTCTCTTTGCGTTTAAGACGGACACTTGTACTCATTATGATTTATGTCGCTTCCAAAGTTTGAAAGGAGTAATTTTCCCACCCATCCATTCACCTGAGTGGGTGGGTGGGAAACAACAAGTACTTTCTCTCTATGGATTGCTTAAAAAAGAACACAGGAAAATGACCATTTGTCAGAGAAGCTGTAAACCAGCTCTGACTGATGCACACATGCTGCATGGACCACCTCTAAGGTAGGAGTACAAATCTCTGTTACAGACTTATAATGCTCAGCATGCATTTAACAGACATTAATGAATTGTCATGTGACAGTTGCTAACCAATCACTTTAGTTGCTTTTAAAGCCCATGTTACAATACTCATTGACTCATACTTTGGAGTCTACTGATGAAACTTGACTGGAGATCTATATTACACCTAAAGACTGAGATACCAGTTGAAGGAGACTTACAGATTGGCCACAGAAGCCAGAGGACACAGCAACCAAGAAAACAAAGTTTGGTATGACCTCAGTTTCTGAGAGCAAGTTCTACATCTAGGAGACAGGGTCCTACTTAGCAGTTTGGGCATCCCAAGGAAGCAAAATGTGAAGGTAGATGTCAGCCTGAGCCATATATAATGGTGGAGCAATTGTTAAACCTGCTGGAATACAGACTGAAACCAGAGACTAGGAATAGACCCTCCTAAACTCTACATAGGAAGCACACACTTCCAATTCATTAGTTCATACCTGACCTTGTACCAGAGGAACCACTAAATCCAGGGCACAAACCAAATACCCCAAACAGATCTCAGCACCAGAGACCTCCTAGCTCTCCACAACCAATCCCAAATGTTCATCCAGCACCCGCACATGACCTTAATGAAGAGAGCTCAGGTGGATGACAACATTTACTATCCCTGTATGAATGTGGATTTCAGGTTAGTGGGTACATCACTGTTAGAAAGCAGAAATAGTAATAGAAAATCCTTTAAAGTAGCTTGAGTATTTAAAGACAGTTATTGACACCACTGCTGGTTCATTTCTTGTGGTTAAATTCTTGTGCATGCCATTTTATTTCACCTTCTTGAGCATACCCTTTTGCTTCACCAGACCCTGAACCCTCATTGATGGACCAAGAGATTGTGGAGGGAGGAAGAAAGAGCCTAATGGAAACTGTTAAGCCTGATATCATGCTGGAACCTGCTCTTCTTACAAATGCCACCCCCCCCCCCACTGGGCATGAAGCCTGCGGTTGGCAGTGACTACTCAATCTCTGAGGCAGAATCAGTTAGACTTAAATGTTCTGGAAAAGTAGTGAAACATATCATCAAACTCATGTATGATTCTTCTGATACCGCTCTCCTTGTAGTGCACAAGAAGGTACTAGCTATACCAGGTTTGTATATTCGTATACCACTATGCTGTCCCCAAACCATTTGTGGTATGTTCAGATGTGTTGGGTCAAATATGTATATTTATCTACTGCCCATGCTTTATTTTTGTGTAAACAATGTGCCTGCCAGATAGTTAGTAATTATCACCAGACAGCCATATTCTAGGTTTAGGTAGGTGTTAGGTGTCTATAAGTAGCATGTAAGTGTTTGTGTGTTCTGCTTTCGTGTTTGATGTGTATGTCAACGCTTTAAATGGGGGGCAGTGTAATCCCCATCTTCCTGTTTTGGCCATACCTGGCTGTCTACTAGGGAGTGATGCTGTATCCAGGGATGTCATGCACCCCCCTCCACCATCTTAGGTTAGCAGCCTGCCATTGGTCCTCAAAATGTAAATCTTCAACTGAGGGGTCACAAGAGAGTGATGCTTCACCTCACAGTCCTGAAAAACCACAAGGAAAGAACATAACTTTTTATTGAAAACAATGGCATGGAGGGAACCAGGAATAAGAAAAAGACACAAAAAACAGGAGGAGACAAACACAGCATGGCAAGTAGAACAGGCAGAAGAGGAATTTCTGACCAGTGGAGCAGTGAGACAACAGCAGTGGCAAAGAGAGTAGGGAAGTAATTAATCTTTTGATGAGGACACTGACTACAACACAAATGGAGGTGCTATCCATGGAGCTTTTATATGTGCTGAGCAGCAGTCTAGCTGCATTTCAGCTGCAAATTGATATAAAAAAACTGGTAAGGATGCTGAATTAAAAATATTTTTATTCACAAAACTGGACAGTGGGCAATATACCAGGGAGCACAACAGAACATAGCAATGTTAATAGTAGACCACAGGATACGACTGAGTCAAATGATAGGAACCATGATGTAATTCAATTTTTGCAAGAACGGACTCTAATACAGACTTGCTAAAATCTTATCTGCAATCTAGGAGAGGATTCAGTATCAGAAATGCCAACAATGTCTGTACTGTTACATCAGAAGGGACTGTCTCTACTATGGACTAAGAAAACATGTCTTCTTTAGAGGGTCAGTTATAGGAAAATGTTGGTAAAAATACTAATGTATTTTGCATTAGCAGAATGGATCGGGATTTATCCCAAATTGAACACTCTACAATACAGGTGTTGGATAAGAAGGTAAAAACATCACAGATATGAAAAAACAAATATATAAACCGAAGTCCATATTTTGTCCAGTCATCATTAACCCTTCTATCTTAGCATGTGAAAAAGCTGTTAGAAACCAAGCAGGTCAACTACTTAGAACTAAGAAGGATCCTGGTCAAATCTTTCACTGTAAGAGTGGCAGGCCCTTACAGAAATGGAGAACTGCCAGGATGTAATCTTTCAAGCAGCAAACGAAGGAGGAAATATTGTTCTCATGGATTGGACGCAATATAGAGAAGTGTTTCTTGGTCTACCTAGAGATCAGTGTAGTTACAGGAGACATCCAGCAGATCCTATCAGTATCTTTCATGGGAAATTGCTATAATTGTTAGAAAATGCACTGTTAATGTGTATAACTAAAAATGAATTTTATTATTTGTTTCCATCTGATCCTATCAGTCCAGCATTCTATACAGTTCCTACATTGCATGAGAATTTGAATGACCCTCCAGGATGCCCCATTGTCTTGGGGTTGACTCCCTAACGGACAACTTAAGTAACTTCCTAGACTTTTTTGTTAAAATGGAACTATCTTTTGTCCAGAGCCACCTCCGAGATACTATGGACTAATTGTCTACATTTGAAAATTTTGTGTGGTCACCTCATTATCTGTGGATTACCATATATGTAGAGGCCTTGTACACCTTTGTTAGGCATGAGGATAGCCTAAAAGTGTGTAAATACTTTCTAGATGCTAAACAAACTGACACGAAGATCCTCAAATAGTTCATTATTGCTGATCTGGAATTTGTTTTGCATCATAATTATTCTAAGTTTGAAAATTATTATTTACTATTATGGGGAACCACTGTGGGGTCATCAGCAGCCCCTACATATGTAAATCTGTTTTGGAGCCATTGGGAAGATCATGTAATTTTGAAGGAAGTTTCAACGCCATACATAGGCAAGATCAGATGCTATCATTTTATAGATGATGTTGTCTGTGTATAGAGAGGGGGGAATGACAGAACTGGAAGAAAACATTGATTGTTTAAACAATAATCAAGGCCACTGATTTTCAGTTTTTACAAGAAAACCCAGTAAAATTCCAGAATTTGGACTGCCTGCACGCCAGTAAAAACAAAGAATTTTCCAGAATTTGGCATAGTAGGTCAGATCAATAAATCTACAGAACTTGTTTTTTTCTTGTAATTGTTTCCTGTACTATTTTTAATTTACTTTAGCTAATTCTCTGTATATTAAGCCTTCTTTTATTCTAATTATTTATACACAAGGCTGAGACCAAATGGTATGTCAAGTGGGTACTGGGCAAGACCAGGATGGGGAGTGACGCCATTGACATGAAGCTAGTAGCACTAACACTAAATGAGCTAGCCGGACCACTTACAAAAATCTTTAACACATCCCTATGAACAGGAGTATTTCCAGACAAGTGGAAGGCAATGCACATCACGCCAGTCCACAAAAGTGGAGACCGAGCTTGCCTCTCTAACTATCGCCCATCTCGATTTTACCACCTCTCTCCAAAGCTCTGGAATGTGCAGTATCTGACCAACTTACTGAGCATTTAGAGAAATACAGCCTGCTAAGTACACAGCAGCACGGTTTCCGTAAACATCATTCCACCCAAACAGCCCTGATAGACTACACTACACAGATCTATGAGGCTCTGGATAATGGAAGGGCAGTAGGATCTATATTCATTGACTTCACCAAGACATTTGACACCGTTAACCACCAACTTCTACTACAGTGTTTCCTCTTCTTAGACCTTTCATCTAGCACTGTTACCTGGTTTGAAAGCTACCTCTCATGTAGAACACAATGTGTGAAGATCCTTAACATTCTCTCTGTGCCTAGGGAGGTCAGCCTTGGAGTCCCCCAAGGCTCCATACTGGGTCCACTCTTATTTAGTCTATGTACAAACTCACTACCTGTTGCCTGCCCAGCAAAAATTGTGCTTTATGCTGATGATGCGGTCATTTCTGCATCTGGTAGGGACATCACCACTATAACCACTGACCTACAGGCCAGTTTTAAATGGCTAAAATATTGGTTCTCCCATCATAAACTGTTACTCAACTACAAAAAAACCAAGTTTATGCTCTTCACGGTGCCACAAAACAGGAAAAAGCATGGGCTCCTACACATAACAAGTCAAAAAGGTGAGCTGCTAGAGCAGGTCAGCACCTTCAAATATCTTGGAGTATACCTTGATCACATGCTGTCCTTCACAGCACACATTGAACATGTGGTCAAAATAGCTAACACCAAACTGGGAGTTCTCTACCGACATAGACACTCCATGCCCCTGGAGGTTCTTAAACTGGTTACATGCAGCTCTGTGTTACCTACCATTGACTATGGTCTAGTGATCTATGGTGCTGGCTCTGACACTGCCCTGAAGAGGATCATAACCCTTCTCAACAAGGCCTGCCGCCTGGGCCTGGGTGCTGACTATCAGATGCATACTTGCACCTTGTATTCGGACACCGATTGGCTTCACCTCTATCACAGAATCAAATAACAGGCTTGTCATACTAACATACTAACATATAAAATGCCAGTAGAATAGGCCTAACGGTCTTTCGTGTCTGCTCGTTTGGTCAGCCCCCACCCTGGGAGCTGACCATGCTACCCCCCTCATCCTCTCTTGCTTCTCCCTTCCCAGTCCTGGATATTCCCACTGCACAGGACTTTGCATCCAGAACCCTTCCCCTATACCTGTCCCACCCCCTCTTGAACCCTTCCACCATCTCTGCCTCCACCAGCCCCCTGGGCAGCGCATTCCATGGCTCCACCACCCTCTCAGTGAAGTAGCACCTCCTCCTTTCTCTCCTGAATCTCCTCCTCCAGCTTCCACCCATGCCCTCTAGTTGCCCCCTCCTTCCTTTGGAGCACCTTGACTGCTCCTCCCCTATTTAACCCCTTTATGTACTTGAAGACCTCTATCATGTCCCCCCGGTCCCTTCTCTCTTCCAATGGGTACATATTTAGCTCTTCGAGCCTCTCCCCATAGGTCCTGTCTCCCAAGCCCCAGATCATTTTTATAATAATTATAATAATAATAATACTTTATTTGTTATGTGCCTTTCAGGCACCAAGGTGCAGTACAATAAAAAATAAAATCCAACAGATTCAGCTACATAATAAATACAATTCAATAAATAGTACATTCATAAGCTTTTTCCCAAAGGAAAGATTTAAGAGCCTGTTTAAAACTCCCCACAGTCGTGCACTCCCTAATCCGACAGGGTAGAGAATTCCAAAGGGAAGTGGCCGCAAACATAAACGCATGGGCCCCAGCAGATTTTAAAGTCACCCTTGGAATCTCTAGCAACCCCTCGTCGGCAGAGCAGAGTGGTCTGCCCTCCTCTGGACCCTCTCCAGGAGTTCAATGTCCCTCTTTAAGTGTGGCCTCCAAAACTGCATGCAGTACTTGAGGTGCGGCTTCACCAAGCAGTTATACAGGGGGAGTATCACTTCCCTCCTTCTGGAGGTGATCCCCCTAGCGATGCACCCCAGCATCCTGTTGGCCTTGGCTGCTGCCCTCCTACAAGTCTCAGAGTTGTTCATCTTGACATCCACCACCACCCCCAGGTCCCTCTCAGCCATTGAGACTTGTAGCATCCCCCCCCGGTGTACTCTTGGCCCGGGTTTCTGGCTCCCAGATCCAGTACCTTGCATTTCCCTGCATTAAACCTCAGCTTCCACTTTCTAGACCACCTTTCCAGAGCCTCCCGGTCCCCGTGTAGGGCCACTCTCCACTCCTCCCCATCCACAACGGCCCCCAGTTTTGAGTCATCTGCAAAGATAATTGGGGAAAAAAAGCATTGCTTGGTCTTATGCCTGAGTCCACCTCCAGACTATACAACTACACCCAACCAACTGTGAACAGCAGATGTGCTACCAAAGGAGTGTTCCTAGTGCCTTTTAAGCATACCACACTTGCACAATGATCCCTCTTCTACAGGGGCCCTAAATGGCTTAATGACCTACCTACTGAACTCCTTGGGTCCAGCAAAATCAGCCATTTCAAATCCAGACTCCGGAATCTGCTGGCACGTGAGACCACCTGCAACTGTTAGCCCTTATCAATGCCACTGGAGGACCTTCCACATTCCCCAGCACCCCATAGTGCCCTGAACAGCTCCCACTATCCCTTCTCTCACCCACCCCACCCATCCCCCACCAGACAATGCCTTCTTGGCTGCACACCCCCAACTTATATCGCCTTTGTCCTGGATCTGTCTAGATCCTCTAATTCCCTAAGTGGCAATTCCTCACTACCGCAGACAAGTGGTTGCTTTGCCATGCACTCTCTAATCGCTCTGCCTGTTTCTGCCCAATTACACTTAGAAACCTGTACATTGCACTTAGTAACCTGTATTTTTTGTTATGTAGCTACCAGCTGTTTCACCTTCGTATGTTTATTGTTGTCTAGTGTCACCCTTGTTCCTCTCTCTGTACAATGTTTTCACTGATGTAACTCAATGGCTTTGTATTGTGTCACCTGACTTGGAACCTTTATAAATGAGCCTCTGGCTCAAAGGTATTAATCTGAATCTTAAATAAATAAATAATAATAAAAAGCAAAACATTCTAAAAGAATCACAGTAGAATCATGGTAAAATCTGGAAATTAGACTAGCAATCAGTGATGCAATGCATGGAACTCCATGTCTTGAAAATGGAATTTCATTATTTTAATCATTATAAATCAGTGGCCTTGACCATAATAACTACAATTTAAAATGTACGTGTTGTGCGAGCCCTGACAAAGTAATCTATCTAGATGTCATCTTGGTAAGTGATGAACATGGTAAGTTCAAAAGTACAAGCTTCAGGAAGCCCACAGCTCTGAATAGATTACTCAGAGCAGATAGCTCTCATCCAGAGAACCTAATTCAATCAATCCTGTATGGCCAGCTTTTAAGATTGAGGGGAAATTGTTCAGACCCTGCAGAGTTTGAGCAATAGGCACTTAATTTAGAATGATCTTGGGGTTATCATCTCTGATGACCTCAAGGTAGGGAAACAGTGTGACAAGGCAGCAGAGGCCCCTCCTGGAGTACAGTGTACAGTTCTGCAGACCATACCTACGTAAGGACATAGACAGGGTAGAGAAGGTTCAGAGGAGGGCAACAAAGACAGTGCATGGATTGCATCACAAGTCCTATGAAGACAGGTTGAAGGAACTGAACATGTACTCCCTGGAGGAGAGGAGGGAGAGAGGGGATATGATAGAGACATACAAGTATCTTACAGGGAGGAACAGGGGCAGGAAAACACTATTTTTAAGCGAAAAAGATGTTCCAGGACTAGAGGGCATGGGATGAAGTTGGAGGAGGGCGATTCAGAGGAAACATGAGAAAGAATTTCTTCACAGAACGGTGGTGGACAAGTGGAACACCCTGCCAGAGGAAGTGGTGGGGGCTGAAACAATCACAGGATTTAAGAATACATGGGATAGACATAAAGGAATTCTAGAGGTCAGGGGTAAGGTGCAACAAACTTCTAGGGAAAACAAACTGAACTTACAAGCTCAAAAGGGCAGACTGGGTGGGCCATAGACCCTTATCTGCCGACACTGTCTATGTATCTATATAATGAAGTTTTAAAGAGAGAGGCTATGGTGAACGACTATTGGCAGATGCCATGGCAAAAGCAAAAGTGGTCAATAGACAGGAACTATTGGTACAGAAGACTCACACTACAGTAGAGCAGCAACCAGTTACATATATGACAAAGTATAACAGTATAGCTCAACAAATAGCTGACTTAATCCATAAAAACTGGGAGATATTGACAACAGAGGAAGGACTGGCAGGAATCATTGGGGATATCCTTTGTATTACTTTTCCAGAGGCCAGAATTTAAAAGATGGGCAGGCTCACATCAAATGCAAAAAACTACTAGCCATTACCTGAACCTGGCTACCTGTGAAACCATTGGGAATTTTTAGATGTGGAAATTGCAATATGCATAAATATGCTGTTCAAACACATTTCAGCATCCCACACAGACAATAAATGCAGAGGTCAGAGAATTCATTACTTGTACAACATCTTTTGTTGTACAGTAGAGTCCCATTTAACCGTACCCCGATTAACTGGAACTCCCTCTTCACCGAACCGTGATTGTGTCGCCTGTGAATTTGCAGACCAAGTACTATATTGTACATGTAAATTAATTCTAGTGCTTCCGCTTGTGTATGCTTGTTTCATTCAGCGCTCTTTTCATATCACAGCACAGCATTGCAGTACTGTACCTCTTCTTGCATGCGTTCTGTCACCTAACCCAGTATGTGTCACTTCGCATTTGCAGCAAGTAGGAGCAAGCATCAGCTGTTCATTTTTCATCGGCACTCTAAATCACTGTCACTGCACTGTCAGCTTGAAATTGGTATGCTTTCAACAAGCTACCATGCAGCAGCTTTTTAACCCCGCTGACCAAATAGAGAACTCATGTAAGCACTGTAAGAGGCTGTGGGATACAGATGGACTCAGACACAGGTGATATTCTTTAGTTGAATCTCAGCAACTGCTTTATTGAAGAATTCCAAAAATAAAAGTAATATACTGTATAACAAAATAAAAAGGCGGACTGTTTCATCAAAATTAAACATAAAACATGTTTAACAGGAAAAGCTCACAACATCACAGATTCCTTTCTACAGCAAGCAGAACATGTCAAACAAGTCTTCTGTTGAAGATTAACTAGAGCACTAGTTAAGGGTGTATACACTCCAACACCCTCAGCTACATCTGATCTCTCTCTGGAGATGCTAGCTATATATAGGCTAGAACAACCTCTGATTGGTTGAAATTTCTATCACTCAATTAAACAAATAAACTTTTGTACAAACTAAGCATTTGTGTTATTTAAAGCTTATAAACCAATCACTTTGATAATCTTATGATCATATAACAGTTATAAAGTTATTAATATTAATTTTAAGCTGCAAAACTTAGTGTTTGTAGGACAAGCCCCTTCCCTTTTTATCTCTTTTGTATAAAATTAACAACAGTATGGCCGGCCAGCTCCTAGGGAGAGGATTTACCAAGGAGGACTCTTAAAATATCCCTATATCTCTTATTTTGCCAGGTAATTAAGCATTTCTTTCAATTCCTTGTATTTTTCTCACTCCCTTGAATAATATGTTAAAGTTTACAATTACAAGGCTCATTGAATACAGGGCTGACTGAAAACAAAAGGAGAAAACAAAACACTGTGTTGTTTGCTGGACCGTGGCTGGTAGGGACACAGCTCAGCCACAGTCAGAAAAAGGACAAGTTTCACAAAAGTGCCTGGCAAAGAAGTGCTTTAGCGCTGAAAAGAATAGTGTGGCCTCTCAAAAGACGTTTTAGCGAGGAGGAATAGCACTGCAAGCATTAGCGGCATTTATGAGCTGCACGATAGTGCAGCTTTTTTAAAAACATTGCGAAGGAGCGCTTTAATAAAACACTAGACCTTCAGTTACATACAGCGTGTCCAATGCTGTTCTGGACAAGAGATATTACTTTTGAAGCCCTTTAGGGGCCATGATTACATTTAGACTTGGTTCATAGATATGATTTGCATTCTAGCAGGTCTACATGTTGCATATTATTTCTAGGCTTGCCAAATGAGGGAAAACAGAGACAACATAAGTAACAGACAATACAATAAAAATAAAAATTTGCATAGGTGGCCAGTCTATGCACATAGAGACATTAGAACAACCAAGACATATGAAAAGGGTTAGACACATGGGGGGGGGGCAAGTCTTGATACAATAGTCGAAACCTGCTAGATACAAAGTAGGGCTGGCCTGGCATTGTCCCACCAGACCCTTTGACAGTCTCCTCCCCACTCAGGACAAAAGAAGACACAGAATATCGGTGTTTTCTTTTATACAGTATCCCATACAAGTACAGATCTCTTATATGTAAGAGATGGAGCCAAGGCCCACCCACTCCTCAGGCTCCACCTCGGGGTCCCTATACACAATTCCCATTTTTATACGACAGTAAACATTATTCTTTGTTTACTTTTATAAAAAGAAGAATTTCCCCATTTTTTTTTTTAGTTTGCTTAACCATTTATTTTTCAATATACCCCGAGGTCTGTTGTATGAGATACAGCATGGTCATAGCCATACCTTGATAAATAGTCTGCATTTTTATGCTCAGTACCTTTTCGATGTTTTATTTTGAAGCAATATGGCTGTAATGTTAGGTACCATTGCATTATGCGAGGGTTCCAGTCCTTCATGACATTGAGCCAGCATAGAGGATTGTGGTCTGTCCATAGCTCAAACTCAGCTCCCCACAGATAGAATCGCAATGCCTCAATGGCCCAGCATATTGTCAAACATTCTTTCTCGATAGTGGAATATTTAGTTTCCCTCTCATGCAGTTTTCTACTAATGTATATTATAGGATGTTCTTCACCATCAATAATTTGTGACAACACTGCTCCTATGCGACAATTTGAGGCATCTGTTTGTAAAATAAAGGGTAGTGTGAAGTTTGGTGTATGTAAGAGTGGGGAAGAACATAGTATAGCTTTAATTGTTGAAAATGCTTCTTCACAGGTTGGGGTCCATGCCACCTTCTCAGGCTGACTTTTTTTGTCAGTTCAGTGAGAGGATTAGCTATTATAGAAAAATTTGGTATGAAATGTCTATAGTAGCTGGCAAGTCCTAGAAAGGATCTTACATCCTTTTTAGTTACTGGCCATGGGCTACTAGCTACGGCTTCGATTTTGGACTCAATAGGTTTCACTACGCCTCCACCTATCTGAAATCCTAAATATTCTGTTTCTTGCATGGCCAAGGAGCATTTGACTGGATTAATAGTTAGGCCTGCAGTGGTTATGGTCTTCAACACAGTGGCTAGGTGGCATAGATGTTCAGCCCACGTGTTACTGAAAATGACCACATCATCCATATAGGCTGTGCTAAATGTAGAGTGTGGTAAAAGAAGTTTGTCCATAAGCCTTTGAAAGGTTGCTGGGGCCCCATGGAGCCCAAATGGCATAGCAGTAAATTGAACAAGCCAATTGGGGTACTAAAGGCTGTTTTTTCTTTGTCATTGGGACTCAATGGAACTTGCCAGTATCCTTTGGTTAGGTCAAGGGTGGTGATGTACTGAGCTTTTCCCAGGCGGTCAAGGATATCGTCAATGCGTGGCATTGGGTAGCTATCAAATTTAGAAATGTCATTCAGTTTTCTAAAATCTAAGCAGATTCGGACCCCACCCTCTTTCTTCCTTACAATAACAATAGGGAAATTCCACTCACTGTGTGAGGGTTCAATGATACCCAATTGTTGCATCTTGTGTAGTTCCTTTTCTACTTCGCATCTTAATCGCTCAGGTATTCTGTAAGGCCTTTGTCTTACAGGTTCTTTTTGGGTAGTGTTTATTTTGTGTACTACATCTGCTACCCTCCCAGGCATCCCTGTAAAAAAACTAGCAAAAGGTTGTAACTTTGTGCGTAGTTCAGCTACTTGTTGACTAGTTAGCTGGGGATTTATGTTTAGGTCATTGATGCCACCTTTTGCTTCCAACCGCTGGTATACTAGGTCCAGCTCACTAGTAGGGGTTTCGGGGTGTATGTAGCCTACAAGAGCATCTTTTCTTTCCACCCATTTCTTCAGTAGATTAACATGGAATATGTTGTATTTCTTTTTTTTATCTGATAATTCGATTTGGTAAGTCACAGGTCCTGTTCATTTAGTTACTGTATACGGGCCCTGCCATTTCATATACAGTTTATTTTCTGATCATGGTAACAGTAATAATACTTTCTCTCCCTCCTGAAACTCTTTGGTTCCCGTCCCTTTGTCATAATGTACTTTCTGTACTCCCTGTTGTTTAGCATTAATCTGGTGAGCAATTCCTATGTATTTTTTTTGCTATCTTATCCCTAAGGTGGCAGATGTAATTATTAGGATCTTGGTCTTGAGATGCTTGCCCATCTTCCCACTTTTCTTTCATAAGATCTAATGGGCCTTGAGGGTTACGTCCATAGAGTAATTCAAATGGAGAAAACCCTGTAGAAGCTTGGGGTACCTCCCTGTATGCAAATATTAGGTAGGGTAGTAAAATATCCCATTTACAGCCTTCCTCTTGACAAAATTTTTGTAACATTTTTTTGAGCGTCTGGTTGAATCGTTCTACTGGACCGTCAGTCTGTGGGTGGTAAGGGGTGGTATGGATGGCAGTAATACCCAAGATATTATATAGCCTTTTTAATAAAGCGGAACAGAAATTGCTGCCTCTGTCAGTCAGGATTTCCTTTGGTATGCCTATCCTGCTGAAAAGTTTGCCAAGTTCCTCCGCTATTTTTGGGGCAGTGACATTGCGTAGGGGAATAGCCTCCGGATATTTAGTAGCATAGTCACACACTACCAATATATACTGATTCCCTTTTGTGCTTTTAGGGAGGGGACCTACCACATCCATGGCTATTCGCTCAAAAGGGGTTGTTATTAAAGGTAAGGGTAACAGGGGTACCTTATCCTTCTTTCCCAGTCTAGCCACCTTTTGACATTCTGCACAACTTTTACAGAATTCCGCTACCTGCTCGTGGATACCAGGCCAGAAGAACTGGTACAGCAGGCGGCTTAATGTGCGATCTCTGCCCAGGTGTCCAGCTAGGGGTATATTGTGGGCTAATTCTAGTAGCTGTTGTCTATACTCTTGAGGTACTAGTAACTGTTCTACCACCTCTCCACTTTTCAGATTCACACATTTCCTGTATAACAAACCATTAATCACTTTATATTTATCTGACCCTTCTTTACCATTAAACACCTGGGTAAAATAGTCCTTTAGACTAGTGTCCTGTTGTTGTGCAGTCTTGAAGTCTCTTGTTGGAACAACAGAGTCTATGTTTGCCTTGAATTCCCCTTTATTGTTTTGAATCCACTGCAATTTATCTTTTCTTTTCTGTGCCCTTGACTTCTTATTCTTTTTGGAATCCCCAAAAATATCATCAGAAAAGGGAAATACTTGTTCCAAATTTTCCTTAGTCTGGGATCTAGTAACTATTGCAGCAACATTATTAGTTATTAGGGTCTGAAAATCAGGATGGTCATGCCCAATAAGTATTGGTACCGGTAGATTAGGAACAGCACCTACCCGTATACTGTGTGTATGTCCTTGTATAGTTATTTCCAAGTCATAGAGAGGATAATGATGAGTGTCTCCATGTATACAGGTTACCCTAGTTGTCTGCAGCTTGTGTTTGGATGTTGAATTCAATAAAGCAGTTTGTATTAGGGTCTGTCTGCTCCCGGAGTCGAGGAGGCCATACACTGTATTATTTCCGATTTGGACTGGCAGCATATAATGTCCTCCGTTAGCTAAGACTAAATGTGTGGGCTCAGTCTTTCTTTTGGGGCAAAACCTTGCCACATGACCCTTTCCTCCACATTCATGGCAGATAATGTCTGGGTTATATCCCTCATGTGTCCTTGGAAACAGTTTTGTTCCTGTTGGTGGATTTGTCGGAGTAGGAGATGGAACAATTTGTCTGGGAACAGGAGGTTGATGAACATGTAGCATTGTTCCCTTAGGTTGTGTAGGTTGGGCTGCGATATAGTCCTCTGCAAGACGAATTGCCATATCTGAGGTCTCTGGTCAGTGCTCCTTCACCCACAGTTGGACATCTTGGGGTAAAATTTTAATAAACTGCTCCAAGACTATGGTTTCCAACATCTGGTCGAGTGTCCGAGTGGTGGGTTGTAGCCACTTGAGGCATAAGTCTTTCAGACGTATATAGGCATCCTGGGGGTTGTCTGCAGTCTGATACTTATAAGTCAGAAACCGCTGACAATAGGTCTCAGTATTTATGTCGTAACGTTTTAGAATTGCAGCTTTAACCTGGTCATAATTGTTTGCATGTGCAACCTCCACATGGCTATACGCAAGCTGGGCTTTTACGGTTAAATATGGTGCCAGATGAATTACCCACTGGTCTCTGGGCCATGCACATGCTGCAGCAACTCTTTCAAAAGTCATAATATAAGCTTCTACATCATCGCTGTCTGTTAGCTTCACCAATTTAATATCTTTATGACCTCCAGACAGTTGATCTGGCGGTCAATTGATGCCCAAAGCTTGTATGGCCCTTAGGGTATCAGTCCATCTGGCCTCATACTCCCTCTTGTCTCTTTCCCTCTGCTTCTCCATTTCTACCTGGTGCATACATAACCACCTCACCAGCTCATGGGTTTCAAGAGGGGGTATTTCCTCTCCTGGACCTCCTCCACTTGCTTGTGCTCCTGGTTCCTCTTCCATCTTAGAAACAGGTTTCTCTTCCTTTCTTCTCACAACAGGCTCCAGACCAGGCGGGAGAGGGAGTTGATATGCTGCTGTGATAGAGCGAGTAGCTATTCCAGGAAAGGTACCAGGATCCACCTTTTCTTCCTGCATATAGAGTCCACCAGAGTCTCGAACAGACTCTCCCAGTTATGTTTAACCAGTATCCCACTTCTGACACCAGTGTAAGATGCTGTGGGATACAGATGGACTTAGACACAGGTGATGTTCTTCAGTTGAATCTCAGCAGCTGCTTTATTAAAACACTCCGAAAATAAAAGTAATATATAACAAAATGAAAAGGCAGACTGTTTCGTCAAAATTAAACATAAAACATGTTTAACAGGAAAAGCTCACAACATCACAGATTCCTTTCTACAGCAAGCAGAACAGGTCAAACGAGTCTTCTGTTGAAGATTAACTAGAGCACTAGTTAAGGGTGTATACACTCCAACACCCTCAGCTACATCTGATCTCCCTCTGGAGATGCTAGCTATATATAGGCTAGAACAACCTCTGATTGGTTGAAATTTCTATCACTCAATTAAACAAATAAACTTTTGTACAAACTAAGCATTTGTGTTATTTAAAGCTTATAAACCAATCACTTTGATAATCTTATGATCATATAACAGTTATAAAGTTATTAATATTAATTTTAAGCTGCAAAACTTAGTGTTTGTAGGACAAGCCCCTCCCCTTTTTATCTCTTTTGTATAAAATTAACAACAGTATGGCTGGCCAGCTCCTAGGGAGAGGATTTACCAGGGAGGACTCTTAAAATATCCCTATATCTCTTATTATGCCAGGTAATTAAGCATTTCTTTTAATTCCTTGTATTTTTCTCACTCCCTTGAATAATATGCTAAAGTTTACAATTACAAGGCTGACTAAATACAGGGCTGACTGAATACAGAAGGAGAAAACAAAACGCTGTGTTGTTTGCTGGGCTGTGGCTGGTAGGGACATAGCTCAGCCACAGTCAGAAAAGGGGCAAGTTTCACAAAAGTGCCTGGCAAAGAAGTGCTTTAGTGCTGAAAAGAATAGTGTGGCCTCTTAAAAGACATTTTAGCGAGGAGGAATAGCACTGCAAGCATTCGCGGCGTTCACAAGCTGCACAATAGTGCGCACATTCATGCAGCTCATTTAAAAACGTCACAAAGGAGCGCTTTAATAAAACGCTAGATCTTCAGTTACATACAACGTGTCCAACGCTGTTCTGGACAAGGGATATTACTTTTGAAGCCCTTTAGGGGCGAAAGGAGCATTTTTAACCTTTCTTAATGTTCTGGCCATCTTAAAGGGGCCATGATTACATTTAGACTTGGTTCATAGATATAATTTGCATTCTAGCAGGTCTACATGTTGCATATTATTTCTAGGCTTGCCAAATGAGGGAAAACAGAGACAACATAAGTAACAGACAATGCAATAAAAATAAAAATTCGCATAGGTGGCCAGTCTATGCACATAAAGACATTAGAACAACCAAGACATATGAAAAGGGTTAGACACACGGGGGCAAGTCTTGATACAATAGTCGAAACCTGCTAGATACAAAGTAGGGCTGGCCTGGCATTGTCCCACCAGACCCTTTGACAAGCACAAGCACAAGCAAGGCAAATAAAAAGAAAAAGGTAAAGCATCTTTCAGCACTATTAAGCACTTCCCATTTGCCAGGTTGTCAGCTTCAATCTGCAGCGATCTGATAGCCTGCTCCTGTGATCTTACTGTGGCCGAGAGCTCTGCTATAGCTGTGACATGCCCTGCCACTTTTCTTTCTGTTTGAAAAATATGAACATCCAGTTGGTGTATTGCGAGTGTGGTATTGTTGGAGGTGAGGGTCAACTCCCACATTTGTTTAATTAATGCGAAGAACTTTTCTCCGATGGTGACAGAGTCCATGTTACCATGCGTGAGAGCCACCGTGCAGTTGGAGGACATGTACCGCTCACCTCACTGTGCACCTAACCCTCGATCATCTGAGCCTTATATTTTTTGATTTTATTGCAGCGGAAGGTTAGTCATTTTAGATTCTGCTATTTTGGCCACCTATGTCGGTCTGTAAATTCAGTCTCGGGTGCAAATAAAATCCCCAGTGGTGAGCATTAGGGAGTTAGGCTGCCATCTTGCTTCATAATAAATACTGTACAAAATAAAACTAAAATAAAAAGCATACAGTATTTCAGAACGTATCCAACAAACAAGAATAACAGAGTTTTACACTGCGTGTCACTCGCATAGGTATTCTGCCCATTTTATGCACGCATGTATTCTGCCCATTATATGTGAGTCCCATGAAAATTTTTAGTTCATTCCATTTTAACAAACTCCCATTTATCCGAACTGGAAACATGTCGCTGAACAGATTTGGATAAATGGGACTGTATTGTATATGTAATTGGGTGTAATTGTGGCCTACTCTGTCTGGGCAGGACACATAGGCAACTTAAGATTTGCCTGCAGGAGCATGTTAGATCTATCACAAACACAAAACAAGATACACCATTGGGTGTACATTTTAAGGAGAAACATAACTCTGACCCATTCTGACCCATCCTGTTTGAAATTCATAGGTCCAGAATAGGTACCCTCACCAGCCTTGGGGGTGGGGAGAAATAGATTGAACATGTTGTTGAAAAAGAGGGTAGATGTATTTACTTGCTGAGGGCCATGAAATCATTCAGTTTGAATGATGAGTTAGATTGGAATCCGTTTTTGTGATAAGCATTGGTTTAGTTCCAGACTGAAAAAAGTAGGAATTTTAAATTATCTGAATTTAATAATATGATTTTATTTTGGATTTTGGATGGATTCTGTGAAAATTTGCTCTATCTGCTCTCACTTCTTTCCCTCCAAGCCAGCTCTGGCATAGCCGTTCCATGAGACCTGGTTTATCTCTCTCTCTCTCTAATTTTACTAGTCAATATATTTTTTTCACTCCCAGTCATTAATTTTTTCAACCACTGGAGATATTACTTTGAATGAATTCAATATTAAGCCTACATTATAAGGGTATAGATACAGATTTAGCAAATAATTAATGTCTCTATGGAACTCTTTGTCCATTGATGTATAACAGGACCCCTTTAAAATATATCATGTTCACAAATCAGAAAGTAAATGAAAAAAATTGTGAATTGTACTACATTTTGAAAATGAGGATAGGTAATAGAATAGTAGCTCATGGTGGAGAGTGATAACATCCCACCTCAGGTGGTTGGGCCCGAGGCCATTGGCCGAGGGCGTCCAACACCCGAGAAGGGATGTTATCCCAGCATAACACCCACCCTGGAGGGCATTATTCCTATTATACAATGGCTTATGAGTTAAAGAGAACAAAAAAAGATGAAAAAGTTGCTTTGAAACCATATATTTTAGTGTTTTTTCCAAAGCGTAGGTTTACTCTTCAAAGAAATAGTGCCTATTCTTTTTGTCCAGCAGGTGGAGCTGCTGTATTGTAACTGTGGCTCACACTGCCGAGTCCCCATATAAGCGTTTGTGTGTTGTCTCCTCTGTCAGCTCAAATTTAAATGATTCTCTGTGCCCCCGACCGTGTCGTTTTGTTTAAAATGATTCTATCTGTCCCAACGAACTGTGTGATTTTTATATTTTATTGTAGCTCTGTCACTTTCTTCCCATCATGTGGCCAGGTCAGTAGTTTCTTGTTCCCCAGCTCCTGCTCTGCTTGACTCATGGACGGGTCCTATCAGAGTGCAAAAAAGAAGTGGTAAGGGATGAAAACACAGTTGAGAGGTGTAGCAGAGGTAATTTTAAAATATTGAGAGAACTGATAGGCTTGACGAGTCAGCGAATGTACAGCGCGGCAGTTGTTACAGTGTCACATCGCAATGCTCAGTGTGGGGTCAGAATGTTTTTTTCGTTTGTACCCTGCTGTTCTTGGTTGCGTTGTGCTTGCTTCTCCAGGTACACTAAATTCTTTTTTGTTATGGTGCCGGGAGAAGAACAAGTTGAAGAAAGAAATTGAAGTTCTGTTAAATTAACGGGAGCACTGTGTTACGCACTCAGTGTGTTTGCACCAGGAGATTAGTGGGAGCGGTGACGGAGATGGCAGGGACAGATGCGAGTAGATTTTTTTTTTAAGTTTAATGTGGTCATGACTCTGGTGGGACTATAACCGGGATGTTATTCTGGGATAACATCCCGGTTCCAGTCCCAGTCTGACCAATCAGGGACCAGGATTCTCTGCTGCCATTGTATAATGATATAATATTGTGCTTAACTTTAAACTGTTATGAAAATTTATATTGTGTCTGTCATATTGTGCCTTCTTGTGTGTATATATATATATATATATATATATATATATATATATATATAATAGTGGCGCGTCATGCCACTATAGTTAGGGTTCAGCGATCACTTCTATGTTAAACTCAAACATTTGCGCATTAATAACTTTGGACCCATTCAGCGGATTTGCCTGAAGTTTGGTATGTGCAGTGGGGCATGGCTGATCTCTTGATTTGCCCAATTGTGTTTCAGTCAGACATACGGTCTTTGCGTATGAAAACGCTGAAAAATGCAAAATTATCCATTTTTGGAGGCAGCTTTTGGAATTTTGAACATGGCCCTGCACGGCCATTATATGGTATGCCACTCTACAAGATGGCTCAATTGAAAGAGCTTTGGTGGCCAAACATGCCGCTTTTTGTTTGGTGAAAAAATATTAAGGCATTCATAAGTTATGCCACTTTTAATTTCCCATTATAAGTCAATGGGAAAATTTATATGTATGTTTTGCGAACAAAGAATGGGGTTCTGGCCATCTCGTCCCGCCTGGCAATCAAAGAATTTGCAGCCTCACGGTTCAAGAATCTTTGACCCCGAGAATTTTAAAAATTCTTTGATTGTGAGGTCCGCCATCTTGTTTTCAATTTTCCGATCAGAAAAACACAAATATCTTGGCTCACGGGTCACTTCTGAAGTAAAACTTGGATAGGTTTTACTCAGGGGACTCCGATCTATCGAGCCATGTCTTTGGTTTCATCCAAATTAGTCAAAAAATAGAGTTCTGCACTTTTAAAATCTTAATTTGTGGCTCGCTAACGATCTTTGATTGCGAGCCTGCAAATTCTTTGATCGCGAGATTCTTCGATCGCGATCGTGCATCGCGTGCGAGGGACAAGATGGACAGATTTAAGAATAGATTTTCTCAGCCCGGGGTGCCCTAGAAAGTTAAATGAGGGTGGGTTTTGCTCAGGGGTTTTGTTCTGCCCCATCTGAATAAAAGGTTAGTTTTCATTCCTGGTAAGTTTGCTTTCATCATGATAAAATAGATTACTTATCTTCAGAGCTCGGTATTATGCCCTGTTTATTTTAATATTGTTTTTTTATTCCTTGCAGTTTACTGAGTCTGTATTAAATTATTATTATTGTTGATAGTCCATGGTAAGTCTAGCTGCCCTCGATCATGAGAAATAGATAAGCATTCGTATTTTCGGTCTAGTGGTTCTTCATTTCCAGCAGTTGATTAGCATTCTTCCCCAGTTGGTAATTACATAGCCTTATTTTCCTCATTTCCACGGTTAGCCGCTGACTGTGTGTATTATGAGCACTGATGCAAAGAGGCACTCAGAAATAATTTCAGAGTGCCTCTTGCATTAGCGCTTGTACACACACAGTCGGTGGCTGGCTGTGGAGGTGAGAGGTGGATCTGTGCCAGTCGCCGGCTGGGGAAGGGTGGGGGTGCTGGGTGGGCTGGCAAGGCTTGGTTGAGGGGGTAGGGAGCCACTAGACTACCAGGAAACTGCAGATGCTTATCTATTTTATTATGATGGGGGGCCACTAGACTACCAGGGATATGAATAATATTAATAATTTAATACAGATCGGGGGGGCACTAGACTACCAGGGATATATAAAAACAATATTAATAAAATACACATTGGGGGGCCACTAGACTACCAGGGATGCAGAGATCATTATCTGTTTTATCATGATCGGGGCTAGACTACCAGTGATATTGAAAACATAATTTGTTTTATTGAGAGGTTAGAGAACAAAGTTTCAAACCCACCACTTACCTTTATTTTGGCTGAGAAAATAGATTTTTAAATCTGCCATCTCGCCCCTCTCTCTTGTTCTCAAGCGAGCAATTTTTGATCGCGAGCCTGCAAATTCTTTGATCGCGAGATTTTTTGATCGCGATCGTGCATTGCGAGTGAGGGACGAGATGGCCAGACTAAAAAAATCAATTTTCTCAGCCTAGGGGTGTCCTAGGAAGATAAATGACGATGGGTTTTACTCAGGGGGCTTCATTCTGACGCACCATGGTGGTGGTTTACCACAATTTTTTAAATTTTTTTAAATTAGAAAAGTTTCTATTCTTTGGTCATGACCCTGCAAATTCTTTGATCGCGATCATGCATCGTGAGCGAGGGATGAGATAGGCAGATAAAAAATCAATTTTCTCAGCCCAGGGGTGTCCTAGGAAGACAAATGAGGGTGGGTTTTACTGAGGGGGCTTCGTTCTGATGAACCATGGTGGTGGTTTACTGCAATTCTTGGAATTTTTTAAATTAGAACAGTTTTATTCTTTGGTCATGACCCTGCAAATTCTTTGATCGAGATCCTGCAAATTCTTTGATCGTGAGATTTCTTTGATCGCTCATCTTTGATTGCCGGGGGTGGGGGACAAGATGGCCAGATTTTTATAATGGAACAGATAGGGAAATGTTACCAATCTTTAAGACTGAATATCTCAGAAACGGTTTGGTCTATTTACTTGAAATTTGGAGGGTGTTTACAGCATGTCCTATAGATGTGAATTATGGTGTTTACGTGTCAGAGAAAAATTGTTTTGCAGAGATATTGCAAGATGCACTTTACATGTTGCAGAGAGTGTTTTGGATTGTGCTGGTGGCTTGAAATTGATAGGGTGCCTAGCCTTAGTGTTGTGGATGTAGTTTTCAGTTGTTGTGTGTTAAATGTCAACAAGTGTGGAACTGTGCCACTCTGACAAATGAAAATTTCAAATTTTGACATGTTATATCTCGGACACGGCTTGGTCTTTTTACTTGAAATTTGGAGGGTGTTAATGGCATGTCCTGTAGATGTCAATAGTGGTGTTTATATGTCAGACTATATATTTTTTGTGAAGATATTGTGTGGGGATCTGGCCAGGAACATCGCGGACAGAATATCGTGGAGATAACATCGTGGAAGGAATAATGCAGGACACATCAGCGCAGTGGAGAAAATACAGCATGGTTACACCATCGTCCCTGATGAATGATGAGCACCACACCATTGCGGTGCATGCATGGGGTGTGGGACAGAGAAGAATGGAGCAGTGGAGTAGGGGCCACCAGGACAGAGGTACGGATTTGGGAACAGAGCATGCTGTGAGCCGAATGGTCATCCATGCGTGGACTGGGCTGGGATGGAGAGGAACAGAGCTGTGCCACAGGAGCCACCAGGGTGATGAAATAGGACTGAGTAACAGTGTAGACCAGCAGGAGGGGGCCATGGGCACAAGACACATCGTGAGGGAAACATTGGCTGGGTTATGATGAGCACCTGAATGTCTGCCTCTGCTGGAGGGTGGAACACTGTCGGGGGGATGGGCCACCGGGGTGCAGGGTTGGTGTGGTCTGGCAATCTGGGGTGGGGTCCAAAGTACTGGACATGGCCACTTGGATGGGGGCTGCGACTACTGGCCAAAGGGGGGTGCATTCCACTGGGCAGGTGGGTCATGGTGATGTTTGGCACTGGAGGCATTGTTGCCTGCATGGGACACTACATGCGATGTGTACTCCCGTGACTATGTTGTATGCCAACATTGTGGGCAGCATTGTTTTGCCCGCGTTGCACTGTCTGGCAATGTTTTTGTCCATGACGTTCCTGGCCGGATCCATTGTGTGGCACAGTTTACGTTTTGTGGACAGTGTTTTCTATTGCTTTACTAGATTAACATTTGTTTGGTGGGTGGCCTTGCTGTTGTCAATGTACTTTTTAGTCATTGGGTGTGTAATGTGGCCCGACACTTACAAGTTGGTGGGAAGCGGCGTGACCAGGGGCTAACGCTCCCACCAACATGCACAACTTTCTACTTTTCTATTCTTTCTTAAAAGTAAGGAAATTCTATGCAAAAAACTTTGTTAATGCATCAGTTAGGGTTCTTTAGTGACAAAAGTGAGAAATTCACCATTAGGGTTCCCACCCGTTGAACCCCACCCACCCGCCCCCACCAACAGGCATCAAGGTGTGTGTTGGGGTCATTGGCCCTAACTCTCACCCAATTCTTCTACACTGCACCACCTCAGCTTGTTTACACATGGGATGGGGTGAGAGTTAGGCCAACAACCCCAACACACACCCCAATGCTTGTTGGTGGGGGTGGGGTTCAATGGGTGGGAACCCTAATGGCGAATTTCCTCACTTTTTTCGCTGTAGAAGAACCCTAACTGATGCATTAACAAAGTTTATTGCATAGAATATATATATATATATATATATATATATATATATATATATATATATATATATATATATATATATATATATATATGCATGTAGTTACTTTGAATGCTGTTAACAGCATAGAAGATTCTGGCCAAGTGTATTCTGAAGATAATGTGATTTGTCATGGTAGAAATTTATTGTTTGTGGCTAAGGTTGATGTACTCTTTGTATGGTGGAAATTTACTATGAGAAAATTTGTAAAACAATATAGTCTTTGAATAATGGAATTTTTCTATGATGAAGTGTGTAACTGAGGCAAGTGATCTTGGCAGTTTTAAAGAAAAATGTGGTTAGCTTGTTTTGTGGATTGTACCAGACCATTACCAGACCAGAAGTAACTGGAAAGGGAAGGGGGCAGATGTGTTCCAGTACAGTAGCTCCTTCTTGTTGTTTTTACATGGTTTCTTGTGGATTTTACTTGGTAGGCTATGTCTTTTCTTTCTTACTACTTCTAAGGGGCTAGCAGGGTATTGTTTTTGGGGCTGTTGAAAGTTTGAAAACTGTTTTTGGTGGCTATAAGTGGGCTCATTTGTTTGACGTTTCACTGTGTAGCAGGCTGTGTTTGTGGAGGCCTATTTCTTCTGATTTAAAACCTATTTGGTGGGATTTAATTGGGGCGGTTTCTTTGAATTGGAGACCTATATCTGTTACTTTCAAGCCTATTTTGGTGTGTTGCTAGTGAAGCTGTTTGAATTGGAGACCTATTTCCTTTGGTAGCAAACCTATTTTGGGGGGCTTTGAGTGGAATTTTGATTTCTTTTTGCTGGCTTCACTAGCTGCAAAGTTTAGTGCATAGTGGGGGAAGGGTGCTAATGGTCTGGCCAGGTCTCACTCGGCTAATTAACTGGAGGCAGAGCTGAATCAGGTTTGTGGTGTCAGTCGCTTTGGCTTCTCAGAAGTAACTGGAAGGGGAAGGGGGAAGATATGTTCCAGTATAGTAGCTCCTTCTTGTTGTTTTTACATGGTTTCTTGTGGATTTTACTTGGTAGATTATTTATTTTTTTTCTTACTACTTCTAAGGGGCTAGCAGGTTATTGTTTTTGGGGCTGTTGGAAGTTTGAAAACTGTTTTTGGTGGCTATAAGTGGGCTCATTTGTTTGATGTTTCAATGTGTAGCAGGCTGCATTTGTGGAGGCCTATTTCTTCTGATTTAAAATCTATTTGGTGGGATTTAATTGGGGCAGTTTCTTTGGTTGCAGTGCTTGGAGGGGCTGATACACCCAGAGAGAGAGTTGGGTGTAGGCCCTAATCCCACCCTCCCCACCCTCCTCCCCAGAGCTCGCTCATTTACAGGGGAATACCTGCCCTGCAATTGGAGGAAAAGGTTTCAGGTGCAACTCATGTAGCTCTAGCCACTGGGAGTTGGGTTTAAAGGCTGGGAGAAAGGAGTTTAGGTCGTTGCTCACTTCCCTTATAAGTTTACTGTGTTGTACTGCACCTGTAACAGGGGTACCTGTTTACTGTGGGACTGTATCTAGGATTAGTGGGTGACCTGATTAGTGGGTAGGGGTGTATCTTGGACTAGTGGGGAACCTGGAGGATCACCCAAGGAAACCTACTTGGAGGGGGATGGGACCACATGTCATTAGGGCTGGCATCTTTGGGAGGGTGGTGGGGTGCACAGGGTGTGGGCAGCCATGATACTGGACTGGGCTTGGAAGTTCGGTGGTTGCCCAGTGTGCTACCAGCTGGCACAGCTTAGGAAGGAGGTTGAGAGGATTAGGAGACAGCTGGGGGAAGGGGGAGGTATGGCTGGGGAATAGGGCAGGGACTCTCCCATGGGGTTGCACCAAGCACTAGGGGCAGGGTCATAGGGAAAGGAGTGCAGGAGAGTACTCTGGGATCACATAGGAACCCTGGAAGATGGGTCTCAAAAGGAGGATACTACCAAGGAAGCAGGCAGGTAACTGGGGACCCTCACAGATGGGGGCCAAAGGGAGGACATTCTCAGGGAAGTAGGCAGATGGCTGGGGCTGAACAGTAGGAAGCAATAAGGGGAGGTGGATGGGACTTTAAGTTCAGTAACTGCTTCAATTCTCTTCTTCTGCTTCAGGATGAGGGGGTGATGTAGCCATGACAGGGGCGGTTAGAGATGGAAAGGGAGTAGGGGGCAGGAGGTGGGGGCCGGATAGCAGGAGGAACAGGGGGGAACTTGGAATGCAGGAAAACAAGGGGAGCAGGGGATCAGAGCAGGAGAAGGAGGGGGTAGAGGGAGGAAAGCACAAGGAGAAGGACCAGTTGGGAGGAAAGGGCAAGGAGAAGGACCAGAAGTACAAGGAGGATACAGTAAAGGGAGCTGAGGGTTTAGGTCAGGGGAGCACAACAGGCAAGGAAGGGCTGAACAGAGATGGGAAGGAAGGGAGGATGAGCCAGGCTAGTTTAGCAGATGGGGGGGAAGAACCAGTCGCAAGCAGTAATGGTGGGGGTAGCAAGGTACAGAAGGATGCTCAGGAGGATGAGAGGCATAGGACCGGAGGGGAGGGGGTGGCTAGGGTAAATAAGTAGGTGATGGCAGGTGGCACCCAGATAGGGGGGAAGAGCAAGGAGCCGGCTTGGGGGAGGGGCTGGTAGAAAGGATGAGGGACATGGAAGGGGGGATGGAGGAAAAGGGACAGCCAGAGTGCTCCTGTTGGGTGAGTCCATGATCAGTGGGAATCAAATGGGATAGGGAGGGAGAAGCCTGCCTGGTTAGAACAAAATGCTTCCCTGGACTAATGGTGCACAGGGCCAAGCATGAGGTATATCAGCTGGCAAAGGATTGTATAGGTTCCCCTGACATACTGGTCCACCTGGGTACCAATGATATTGAGGGGAATAGTGAGCTAGAGATACAGGCAAGGTTCAGGGAGCTTGCCAGGGACTGTCATGATATAGGATGCGCAATTTTCTTCTCGGAAATCCTGCCAGTGCCAAGAGCTAGTGGGGAACACAAGAGGAAGATCAGGGTGATAAACCAGTGGCTTAGGGAGTGGTGTGGGGCTAGAAGGTATGGGTTGATGGGGGATTGGGGGAAGACCTGGGAGAATAAAGGGCTGTATGCTAGAGATAGGCTCCATCTCTATTCAGAGGGGAAGGAACTCCTTAAGTTGAAAATAGAGAGGTCCATTGGTGAAAGGTGGGGTTTAAACTTGTGAAGCGGGGAGAGATGGGAGAAAAGGCTGTCAAGGGGGTCCGATAAAGGAGGGACTCTGTCTTCACCCCTCTGGGGAGCTGGAGGAATGCAGAAAAAGGCCGACTGGTAAGGTGCAGACCAGGGGAAGACAGAATCCCCATGGGAACATGAGCAGGGGGAAATGGAAGTATAGGGAAAGGGTGGAAGGTAGTCTTGCTAAATGCCAGGAGCTTGGGCAATAAAATGCCTGAGCTCCAGGCGATGCTAACTGAGGGAGAGATGGATGTGGCAGTGGTCACTGAGACCTGGGCCACTGCATGGCATGACTGGGACCTGAACCTGGAGGGTTGCACGATGTTCAGGAAGGACGGGGGAGGAAGGGAGGAGGGGTAGCAATAATAGTCAAAAACTGCATTGCCATAGGAGGAGTGGAGGAGGCAGAGGGAACTGTGGAGGTGATTTGGGTCACCTTGATAACAAGGGGGGGCAAGAGAGTAAAAATAGGAGTGGTGTATAGACCCCCTGTGCTGGCGGAGGAGATGGAGGAGAGTCTGGTGGCAGATGTTGGGAGACACTGCAGATTGGGAAGGGTGGTGGTGTTGGGGGACTTAAACATGCCAGGAACAGACTGGGAGACTATGACATCCTCGGTGGCCAGGAAACAGAGGTTGTTGAATGTCTTTCAGGACGCGTTCCTAACTCAGCAGGTGGGGGAACTGACCAGGGAGGAGCCGATACTGGATGTGGTCCTGGCAGACAGTGACCAGATTGGGGGTCCGGAGGTAGGGGATCGTTGGTGGGGAGCGACCATGCCACGGTCTGGTTCTACCTGAACCTAGGAGGGGTAGAAGGCTTCACAAAGATGGAGGTAACTGACTTCAGTGGGGCGTATTTCAAGGAAATGGGAAGGATCCTTAAGGAGCACTTGGATGGGATTGGGCCAGACGTGGACGCTGACAGTAGGTAGGAAATCATCAGGAGGGGGGTGCAGGATGCTACCAGCACCTGTGCAAGAGTTAGACGAAAATGCGGTAGGGCCCAAAAACCCTGCTGGTGGACCAGGGAGGTTCAGGAGGTGGTGAGGGGAAAGAAGGCAGCCTATAGGCAATTCAAGTGCTCAAGGAGTGAAAGGGACCGAGGAGAGAACGAGCTGATGGCCAGAAGGACCACTATGGTGGGGAGGGCGGCTAAGGCAGGGAAGGAGCAGAACCTGGCCAGGGAAATTAGGAGAGGGAACAAGGGGTTCTTCAGATACATTGGGGAAAAACGAAGGGTGAAGGGGCAGATTAGCAGGATTAAAACAGGGGAGGGATGGGCACAAGACCCGGGGGAGCAGGCTGAAATACTAATTGAGTACTTTGCCTCAGTTTTCACCAATGAAAACGGGGGGGCTGCATCATACATGGGAGGAGACGGTGAAACTGAGGAGGGGGGACCCTTGCCAATCGACGGGTCTGGGGGGGGCATCACTGGTAGGTAGGGGGAAGGCAAAGCAGGGGTTAAGGTAGCGGAGGTGGAAATCACGGCAGAGAGAGTGAGGGAAGTCCTCAGGTCCCTTAAGATGGAGAAAGCACCAGGGCCGGATAAATTACATCCCAGAGTGCTGAAGGAACTGGTAGATGTCCTCGCGAAACCCCTGGTGGAGCTCTTCAGCATCTCTCTGAGGACAGGGTGGGCGCCCCAGGACTGGAAGGTGGTGCATATAGTGCCTATCCACAAGGGGGGATCAAGGGAGGTGGCAGGGAACTACAGGCCCGTCAGTCTGACATCGGTGGTGGGCAAGGTGATGGAGGGCATTGTCAAGGAGAGACTAGTGGGGGACCTGGAAAAGTTGGGGTGCCTGGACGATAGACAGCATGGATTCATCCCGGGAAAATCGTGTCAGATAAACCTTGTGGAGTTCTATGACTGGGTGATGAGTGCCTTGAACCTGGGTAGACCAGTGGACGTCCTCTTTCTTGACTTCAGCAAGGCATTTGACTCTGTTCCTCATGGGGGCCTGTTGGATAAGCTGGGAGAAATGGTGGTGGGGAACCAGATGATCAGGTGGATAGGCTATAGGCTCCAGGACTGGACCCAGAGGGTTGTGGTTGGCGGGATAGTCTCATCCCCAAGGAGGGTCATTAGTGGAGTCCCTCAGGGATCAGTTCTTGGGCCCCTCCTGTTCAACGCCTACATCTCTGACATAAGGAAGGGTATCAGGAGTGAGATGAGTCTCTTTCGGATGACTCAAAACTGGGGCGGTGGTGGATGGGGAGGAGGGGAGAGTGGCCCTACAGGGGGACCTGGAGACTCTGGAAAGGTGGTCTAGAAAGTGGAAGCTGAGGTTCAATTCAGGCGAATGCAAGGTACTGCACCTGGGAGCCAGAAACCCAGGCCAAGTGTACACCCGGGGGGGGGGGATGCTACAAGTTTTGATGGCTGAGAGGGACCTGGGGGTGGTGGTGGATGTCAACATGAACAACTCGGAGACTTGTAGGAGGGCAGCAGCAAAGGCCAACAGGATGCTTGGATGCATCACTAGGGGGACCACCACCAGATGGAGGGAAGTGATACTCCCACTGTATAACTGCTTGGTGAGGCCGCACCTCGAGTACTATGTGCAGTTTTGGAGGCCACATTTAAAGAGGGACATTGAACTCCTGGAGAGGGTCCAGAGGAGGGCAACCAAAATGATTTGGGGCTTGGGGGATAGGACCTATGGGGAGAGGCTCGAAGAGCTAAATATGTACACATTAGAAGAGAGAAGGGTCCGGGGGGACATGATAGAGGTCTTTAGGTACATGAAGGGGGTAAATAGGGGAGGAGCAGTCAGGGTGCTCTGAAGGAAGGAGGGGGGCAACTAGAGGGCATGGGTGGAAACCGGGGGGGGGATTCAAGGGAGAAAGGAGGAGGTGCTACTTCACTGAGAGGGTGGTGGAGCCATGGAATGTGCTTCCCAGGGAGCTGGTGGAGGCAGAGACGGTGGAGGGGTTCAAGAGGGGGTGGGACAGGTACAGGGGAAGGGTTCTGGATGCAAAAACCAGTGCAGTGAGAATATCCAGGACTGGGAAGGGAGAAGCCAGAGAGGGAGAGGGGGCAGCAAGTTCAGCTCCCAGGATGGGGGCTGACCAAACGAGCAGACACGAAAGACCATCAGGCCTATTCTGCTGGCATTTTAGATGTTAGTATTCAGCTATAACAACACCTGCAGCTGTGACTCTGACAGTTTTTGATAAAAATAGTTCAGCTAGGGGGAAAAAGAATATAAATGTCTGCCTGGATCTTAGTTTAGGGGAGCTCCAGAGAATGTGTAAGAGATAGCAAATGGCGACAATTGATGCTCTCCCCATTATGCCTCAACTTTACTTATAAACCTACTTTATCGTCACCCCCTGGGTGTCCTCCCACCATCAATTTACCCTGCGCTCCCAGATCACATCACATCTTGCGACAGGCTGCTAACAAATATTCCTACCTCCACTATCACAGCTGAATCGGACCATGCCCACGTCTACCACACTCTATCCACCAGCCCTGGGCTAATCCCAGCTACCTTCCGAATCAGCCTCCTAGTCCTTCTACCACAAACCTGGAGACCAAAAGCTGACGTAGCCGCACATTATACCACCTCCAGAAAACTTCAGTGGATAGCTCATCACACCAAACTAATGGTCACCCTGCTACTTCTCCTTGCAGGGGATATCGAACTTAACCCAGGACCAACCCATCCCCATGCCCAAAACCTTTCTGTCCCACTCCAAATCCCCTCGGGCCTCAAACTAATACACATAAATATATGCAGTCTCTTGCGCAAAATAACCTTGCTACAAGCCCTCGCCGTGTCTCTCAGCCCAGACATTCTTATCATCTCCGAAACCTGGCTAAAATCTCATAACACCAACGCAGAATTTGCCATACCCGGCTACACACTTCTCCGCCATGACCGGGTCGGCAGAAAAGGAGGCGGCATAGCTATGTACATCGCCTCCACCATCAAATTCACCACGGTTGCCCTATCTCATCATTGGCCGGACTCCATTAATGCCTTAATGGTAAAACCCCATCCCCACTCAATCCCAATCTACATAGCAGGCACATACTGCACTCCAGGCACCACCTCACCTTCCATACGGGACTACCTGGGCTACTTAAACTCCCTGGCAGCAGGTAGTGAGATCCACATATTAAGGGATTTTAACCAGAACTGGCTCGCTGTGTCCCTTTCCAAATTCCGTGACAAGGTAACAGCCCTAATCCTAACACAACTAATCACTGAACCTACTCGGGCAAACCACAAAACACAGAACCATACACTGCTAGATTGGTCCCTCACATCTCACCCGCACAGGATTATAGCCTCAGGACTCCTTCTGGATGCCCTTAGTGACCACCAAGGGATCTACACCATACGCAAAATTCACAAACCCAAAGCTCCTCCTTCCAGAATCTTACTTTCGAGATCCTACAAATCCCTGGACCGCCCCTCATTATTAAATGAGTTGGGCAACTATGACTGGTTGTGCATTAGTCATTTCACCTTGACAGATGAGGCACTGTCGTTCTTTAAGTCCAAGTTCGTTGCCATCTGGGACCGCTACGCCCCACTCAGATGGTCCAGAGTCCGAGGTGCTCATCTACCATGGATCTCTCCAGATATCCTAGCCCACCTCCGAATCTAAGACAAGGCCTGGAAAACCTTTAAGACTTCTAAATCCTAGGCTGACCTCCAGACCTACAGAGCGCTCTGCAATTTTAGTACCAAAATAATCCGACAAGCAAAGGCCAACTATTTCATATGCGCATTCAATTTCTCCTCCCATCTCATTTCTGGAAGGTGGTCAAATTGCTTCTCTGCCCACCGTCACAACCAGCAACCCCGTCCCTGCAGGTTGGTGGTCTCACCATCACTGACTCCTCAGTAGTTGCCGCCTTGTTTAACACTATCTTCACTACCAGCCATGCTACTCCCAGGGCCACCCCACACCTGGCTCAGCATGCCTCCACTGACACCCCATCTTGTGGCACTGCAGCTCAGCCTTTCTCCTTCCTGCAAGTCACCCCTGATGAGGTATATAATGCTCTGGTTGCCCTTAACCCTGAAAAGGGCAAATGTCCCATGGGGTTGGACTCCAAAATGCTTCACCTGTCAGCCCCTGCCATAGCTCAACCCCTAGCCTCCCTTTTTAACTTATCATTCATCCTAGCAGAAGTCCCCACTGAGTGGAAACATGCCACCATAATCCCACTTCCAAAGTGTGGTGATGCCTCAAACCCAAGCAACTACCAGCCCATCTCCCTCCTACCGACCCTTGCCAAGATACAAGAATGTCTGGTTCTCTCTCGCCTATCCACCTATCAGGACTCCTCTTCCTTTTTTCCCCCCTACCAGTCTGGCTTTAGGAAATCCCACTCCACTACTACCTCCCTTTTCCGGATTACCGACTCCATCCTCAGGGATGGATGCTGGCCACATCACTGCTGCCGTCTTTATCAACCTGGCAAAGGCTTTCGATATGGTGACTCACTCTCTTCTCCTGACAAAACTTGTCAAGGCTGGCCTATCTGACTGGGCCACATCTTGGTTCCACTTCTACCTCACTGGCAGATCCCAAGCTGTCCGTATCAGATTGTCCATGTAGGACCCCCTCCCAATTACGTCTGGAGTGCCTCAAGGATCAGTCCTAGGCCCCCTCCTATTCTTGGTCTTTCTAAATGATCTGCCATCCACCTGCACACACTCCGCCATCCACATGTACACAGACGACACGGTGCTATACGCATCCGACCCCTCACCCTCTGAAGTTGCGTCCAGACTTCAGCACGACTACATCTCAGTCCAGCACTGGCTCTGCTCAAATAACCTCCTCCTAAATGCTAATAAAACAGTCTCCTTAACCTTTGGGACAAGGCAGAAAATTTCTAGGCTTCCTTCACCATTAGTTTTTCACACCCTGGAAGGGTCCCCTCTGGAGTCCTGCACCACCTTCAGATACCTCAGTGTCTGGCTTGACCAGCACCTCAACTTTTCTGCACATATTGACTCCTTACTTAAGAAGCTGCACCCTAGGCTTGGTGCACTTTACCGGAATTGTGACAACATACCCCTTCCAGCCAGGAAGGACATTGTAAAAAAAATGATTCTCCCAGTCCTCAACTATGGGGACGTAGGCTACGGTGCCGGCCCTAAGATCACATTGGGTAGGCTGGACCCTCTCTTCCACTCTTTTTGCCATTTCACCCTGAATAGCCCCTACTCAACACACCACTGTTCCCTTTATCAAGCAATGAACTTCACCTCACTTGGCTATCGCAGGCTAACCCACTGTGCAAAAGTTACATCCAAGTATTGGACTCAGCGGCTCCCTTCCAACCTCTCTGACATCTTAACATACTCTAGCGCACAAGCATACACACTCAGAAACTCAGACTCCAGGTCCCTAGCTGTCCCATACCGATCTACCTCCACAGGGCAATCAGGGTTCAGCTACCGCATTCTCTCGCTATGGAACTCACTCCCAGCTAACATTCGTCACGTCACCTTCCGTTCCCACCTAAACTCCATGCTCCAAGATAATTTCGTCCCTACCTGTGCTTGTTTCTAGGCGTTTACCAACTACTAGGCAACTCTCTAGGAATGTCGGCACTTAGCAAATTTGTAATTCATCAGTGTCTAACTATTGTCCTCTCACCTTATACTGTCTCTCATATGGCTCAAAACCTAATTTTGTTGTACATTTGCTGTATGCAACTGTGTTACCAACTGACACACTCAAGCCTGTATGAACGTGGTTTCAGAACCAAATGTTAGTGATCTTCCACAATGTATTCACTTGTCTATCCTGACTTCAAGTGGTATCTCATACAGTATGTACTGTGGTTACCAATTGTCTCTCTCAAGCTACTACTGACTTGTAATCAGATCCAAATGTTAGTATATCTCCCACTATGTATTTTCTTGTCTATACTGTGTAAAACTGTCTTACTATGTTCTCCCCTTCCCCAGGACGCATCTGTAATCGAGCAGTACCCTGCTCAGTATGCCTTCCTGGTAAAACAAACAAACAAACAAATAAATAAATAAAGCCTCCCTGTGACAATATGTTTGGAGAACCTGACATTCCACGTATGTAAGTCATTTTGTTATTCTTTACACCAGTAAAGTTATTCGAAATAAAAACCAGAGTTTTGTCCTCTTGTTATGCACTGGTCTTAGAACTCTTACATAATTAACCCTTACATAATGGCACTCCAGAAGATGGGGTCCATGTACTAAGAACTAGACAAACGAATTTATAAATATTGCAACTCTTGAACTGCTAGCTAGCTTACCTTTGCAAGGGACTGTAGAGACTGCTCCAAAAGACCTCCACATGACATTATGTCTAGTGCATATGGTATGTTCTGTCTGAAAGTTACCCGCTAAATTCTTGAATAAAAATGTTACTAATTTATCTTTTAAGCATGCTATATTACTTATGGGTCCCCAGATAACTTTGGGATAAATCCAGCAGCCCAGGGGAGAATGGACACTATGGCTACTCTTACTTTTAATGTAGAGACATTAGTCTTATATGTAAAGGAGTTTTCAGAAAATCGAGCAGGCAAAGATATTATGTTACACTGGACACAATGGTCAGGCATGAAATGGTCTCTGGGGGAGGCAGAGAAGAAGTTGGATGAATGGGTGAAGGCTAAGAGCAGCAAGGACTTTGTAAAAGGAGCAATAATGACAAGACAATCTGACATGACTAGCACATGAGGAAAATTAACAGCAATATGTTATGCCTTGCAGTTACTCCCCAACCTCTCTCTACCATCTCTCACAGTTTTTTGTTCAGATTCCTTCTGGCTCTGATTGCTTTGACACAATTCCTACCTATCTGGCAGCAGAACAACTTCCAGTCTTCTAACCACAAGCCTGGCCATTCAGGGTATCTCACCCACCTATGTTCTCAAAGTAAAGGCACATTCTAAGCATACCTCATTCACTGCAGAAAATGCCAAAGTGGATTCCCTTGCTCGACAGAGCACCCAAGGGGGGGGGGGCTCTGGAAATTGTAATCTCCTAATGTGGCTGCCATGTTGAGCACAAATGACAAGTGTGACAAGGCTGGGTAAGATATGGTCCCATTTATTATGCAGAGAGGGTCAAAAGCAAGGACCTGTTTTGTTCTCTCTTATTTTGCCACTTATCTGTCTCTTTCCTGTCTGGTTGTGCAATTAGATTTTCTAGTGGCACCAAGGAATTGGCCACTCCGATGATCTCACAATTTCCCCCGCTATCTCTCTGCCTTCACTTGCTGTTGCAGTTCCTTCTTTCCCCCTTGCTTCTTGTGCTTAGGAAAAATATGTGTAAATCTTTATGTGAGGCTGCGATCCCTTTGTTTGCAAATGTATATAATTACATTGTTGAAATGATTGCAGAAGCTATTTGGGTTTATTAGAAGGGATAAAACAAGCTGAAACATAGGGAGTTGATCATGTACTGTATAACTAAAGTGATGGCAGGACTGTACTGTGCTTTAATAGCACACAATGTGCAGGAAAGGATATTGTGCTCGTATGGGCAGAAGCAGCACATACAAATTAGGATCTGTGCAAGTGAAAAAAGTGATAGAGGAGGATTTAGAGATTGAAGAGGCAGAATACAAAGCTAGGAAAGAGGTGGAGATGCCAAAGCAACAGAATTAGGAATTGCATAATATCACATAAACAGCAGTGTCCTTTATGGACGTGGCTCAGCAGGAAAATCGGTTACTGTAAAATTCCTTAGTTCTGCAACAGTCTGAGTTAGTTCAGCTTCCTTCAACACATAGATGAAATGAAAATGAGGGTAGAGAGGGCAGGAATCAAATTGTGTAGGAATACTGGAAAGGAAAGCATGATGGGCTGTACCAGCAGATTACTGTAAAGGCAATGAAGCACACCCTGTATAGCAAACAGGAGATGCCTCTTCTGATGTGCCACCTTCACAAAACAGTGCCCCTCTAACACCGACAACAACCAGCAGCTGATTAGGTGGGGTAGAGCAGTCTCCAACCTCCTATGCCATGCCAAACTCCCTCGTAGTTGGGGGGGGTCCGGATGCCAGACAAGTCCGCTCATTTTAGTTTCAAGGATGCTGGTCCACCTGAGCTCAGCTCTTTGATTTTGGACACACTGGTCCATCAGGGAAAGAAAGTCAGACCATATGTGAAGAGAATTCTCCTATATGTTCTGGTAGATACGGAGGCAGAAATGACACCTGCCTCCCAACATGTACTAAGTGAACTGAGGGAGCTGCTACCAAAGGATAACCCTGCCTTAACACAGAACCCCCAATACTTACTTTGTGCAATCTTACTGACTTACCGCTTAACTCTTTGGGTATATTTACGTTGGACTTCAGCCTTGCTGTTATGCATGTTTCTCATCCAGTGGATATTTATGAAGATATAGAGAGGTGTTTTCTGATAGGGATGGATGTATGGCAGAGGTACAGTGTGGTATTGGATATTCCTTAGGGTCTGGAATGGACTAATGTGACTGAACCCCTACCCTATATATCAGAGGGTTTCTGGGGTACTGAAATCACCCCTGAAGAGGCACAGCATCCTGGCAGCTAATTGACTGCCCTCACTGATTTAAATGTAATGGGAAGGGGCATATTTCTGAGCCTCTGAGCTGCAAACTCCTTCCCTAGAGAATAAAGACATTTGTAATAATGTACCAATGCAGATTAGCCATGCCTTCCCACTAAAACTGACTAAGTAAGGGTTCAATTGTGCTTACACAACTGGATGAGATGAATGCTTGTATGACTTTGGTACATTGTGGCTGTTTGCCTCTCTATCCATGGGATATACCACCCTATAAGGGTATGACGCAAGGAACCCTAGAGGAGGGTTCCCCCCTTATAGGTGCCATGGGAATTATTCCCTTGGCTAAAGATAGCGTAGGAAGAAGCCCACAGGAAGGAGAGACGAGCCGCTGGAAGAGGAGGGGTGGATGGTGCGGTAACGAGAAACGAATCCTGGAATAGCACAGGAGGGGTGGCCTTTTAAGGCCTGATTGGGGGGGGGTAACATTGTTGCTCCACCAATTGACCCTCAGGCTTAAAGCCTTCCCATTCGATTGTGCTTACACAACTGGATGAGATGAATGCTTGTGTGACTTTGATACATTGTGGCTGTTCGCCTCTGTATCCGTGGGATATACCACCCTGTAGGGGTACGACACAAGGAACCCTAGAGGAGGGTTCCTTCCCATAGGTGCCATGGGAATTATTCCCTTGGCTAAAGGTAGCTTAGGAAGAAGCCCAAAAAGAATACCCAAAAGGGTGTCAAGCATCGAAGAGGTGAGAAATAGAAGATATCTAGACCTGAAATAAATGAGATAGACATAGATAGGAAGGACAAGAGAAGAATGATATAAGGCTAGGAAAATGAATGAAAGGAAATCAGACAAGATGCAGAAGGGCGGACTTCCCAAGGAGAGAGGGAACAGCCAGAGCCACCATCCGACTCCATCCAACAGTGGAACTGAACTACTGAACCTGTGAAAGCACTAACCCTGTCTATTATTATGACCATCAGCATAAAGGAGAAGAAATAAAACCTTTGAGGAGGAACCCTCTTGGGATCCTTTGCCTAGGTCACCTTTCTTCCAGGCTGAAGGACATTTTGATTAGTGACGGCTCAGCTACAGCAATTTAAAATCGAGGCTAAGGAAGGAGGAAAAGTCCAATTCAGGGGAAGCTCTCACTCTATCCTGCTGAATAGACAGCTGTTGAAGGTGGCGAGCAATGTCTCTGCAACTAGACGCTCAAAAGCAGAGGGGATGTATGATGATGGAAAGAAACTGTGAAGGACTGAACGGTTTAAGGTGAGGAAGGAAATGGACAATGTACGATTATGAAATGAGGCTGAGAAGGCTGAGGTATGAAATGAACAATGTACGATGAAGGACAGAAGTCTGCCAGCCCCGGGCAAAGGGGCCATAGACTTGAAGGCACATCTCTGAGTGGACAGCAGGTCAAGTCGAGAAAGCAAGGACCCAAGAGGGTTATGCTCAAGTAGCTGATGTGAAGGAATAGACCCATGGAGAGGTCGGGTGAGCAAGGGAGACCCAGATGCGGTCATGAGGAGACTGATGGTGATAATAATACCAGGAGTGCAGCAGTTTGATGGAGGGAATAAAAGATGATGAGGATAAGTAGGGTATGATGGTATAGCAGGACATAGGATAGGGAAACCCCCAAAAGAAAGCAGAGTTCAGAGAAGGAGAAGAATGGAGGGCAGAGGGAATGGGAGGAAATAAAGAGAAAGAGAGAATAACATGAGGCAATGCCCAAAGCTAGAGCTGGGTTTGACCAGACGGGGAGTGAGGCACAGAACCGGTAACCATAGGAATCAGCAAATGATGACAGGGCAGGAAACCCCAAAATAGAAATGGCTACATCGGTACAGGAAGGGCAAGAGCAGGATGCTGAGAGAATCACATACCAGTAAGAAGAGAACCACAGTACAGCCCGAGATGCACAGGAAGTCAAGAAACAAGTCCAAAGGGGTAATTTAGCAGGCACTCAGACAGATAAATGAACAACAGAAGCCACAGAAAAGAACAAAAATGAGCATGAAAGAGACATCTTAGTGAACCAGTCTAGGGGGAATCGAAAGAGGCAAGCTGATAGAGATGGAGTGATCCAAGCAGGGGTGGCAGATTGAGGAGGCAGGGGCCATGGAGGAGACCCCAAGAACTGCGGTGCCACCCGCAAGACATCCACTGCAACCCCACAAAAACTCCTGAGCAAGGGGGTCTTATGCATCCAGTGAGATAAAAATTGCCGCATTGAGGAGACTGTCAACCCCTATGAATAAACTGAACTGGTGTTACCGGATCCAAGACCGAATGGGTGGTAGTGACAGCTGCAGAGAGCTGGGATCTGCTTCACCGGGAGTCCAGTGGACAAAGGAATCAGGGCTCTGACGGGAAGCAGGATGGGCCAAAATGAGCGGAGAAAGGCCCCAGCATTCTAGTGGCAAGCAGGGGAAGTGAAAGAATGGCACAGCCAGGAGAAAGGGGGTACAAGCTTGGAGTGGTGTACAGAGGTAGCAGACAGGGGCAGGAGAGAACTGGTGAGGAGGAATGTGGAAGCCTGTGTAAAGCCGGAAACGGCACAAAGGAGAGGAAGCAAGAGGTGGAGAAGCACCACACAATGAAGTGAGGAGGAGACGGGAATCCCTGAGCAAGCCTGCAGAGGAGGAAAGAATGCAGCAGCAGCAGGCACCGACCCGTAGAGCAGGTGGGGGTGCGGAGAACAAGAGGAGGGGGTGGAGAGCTGTGGTATGGCGGCAACATCATGGAGTGAGCAGGCAGGGGAAAAAGAGAGCAGAGAGGAGGGTAGAGAAGCAACAAAGGTGGCTGGAGGCTGCTAAAGAGGGGTCGGGGAGCAAAGGGAACAATAAGGCAGGTGAGGGAGCGGCCGACGAAGCATCCGGCTGCAACAAGAAGCGAATCCTAGAACAACCCAGGTGGGGGTGGCTTTTGAAGGCCTGATGGGGGAGTGACATTGTTGCTCTGCCCATTGAACCTCAGGCTTAAAGCCTTCCCATTAAATTTGACTAAGAATTCAGGTGTTAGTGCTTAGCTATGTCATCAAAGCCAGACAGCAGTTAATTAAGAAGCAGCTCCAGAGAGGGAGGAGCAGTTGGCAGCACCCTTCCCTGTGAACCCAGGCTTGTAGGAGAGACGGCTCTGTCATCTGAACTGCCCCTCACTAATGAAGGACAGGTTGAGGACCTTAATGAACAGCTGGCTGAAATTTAGTCCAGGGCACAGACAAATGAGATCTGTTGTGTCATGTGAAGAATAAAAATGCAGATAGCAGCTTCACTCTGCCTGCAACAGTTCAGAACCAACATTTTAAAGATGCACCCTTTTCTCTTACATGTGAAAGGACCTTGGTTAGCTACCCTTTGTACAGAGAACTGAAGTCTGCAAACCAAGAGTTGACAGTGGTTAAATGTAATCACCCACTGGACAGTAATGGAACTGAAAAGAATAGTAGCCCTGAATTTCATTATAGAGGCGATTCTCCTGTGTCATTATGCATACGGTGTCCAAGGTATGACAAAAGCACTGTGCCTGGGGGATAACATTTTGGAAAAGCTGGCAGTTGGCGTCCATCTGGACTCTGATCAGCCTGCCCTTTGACCCATCTCCTGGAACCATCTGAACCTTTGGCTTGCACCAAATCTCAGATGAAAGCTGGGCAGACTACATCACAAATTTTTCAGAGTGTCACCATTCTGGGCAGATCTCAGGGCTCCCCCCCTGAGACTGAATATGAAGAAGGGGTGTAGTTTGTCAGAGAAAAGAGCCTTCTTTCACCCCACTAAATCCTTCTGGGAACCAGGATTAACCCTTAGAGGGAGGGTTACAGCCATTTGTTAGACTTCATGGGGAAAATCGCTTACCTCCTAGTGGATGGTTCCACCGAGTTGCTTTAACAAGAAATTTGTCGAAGGACTATACAATGACAGCACTTTGCTGATGGCGATCACATTGCTGCAGCAAAGTGCTGATGGACCCAACAGTGGCCGGAGTCATGTGCACGCCCAACATGGGGGGCTCTGCCCCCCGCACCATCCCTGGACTTTTAGATTTCTAACTCCGGGGGGGGGCAGATGTTGGGAGAGAGCAGCTGAACCCGGGAGTCGATGAATTCATTTATCACTCCCACAACCTGTTCAGCACTGTGGGTGTCGAACAGGTTGAGTCACTGTGAGGGATTCGTGGTAACAGTAGTTGACCGCATCTCGCTGCTCACACAGGCAGATATAGGAATGGTGGTGGGCTTCACCTTTCATGAATTTTCACCCATCATTTCAGTTTTCAGCCAGATATCTGACATGGGGGTGGGGGACATGGGGAGGTTATACCACTTTGCCTTCAGGACAGATTATTGTCCAGCCAGAACTGTTAGCCAGTAAAGGATATGATTACAAGTGGGAAGTCAAAGACTCTTGCCTAGCCCTGTCTGAACCACTCCAGCTAGGAAAAGACTGATGTTGTTTCAGTAGGAAAAGTGGGTGCACATAAACCAGACAAAACTGCTTAATTACCGCTTGTACTAACATATGTGTTTTCTAGCAGTATCTCTCCTTTTTTCCTAAGGTTTTGAAAGAAAGAAACCTGCTGACAAGTAGCCAGAGAGTGTAGCTGGATTAGTGTGGTGACAAAGTTGAACAGAGGAGTCCCAGGGACAATCCATTCTTTTTTTTTTGGACTAGTTGAAATAATGAATATCACACCTCAGATTCACTTACTTACCTTAGGGACAGCAAACTGAAAATGAGGAGGTTGAGAGCAGTGCTGTGTGCTACACAAATTGCTGACATAAATACAGAGCTATACAAGCTGTACTTTATGTCTTTGCTTGTGGCGTAGAGTGATAGATATTTGCTCTATGGGGTCAGGACTAGTGTGGTGTCTGTTGCTAGGCAACCACTCCAGGGGAGGTTGGATCTGTAGTCCAGAGACCTGAACTATGGGAATACTGCCTGGGGGGTCTATATTTTTAAACAAATCCTTTACCACAGACAGTGAAACACTCCAAGAGTGAGCATAGGTGTACAACACTTTTTTTACGTGTTATTATTCTTATTGTGTGGGTCCTCACGGCTGTGAGTGTAGTCATGTGACCTAGACCACAAATCTGGGTCCTCTGCTCTTAAAAGTGCAGCCTAGAGTGAGCGGGGTGTGTTGAGAGCAGTGCTGTGTGCTACACAAATTGCTGTCATATTTGCACAGCTGTACAAGATATACTTTATATCTTTACTTGTGGTATCGAGTGATAGATATTTGCTCTATGGGCTTGAGACTAGTGTGGTGTCTGTCACTAGGCAAGCACTCTAGGAAAGGTGGGATCTGTAGCCCAGAGAGCTGAACTATGGGAACGCTGCCTGGGGGGTCTATATTTTTAAAAGAATCCTTTACCATGCACAGTGAAACACTCCAGGAGTGAGCAGAGGAGTATAACACCTTTTATACTTTTTATTATTCTTATTTTGTGGGTCCTCATGGCCACAAGTGTGGTCACGTGACCTAGGCCACACTTTTAGGTCCTCTGCTTATAAAAGCACAGACCAGCGTGAGCAAGGCAAGCTCAAGCAGGTGAGTGCGCAGAGACACGTGCAGAGACATGCATATCTTTTGCACTTATCTAGTGTGTCCAGCGTGACCACGGGACTAGAGGCCATTTCATTTTTGATACATTTGTTTGGAAATCCTTATTTTATATTGGTATGTGGTCCCAGCCTGTTGTCTCGTGCCCTGCTTAGAAGCAGTATTTATATTTACTGATAACTAGGGAGGTTATTTCCACACGGGGCCTACCCATACTGATAAATAAGGACCTATCTGTAAACAGATGAAACCTGTCTCTTATTCCCCAATTTTATGACTGAGAGTTATCTAGCATCTGGATATTATCAAAACACTATATTGTGTTTACTTAGGTAACGTCTTTCATAGTGGTGTGCAACAACACTAGCACGATCCAGTAGCGGCCCAAGCAACACGGAATAAGTAGCAGGAGCTAGTGACAAACTCCTACTTAACCTCTTACAAATAGGACATTATGGAAGACACAATAATTACACTAGAGGGGATATTGAGTTTAAATGTTCTAGCTGCCAAATGTATAAACTAGTTGAAAATGAGGTCATCAAAGGGGAATACAGAGTATCTGCGATAAATGTAGAAGCAATATTGAATTACTGGTTGAAGTTACTACCTTCTACAACAAACTGGAAGTGTTGGAAAAAGCCAGGATGAAATGAGCTGTAGGATAAAGGCCATAAATAAGCAGAATTCCCAAATATCTACTAACTCAGTTGCATACGATTTATTTACCTTAGGTATGGTCCCTGGTCATACTACCCAACGCCAGAATACTGAGTCCATTAATTCGTTGCATAGGGGCACCGTGCAACATGAAAAACTACTAAATCCCCCAGTAAGCACTGAAATAAATGGTCACTCAATGCCACTTACATCCATCACAGTTTGCTTAAATATAAAAAGGGACCAGGAGGATGAAGAGAATGAGGAAACTAGCGAAGGGCAGGAGTGGGCTACCACTGAGACCAAGAATAAGCTTAGAAAGAATGAAAAGCAATGGGTTTTGATTTCACATTTTTTAATAGATTTTCTCTCCTAAGTGAGGAGAATAATGAAAACCTTTATGAAGACCCCACCACCTCTGAAACCCTAACACACCTGAGCTCCAGTGTGTATCACAACCGGATTCTAGGTCACAGAGTAATGATGCCTTATTTAACAATGTGGCCTTACTCCTGATCCCTGATGAAAATGAGGTGCAATCAGCTAACCCTCTCCAGTACAGCCAGTAACTGTGGGACCACAGTCCCATAATATTCCTCACTCTGATCCCAGACTACATGAAAATGTACCCTTAGCTGTGCCAATGAGTATGACTGAACCTGAGTGCACTGACCATGATCATAAAACTCCCCTCCCTAGACAATCATACTTCCTATATGATTCGATAGTAAAATATGTAGACAAGGTAGCATGCAAACCAGATAAAGCCAACCGCACTTGTAGCAGTTTTTGAGGGGCTTTAATCTCTGATATCACACAAATGGTTGACAACATATTGAATAATGCTGGAGAAAATCCATCATCACACACATGGACACAAATGACGTAAACAGACTAGGAGTTGAGGACATCAGGAGTGAATATATTAAACTCAGTATGAAACTAAAAGAAAAGTGGCGTGATATTTGCTTTTCTGAAATCCTACCCATCCCAAGGGCTAGCTAGCCTTATCAAACAGAACAAAATAAAAGCAGTTAATGAAGGGCTTCATAAATGAATCCTTCAGAATGGCATCTCATGTTTAACATATTGGGAAATATTCGAAAATAACCTCTGACTATTTAGTTGGGATGGTCTGTATCTGAGTAGGAGAGGGAGTACAATGTTGGGAAAAAACCTGGAGCAACATATTACTAAGTCTTTAAACTGACTAACAGGGGGATAGGGGTATTAACAGCACCACTTCTGGCCTCACAAATACAAAATCCAAAGTCATGAATGTGTGCAGATCCCTACTGTCAAACACAAGAAGTTTGAATTTAGTCAAAAAATCAGAACTAGAAGCAATCTTACTTAATGACAACGTGGATGTTGCTGCAATCATGGAGACTTATTTTTTGTTTTTTAGCTTATACTTTCTCCTCCTTGGCTCCGGCTGGCTGGGACATCCCGACCAACCTCCCGGCCCACACAACCGACATCAGGCCACCTCCTTAATTCCCCCACGGCTTACCCCACCCCCCATGGTGGGGTGGTGAGGAGCCTTCCCCCCTGAGCTGTACTCACCAGGACGGATCCAGACAAGGAGGTGCCATTCGTGGTTGGGTCGCAGAGTTCGGAAGCTCATGCTGCCCGACCAGAGCCATTTTTCCATTTTTTGTCCCCCTTGGAGATGAGACATGCAATGAAGCTGACGGATGGAGCACACATGCATCTGCATGCTCTCCCTCCAGGTGTTGGCCCCATCTCCACCCCTCTTTCTACAGCACTGGCGCGATGCCCCCCAGCCTCCGCTAGGGGCCAGTCAAAGACTGACCACTGATGTCCCCCCTCCCCAGAGAAGGAGAGCAGTCCATTGGATGCTCGATCCTTCTCCTCTGTGAACCCCCAGTGGCTCATGCTCGTTCCCGAACACAGGTTGCCTGTGTGGTGTGAGGTAAGGCGATCAGCGCCTCAGCCCTCAGTGCCACTGGACCAGTTGCAATCATGGAGGTTTGGTGGAACGTAACTAGTTGGATAAGGGAAATCCCAGGGTACCAACTATTTCACAATAACAGAGGTGGTAAAAAGTGGTGTGGTAGCTGTATCTACGTTAAGGGCAGCATTGATTGCCACCAGTGTCACATAACAGAAGATACAACAAATTTAAGCAAAAGCATCTGGGTGCAACTCCAGTTTAAGAATAGGCCCAAGATCACATTAGGGAATTGTTATAGTCCCTCATCCATGGGAAAAGAGTATAATGAGAGGCTCATTAATGAAACTGTAGCAGCATCAAACCTGGGAGACACAACAGTATTTGGGGATTTTAACTTACCAAGCATAAATTGGGCTGCATTGACTGGAACCAATGAATAGCAGAGAACTTTTTTTGACACCTTACTGGGGCTTGGACTTGAACAACTGGTAACTGAACCAACTAGTGGTTATAATATCCTGGATCTGATTATTACCAGTATAGAGCATGACGTATCAGATGTTTCATTATGCGGTCCCCTAGGAAATAGTGATCACAACACTGTAATGTATCACCTGACATCATGCAAAACAAAATATACAGGCAAACAAACATTTAGGCATTATGATACAACCCCATTTGACAACATCAGGAATAGCCTAATTTCCATAGATTGGGGTATGGAGATGTCAGGCCTCCCAGTTGAGGACTGCTGGTTGCTACTAAAAAACAAAATACTAAAACTAGAAAGCAGCTTTGTTCCTATAAAAAGGTAGCATAACAATAAAGGGAAGATCCCAACCTGGCTTGCACCAGCAGTAAGAAAACAAATCAGAATCCAGGAAATAACTTACTCTAAACTAAAAAAAAGATTGTTCCAAATTATTAAGGAAAAGATATTGATCGAAAGCTTAATTTAGAATAACCTGTACAAATGACAATAACAATCCCTTTTTGCATACATAAGTAAAAATAAAAATATCCCCAGGACCGTAGGGACTCTGCCAGTAAATGGCAATGCCATAAATGATGGCCTTGAGGTGGTTAATTCCATTAACAGATATTGCTGTTCTGTTTATAGCAAAAAAATATGACTACTGAAACAAATACAGCCAACACAACATCTGGTATACACTTCAGTACAGAAGATGTCTATCTGTCTTGAGTATAATAAAGGGAAATACATCTCCTGGCCCAGATGACATAAACCCCAGGTTTCTGAAAGAAATGGCAACAGTTTTGTCATACCCTTTGATGATTCTGTTCAATAAGTCAATGAAAACTGGGATAGTGCCTCAGGATTGGAGAAGGGCAATCTTGATCCCTGTTTATAACAAGCATTTGTCAATGCCGAATGTTGTCTTGCTGACAGTGGCATCGGTAGTGCAGGAGTTGAACAGAAGCACAATAGGAATGGCAGTGAAGTATGAAAGTGACGTCAAACCCCATATCACCCTACAGAGACTGACAGGCACTGAGGTGTGCCTTTGGGCATCAGCCATAATGTTCATGGCATTTCAGCTCACCCTACCCTAAAGTGCAACAAATATCTCATTGTGCCTTGGGGTCCTTGGGCCTTATACTCACACCATTTGGCCATAACGCTCATGGCATTTTACCTCACCCAATCCTGCAGACACTGACAAGTGCTGAGGTGTGCCTTGGAGTGTTCGGCTTTACAGTCACCCCATTTCATAAGGACATATGCTGAAATGGGTGCAGCATAGGAGAATGGGGTGAACTGTGAGGCCAAAGAATCCAAGTCACACCTCAATGCCTGTCAGTGGCTTGAGGGTGGGGGGGTTGGTATGGCATGAGCATGACAGCTGGCAATGCAAAGGCACACCCCTGACACCTGTCAGTCTGTACAGGGTAGGACTTTATGGTTAGAAAGCCTAGTGCCCCGGCCGTTTGTTGGTATTTGCACTAAAAATTTGCAACAAGCCATTTTTGTGACCCCCACCTCATGAAAGTGTTTGGGATCTCTGATCATGAATAGTGATTTTGTTAATCTGTCCCGAATGTTGATTTCTCACAGCTACTGTGATATTCTGCACCAGATGTGGGAAAACACCATTTGGGCAGGATGTGAAAAATGACAGCTGTACCATTCATAGGTAGGTGTGAAGAGATGGCAGTGTTGAAAATCTTGAGTAAAAATATTAAAAATGCTCAAATTTACAAGCATATGTGCAAACTGTGCTATGCATACTCGTAACACAGTTATTTAGTGGAATTATTTCACCAAATTTTCAACATAGGCATTTTGGGACCTCTGTTCATGAACACTGTCACTATGATTTTCTTCATCTGTCCCGATCGTTGATTTCCCACAGCGACAGCGCCACTGTGCGCCAGTTGTGCGAAAACACATTTTGGGCAGGATGTGAAAAATGACAGCTGTACTGTTCATAAGGAGGTGTGCAAAACTGACAATGTTGAAAATGTTGAGTGAAAATATTACAAAATCTTGAAGTTATGAGTGCACGTGGAAACTGCGTAATGCATGCTTGTGACATACTCATTTTGTGGACTTTTGTCACCAAATTTTCAACATAGGCATTTTAGGAACTCTACTCATGAACACTATCACTGTGATTTTCTTAATCTGTCCCGAACACTGATTTCCCACAGCGACCACGCTATTCTGCACCGGTAGTGCAAAAACACATTTCGGACAGGATGTGTAAAATGACAGCTGTACTGTTCATAAGGAGGTGTGAAAAATGCCAATGTTGAAAATCTGGAGGAAAATATTACAGATTTGCGAGGTTTATGTGTGTGGAAACTGTAATGCATGCTTGTAAAACAGTAATTTTTTGATTTTTTCACAAATTTGCAACATAGGTTTTTGAGAGCACACCTCATGAACAGTGGCACTGTCATTTTGTTAATTGGTCCCGTAAGGTGATTTCATGCAGTGACTGCAAAATCACCTTTCGGGACTGCATAATGCTATGACAGTGATTGAATTCATGAGGTGGGGTCCCAATAACCCCATGTTGAAAACTTGGTGCCAGAATTCCCAAAAATGCCCGAGATATGCACCAAAGTTGAAAAAACCCTATTTAGACCATTATACAACTTACCGGCATTTCTTCAGTTCGTGGTTAGCTTTGAAGAGTGCAGACATGTTCCCGGTCCACTGAAGATCATTGTGCCAGGCTCCGGATGTAAGTATAGGGTGAGGGAGGTGTGGGAGGTGGGGTAGTGTGGTGGGTGGGTTGGCGAGGGGTGCAGACAGTGAGAGACTGCTTTCTTTTTAGGTTTAAAAAAGATGTTACAGACATGGCGGATGGTTTTTCCTTTCAACAGGTACTTTTGGCATGCTGGGATGGAATCCCAGTGTGCCACCTGCATGTTTTGGGGTGGGAGGATTGAAGCTGATGGGGACTGGGCATCCCCATTGGCACATACTGGGATTACATGAGCCAAGGGGGATTGGGCACCCCTTGGCACACAAGAAATGGGGAAACATGTCAAGGGATTGGGCACACTTGGCACACAAGAAATGGGAAACATGTCGACGGGATTGGGCACCCGTCGGGAAAATTAAATTATGAGGGCATGCTGACAGGGGGTTGGGCACCCCATCGGCTTTCTAAGGGACTGTGCGAGGCGGCGGCTGTCCCTTGGCTTCCCCGTCGCCACTGTCATAACAGGGGACACCAGCAGTAATTGGCTGCTGCAATCAAGGACTGCCTCGTGGCACTCCCTGATTGCAGCAGCTAATTTCTTTGAAGGTGGTGGCATGTTTTTTCAACTACTGTCATAGACAGCGTGCTCTGCTATTGGTGCCGCAGAGCCCGGCCTCAAAACCCAGTAGCGCCATTGGCTGGAGCAGGACCGCACCTCCAAATCCCGCTTCTCCACTGAAGCAACCACAATATGTTGTCTGCCCTGCATGCGCAAGACAACATAAAAAGTAGAGTAGGGATCAGGTTGAGAATTATAGACCAATTAGCCTGACCTCCCTATTCTACAAAGTGATGGAAAGACCGATGAAGAAACATTTGGACTCAGAAGTAAGTATGCGAGGGCTGATTGACAGCTATTAGCATGGTTTTAAAAGTGGTCTGTCATGCACCACTAATCCTGTGTCCTTTTATGATAACATTAGTAAAAGCTGTGATAGTGGCACTCCAGTGGATGTGGTACTATTAGACTTCAGGAAGGCCTTTGACAGGGTCCCCCACTGTGAATTTGTAGATAAGATCAGGAACATGGCCTGAGTCTATGCTTGGTCAGGTGGGTTGAGGGCTGGCTGGCTTACCGCACACAGTGGGTCAGAATGAATGGACATCTTTCAGAGGTGGGTCCAGTCAGCAGTAGGATCCTTTAGGGTTCAGTCCTGGGCCCAAATCTGTTTGCCTTATTTATAAGCAATATGAACAAGTGTTACAAATATTATTTCCAAATTCGCAGATGACACCAAACTGAGTGGTGCGGTGGACACTATAACTAATTATACAAAGGCTTGTAAAATCTTTGGATCAGATTGGCTGACTGGCACAATTTACCTGTTTTAAATACTGGCATTACCAATGGGTAAAAATGCCAGTCAGCTGAATCTGCCCAAAAATCATTGTGACCCCCAAAAGTCAAAACAAATGCCACCATCTTAGATAGCCAGTAAAAGCCCGCTGCAACTGCCGAACAGCTTGAAAATCCTCACGGGGAAGAAAACTCTAGTGACAGAAAGAAATCCTGTCCAGAAAACTGCATTTCTCTTAATTGCCATGTTACAATTCAGTATCATGCTCACAGCCTGTTTCCCTGTTCAACTTTTGTCTCTCTCTCTCTTTCTCTCGCTCCTTCCCTTTGTGCGGTTCGCTGTCTCTGTCTCCCGGACAACTGACCCTCTGTGCCACCATACCCATTTTGCACAGACAGAACCCCACGCCTGGAGGTAGAGACACTTCTCTGTAAAACAGACAATGGCGTGGCAAAGTCACTGACTGTCAGCGAATACTAAGCTGACAAACGGAATGGTCAACATGTTTGTTTTTCTTTTTTTTTTGTTGATGAGTGAGAGAAACAGAAAGTTAATCCTGTCCAGAAGGCTGATTTTCTCACTACACGCTCATGCTCACAGCCTGTTTCCCTGTTAAAAAACACTGTTTTCGTCTGTCTCACTCTCTCTAAAGGTGCTGTCTCCATCTCCCGAGCAACTGACCCTGTGATTCCCCACTCTAAAACAAAATGCTTCTGTGCTCTCTATATCTGAAATTTGCTTGGGGAAAAAAAGTGAGGCTGCCAAATGACAGCCAAAATCACCAGTTAAGAGATAGAGAGAAAAAAGTCATACCTGCCAAATGGGACACGAAATCACCGATTGCTCCGCACACTCACCAAGATATTGCATAAATAATCCACATTGATCAGTTATGGCATGCAAAACAAACAAAAAACTGTTAAAACTGTGTGTGTCTCAGTGTGGGAGTGTGTGTCTCTGTGTGTGTGTGTGTTTGTGTGTGAGTGTATGTGCTTGAGTTTGACAGATCAGAGATAGCAACACAGCTTAGCAACCTAGAACTATTTTTTCTGGCGCAATAATAAATAATATTAAAATAATATTATATACCAAAAAAAGTTTTCTTTCTTTCTTTTTTTGGCAGAAAAATACAGGGGGACACTGTATAATCACAATAAACCACCCCAAGGTGTGGGTGATGCAGGGATTTACCCATGCCTGGAGAGGTTTGGTCACTCGACCTGCGGCCTCATGAATGAATCATGCCAGGCATGGGTAAACCCAGCATCACCCACACCCTGTCATGGCTTATTGCTTAAATATCAAACTATAGTGCAAGATCTAAAAAATATAGAAACATGGGCCTCAAAAAAATAAAATGGATTTCAACTATGACAAGTGTACGGTCCTCCGTTTTGGCAGGAATAATCTGTTGTACTCCTATGCAATAGGAAACATACCAATATAGTCAGTGGATAAAGAACGTGACTTGGGACCCATAATCAATAATAGACTGTGAGCTTCAGATCACTGCAGAAAAATAACACAAACATCCAAATGGTTATTGAAAACTGTAAAATGTTCATTTGTCTCTAGAAGTGAACACTGTATCTTACCATTATGTCTTGCATATATAGGACCTTACTTTGACTATCGGTCCCCTTTCTGGAATCCACAAACGGAAAAAACAGGCACCATCCACCTTGAAATAATTGACCAATTGTGAAATTGAGATGCTGAAAGATTTAATGTGGTGGTATAACACAAAAATCAAAAACAGCAAGGTGCCATGTAGGCGTGGGTACCTGCTCCCACTAGGTTAACTATTTCATGGTGGATGGTGCCTGACTTTTCTGTGTGTGGATTGTTATGTTTACTGAGGCATGTCAACACTTGGAGTCACCCTTCCTGGTACTCTGTACCTTTTTCTTTTTGGAACCCATATTTCAGAAGTGATATCAAATTGATAAAAATGGTTCAGAGAAGGGAAACCAAGCTAATACCTCAGCTGAGAGACATGACATATACGGAAAGAATAACTGCAACAGGATTATTCAGCCTGGAAGAGAGAAGGAAAAGAGGGGATTTACTCCTGCTGTTCAAAATCCTAAACAACCCTTCATTAGTGACCCAGTGTGATTTTGAGTTTAGTATCTGAAAGGTCAACTTAAGGTTCCATGACAAACAACTTTTAATTCCTAACGTTAACACAAAAAAAAGGACAATTATTTCACTGCAGTATATGGGCAGCCAGGGCTTGGAATAAACTGCCCCAGGTGCTACTGTAGTAAACTTAACAACATTCACTCATTTTAAGGAAGGGTTGGATAATTATTTGCAACTGAACTTTAACAGGGAATAATTCACCCACTACAGAGCGGGAGACAATCCTGATGGGCATCTAGCCTACTTTTGTCTTAACAATCAGAGGAACCAAAGCAACCAAAGGAACTTCAGTATAAAAGACTGAACGCTTGTTTTGTTCTATTTGTTTTATCTTGGACAAGATAAAGAAAATTTGGTATCTATTTTTGCAGTGGTACTATGGGCAGTGGCTGCTGTAACTTGTATAGTGAAGGTTTGGTTATACTCATCTCATACTGAACAAGCATTTGTCAATGCCGAATGTTGTCTCACTGGCATTGGCATTGGTAGTGCTGGAGTTAGAGATGCATAATAGGAATGGCAGTGAAGTATTGAAGTGACGCCAACCCCACCCCCACCCTGTAGAGACCGACAGGCATTGGGGTGTGCCTTTGGGTCATCAGCTATAACACTCATGCCACTGTACCTCACCCTACCCTGTAGACACTGACAAATGTCGTGGTGTGCTTTGGGGTCTTTGGGTGTTATACTTACCCCATTCCATAAGGATATACACTGAGGTGGGTACAGTATAGGAGAATGGGGTGAACTTTGTGGCCGAACAGTGCAAGGCACACTACGATGCCTGTCACTGGCTGCAGGGTGGGGGTGGGGGTGGAATGGCATAAACATTACAGCCGATGATCCCAAGTCACACCCCTGATGCCTATCAGTCTCTACAGGGTGGGGTGCTACAGTTGGAAACTCTAACACCTTAGGCGTGTGTTGGTATTTTCATTCCAAATTTTCAACATGGGCTGTTTGTGAGCCCACCTCATGAAAAGCGGCACTATCAGTTTGTTAGCTGAAAGGTGGTTTTGCACAGTGGCTATGCCATTTGGCGACACAGGGACAAAAACACATTTTGGGCAGTATGTGGAAAATTACAACTGGATTGTTCGTGAGGAGATGTAAAAAAATGGCAACGCTGAAAATCTGGAGTGAAAGTATGAAAAATTGGTGAAGTTATGTGCATGCATAAAAACTGTGCAACACACGAAACCCTATTATTTTTGGGATGTTTTTAACCACATGTTTAACATAGGCATTTTGGGACCTCCCCTCATGAACAGTGGCACTGTGACTTTGTTAATTTGTCTGAAATGTTGTATTCGCACAGTGACCACGCCACTGTGCGCCATAGGTGCAAAAACATATTTAGGGCAGTATGTAAAAAATGACAGCTGTACTGTTCATATGGAGGTGTAAAAAAATGCCAGTGTTGAAAATCTGGCATGAAAATATTGCAAATTTGCAAAGTTACAAGGGTGAGTGAAACTGCGCAACGCACACTTGTAACACAGTCATTTTATGGAAGTTCGTCACCAGATTTTCAACATAGGCATTTTAGGACTTCTGCTCATGAACAGTGTCACCGTCATTTCCTCAAACTGTCCCAAAAAGTGATTTCGCACAGCGACCGTGCTATTCTGCGCCGGACATGCGAAAACACATTTCAGCCATGATATGTAAAATGACAGCTGTACTGTTTATAAGGAGGTGTGGAAAAATGCCAATTTTGAAAATCTGGAGTGAAAATATTACAAATTCATGAAGTTACGAGCGTGAGTGGAAACTCCGCAATGCACGGTCGAAAAACAGCCATTTTTTGGATTTTCCCACCAAATTTGCAGCATAGCATTTTTGAGAGCCCCCTTCATGAACAGTGGCACTGTCATTTTGTTATTCAGTCCTGAAAGGTGATTCCATGCAGTGACCACAAAATCACCTTTTGGGACTGAGTAACGCCATGACAGTGCCTGAATTCATGAGGAGGAGTCCCAATAACCTCATGTTGAACATTTGGTGCCAAAATTCCCAAAAATGGCTGAGATATGCACCAAAGTTGAAAAAACCCTATTTATGCCATTATACAGCTTACCGGCATTTCTTCAGTTCGCAGTGCCTTTGAAGAGTGCAGACATGTTCCCGGGTCCACTCAAGAATTTTAGCCAGACCGGAGGTATGGGGGGGTGAGGGGGTGGGAGGCAAGGTGCGCAGAGGGTGTATGGGTTGTGGGAGAGGGGCAGGGACCGCGAGGACCGCTTTTCTTTTACAGAGTTTAAAAAAAAAAATATGCAGGGATTGCACATGCTGGGGTGATTCCCCAGCATGTCACCTAAGTGTTTTTTTTTTGGGAGGGATGCTGTTGCCAATGGGGGATTGGGCACCCCTGTTGGCACATACTGAAGGGGGGGAGACACGAGCCGAGGTGGATTGGGCACCCCCTCGGTACACAACAAAAGCAGGTGGGGGGGGGAGACATTATGCCAACAGAGAGTGGGATCCCCATTGGCAAAATAAACGGGGATGGGGATAAACCCGCCAACAGGGATTGGGCCCCCCATCGGCAAAGAAAAACCATTGGGGGGTGCATGATGCTGAGGGGGATTGGGCACCCCCTTGGCATACATTTTAAATGGGATGGGGGTCATTATGCTGACAGGGAGTGGGCTCCCCCATCGGCATTGTGACAGGAGGCGGCGGCAGTCAGTGCTACCATGTTGCGTGCACGTTGGGAAGCGGGTTGTGGTACCGCTGCATGAGAGCTTCGCTCTCATTGCAGCGGACCTTTTCTTAGATCTGGTGGCCACATTAGGGATGCGTGATGTCAGTGCCTGCTGCTGGCTGATTGGGGAATGAGGGAAGCACCTACTGGTGAGTGCCCTGCATTCACCCAACGGTGACTGTGCCTCCAGATCTGCTACTACCACAATATGTTGGCTGCGCATTTGCGAGGCAACATAAAAATGAAATACCACTTGTCTGGGTAGTATGCATGATGGGAGTGGCTCCTATTATTCCTGCACTGTAACCAATGTTACCCAAAATATCAATAAGATCCTGGCAGCAGAATGTCTCGCTGTCCCATCACACCAAGAGACTATACAGCATCCATTTAGTCCACACCACCCTGATTTGCCATGAAAAGGGGAAGGGAAGACGTAATATGACCTTTTCAGGGCCCCCAGAGCTGTGTTGGCAGATACTGACTCAGGACTGTACCTCCTTTCAACTCTCCTACTGCATAAGACCGGAAGGTTAGAGAGCAGTAGAGAGATCATCTGTACATGTAAACTGCAACCCCCATTATACTATGATGGGGAGCTGAACTGCAGTAATGTAACCCAGTTGGCAAAATGGTGTGTTCAGGATAACTGGGGAAGAGTGAGGATTAGGAGAGCCTTTAAGAACTGTAAAGTTAAACAGCTTAGGGAAACTGGTGGCAGAACCCAGTATTGTTTGGTGGTCCAGGGCAATTGCTGGGCAGAGCCAAAACAGCAGTGTAAGAGACTATAAGCACTATAGGAATATATGAATATATGACTCCTATGACTTGTACCAGCAAGGGAAAGCCGTAGATGATGTAATCAAAACCTCTGCCTCTCTCATGCAGGCGATCAATAAAACACAGAGAAATCTTAGGAAGTGGGCACAGGGAATTGAAGTCTCCTTCAATAGTACCATGAAAAACATTCTGGAAGCTCAACATGACAGTGTTATACTGTCTACTATACTTTGCGTTTGGCTGGCATTGTGTTTCTTTACATGTGGATTACAATGGCTTTGGGTTTAATGATACTTAACACAAGGTCTTCCATCTGGGCCCCACCAACAGTCACAGTCTGCAGCTGCTCCTAGGGCTAGGGGAAAGGGTGGTCTGGTGCAACAGATTGTATGGAATAGAGCTTAATTTTCCAGGAAGTGCAATTTACATTGTCGTGTTTGCCTTTTATTATAAATTCTTCCCTGTGCCCCTTCCCGCAAGAAATCCATACTACTGGTGCTTTCCCGACTAAGTTTTTTTGTGATTGCATTTACTGCTTGGTTCAAGTACTTCAGTGTCCAGTGTATTGCATTTATTGTTACCTGAGGTATAGTTAAATACTCTTTATTTCCAGGGGCAGTACCATTATACCTTGTGTGCAGAAGAAGCTCTTTGTGTGGAGGTGCCACACCACTACATGAACTAAAAATGCAGAGGACTCGGTGTCATTTGCCGAAGATAAAACAAACTAAATGCCCTCCCAGTTTCATGTCCAAACTTAGACAAACCTTGGAGGTTTGCGCTACATATGACATTTGGGTTTGCTGGAGTCTTGGGTTAAAGATGTTGCCACATGTAGCTAGCACAGTTCATCTGTGAATGAGGATATCGATATAACCAAAAATGTCTTCCATTCAGTGAAAGTTCAGCTTCTGTCTGATATTCTTTGCTAGTACATGCTGTAGCCAGGAACCCAGGATCATGACTTGATATTTATATTCATATACAGATTTCACTGTTTCATCATATTGGAAGTTGTGTTCATATAGATCGATGGGTATTGTGTGGGTGATTTGGTGCTCCTCTCCAACCTGTGGCCTCCATGCCACTTTCCAAGTTCACTAAAGGTCCTGTTTGGTACCCACATGGCATCCAACTACTTTAAAATGTTAATCCAGAAGGACTGCACACCCTCAGGTGAGGCACTACTAGTACCCTTTCCAAACACACAGTAGCTGGCCTGCATTTCTGCCAGCAGGACATCTGTCTCAGCCTTGCAAAATGCACCCTTCCCAGAACTGCCTCTCCCTTTCATTCAGTGTTAGCTTCTGTCAATTTGCACCATTTCTGCACTTTGAAATCTAGGCCCATAGGCGTGATATATCATTACAAAGAATAAGTTCAAATATGCATTTTTGATGCAGCTGCAGATTTGCTTCTTATGTGAATATTAGGGACCTACAGTATCTAAAGCACTGATTTACACTAACAGTGCATTCTTTGACTCGGGGCATCTCAGCTGAAATGCAACATCAAAGTGTCTGTGGGATCTTGCTTCTACTAAACCTCACAGCTGGGAGTACCAATTCACAGGCAGAGCCAACGACTTGTACACGGTGACAGGGTGAGACAGTGTCCATGATGAGATCTGAACCTGTGTTAACCTGTATCACAGTTCAGTGTCCCAGTAACCATAAGACCATTGTACCTTACAGTACAAGCAGTAGTTAAACAAAGGCATCAATTTTTTTCTTAAAGGATTAGAGGTTGGTTGTATTTCTCATCTCTGGAGAGACACTGCTCGATAGCTGAGGGGCAGAATGGTAAAACAAAGCTCTTTCATCAAATTAGGTTTTGATTGTGGCTTCCTCCACATATTACAGCAGCAAGAGAGTGCAACAAATAAAAGCTGGATGCTGGGGTTAATAAGTTAAGAAATACTTCAGGTATACCCTTTCCACCAGTATTAAAATCCACACTTTACCAGCTAAAGGAATGTCTAGCTTTAGGTGGAAAGAGGCTCAGTCTAATATTCAGGTCATAATAGTACAACTCTTTTTGGCAAAGTTGGGCAAATCAACAAATGTTATTGAATGCCATATATAGGACAGAAGGATTTATATTTAATAATGATGCATTATATTTAAATGTGTAGACCCATTGCCATAAGAAATACACATGAATTGTATGCTTAAGGTATCACCCTTTATTTTTAATAAATAAATAAGTAATACATACATAAAGAAATAAATGTAACAACCCCCTCCTTACAGTCAGTGGCTGGGTTGTTACTAGCAGTACACAGCAGAGAAATATGGTGCTTGGCTTTATACTGTACTTTACCTTAGTGGTAAAGGAGTTGCATAGCATACTGTATATTAAAGGGCCTCCATGGCCCAGAGAGGAGAGGAGGTAGGTAGGGAGTCTCAGGAAAGGTATCAGGAGTTGGGGAATGGGGACATGTTTAATGTGGTGCTCCAGCTAGGGGGAAGTGGATGTTCTGCTCTGGGGGCTCTGACCTGGAGCCAGATGGCTGGGCTGGAGACTGGCTAATAGCCCTTTGTGGAGTGCAGGTCATAGGATGCACTGCAGGCATCACCAGCTTAAGTTCAAAATGCCGAAGGAGGGCTAGTGTGCTAGAAGGGCAGGCACATAATGTGTTCTGCTGAGTAGCTGACAGGCCATGACAGCACAGATCCTTGTTGCAGCCATCTCACCTGGGCCAAGGGAGCCAAGCCATTTTTGATGGTTGAGGGCAGCACTAGGTCTTGTGTAACATCAGATGGAGCTTGGGGCATGCCAGGTGTGGACCTTTGGTATCCCAGGCATTCTTCTTCTTCTCCCTTCAGGGATTGGGCTCCGAGTACTTGGTGAAGTGGGGATTGGCCCGAGAGGACAGTTAGAAGGACCCTTGCGAGGGTACATGGAAATTCTGGGGTAGGGACACCCCCTCAAGGAGTTCTCTCAGATGGCTTATGGGCCTGGAAGAGATTCCACCAAGACAGAACACTGCTAGGTCCTAGGGGCAAGTCTTAAGAGAAGCACCACCTAATCAGAGCAAGAGAGGGATGGAGGTGATAAACTGCTGCACAGGTCAAAGACAGAAGGCAAAGAGTGCGATGTTGGAGATGAGTATGAGCTCCCTGAGATAAGCCTGGATTGGCTGCATAGCATTGCTGGGGTAGGAATTCTGATGGATGCAGGCTGCAGGTTTTAATGCCCTTTTTGGAAGATCCAGTGGATGTTGCCCTATTTGATAAAGTGGGAGCACTGGGATTTCTGAGGCAACAGGGCATGGTGGCGGTTGATCAGTCTGGCAGATTCTGGAAGTGTGATAGTGACTCTAGATGGAAGGGCGGCATTTTCTGAATGCTGTTCAGTCATATATGTTCTGCAGATTTCTAGACTCATGCCTGAGCCACAGTTAGAGATAAAAGAGGGAATTATGGATCTTCCTATTGGCTAGAGAGAGCTAAGTCTAAATAAGGGACAGGGACAGTCGATAATGGTGTATGTGGGTCAGGACCACTGTGGTGGGGACCCTCAGGTGACTGCACGATGCTGGCCTCATAACAATACCATATGTATGGATTTATGAAACAACAGAATAAAGATCTCTGTGATTAGAGTGTAATCCCAAATGATGTGTACCTGAATAAATTACACAGTGGCACCTCAGTAAAGATGGGCAGTTAAATTGTAATGCTGAGCATTGCATGATTATTAGCTGTTATCAGTCAGAGTCTTGTCTTATTTAAATACATATTAGAGTGTGGCAGCCAGTGCCAAAATGTTTTGCAAGGGGGGGGTCCTGGCAAACATTACCATCCATGTACTCCTAGACACGGGAACTGTCCTGGGCTATGCCCATCTCTATCAGGGCATATAGACAGATTGGTCAGTGGGATGGGGGATTGCATCAATATACAAACTGCATCCTTCTGTAGTACATGCCATAAGGGCATGTACTATGTGGAAGGAAACCTCTCCCTCCTCCCACGAAGCTATCCTAATCAGCCTGCATTTTTCTCACTCCTGCCCTCTTTTCATTGCAGGAATATACTGCCGCCCGGGTCAGCCCACCTCCCAAGTCACTAATCTGATCAAGAACCTAACAGCCTATGCTCACTCTGGTGAACTATACATACTGGGTGACCCAAACATAAATTGGCTCTCAAACTCGTTAGCCAAAACTTGCTCCGACATTGAGTCACTAAACCTGACTCAACTAATACAGGAGCCTACTCGCCTAAACCATAGAACAAAAAAACACTCCCTCCTGGACCTAGTCCTTACATCCCACCCTCATAGAGTTAGGGCTGCTGGCCTCCACCAGATGCTAAAAGTGACCCCCACCCAGTATACATGGTTCAGAATCACGAGGCTAAAAATTCCACATAAAGTCCTGTTAACACGCACCTACCCTCTGGACACACTACCTCGGCATCATGACCTCACCAACACAGACTGGTCCCCACTCGCCGCCTGCACCACTATCAATGTGGCTCTCAAATTGTTCAGTGATAAGTTCCTCCAAGTATGGAATCAACATGCACCGCTGCGTAAGATCAGAGTCCGGGGCAATCATCTGCCCTGGGTAACCCCTGAGCTCCTCCTGCCAAAGAGCCCGCGATGCTGCTTGACGAAAGCACAAGGCTACCAAATGCCCTAGTGACCACCAATGATACAGGGAGCTTCGAAACAAATGCACCACACCTATCCGACTGGCCAAATCAGAACACTATCGGGCAAACTTCCATGCTAACACAAATAATCATTCCAAATTCTGGAAAGTAGTCCAGTCCCTTTTCTCTCCTTCCTCCAAGCCTCCCACACCTACCATTAGGCAAAACCTCACTGACATCTCCGAGACGCTGGCAGTCACCGACTGCTTTGACTCACACTTCTCGTCCTGCGCTGCTATGCTGCAATTGGCACCCCAGGCAGACTCAAACTCCACAACAGGCCGGACCCCACCCCCTGCTCCCTCCCAAATCCACATACTCCCGCCTCCCAATGCCCCTTCTCCTTCACCTATATCACCCTGCTGCTGCCCTCCTAGCCCTTCAGTCTATCAACCCAGCTAAAGGCTCCTCACCAGACAGCCTGGACCCCAAGCTCTCTCCTGCCTGCCCTGCCATCTCCTACCCTATATCCATATTGCCAAACCCTCCTTGCCTACTCCACTGTCCCTGCAGCATGGAAACATGCCACGGTTCTCCCACTACCCAAAGGTGATGATCCCTCCTCCCCAAAGAACTACCGTCCTCTCTCTCTCCTTCCCACTCTGGCAAAGCTCCAGGAACACCTAGTCCTTGACAACTCCCCTCCTACATTACTGACTCCTCCATCTCACTGCTTTCCAAGCCAGGTTCAGGAAACACCACTCCACTGCCACCTCACTCTTACGCCTCACAGACACAATCACCTTGGGTATGGACAAAGGCCACATAACCTCAGCTATTTTTATCGACTTGGCCAAGGCTTTTGACACCGTCTCCCACCCCATTCTCATAGACTGCCTCAAGACCGCAGGTCTCTCGCCAAATGCCACTGACTGGTTCAAATCCTATTTATCAGGTAGAACTCAATCTGTCCAGATAGCAGAGGCCATCTCCTCTCCCCTCCCCATTACCATGGGAGTTCCCCAGGGATCGGTACTAGACCACTCCTTTCTCTATTTTCTGAAACGACTCTCAGGTCTGCTCAACTACTGATATACACATGTATGCAGATGATACTGTGCTGTTCACAATGGGTAACTCGGTCCCTGATGTCACTACCAGACTACAGTTAGATTTCGAAAAGGTGCAATGCTGGCTAAGGGAACACCATCTTTTCCTAAACACAAAGAAAACAGTCTCTATGACATTTGGTACTAGGCAGAGGTTGGCAAGGCTTCCCTCCCTACCCACCTTCACCACAACAGATGGAACTGTGCTTGAAGACACCGCATCCTTCTGCTATCTAGGAGTCTGGCTCAATAGAAACCTAAACTTCTCCACCCACATTGATTCTATCCTAAAGAAACTCCAGCCTAAACTAGGGGCCCTCTATTGTAGCAGGAGGAGTATCTCCCACCTTGCCAGGTGGGAACTAGTACACAAAATGATACTGCCTACCTTCGACTATTGCAATGACATATATGGTGCTGCCCCTCAGTCCTCCTTATCCAGGCCTGAACCTCTCTTCAACTCCTTCTGCTGTTATGCTTTGGATGCCCCCGCTCTGGCACATCACTGCACCCTGTACCGCTCCCTGAATTTTCCTTCACTTGCTGACAGGAGAACATTGCACGCGGCTAAGTTTATCTCAAAATTTTGGTTAGGCTCACTGCCCACCTATCTAGTCACCTCCTTATCCACCCCTCACCAGTCAAACTACACCCTCCAGTCCAAGGACACCCGCTCCCTAAACATACTTTTCAGACACACTACGTCAGGCCAATTGGCTTTCTCATATCGCATACCTAAACTTTGGAACCTACTCCCAGCCCAAATCCGCCACTCCTCCTCAACCTACTCTCTCTCCTCTTCCCTAGCAAACTACCTAGTGATAAAATGCAACTGTACTAACCTCTGAGGGCCGGCCAAATTTTCTGCTGGTTTTATTTCACTTTAGTAGTTGCCCTTGCAAGTCTGCTCCTACTCCGACTTAGCACTCTCCCACTCCTCTACTTCCCTCCCTCTCCTCACCTATTCCCTTCTATCCCCCCCAAAACTCTGCAACTATGTTGTAGTTTGTAAACAGTACAATCTGCTAAATGTATACTTATATGGATATCAGTATACGTGTATGTATTAGGTGTAATGTATCTATTATAGAGCTATTATATATGATTGTTAACCTAGCTGCTACTGTATGTATCTTGTTGCAATATTTGTCAGTTGTCCTAAATCCCCTTCCCCCAGGACTTACCGTAAGATGAGCTTCTGCTCAGTGTAACTTTCCTGGTGAAACTCTTCAATAAATAAATAAAAATAAATAAATGGCCCGCAGTTGAATGTATAGTATGTTGCATACGACATGTGCAGTGCCCTACACTGCAACAATTTTAGGCACCATAGCAGATTTAGGGTTTTCTTTTTGGATACTCAAATGTTTAGCATGATTGCTTCTGGGGCCAGAAAACACGGAAGGTACTGTATTCTAGCCCCACACATGGCAGTCGGTGCTAGTAACCATAACTGACACTAGTGCAGTACAAGGGGATGCTGCACTGTAGAGGTGCCTCCTTCAGATGAGATATTAAACAAAGGTCCCTACTGCCCATCTCTAACAAGAGCCATGGGATCTATAACATCTACATGGACAGTGTCCAAAGAAGAGTATGGGAATTTCCCCAGTGCCATGCTAACATTCCCCTTGTCAATAAAATATGTCCATGTAAACCCCCCAGAACAGATCTGGAAATGAGATGTCACAGCTCAATGTGCCTTTTACTGGTCAAAGATATAAATACAAATATAAACGAGGTTGCCAGTCTGGCGATTACAATTGTCACCCAGTTGTTTCTTGATGCTGTTCTTTTCCCATGGTACAGAGTTATGGTGCTGCATCTGTGAGCCTCCTCCTGCCTGTGATGTGGTGCCTGAGGCCCTGTGGTGACATTATTGAGTTGCTGTGTATGCTGCTGCTTCCCTTGCACCATGCTATTTAAAAACAGAGCAGAGGAGGTGCAACAGAAGAGGAAGAAGTGCAAATATTGATGCAGATCATGTAAGTCTTGAAACTGGAACCAATGGACATACAGTATATACAGGGGAAAATAACATGTGACTGGGGGAAGGAAGATCCTGTGTTCAGAATGAGTACAATTAGTGCATGCTGGACATGAGCACATTCAAAGATGTTTGTAACACGGCAAGAAATGTAAGACTATAATACCATAATTGGATTAGCCGAAACCAACATGTGACCCAAAGTTAGGTGGGTATTAATCCCTTAGTAATGCCTGCCAATACATGTTAGTGAAGTTGGGACCACGGTAAACAACTATTAGAGGACATTTTGTGTTGGGATCGTGTCAAATCATCAAGGTACCATGGGGAGCGCGGTCGAGCAAGCAAGCTGGATCATGGTCGGGTGCAAGCTTCTGAAATATGCCCTCACTGCTGTATTTGTTGCATTACGTGCTTCGGAGCCTCCACCGAGGTGATCAAACATCCCCGCGCACCATTGTTTACCACCCGCTCACCCAATGGACTACGGAACTGAAGCGATCACTGTAAATTACTTTCCACAAATAAAATTACCACACTGTTGCTGCATTTTCTGGGGCATAAATATGCAAATGTACATTCCCCCCACAATGCAGTAGTGTCAGGCATCACCGCAATGTAGCAATGGAGGGCAAAACATAAAAACTGTCACTAAAAAACAAGCAAATCTTGACGTTTTCCTTTGTTTTAGAAGTTAATGTAATGTTGGTACATCTTCTAAATTTTCTGACTCTACATTAATGTATGTCCAGTGTGCAACATGCACGCTCATGTTGTCAGATCTTTACAGCGTTTCAAAGGGTCGAAACTGAAGCATGGTTTCTGCAGTAGAATTATTGGTTTTCCTCATTTTTCTTTAGTTCTAACTTAAACAGTATTGTAACAATACTTACCTTGTACTTGCCATGTTACAAGCACATTAATATACTCCAAAGTTGGGCTCTACTGGGGAATTAATGCCCCTTTGGTGGTTGGAGGCACTCTGCCTGTGGCCTCGTGCCCCAACCCCACAACTGGGCATTAATTCCCTAGCAGAGACCTTCTTTGTTGTGGATTAATGCTTACTTCAGTGCTGCTTTGGCTGGGCAGTAATTATGTAACTCACGCAGGATGGAGAACAACCTGGAGCAGTTAAACATGGAGGTGGAGTGAGACCATCAAGAAACACAACACGCTCACTGCTGCAACCATACAGGATGTTCTCTGCTGCTTCCCCTGTAGCTCAACTTACTTTGGTTGTTACAGCTGAGCACAGCCAGGAATGAGCTCAGCACACCACCCTGGTCTCTTCCTTCTGACTGCACACTCAGTCCTGAGCCCTCGCTGACAGTCAGGCAATTTACCTACTGCCCCTTTCACTGCTCTCTTCCACCCCCTTCCCATTCTAAGCCACCCCTCCATCCCCCTCTGTCCTTCTTCTACCTTTTTGTACGGTCCTCACCCCTTCCTTCTCCTGCCTATCACCTTTCCCCTCTTTTCGTGTTCCTGTCGTAACATTCCCCCTCTTCCCGACCTCTTCTTTCTCTCTTGCCGACTCTCGGTTCCACCAGCCCGGTTGCAGGTTGTAACCTTAAACCGCTAAAGCCGTATTTGCCGCCTCCCTTCTGTATTAGTTTTTCCCTCCTGCCTTGCCCATTACTTCCCCTGGGAGCTCTACTACCCCCCCTTCTCATACTCTCCCTCACTTACCCTTCTGCCCCTTACCCCCTCCCCCCCTTATTTTTATATAATGTTTGCATGTCTGTTCTTGTTCCAATGAATCTCGCTTGTGTGCGTAAATCTACACTGTATCACTTTGTTCTTGTTCCAATGTATCTTGCTTGTATGTGTAAGTTATACTGTATCACTCTGTACTGTAACTGTACCTCCCGGGTCGTGCCTGAAAATAGTCACCTGCTGGCTAGTGCACTTACCCGGTTAACAAAAACTAAATAAAATAAATTTTTAAAAGGAAAATAAACTTCTGCAAAACCAATATTATTAATCAGGATTGCAGGATTGTCTTTAATCTTCTAAACTGTGTGGGTGGCAGAGTATGTTTTGATATACACAGCTGAATGACATGGTCTGACACAATATAAGGAATAATGTATTGGTGACCACACACAACAAGCCTGTGTTTCCATCAAGGGGTTGAGATAACAAAGTATGGACCTTAAGAGAGAAGCTCGAGAGGTCCATGCTGTTATCTAAGCCCCAAAATGGAAACACATGGCGAGTTGTGTATGGTCACCCATTTTTTTTTTCTTTTTAGCATATGGTTTTAGTAAACATAGCACTGTAGAATTTTTTTTGCCTCTATGTGGCACTGTGGCAAAGCAGGTCATATTATCTTTTTAAAATAATCAGTTGGGCATAAATATGCCTTTATTAACTTATTTTATTTCTGTCTGTGTTTTGCTGTATTGTTGGTGTTGTTACTGACAGTGCCAAAGAGAACAAGTGATAGGAAATGGGGGACAGAGCAAGTGCTTGCAAGTAAGAGCACTACTACTGGTTAAGTTAGGTAAGATGGCAAACCTGGTAAATCACTATAATGTTAGTGACTGAGTGCCGAAAAGAAAATGAGAATGAGCGAGCCACAGTCAGCACCAGCTGGGCACAGGTGCTGTGATTATAGAATGTGCACAACTTTAGAATGTGCACAATAACTTTATAATGTGTACAAGAAGGTTTTTGAGGTACTTACTTTTAGTGAACGATAAGCCCTAGCCATATACTATGAATCAAGCTATGTGTGAAGACTTACAAATGTGGCTTTCTCCAGTCACTCTGTATCTGTGCATGTGTGACTACGTGCCTCTGTGACATTATGTGTTGTTTTGTAATTGCAAAACATGGTCAAAATGAGATAACAGCGTATGAGCAAATAACAATAACCTGAAAGCATAGGGACTAAGAATAAAGTAAGAATTCTGGAAAATAGTTTTGGCTACCTTGAATTTGGTTTTATCTAGTGACATTTTAATGGGAAACAGTGGAAAAGGCACAGCTTTACCCAGGCACTACAAAAATGCCTGCTTAGTGCTTTCACGCAGTAACATTTTTTTAACAAATTACTCCAATTGATTTTTTAGTGATTTAAACAGTGGCCTTCAACTTTCACTTTCTATTGCTGGCTGGCAGCCACCATTTCATGAGTAGCAGAGAGCTTCCTGAGCTCACTTATTGCTAATATGGCCTGCCAACCAATAGCTGTGGTGAAACAGGCATATTAGCATACAGTGAGCTCAGGAAGCTCACTGCTGCTCATGAAATGGCTGCTGCCAGCAACAGGAAATGGAAGTTGTGGGTAACTGTTCTAAATCATTAAATGAAGTTGTTATTGTCTGAAAGCACTAATTGAGACTTTCTGCAGTGTCTGAGGAAAGCTTTGTCTTTTCCATTGTTTCCCGTTAAATGGTAGCCAAAAGTGCTAAGTGCTGCATATGTGAGTGTTTCAGTGTTTCTGTACATGTGCGTGTGTGTGTGTGTGGGGGGCATTTGAAATCATTTTCTACTACATTATAAAATCTCTACCCATTAGCAGTTTGTATTCATCTGTGTTACTTTCCTACAAAATGGGAACATGGCCTTAAGGAATAACTCTTACCCCATCTAGTGGCCAAAATCATGTAGGCAGCATCTACTGTACATCCCATTCAGATAACTCACTGAAATCAATTGATGACTGCATTCCTCATTGTCAAAAAGTCTTAAGATTATTTTGCTCTTGCATGTACCCATAGCTTACAGCTGTCCCTAATTATGAGGCAGGTCTCTCATTTTACTCCTCAGAATTGCTTTGTCCTATATCAGTGCCTCATGGAATGGTGTTGCCCACACCAAGGAGGTTCTGTAAATTCAAGCTGTAAAGCAGAATTTTATTTATTTATTTTTTAATTATTTAGTTTTTGTTTACCAGGAGGCGTACACTAGGCAAGTATGTAGCCCAGGCGCCATGTGCCAATGGGCTACTACCCCTGCCTGCTAGCCCTTGTACAGGTTAAGGGGCCTGGGTCCTGCTATGGTGACGATTGGGGGTGCTTTCTCAAAGTTGTGAATAATAGTGGAGTGCCTCCACCCAGCGTGAGTTGTAAGTGGGTCAGGTGACTGGTTGGTACAGCCCCCTGGGATCTTGTACCTCCCCACCTCCCCGACCAGCCACCCTGCACACTGAATTCCCAGTAACCTTTTTCCACCAAATATCATAAATCTATTGGAAGGCAAAATGCAAAGAACCTCTCTTGACACAGTAATTCCAACAATTAACTCACAGTTTTATTGAGGGTAAGGACTAGGAAAAGGGGGTACCTGGAAATCGGGATGACTGTCGAATAAAATAGAAAGTTACTGGCAAAATAGCAGATAGCAACATAAGGACCTGTAGGCCAGTCCACCCCCTGGCTGCCTACCCGCACTGGTACCGGTGTTACACTCTGAGAAGTCCCTGGGGTACCCACTAGTTGCAGACCCGGACGTTGCTGTGGGTTGGCTGGCTGTTGGGGCCCTGAAAAGGTTGAGAAAAATATTTAACTGGATTCACACTCCCTTGGTTAGGTTCCAGGAACCAGATCCTAGGTACCCACGGTTTTGCAGGACTTAGCAGTGTCATGAAGATGTAGTTACCTGATATTCTGGAGTGTGGAACTCCGCTCAATAGGTGCAGCACCGGACAGAAATTAGGATGATCTTGGTTCCCTGGGTTGGTTGGATCTTGCTTGAAAGTCTTGCAGCTTGTCTCCTTGATTGAAAATTTGGCCGCTTGTCACCTTCAGCTGCTTCTGGCCCATTGCAGAGCTCAATGGCAGGTCCTCACCAACCCCAGAAGGCCCAGACCCAGGAGTGGCTCCACAGTCTGGCTCCCTACAAGGGTCATAAGTGCCCTAGCACCCCAGCAATCGCCGGTGACCTCCTGAGACAGTGGGGCCCACTTGGAAAGGATTAGCTGGTTCCCTCCCTGGCTCTGGGTGAGGACTCCCAAATAGTAGAAACCTTATGCAGTCCCTGCACTGAATCCACGAGTCACTGGTAGCTAGGCAGTTCCTTCAGATAAAGCAACAGTGCGATTTACCATGGGTGCTAGCCTTTAACCAACAGCTTCAGTTCGCAATCAGACAATATCAATCAGTACAGGATTCAAAGCTAAGCAAGCCCCTGCTCATTTTCAATGCTTCCAAGTTCAAAATTGTCCAAAAGCAGTTTCCATGCAGGTTCAGCTGGGACACAGCTCTCAGCCACTCCGGTCAGTCCACAAAGCAAATTTACACGACCTGGCTAGCACCCATCAGCAAAGACACTTTGCCTCTTCAGCTTATTCTCAAAGTCTCAATCTGTACAGCAGTTTCTCTGCAGCAAGTAATTAGCTTCCCAAACAGACAGCACAGTTCCATCAACTCAGTTCTGTGCACAGTGCAGGATCTCTGCAGCAACTATTCTCTCCAGTTTAGGCAACACAGTTCACAGTACCTAGAGAGTTTCACAATCACTCCTATCTCTCACTCTCTTTTGCTTCTTTTTTTTTTTTTGGAATTGTATTTTTTATTGATCATTTTCAAAATTCACTTCTATACAGCACCATTCGACATTGTGCAGAATATTGCGTAGGCACATATTTCCTCTTACATGGATTACAATCAATTAGTTACCATATCTTTAGTCCTGTTCACTGTACCTTTATATTTCCAGGCTAATTCATATGTCAATACATCAATTAAAACACGAATCTGGAACCTTTATCCCCCATTTCTGGTCTTTTTATCTTTTTAGGATGCCCTCGCCCCTTATTCCTCACCTGGCCACATTTTATTATTACTACTTCCATAGTATTTTTGGTGGTCCTCACTTTATCCAGTATGGAATATAAGCACTATTTCAGGCCCTCTGAGGGCCAGCCCCTGGGCTTTCAGATGTCCTGTGAATGCCTCTATCTAACCTATCCTCTCCCCCTTATGGAATAAAGTTTGGATCCCTGGGCATAAAGTACAGTATCCACCTATTCCATTTCATGGTACAGAGTGCTGCTTTATTAGTTAAAGAGTATATAATCCTTTCTGCTTTATAAATATTGTTAACAATAGCCCTCCATGTCTCCACTGTGGGGATCTTATCAGTAAGCCAACATTTGGTTATTGCGTTCTTGGCCGCTAGAAGCATAATTCCTAGTAAATGGCCAGTAAGTGGACCCCTTAGATTACTGGGAAAGATATGTAACAGGAAGAATTCTCCCGACCATGGGAGTCCTGAGCCCTAGATCAACTCCAATTCTGCTAACAGGGGTTTCAAAAAGGTCTGTAATTTTGTGCATGTCCAAAAGACATGAGAGTGATGAGCTGCTATTTCTCCGCATTTTCGCCAGCAGGCGCCAGTTCTGCCGCTACCATAGTGTGAAGTTATTACTGGGGTGTGGAAGTACCTCACAAGGAGTTGCCATGAGAATAAACCCCAGGCGTGGGAGCTAGTGAGTCTAGAAGCCAAGTTGCAGGCTATTTTCCATGTCTCTTCGGAGATCTGCATGTCTAACTCCCCCTCCCACTTCTGTCTGACCCAACAGCAGTTTCCCCCTGCTGTTTCCATTAGTGATCTATATATGAATGAGACTGCATGTGGTAAGTTTTTGATACACAGAGTCTGAAGGAGCATTTTTATCAGGGGTGGGTGTTCCTCTTGACTTTGTACCTTTGGGGGTAGGTTATTAAAGAAGTGCCGAATTTGCAAGTATCTAAAAAAGTCCGAGGCTCTCAGGTTAAACTCTTGTTGAAGGAAGATGAAGGTCTTCACCTGCGAGCCTGTCACCAATTGAGACAGGCTAGTAAGGCGCTGGTGTTTCCAGTCCTGGAAAGTATAATCCATACGTCCCGGAGGGAAGTTTTCCAACAGCCCAATGGGGAGAAACCAGGGCAGATAAGAGGAGATCTGCATGGATTTGCATATCTCATGCCAGGCTCGTATCTGGTGAGTGAACTAGGGGTTCATCAATGACCGGACTAAGTGAGGGGGGGTGGCAGAGTAAAACAAGGCTCTATTCCACTCTGAGTCTGAAACCAACGACTCCTCTATCTCCTTCCATCTGGCGGTGTTATCGGGAGCTGATTTCCTAATTAAGAATGTTATATGTGAGGCCCAGTTGTACAATTTGAGGTTAGGAAGGGCCAGTCCTCCTCTGTCTTTTGGTAGTGTCAAAGTATTTAAGCCTACTCTAGGCCGCTTACCTGACCACAGAAACCTGGAGATTATTTTGTTCCACTCTTGAAACAAAGTCGAGGGTAAATGAAGGGGTATGTTTTGAAATAGGTATAGCGCCCTTGGTAAGAATGCCATTCGAATCACTTCAACCCTTTGCGCCAGGTTCAATGGGAGAATATCCCATCTCTCCAAGTCGCTTTTCGTCTGGGCCAGAAAAGGGTCGTAGTTAAAACGCAGGGTGTCTTCTGACTTATGAGATAAAAATATTCCCAAATATTTAAGTTTATTTAACTTCCAGCGGAATGGGTATCTATCTCTTAGCCATCCCGGCAGATCGAAGTGGAAGACCAGTGCCTCCGTTTTGTTAGTATTCAGTCGATAGCCCGAACATCTCCTGAATCCCTCCAGTATATCAAAACCTTAGTATTGCTTGCCCATTGGCACAGCAGTGGGATTTCACAGGACGCCAGGCGACCTGGTTCGGAATGGACCTGGATCGTCGAGGCCGGCTGAGGCAGAAGGACAGAGCGTCCCAAGGACTGCTCTCCTTCTCCGGGGGGAAGGCGAGGGAAGAGATCGGCATGCTGAGGGCTCCTAGCGGAGGCTGGGGGGACCTCAGGCGACTGACAGAGCCAGGTCTGGAAGGCGGGGGCAGACACTCGCGTCATTGCATGTCCACGCCTCCGCAATAAGGAGAAAAAACCCCGCGAGGGCAACGTGCATATGACGCCCTCCCTGGAGGACCTTGAGATACCACCGCCGCTGCGGATCCCTGACCAGCCGTAAGTTCCATGGGCTGCCGGAAGGTGGCCATGGCCCCGCCCTCTGGGGGGCAAGCCGGGGGTGACTGGGGATCCCAGCAGCCATAGGCGGTGGGTGAGGTCTCTGGGGCGCCGTGACAAGGGCAGAGATCCCGCAGAGATCCCACGGGGCCCAGCCGGAAAAAACAGGAAAAAAAAACAAAAAAACCTTAGGTATTGACCTAGTGGGGTTCGAGAGGAAGAGCATTCTTTTCCCTATGTGGCAATCTCCAGACTGAGACCTGAGCAAGGCTTCTGGCAGTCTGAATACACACACACACACACACACACACACACACACACACACACACACACACACGCACACACACACACTCCTCCTAAGTCGAGAAGAGCCCGGGAACAAACTGAAGCAAACCCAGAAAATCCTTGGGTTATCGCTCGAGAATCCAGTCTCCTGATTAGCTGTTTGAGTCCATCAATCATCAAGAACCATAGAGAGCAAAAGTTCCTACTTTCTTATTGGGGCACGGGTTAGGCACCTGAATTAGTGAAACTCCCTCTCCCAGAATCACTCAGGTCCAACTTTAGGCACCTAAATGGTTGATTGGCTGCTGCATTGGGGTCAAAGCATCAACAACATGTCAGCCCCCTTTCAGTTCAGCAGCAATTCTCATGGTGTCCCACTTTCTAGTTCTGGTGCAGCCAGGGAAAATATCCTGCATTATTAATGACCCCACAGTCTGTTAGCCCCAACATTGGTCTTTTACATGAGTCCACTTTCATTCAGTTACTCCACGCAGATCCTCGGTCGCTGCCTCTGGGTGACAATGCCCCTAGCCAGCAGGCAGCACCTTGTTAATATTCTTGATGGCTCATGAATTATTCATGAGCCCTCTCTATATGCCTTTATTCGGACTTTATTTTAGAACACGGAAGAGGCTTCTTTCTTGCCTCCTAGAGGTCTCTGGTGCCCATTTACCCTAGCAGGGGCATTGGGATCATTGAGTCACTCCCTGCTCGACCACAATACCTCCGGTCGGCAAATCAAGGCGCTATCCTGTGCATGTGTGAGCGCCGGCCAGCCCGAGGAAAAAAAATGTCAGCTTGTGTTAAATGTTTGAGCCCAACAGGGCCAAAATGAAGTAATAGGGCAGTTTGGGGAGGACTTGGGGAACCACAAAGGATCTGGGCCCGCGGCAGTGACAATCAGGGCAAATGGGATGCCACCAGAAATGGGAGAAACATGGGGGCTATTGGTAAGCCCCTTAGAGGGGTTACACTCCTCCCCTTGAATGCTTCGCATCCATGCCAAGCTTAAGGACAACCTTATAAAAATTGTAAGAAGGTAAATGAAAACATCAACACACAATAACAGTGCTAATGGACACCAGATTCCTAACTATTATACAATGATCATTCAAGAACAGGAAACGGTATATACAGGGCAGTAAATATCTTCCTCTGACCAGGTCAGTGACCACCTGAAACGATGGCGCTCATATGTCTAGTACATTTTCCCACAGGACCCTTGTCCCACATAGTACACTCTCCCTGAGTTAGTTTTCCCGATGTCCTTGCTCTCACCTCCCTTTCCTTCTCCTAGTCTTCTTCCCTTCAGTCCTAGGAAGTTTAGCATCAACAGGGCAAATAACCACCTTCTGCAGGGACCTAGGAGTAACGTATACCCCTTTATGAACCACAAATAAGGGTAAGTTGGATGGAATCCCCGAGGCATCATAAGTTAACTTCAGTGTGGGTCTAACCATCCTACCTGACCTCCTTGAGGTTTCCTGGATCCCAGACCTAGCAGCTACCTCCTGTTCAGGGGCAGGTTCCCCGCCATCCCCACTTTGACCAGTAACCTCAGCATTTATTGGGGCAGGGTGTTCTAGTGCTTCTTTCTCCTCTCCTTCCTGATCCTCAGGGCTATCCTGTGCCCATTTAGAGGATCCAGACAGACTAGAATTCAAGTCTGAAGTGGACCCTTCAAAAGGCATATCTGTATTGGATCTGCTCTGATACTACTCAAAGGGCTCAGCTGGACTAGTGTTTGAGTCCAGAGTGGTCTCCCTGAGTGGCAGAGTGGGAGCAGCCTCCCTGTCTCCACCTTGTCCCCTTGGTACAACCGTGTCCACTACCAACAGGGGTAGTCCCTGAAATAATCTGGTTAACTCTGGGGTAGGATAGAAGCTCTGAGGGGTACTATCACCTTCCTACTTGGTTTCATCATCTGTACTCTCTCCCTCCGATACCCCTTCACCCTGGGCAGGCCCAGTCCCCATGGCATCACTACTCCCATGCCTCCATCTCCTGCATGCAGCAGATCGAGTGGTGGGGGTTTAAGGAGGATCTTCCACGGCACTCTCAGTGTCCATCATTCATTCGCCAATGGGCAGCAGGTGATTTTGATGTATGACTTTGTGCCCTTGTGTCTCTCTCCCTCAGCCCAAATATTATACACTGGAAGGCCTTCCAATTTTTCCAGTTCAACGTATGGGGTTCTTCCCTATCTGTCAGCAATCATGTGCTGTCCTGGTATGCCCAGATATTGTAGCAACACTCTATCACCTGCCTCCAGATCCTGAACTCGCACCCTTTTATCATAATGATCTTTATTGTTTTGGTTTCTCTTGGTGGCCATTTCTGAAGCAAGGCGATAAGCATCATCCAGTTGCTGTTTTAACTTCCCCACATACTGTAAATAGTCTCCTGCCCCAAGACTATTGGTGGACACTCTGAAGCATAGATCCAGGCAAATGGGTTTCCCTTCTGAACATGAGCTGGTAGGGAGAGAACTCTGTATTATCATTTCGGGTGCAGTTGTAGGCATGGACCAGGGTGCTCACCTGCTGTCTCCAAGTCCGGTTATCTCAGGGATAAGGTGCCCAGCATGTCTAATAAAGTCTGATTGAATCTCTCGGGTTGGGGGGTCACCTTGGAGGTCATATGGGGTGGTCCAAAACTTTGTGATGCTCCACAATGACGAGAGTTCCTTGATAAGCTGGCTCTTAAACTAGTGGCCCTGGTCCAAGTGGAACCTTTGGGGGGCTCCATAGTGCATAAAAATGTTCTCCACCAGTATTTTGGCCACTGTGGAAGCTTTCTGACCTTTGGTGGGGTAAGCTTGAGCATATCTTGTAAAGTGGTCGGTGACTACCAATATTTTCGCGATGTTACGGGAAACTGGCTCTAGTACGAGGAAGTCAATACACACCAGTTCCATGGGGCCACCTGTTCGTATGTTTACTAAAGGGCCCGCTTTTTGGGGAAGTGCTCTCCGTTGTATGCATCTTCTGCAGCTTTTACAATAGTTTTCCACATCTGTTCCCATCTTTGGCTAGTAAATCCTGCTGTTGACCAATTCCAGGGTGTGCTCAGCACCAAGATGGCCCTTATCATCATGTAATGCCTTTAATACAGTCCTTGTATGCCGCTCTGGTAACACCAATTGCTCATGGGGTGCCCCATGCTGGTCTTGCATCTCCCGATAGAGCAGTCCCTTCTTTAACTGTAGCTTGGGCCATTCTCGTAACAGAAGCTTAGCAGGGGGATAAATGGTGCCCACTTGAGTCTGGTCCCCATTGTGTTGAAGCACCCGAATTATCTCCCCTGTGACAGGACTGGCTCTTTATTCTCTTTTCAAGTCATGGGTGGTCAATTGTGGGAGTGATCTCACATCCAGGGCTGTCAGATGGCAGTAGGCAACTGGGAGACAATATCCTGAGGCCCCCAAGCATTCCACCAGGCGCGGGGTTTCCTCTCCAGAGAAGGGTTCTTCGTCGTCGTGTTTCTTACACAAGGCCTTTACTGCTTGTTCTGATGTCCTCGCTCAATTAGAGTGCTCCATGGTATAAGTTGGAGGGCGTTGGGACAGGGCATCAGCATCCATGTGATTCAGACTGGGACGATACTCTGCACATTAGTTTTAGGTGGACAAAGCTGGCAGCCACCTATAACCAGTTCCATCCAATTTAGTGTTGGTCTGCACCTAAGGGGATTGTTATCCGTCTTCACTGTGATCTTGGCCCCATATAGGTAGTCATGGAACTGATCCACAATAGCCCACTTAGCGCCCACAACTCCAGTTTGTGTACTGGGTATCTCCACTCTGACGGATTCAGACTTCGGCTTGTGAAAGCTACTGGGTGCAAGCCCTCGGGGTATTCTTGATATAACATGGCTCCCAGGCCACTGAAACTGGCATCAGTGTGAAGAATGTAGGGTTTCTGCAGATCTGCATACGCAAGCACCGGGGCATGTGTCAGACAATAGATGATATCTTCAAAAGCCCAGTCACACTGTTCATTCCATTGGAAGCCAAAGGGTTTTGATGGTTGGGAGTAGCTGGTTTGATTAACTTTGGCCCCAGGCAAGATGGTTTTCTTGCTTTTGTTCCTGGGTGGATACTCCTGTAGCAGATTCAGTAGGGGCCGAAATGACCTTGTGTAGTCCTTCACAAATCTTCAATAGTATCCGTAGAATCTGAGAAAATGCTGGAGCTCTATCAAAGTCCGGGGCTTAGGCCAGGTGGTGAGGGCTTCAGTCTTATTGGGATTGGTCTGGATGCCCATCGCAGACACTATGGGCTCAACATATTTAAATGAGGCCTGAAAGAATTGGCACTTACCAACACAGTTTTCCTGAATACAGTAATATTATCTAGGAAGACCGAACACTCCAGTAAGTTCATATCTCCCATGACTTTCTCGATTAGGTGCTGAAAGGTGGCTGGGGCACCCAAAATCCATGGTGGCATCTGGAGAAACTCGTAGAATCTGAGGGGACATATGAAAGCCATCTTCTCCCAGTCCTAGCGGGCCATCAAGATCTAATAGTAGCCACTCCACATATACAGGACCGAGAACCACTGGCTGCCATTTAAACAATCCGAGCATCCTGTATTCTGGGTATAGTATATTAATCTGGCATAGTCCGTTTGTTTAATGTGCGATAGTCCACACACATCCGTATGGCCCCACTCTTCTTTCTCACTGTGACAACAGAGGATGCATAAGGGCTCTTTGATTCTTGAATAATCCTGGCAGCCATCATCTCCTGAAGGTGCTGCCAGATATCGTCAATATCAGCCAGGGCAAGCCGTCTAGATCTTTTCTGAAAGGGCCTCTCATCAGTAAGACATATGTGATGCTGTTTTCCACTCACACACCCCACATCCCATTCATGCAGAGAAAATACATTTGTTTGGGCGGCCAGCTTCGCCTGCACTCTCTCCAATCCTCCTGGATGGGGGAGTCACTCAAGTCAAATAATCCAGGATCAATCCTCGTGAGGGTGCCCCCTTTCATTGCAGTGGGTTGCACTGCTGTATCAGCACAGTAGACTCTTGCTAAAGTCCGACTTTCCTCATCACCACTTCCTGGTCTGTGACATTCTTTACCTGTACAACAACCCTTCGAACATAAGCATGCTCTCTGGCTGGCAGAACAGTGGGCTTCACCAACAGGTAGCCCTTGCTCCTCTGGGGCATCCAACATCAACAACTGATTCATCACATCTTTCTTCAGTCTCACTACTCCAGCAGCATTACATTCTGCACTGGGCAGTAGCACAATTCATCCCCATCTCATCTCCACACTATTCCCATGGGGTCATCAGGCTCCTTGGTGGGGGGCTTTCCCTTCCTTCTGTAGGCCTCTCTGACCAGTGGGTTGAGTGGGCACTCTTTTCCCTCCCTTTTGGGCTCTAGGGCTTGGCACAGTTAAGCCGGATGTCTGAACATATGAGCATTCATTCCCACTAGCACAGACACTCTGTCGTATATCCCAGACTCAGGGCAGATCAAAGCCAGGGTGTCTACAGCTTCCCCTACACCAGCCACTTTAGTTGGAAAGGCCATCCACTCCTTGATATAACTAAGTACCCACACGTGTAGTCCCTCAAGCAGTTGCAATTCAACATCTGGCAAGTGCTGGTCATACCAGGATTTAAAAATAATGGTAACTTGTGAACTGCTATCAAGAACAGCCCATGTGGAGATTCCATTCATGGTAATGGTGGTCTCAGTTGATGGTCCCACTAGCTTGCGCATGTTGACCAAAGCTGATGTGGTGGTTCTAGCTGCTGAGGCTCTTATGTGAGCCATGGAGCTGGACCTGCCAGGGGCTCCAGTGTGCTCCTTTACTGGGCCCCTCTGCAGTTTTCCTGGTTCTGGCTCAAATTCTTGGTCAGCCTATCTCTGGCGGAGTATGGTTCAATGGCATCCTACACCCCATCCTCACATGGCTCTCGCCCCCACACCAATGACATATGATGGGCTCCCGAGACTGCGGCCTATTCGGCACCATAGGGCAGGTTCCTGACACTCCCACAGGGGCACTTAAGGCTATGGGGCTCCAATCCACAGCCCGGTTGGTGCCTTGAACCATAAATGGCTTCCCTGCCCTCTCTAGTTCAGCTACTCTCTGGGCTAACTCATCCATTTGAACCTTGAACCCAACCTTGGGAGTGGGTTCCTGCTTAGGGAGCCCGGCGCCAAACATCGTTGAGCCTACACTAGGGACCGTTCAGCTCATGCCTTGAGGCTCATTTAACCCCTGATTCATTGTTAGTTTAGCCAAGGTAACTACATCCCTACACTCCTTCAGTAGGGTCTTCAATTGTTGTATCTCACCAGAGGGCACCTCTCTTCCTACCTGGGTAGTGGCTGCTGAGGCCATCTGAATTCCTCATTGCCTTTGCTCCTCCTCTGCTTCCTTGACCTCTTGAACTAATGCCCAGTAAGGCGGGGTGTTACTCTTTCTGTCAGCTAGGTGGAGTTGTAACACTAACAGAGTGGAATGGCAGGCAGCTTTCACCATGTGTTCTAGCCTCACATGATTCCGATCCTGAGCTGCCACTCCCTCTTTCCTAAATACCCTCTGTAAGGTTCTCTCCACCCAAGTTAAGAAAGCAGATAAAGGTTCCCCCTTCCACTGGCAAGTGGTTTTGAATTTCCACATGAGGTCCTTTCAGGACTCTGGGCTACCAAATACATTTTCCAAAGTTATCAGGTACCTGGGCTGGGGCATCAGGGTCTGTGGCTCGCAAAGTGCGGATGACCTCTAAGGCAGGACCATGGAGGCTCTCTGCTAAATGTTTCCACTTCTCTATCTTGGAGCACTGCCAATCCTGGACTAAAGGAGTGGCACAATCCATCCAGGACTCCAAGTCATCTTCACTATTTGGGGTGGGTTTGACCCCCGAAAACATTCTCAGCTTATGGTATGACTCAAAGGCCACTGGCATATGGCCAGGCTGAGATCTCTCAGTCTTGGGGGGCCTTGGAGTGGATCCAGATCCCCGTTCCCCTTCTCCCGGGGAGATCATACTAAAAGAGGTCACAATAGGCAGAGCCTCAGACAGCCCCTCTGCCACCAAAGCCTCAGGTATCCAGCCAGCTTCCAACACATTAGAACTTTCCATTAGCACAGTCAATGTACTTTTATCAGAATCAAGCATTTGTCCATGCACTTTCGCTTTACCCAGTCTGGATATGGTGAACACATACTTCTCTATGTCTCCCTCATCCATCTCTTGGGGTATCCCTAGCAAGAGGAAGGACTTCTGGGGGTCCATCTTCATGCCCCCACTCCATTCCACCAACCTCACATTGTCTCCCTTCATAGGCCTAAACTTGGCTAGCGGTGGAATGGGTTTGGGTGCTGGGGACCCCACAGGGGTCTCACCATTCTGGTTCTCCATTGCAGGCTTGACTGACAAACAGGAGATCCCAAAGATGTAGCCCAGGCACTGTGTGCCAAAGGGCTACTACCCCTGCTGCTACGGTGACAATTGGGGGTTCTTTCCCAAAGTTATGAATGATAGCATGGTGCCTCCACCCATAGTGAGTTGTAAGTGGGTCAGGTGACTGGTTGGTACAGCCTCCTGGGATACTGCACCTCCCCACCTACCCGACCAGCCACCCTGCCCATTAGATCCCCAGCGACCTTTTTCCACCAAATATCATAAATCTATTAGAAGGCAAAATGCAAAGAACCTCTCTTGACACAGTAATTCCAACAATTAACTCAGAACTTTATTGAGGGCAAGGGCCAGGAAATTGAGATGGCTGTGGAATAAAATAGAAAGTTAGTGTCAAAATCGTAAACAGCAACATAAGGGTTCATAGGCCAGTCCACCCCCTGGCTGCCCACCCCCACTGGTACCAGTGTTACACCCTGAGAAGTCCCTGGGGTATCCACTAGTTGCAGGCCTGGATGTTGCTGCAGGTTTGCCAGCTGTCGGGGCCCTGAAAAGTTTGATAAAAATATTTAACTGGATTCACACTCCCTTGATTAGGTTCCAGGAACCAGGTCCTGGGTACTCATGGTTTTGCAGGACTTAGCAGCCTCATGAATATGTAGTTGCCTGATACCCTGGAATGTGGAGCTCCATTCAATAGGTGCAGCATTGGACAGAAATGAGAATGATTTTGGTTCTCTCAGCAGGATGGATCTTGCTTGAAGGTCTTGCAGCTTGTTCCCTTGATTGAAGATCTGATTGCTTGTTATCTTCAGCTGCTTCTGGCCCATTGCAGAGCTCAATAGCAGGTCCTCACCAGCCCCAGAAGGCCCAGATCCAGGAATGGCTCCACAGTCCGGCTCCCCACAAGGGATGTAGGTGCTCTAGCACCCCAACAATCACTGGTGACCTCCTGAGACAGTGGGTCCACCTTGAAAATGGTTATCTGGCTCCCTCCCTGGCTCTGGGTGAGGACTCCCAAACAGTAGAAGCCCTCTGCAGTCCCTGCACTGAATTCACAAGTCACAGGTAGCTAGGCAGTTCCTTCAGATAAAGTAACAATGCTAATTTGCCACTGGTGATAGCCTTTAACTAACAGCTTCAGCTCACAATCAGACAATAGCAATCAGTCGAGGATTCATTTTCAATGCTTCCAAGTCCGAAATTATCCAAAAGCAGTTTCCATGCAGGTTAAGCTGGGACACAGCTCTCAGCCACTCTGATCAGTCCACAAAGCAAAATCCTCGACCTGGCTAGCACCCGACTCCAGAGACACTTTGCTTCTTCTGCTTATTCTCAAAGTCCCAATCTATAGAGCAGTTTCTCTGCAGCAAGTAATTAGCTTTCCAAACAGACAGCACAGTTCCATCAGCTCACTTCCATGCACAGTGCAGGGTCTCTGCTGTAACTATTCTCTCCAATTTAGTCAACACAGTTCACAGTATCTGGAGAGTTTCACATAAGTCCTATCTCTCAAGCTCTTTTGCTTCTTACATTATTTTCCCTATGTGGCAATCTCTAAACTGAGACCTGAGCAAGGCCTCTGGCAGTCTGATTACACACACACACATACACACACACACAGAATCCTCCTGACTTGAGAAGAGTCTGGGAACAGACTGAAGCAAACCCAGAAAATCCTTGGGTTTTTACTCGAGAATCCAGTCTTCTGATTGGCTGTTAGAGCCTATCAATCATCAAGAATCAGAGAGATCAATAGTTCCTGATTTCTTATTGGGGCATGGGTTAGGTGCCTGAATTAGTGAAACTCCATCTCCCAGAATCCCTTGGGTCCAACTTTAGGTACCTAAACAGTTGATTGGCTTCTGCATTGGGGTCAAAGCATCAACAACATGTCAGCCCCTATTCAGTTCACCAGCAGTTCTCATGGTGTCTCACTTTCTAGTTCTGGTGCAGCCAGGGAAAGTATCTTGCATTATTAATGACCCACAGTCTGTTAGCCTCAACACTGCTCTTTTACATGAGCCCACTTTCGTTCAGTTACTCCACGCAGATCCCTGGTCACTGCCTCCATATGACAATGTCCCTAGCCAGCAGGCAGCACCTCATTAATATTCATGAGGACTCATGAATTATTCATGAGCCCTCGCTATATGCCCTTATTCAAACTTTATTTTAAAACACAGAAGAGGCTTTTTTTCTTGCCTCCTAGAGGTCTCTGGTGCCCATTTACCCTAGCAGGGGTATTGGGACTGCTTAGTCACTCTGCTCAACCGCAATACCTTCGGCTGGCAAATCAAGGTGCTATCCTGCTCATGCGTGAGTGCCAGTGAGGAAATAAACGGCAGCTTGCATTTAATGTTTGAGCCCAACAGGGCCAAAATGAAGTAAAAGGGCTGTTCTGGGAGGACTTGGGACACCACAAAAGATCTGGGCCACAGCAGTGACAATCAGGGCAAATGGGGTGGCACCAGAAATGGAAGAAACACGGGGACTATTCAGGTAAGTCCCTTAGGGGGGCTTACAAGTACATTTCTATTTCAGGTACAACCCAGGAGGATACAACAGCATGAACAATAAATGCAAGAAGATACATAGTACAGAAAAGTTGTCACGGATCAGGCAATCAACACACTATACAACATGTGCAATAAACAGTTCACGAGGTTTACATACACGGGTCTGAGAGAACAAATCTACAAGTAATTATGGATATACTTTTGGCAAACATTTCACAATATTCTGAGATGCCAAATAAAACATAAACTTTGCTCAAGCATGGGCAATAGTTCCTGCAGTATGCTGAGCTTTTATTCCCTTGTTTCAAGACGTGTGCCTGATTATGAGGATCAGTGTCCCTCATTACCCCTCCTTTTGAGTGCCTGTATCCCTCAGTTCGCTGATCAAAGGTTGAGAGCTATGCATGCAACATCTATATGTTTCCAGTGAATAAAGTTCTTTGGGGTGGGGAGAGGGTCTGAGTGTGCAGAGCTCAAACATTGTTCTCACCCAAAATTGGCCCAGAACCTATACATGTAAAGATTACAAGGTTCAGGAAATACAGTCACTTGCCCACTTTGATAATTGAATGTCTAAGAGTCTTACACTGATATAGATGGATGGATAGAGGGAAAGAGAGACAGCAAGCAAGAGGCCTTTATATGGCCAAATAAACACATATAAACATGTGATTCTTTTACATTTTGCAAAACAATAAGCAACTAAGACACCGCACACCAAAGTGTCTGTTTTTTGGCTTAAAGTTGAATTAAAAAAATATATTTTTGTTTGGATTTAATAATATCATAAAACAAATAACGTTATAAAATGGGCAGGTATTTTGCTGTATCCTGATTGGTTGAGAAGGTTCCAAAGCACTGTCATTAAGGAATCAGAACTGCACTGCTTCACATTTCTGGCAACCAGGATGCAGTGTACTAACAAATCAATGCCTTCCAGAAATGTCTTGGAAAAAAAAAAAGATTTCTGACAGTCATGGTTGTATTGTAAAAGAAAGTTACCACCACCAACTTCCCACATCTTAAACATATTAGCAAACAAAAAAATTATCATGGCCAAGATTTAGCAAACAAGCAAACAAACAAACAAACAGATAGACAGACAGACAAACATCCATCCATCCCACATAAACAAAATGTAGATACTAAAGTTTTAAATCAGTTTACCCCGCATCTCTTATCTTGGCCCTGATTCAGAGTCGATCATTTCTTGCCAGTTTCAGTCAGGGTCTATCAATTGTAGAGTTAACCTAACCAAAGAAGATGGCATTTGATATGATTTTTTGTGTACTGTTTTCTTTTTCAAAACTGGATGGAATCCCTGAGAATTAACCTGCATAGCACCATCATCGGCAGGATGATGTGATCTCTAGATATGGCAGTGTGAGGAAAAAAGGCTTGGGTTCTGTGCTTGTAAGTGTTACTACTGTACAAATAGTGAAGGAGATAATGCATGACTACAGGTTATGAACGAAAGCAAACCCTGAGAAATATAAAATCCATTATCAATTTGAAATTGAGAGGGTCAGGTTATATAAAAAGAATATGGAAGAAGAGAAAAACTGCAGCACAGAGAAAAAGCAAAGCTTCACTTGAGGCAGTATCAGGAAAGGAAAAAGGAAACCTATGTGGATAACTGCGCTGACTTAAAGAAATGTACTGAGGCAGAAAAAGATAAAAATACAGTTAATAAGATGAGAAAAGAAGAGGGAACAGTGAAAAAATTGTCATCACACAAAAGACGGACAGATGAAAAAGGGCACATGTATGCACAAAAGAAACAAGGGTGTCCATGACATGCCATGGCTGAAAGTCACACAGAAGGCACTGAGGCATCTGAAATGCAATCTGCCACAATTTTAGCCATGCTGTCAGTTGCCACTCCACAGGTTGGGAATATCCCTCAAAATCCATTCATCATCCCTGCTGCAAATAGAAAATCCATTCCACAAACCTTCAAAGTGGTGCCAAAACGTCATAAAAACACAGAAACATAGAATCTGTCAACAGATAAGGACCACACAGCCCACCTAGTAGGCCCATTTCCCTACTTGGTTTAGCAATCCCTACTCTTATCTGGACTACCTTTCCCCGGCTCTGTTGTACAGCATGGTACCTTTATGCTTGTCCCACACACTTTTGAATCCCTGTACTATTTTTGCTTTCACCACCTCCGCTGGTAGGCTATTCCATGGATCCACCACCCTCTTTGTGAAAAAATACCTCCTAGCATTCACCCTAAGCCTCCCCCCCTCCAGCCTCATGCTATGTCCCCTTGTCCTTGTGCACTTTCGTCTCTGTAGTATGCTCCCCTCCTGTACCCTGTTTCTTTCTCTAAGGTATTTGAAACTCTCTGTCATATCCCCTCTCTCCCTTGTCTCTTCCAGTGAATAGATGTTTAGTTTCTTGAGTCTTTCCTCATAAGGCTTGTGGTGCAGTCCATGTATCATTTTTGTTGCTCTTCTCTGAACTGCTTCCATTCTATGTCCTTTCTGAGATGCAATATCCAGAACTGGACTCAGTATTCCAAATGAGGCACCACCAATGATCTATACAGTGGCATCACCACTTCACTCCTCCTACTGTTTATGCCCCTTCCTATACACGCCGGCAGTCTGTTTGCCTTCCCTACTGCTTTTTTGCATTGTTTGGCTGACTTTAAGTCATCGGATATAATGACCCCCAGGTCTCTGTCCTGACTTGTGGGGGCTAGAACCTGCCCCCCATCCTGTATTCCTCTTTTGGGTTTCTGTGTCCCAGGTCCATTATCTTGCACTACTTAATGTTGAAACCCAAATGCCAAACTCTTGACTATTCCTCATGTAGTCTTAGGTCATTTCTCATTTTATCTAGCCCCTCCTGTGTGTCGACTCTGTTACAGATCTTGGTGTCATCTGCGAACAGGCATACTTTCCCCTCCAGTCCCTCTGTAATGTCACTTATGAAGACATTGAATTGAACTGGACCCAGCACCGATCCCTGTGGAACCCTGCTGATCACCTCCCCCTCTTCTGATTTTATGCCATTTACTACCACCCTCTGGGTCCTGCCTTTTAGCCAGTTACCAACCCATTTTACCACTTTAGAGCCCACACCCAGATTCTCCAGTTTGTTAAGCAACCTTCTTGAGTCCCCAGAAATTTGCCGAAGTGGTGTCCACAATCTTATCATGAATCACACCTCGAAAAAGAAAAGCAGTTGAGGACAGGTGTATTCGTACACCATTGGAAAAAAATGATTTTCTAGAATCCACCTATTTAAAATCAACTTTGGAAACCATAAAAAAAATAAAGAGGAAAAGATAATATACGGATGAGAAGGCTACTCACAAATCAGTCATTGTTATAAAAAGATTCCACAAATTAGATCTCCACAGGCAATCTGGAAATTTCTGTGCACTTTTTCCATCTTAAATGAAGACTACATCAACAAAAGAAAAACAGAAGTCATGCCTTACCAGTTTTTACAGTCCAGATGGTACAGGATTTCTATCAGCATACAGATATTTCACGTGAACTGATGATTTCACAAGTTGTTTGGAAGAAGGAAATGCAAGTCAGGAAAGCATCAGAATCCTCAATATAGACTACATATAAGCTAATCAGAGAAGAGAACCCAGATGTGACCAAAAGTTACAGCAAATTTGTTAATCTGCATCCTTCTAATATGCTTCCCATGTCACAACATAAACGTATCCAGTGTCTGTGTGAATACTGCTTGAACATTGAGATGAATGTAAGCAGCATTACAAGTAAGTGCACACAATTCAAGGTCCTACAATCACTAATTGAACAAAATATGCAGCATCAGCATTTACACTATGTGAGAAGAGGGTCAATTATACATAAAAAGGTTTATCGCCTGGAGATGTTCACAATGTGGCACTCATGGGATATGGGTTAAACTGATGGAGGAGCACATGGACTCTCCTGTCACTTGGAGAAGTGAAGAAATAGTTTCATGAAAGGATGAGGATGTGACACAAGCCAAACAGATGCATATGAGAGAGCACAGTGGTGTGAAGGAAGACAATCAATGAATTGCAACAAGAATTAGAACCATTTTCTAGACATCTGTCTAATGGGAAATGGCAGTTTTTGCAATTTGATTATGTCAGAAACAATATAGCAGAGAACTGGATTGTCTTCTGCCTTGATTTTGGAAAAAAATACAACTGCCCTTACAGGTCGAGGCTCAAAGTGCACACTGGTCATACAACTAAGCAACAATACATCTGCCTGTGGCATATTGCCAATTTCCCAAAGACAACTGTGGAATCAGCACGCACAATTTCCTCATCTTTATTAGTGAGGACAGGAAACATGATTTTCATTTGGTTCAGCTCTTTATCTTTTGGGCAACAAAATGTTTACAACAGCAAGGAGTTGCGATATCTAAGCAAATTTATTCTTTGGGTGGTGTACCAACTAGTATAAAAGCAAAGGCAACTTCACAGATGCCTCTTTTGGGCACAAAGACTTTGGATCCTGCACAGAAAAGCATTATTTTAGTAGCCATCGTGGCAATGGACCATGTGATGGTGAGGTCAGTGTGCTAACGTAGGGTGCATTAACTGCTGTGACTTCACATGGGGCAATCATTTACCAATGCACATACTTCGTACATGTACAGGAAAACCTACCTGATGTGCCCTAAAAATGAAGATGCACATACACATGCAAAATGCACAGGTTTCTATGTTAAGGAGGAGAAAATAAATAGGAGGCAATCACAAAGAAGCACTGGCAAAACAATGTCAAACACCAGTACAATGCACGGTGTGAGAGGACTGCAGCCTTATGTTGTAACAGGGAAAGAATGAAGCTGCTTTTGCACTTCTTGCATTTAGAATGAGGGCCAATTTAGAAACACAAAATTCTCTGGTGATTGGAAAGCATTTTCATTAAAATCTGAATTAGAGCTGACTCCACCCCCACCTGAGAGTTTTCAAGTGCAAGCCCCATCATCAAGGTCTCCAACACCAACACCACATTCTGTGCCTGCAACACCACCACCAACAATGCCGCCACATTCAATGCCTCCAGCTTGCTCATTTTTGTGAATATATGTTTACTGAATTTTGACATTAATCAAAACTGTATTAATAACAATAAAATTATATCTGATACGTAAACAATCATCTAACATTGAAATAATGTACTGACATAACTTTTTAAGATAAGAAAATTAAACAAAGGAGAAATACAAACATGCTTAAATAACAACATAGCATTTTAAATAGCTATATATCTATAACTTCTATCCCTAAGAAATAACAACTATTACTAATAAAATAAAATGTATTAAAGTCTCAATCAATATTCGACAGAGATACTATACATAAGTAAAGAAAGATAATGAGAATGAATGGAAACTGAACTATTAAGAAAGACTGAGAAAGTGAAAAGGAAGTAAATTTAACTTGAAATGACCTTTGTGAGATATGAATCAGCCGATCAGTAGAATCTTGACCTATTCATGTGTGCTTCATGTGGGTATTAAGGAATTAACCTAAACTAAATTAAAATTGTAGGAATTTATATTATATTTATATTAACTATTAGAGAGGAATTAGTTATACAATTGGGCCCAGCTGTTCATTAAAAGTAGTCATATGTACTTTTAAGCCACTTTGCCTCTTTGAACTCACGTTTCCATTCATTTACAGAAAGAGGGCTATTATCCATCCATAGTCTAAGGCCCAGATATTCAGAAATGCGCCAAAGGCCAGCGCAAGTCCAGCGCAGTGCAAATCCGATGCGCAATGGCACAACAGGAGCCATATTCAGAGGTTACGCTGGCCGCAATGTGCCATTGCAACCTGGCTGAATATGGCACAGTTGCGCCATGGCGCAATCAGACTTGTGCCATGGCGCAATCAGACTTGTGCCATGATGCAATCAGAGTTGCGCCATGGTGCAAAAACAGTTGCGCCATGGCACAGAAAGAGATGCTCCAGTGCAACTATGGGAGTAGAGCAACAGAGCAACAGAGGGGGACACGGGACAGAGAAGAGACCCAGGGACAGAGCCAGGGAAGCACAGTGACAGACCACAGGAGGCCTCCGCCAGCAGGGCACAACAGGGCACACACAGGCACCCAGACACCCCTCCCCAGAATACAACAGTCGCACAGATATCAGGCAATAGGAGGTGCCAATGGCCAATAGAGGGCCACCAAGGGAGCCCCCCCGCAGGCTGCTGGCCATACCCCCCCAACCACAGCAGGCCACACCCAGGACCACACAGCCAAGCACACACACATGCCACACAGGCACACAGAACACCCACACAGTAGGCACTGAACATGCCGGGAGGCACGTAGCATGGCAGACCACATGGGATAGGCCACAGAACCCCAAGCAGGGGCCCCAACACAGTATGCGGCCAGTACCCAACCAAAGACCATGGCAGTGTGTCACCACCATTCACACACATGCCACACACCCCTGACAGCTGCCCCATGGGCACCCTAAGGCACAGCCATTGACCGAGGGGAAGGACACCATGACAGTGGAACACACCACAGTACACAGCAGTGAACCACAGAAGTACAACACATGTCCCAACACATGCACACCACACAGACAGACACTGGGCCACTGCAGCATGGCTTCTCACACCATCTGAAAAGCAGACACTGACACAGGCAGGTAAGTCAAAAATATATATTTAGGAATACAACTATTTACAAGAACAAGGGGTGGGAAAGGGTAGGAAAGTGAGGGAAGGGGACAGGGAACAGGGACTGTACAGTGGGACAGGGGACTGTAGGGGGAGGTACAGCTGGAGAAACAAGGGAATGCTGGGGACAAACTAATGGCAGCCGCGACTTGCCACCCCCTTGGTGTCCTCGCCGCCTCTGGTCCTCCAGCAGCAGGCACTGAACCTGAAGGACTGCCTCCATGGTGGTCGATGTTTACAGGATGAGCCGCTGGAGCAGCCTGTAGTACACGGGCCTCCAACACTTCCGCTGGACACCAATGACAAGGAACAGGACAGGTGATCAGTGCAATGTCCCAAGGAACCATGCCCACCCACAGTGCGCAATGGGCAGTGGGAACACGCACCCTGGGAGGGCCCACTCCGGCTACCTGCAGGGGGGGTGGGCCAATGCCTGCCAGTAACTCGGCACACCACGACAGTGCACAAAGGTGGTCCCAGCCACACAATGGCCACCCGACTGTGCAATGACAGTCACATGGCACAGTGCACCGGCAGCACCACAGCAACAACAGTGGCAGCCGGGTGCACACCCACCCCACCAACAGCTGGCACACGTGTCCAATGGATGCACCACAGTGGCATGTACCACACACAGTGCAACACACACAGCTGCCACGGCACATGGCACAGTTGGCCATGCCTGCACCCACTGCCCCACCACCCCCATGTAAAGTGCGAGGGACCATGACAGTGCCTACCTGCCCTCTTCGGCCCCACTGGTGCTAGTCCCACTCCCGCTCCTCCTCCATGGCCCGCTGCGGCCTGCTGTGCTGCTGCTGCTGCCGCCTCTGCCCGGGGCACACATGCAGTATGGGCTGACTTACCTGGCTGTGCCACAGCCCCTTGCCTGATGTGCGCCTCAAGCCTCCTCAGGCACTCTGGGTCCTGCCTCACCAGGTCACCGTACTGGTGGTGGCATTGCTCCCTCATCCTGGCCACCTCGGTCCTTTGCTGCAGTCTGGCAGCAATCCCCTGCCACACTGCACCCTTGGCTGCTGCAGGGGTACCTGGCCAAATAGTTGGGGGGAAGGGGCTGGACACAGGCCACCAGGTTGATGAGTTCAACCTGTGTCCAGTTCTGAGCTCTAGGGACACATCTCTGCACCATGCTACACAGTGCTCTCGGTGACCAAAATGGTGGCAGTAGGTGCACATGTCCACAACATGAGCCAGATGTGCGATGCGAGAGAACAAGCACTGTGTTCACCCATCACGCAGTGCTGGAGACGCATGGCATGGGCGTGCCTAGGTGGGGTCACCGGGTCATGGGAATGACCAAGGGGTCAGGGGTCACACCAGGGATCAGGGGTTGCCCACCTCTGCACAGTGTGCATGTGCGTGATAGCAGGCCTGGCGCATCATGTGCTATGCCCCTGCATCACACTCTCAGTGCACAGTGCACGATTGACACCATGATACCATTAGGCACATGCACACTGCAGGCCTGCGCACCGCTCATGCATGCGTATTGTGCTGCAACTTGCTCCGGAGCACTCTCATTGCACATGGAGCAAAATCATGATATTCATAAACCACATGGAAATGAGCTCATCAGCCAATGTGTGGCACACTGGGTGCATTAGCATGTCATGACCTGTGCACCAAACCTCATTTGCATGTGTTGCGCCTTATAAGTTCCATGGAACAGCACAGGCCATGGACCAGTACTGCACCCTTTCGAGGTAAGTTATGCATGCCACTGCAGTTCACTGGGAGCAGACAGCACAGCAGGGTGGGATGGAACAGGGTGATGCTGCCACTGACACACTGTGCTGTCCATGTCCACAGGAAGCAAAATGTCGGAACGTGAGGAGGGTGAGGAGTGTGGGCCTGCTCACAAGCACAGGCCCAATTTCACGAAAGTGGAAACAGAGGCCCTGTTTGATGCATACCTTGACAGGAAGCCCCTATTGAGTGGAGCCACAGGCACACCACAGGCCGGGGCTGGGGCCTGGGAGGAGGTGGTGGCATATGTCAACCAGCATGGCAGCCACCAGTGGTCAGCGCAGGAATGCCGGAAGAAGGTGATCACAGACAACAGGTGCATCAAGGAGAAGGTGGCAGCCATCCTTGTGTCCCAGAGTGCCACTGGAGGGGAGCCTGCAGATGCACCACCACTCACGGTGCAGGAGGAGTTGGTGGCAGCTACCATGCACCACAGCACGGTGGAGGGTGTGCCTGGAGGTGGTTTCCAGATGGGTGGCAGCCCATCACTGTATGGTAGGTATGTCAGCCATTCACAGCTGGTGGCATGGAGGGTGTGTACACGGGCATGCTGGCGTGCATGCAGCCAGCATGCATGTCATGTGCATGTGTGTGCACCTAGGTGCATGCCATGCTACAGGATACATGCAGTGGCAGTGTAGGGTGGGCACATGTGGGCAATGCATCACTGACATGCCTTTCTTTCTCTTGCAGCACCAGCATACCTCCATGCGGATGATGGGGCTCCAGCAGCGGCAGCAGCCGTGGACACTGGAACAGCCCCCTGGAGGACCAGCTGTCCACCTCCACTGGCATCTGGGGGCCTGACAGCCTTCAGCTCATCACCATAGTGCAGGCGGATGTCCTGGACCTTGGGTCGGATGAGGCCCTGGATGTGTTCCTGCAGGATGCCAGCCTTGGTGTTCTCTGCCAGAGACACAGATTGGGGTGGGGTCCGACACCGATGATGATGTCACGATTATCCTGGACAGCATGGGCAACATTGTGGACAAGATGCTCCTGCTGGCTACCAACACAGGTGGCAAGCCCAGTGCTCTGCCAGCTGTGGAACAGCTGCCTGCCACCACTGCGGGTGCAGCAGTGTGCGCTGCCCTGGCTGTGCCCTGCAGTGGTGGTGGTGCAGCCACGCAAGCGTTGGATGGCGTGAAGCGGATGGACGGGTGACAGCAGCAGGCTTCAGGTGCCACCGGGCAGCTGGACACAGGGTCTGCCACTGGTGCACCTGCTGTGCCCATTCCCCCTGCAGGCCCCAATGTGCAGCATCCACCAGATAGGGGACTGTGTAATGTGGCCGGTCACCACATGAGGGTCGGCGTCCCACCCGGGAGCCCCAGGACACCAACCTGCTGGCTGAGCACACCCAGTTGCTGCAGGCGTCCATTCAGCAACAGATGCTACTTGCCACTGGGGTGCGCGCACTGCGTGCGGCGGTGTGCCAGTTAACCGAGCAACAGGAGAGGGGCACTGCGCAGATCCTGGTGAGAATGCAGCTCATGCAGGAGGCCATGACTGCATCCCTGGATCACATTGCCACTGTGATCATGGATGGTTTTGTGCTTCTGGCTGCTACAGGGTGTGGTCGGGCACAGATGACCCCTCCCACAGTACGCTGTCCACACTGCGAACCCACCATCAGGCGACCCCAGCACAGTCGATGCAGGGCTCTGATGTCAGCATCCCAAGCACGCCCGTGGCTGGCCTGTTTGGGTGCCTTGACACCCCTGCGCGGACACTGTCGCGGTCCCACAGTTCAAACCCTGGGGGGCTGTTGCACACACCCCCATGGCTGATGCACAGCCTGTGGCTGCCAATTGGCCCAGGCACGGCAGCTCCTGTGGCTGTGGTGGCCATGGTTCCATGCAGTGGACCTGATGTGTGGGCCACCCCACCTCTGGTCTGCAGCTGCTGCCCAGTGCACACATGGGTGGTGTGTGTGCCTGCCATTGGTGTGGTGCCTGTGTGTCATGCCACATGCTGCCTGTGTGCATGCTTGCCCAGCCACTAGGCCATGTGGTGTGGGCATGATGACAGCAGTCTAGCACCGGTTGTGCCTGTGCACCGGTGCAATGCATCTGATCCACACCACATACCAATGCCTGTGTGTGTGGGTGCGTGTGTGTGCATGTGTGTGTGGGTGGTGCTGTGTGTGGTTGTGTGCCCCTGTCTCCCCTACCCCTGCATCATGCCTCTGTGTGTGCATGCCCATTGCCATGCATGCCCCTGCATGTGTGCAGTACCTGTTTGTGTGGCCCATGCATGTGTATCACACCAGCTACCTGTGTGCACCATAGTGCTCCTGTGCAATGGTGTCCCGGTGTCATTGCACCTGCTGTTGCAGCCAGGGATTCCTCCACCCAGGGGGTGGCTGTCCACCTCCCTCTGGCCCATTGCCTCCATCGTCCCCACTACTGTCACCCTCATCAGTCTCAACAGCTATCCCACGGTCAATGGCCATGTTGTGCAGTATGCAGCAGGCCAGAAATAGGCCACAGGCTTTCGAGGGGCTGTATTGTAGGGCACCGCCTGACCTTTCCAGGCAATGGAAACATGTTTCAGCATGTCAAAGACATGCTCGATGATGTTGCACATGCTGGCGTGTGCCTCATTGTAGTGTTCCTCTACTGGGGATGACAGGTGCTGGTAGGGGTGAGCAGCCAGGGCCTCAGTGGATAGGCACTGTCCCCTGTGTGGATTATCACATGGTTAGCCCTCTGCTGTGCTATGCTGCACCCCTTGCCTGTCCCTGGCACCCATGCCAACATGCACACCCTGCCCACCCCCAACTTACGGTCTGCTCTGCCCATCACCCCTTGCCCATGCCATACTCACCCACTAGGTGGCCCATGGGAATGTCCCCATGTTCAAACCTGTGGCACAGCGCAGAGCTGTGTCAGATGAATGCATCATGTGCACTCTCAGGGTATGTGGCGCAGACCTTGGTGATGCACCCCGTGGCATCGCACACCATCTGGCAGTTGACACTCAGGCTCCCCTTCTTGTTAATGTGTGCCACACCTTCGGGGACAGGTGGCATGCGGATGCCCATGTGGGTACAGTCAATGGCCCCAATCACACCAGGCATACGTGCTACCCTGTGGAAGTCCTGCATGGTTGCTGTATGCTCCACCTGTGTGCTGGGGAAATGGATGTATACTGACGCATGTGGCAGCAGAGCATTGAGGAACTGTGTGAGGAGGTTGGACATGGCCAACTGGGTTATGCCTGTAGTGTCCCCTGTTGGTCTCTGGAAGGTGCCCGTGGTGAGCAGGCACATGATGGCTGTCACTTTTGTCTCCATGGACATGGCGTGGCTCTGTCTGGTGGTTGCCTGCACCTCCTTACTGCACAGCTCACAGAGCTGCCTCAGAATGGTCCTGTTCAGGCAGTACCAGCCCACAATCTCTGTGTCACTGTAATTCTCGAAGGTGATGTGGGCGTGGTACCACCTGTGTCAGGCATACCACCAATGGGCCCTTCCTTGGCCACGTCGCTGTTCCTCCTGCCCCCTCACAGCCCTCATTACTGCCTCCATCATGAATGGCACACTATCCATGGCCCTTGCTGTCCAATATCCCCCTGGGTGGTTGGCTGTTGCTGGCTGTGTGCCACCCTGGTGCACTGCCTGGCAGTGTGTCTGTCTCTCTCTCTCTCTCGCTCTCTCTGTCCCTCTCTCTCTCTCCAATGCCACCTCTGTCCCTCTCCCTCTGTGTCTGCCTTGGTCTCTTCTTTCTTTCTTTCTTTCTTTCTTTCTTTCTTTCTTTCTTTCTCTCCCTCTTGCCTGGCGCAAGTGCTGTCTGTGTGCTTGTGCCCTGTATTTATTGGAACAAGTCTGCTCGGAGCAACTTTGATTTGCTCTATTCTTGTGCCATAGTTTCACAGTTGAATATGCCACTGCACTGGATATTCATGGGAACGCCCCCTGCACTTGCGCCTGCATTCATTATCTAGTTTGCGCATTGGTGCAATGGAATTTGCACTGTGCAATGGCTCCCGCTGAATATGGCTCCTTTGCACAAGTCCGCACTTTCACCTGCACAACTGATTTGAATATCCAGGCCTCTGTATACAATTTTTTGCCACCAGTGATATAAGGGCATTAATATGGTTTAGTACTAGTATCAATAATCTTAGTGTTGTCAAAATTACCAATAAAACAGGTCTCAAAATTCATTTTAGAATATATATTACTCTCATTTCTAAACCTCTCAGATATTTTTGCCCAAATGTTTTTTATATGTTGACACGGCCAAAACATACAGTATGTACTAAGTTGCCTTCAATATTATTAAATTTAAGACAAGATGTTTCCTGCTTTAAACCCATTTTTTTTCATTTTAAATGCAGTACAATATGCATTATATAATAGTTTAAATTATGAATTCTATAGTTAACTGCTGAGAAAATGTTATATGAAAATTCCCAGACTGTGGACCAGTAGTAACTTGAATCATCCTGGTTTAATGTAGCAGACCACCATTCTATAGTTTCATCCAGTTTCCCTCTGATGGACTCTAGCAAAAAGCTACACAGTTTTCCAGTACTTATGTTATTTTTAATCATTAATGAAAAGGTTTTGGCATTAGGAGTAACCATGAATAGCAAAGAATCAATGTGATAGAGTTCAGATATGCCTAGTTTTAATTTAGTGTAAAACTGACTATACATGACATGAATATTAAAGTATTTTTGTAGCTTAACAGAACCTTTAAAATATCTATCCTCTATCAAATCTGAAATATATTTTATTCCCTTACTTTGTCATTCTTCATTATTTACTGTAGTACCACCTATTTTGATGTTAGGATTATTCCATGTAGGTTGAGATGTACAGTAGATTTAGACAAGTTAATGTTTCAGAGTTTAGAGAATTGTGACATTGCATATATGGACTCAGAAATGAAAGGATTTCCTGTATGTTTTATTGAGTAGATGTAACATAAAGATTCCAAGTTTAAATTGTTATTCTGTGCTATAGATTTCTCCATAGTAAGCAATCCAGGAATGTAATATTGTAAAGTCCATTTAATTATTTGGTCTCTCCTGGAAGCAATGGAATACCACTTTAGATCAGATGTTTTCACTCCTCCTGCATTGAAAGTACTAGTAATTTTTTTATAAGAAATTCTTACTTTCTTACTGGCCCACAGAAATGTATTAATAATATTTTCAACGTTAATTAACCAATTATTGGATATAGCTCTGGGGATCATATTAAAATAGAATATTGCAACTGGCGTTATCATCATTTTAATAGCATCCAGCCCGGACCAAAAGGAAAGTGGTAAGTTATCCCACTTTAAATAACTTTTCTTCAATTGTTTTTTTGAGTCTGTTGAAATTGTTTGTTATTGTCTTTTTTTTTACAGTAATATACATAAAAAATCCTAGATATTTTATATGATTTTCTGCCCAAGGTATACCTAGGGACAAAATTTCATTTTTGATACAGCTACTATTTAGTGAAAAGAACTGTGTCACGTTCATATTAATGCTGTAGCCACAAAATTCCCCAAACCTTCCAATAATATCTAATATGGTTCTGATAGAATTATCAGAACCACAGCCCTCTTGGGTACTGAGCATCTCCCTCAAACGAACTGCTAATGTGGCTCAACTCCTAACCACCAACAACCTGCACCTCATCTGTCCAGGGGATCCACAGCCCTCTTGGGCACTGAATATCTCCTTCAAATAAACTGCAAATGTGGCTCGACTCCTACCTGCCAATGGCCTGCACCCCCCCCATCTGTCCAAGGGATCCATAGCCCTTTTAGGCACCAAGCATCTCCATCAAATGAACTGCTAATGCAGCTTGACTCCTACCCACTGATGGCCTGCACCCACATCTGTCCAGGTATGGAGCAGGACCGCATTTTGAATTTGGTGCCCAGTTGCTTCATTGATGTCTCGCTGATCAGCCATGCCTAACTGAACTAGGGGCTGAACCTCCCTCGGGTGCTAATTTATTTATTTATTATTCTATTTTTTTCCTGGCAGGTCCACTGTCATCATCTGCCCTGGTCATAGTCCCTGGGGCCTCCACCGCCAGCTATTGCAGCCTTGTCCCCCAGTTACCCCTGGCTTACCCTCTGGAGGGTGGGGCCATAGCAATGGTCTGCTATCCATGCCACGGGACTAGTGACTGGTTGGGGGACTGCAGCAGTGGCAGGTAATCAAAGCCCCGAGGAGGGCTTCACATAGACAGTGGATCCTGCCCCACCTGCTCTTTTTCCAGTGTTCTCTTTGGAGGTGGGGACATGCAATGATGCAAGCATCCACCCCGCCTCCCTGCATGACAAGCGCTGGTCGCGTGAGTGTCTCCTGGCCTCCGCCAGGAGTCCTCAGCATGCCGGACACTTCCCCACCCACCCCCTGGAGAAGGAGAGCCGTCCATGGAATGCACCATCCTTCTCCCCCCGGCCAGCCCTCCGATGACCCGGGTCAGTTCCCAAACCGAGTCACCAGCGCAGCAAGCGGAATTCCAACTGCTGCACTGGTGGGCCAGCTGGCGCTGATTTATTTTGACTTTCTACACAGTCTGCTGCTTTAAACTGAAATTTTTTAATGTTTATGCTAGATCTGTTTTTGATTACTTTTGGGTTTTGTAATTCTTGTTTTTGTTTTTTGTCTGTAATTGTAACAGAAATGCTAATTTGTCTGCCTGCAGCACACCGGCTTGAATTCATATTGTTTGGGCTAGACGGAGTCATTTTCAATTATTTGTAGCCTAGTTCAAGCTGTTTCAAGTGCGCAGTAAATTCAAGGTTAAATTCAGCTACTCTCATCCTGTTTTTTATATATATTATCTTTTTTTCTTTTGTGTGCTCACTTATTTTAGAAGTTTTTTAAGCCTGCTTTTTGTCTTACTGAGCCCTATTGATGCTAACCAGGCTGATTCCCACCCTGCAGTTCCACTGTAGAATCTCCATTGCCCCTGCATAACTTCTCCACCTCCTCCCCCTGTTTCTGTAGTGTTTCCATAATGCCCCTGTCCTCATCCCCCCCCACCATTTACCAGGGTCCCTCTCCTGCTTATTATCCTTTAATTTGACTCCCCTGCCATTGGGCTTCCGAGTCCTGCTAGAATCCCTTCCCTCCTGCTTGCTTATAATTCTCTCTGTGCTCTCTCTTTTCTCAGGGGATCCACAGCCCTTTTGGGTACCAAGCATCTTCCTCAAATGAACCACTAATGCAGCTCGACTCCTACCTGCTGATGGACTGCACCCCCATCTGTCCAGGTGTGGAGCAGGATCGCATTTTGAATTTGGAGCCCAATTGCCTCACTGGCGTCTTGCTGATCAGCCATGCCTAACTGAACTAGGGACCGAACCTTCCTAAAACACTGATTTATTTTGACTTTCTACACAATCTGCTGCTTAAAACTGAGATTTACCCCTACCCTCCTCCAGCCTTTGATTAAATACTATTCAAAGTAGCCTGTGAGGAGGGTGCATGGGGAAGGGCACCATCCGTAATGGCAACTCATTCCCCATGAAATCCCTCACGGCGATGAGATGGTAGGGTGACTAGATGGGGTGGGCAAAATGGGCAACAGGATGCCACTATATGTACATGCAGGAGGGGGTGAGCACAGTGACTGTGGGCTGAGAGGGAGCAGAGGAGCTGTAGGGGGTGGCATTGTGGTGGTTGCCCAGCTGCATCATGGTGTTGAGGGTTGGTCTGTGGTTGGGGTGGGTGAGGTACCAGGTTCAGGTCTGACCCCTCGGACATGCACCCACCTGGAGTTGAGAATCCTTTAGTAGGGGATGTGGGGGGGTGCAGCCCCCCTACAGAAAGCATTGTAATGTATGTCCCCAGCACTGTTGTCCTGTGAGCTGTAGTGTTAGCAGTGCCGAAAATGTTTTTGGCACTCTGACTGTGCAATAATGGCGATCACCTTTAGGCTTTCACCGTTATCACATAGAACCCTATTCAACTCCACCTCCTTTCTCTTCCCTCGCTCTGATTGGCTGTTATAATCAGTGACTGCCCCCCAGCATTAAGGTCCCCTGCAGCTAGTGCACTATATCAGGCCATGTTGAGGATGCTTTCCCACTTTGGCTCCCATGCTCCTAACTTTTTTCAACTCATAAAGGGCTCTTGTATTAATATTAAGTGTCATATCAGTGTCAGTGGCTCAGTAGGTAACACATTCGCCTCTGAGGCCAGGAGATCAGAGGGCTGTGGGTTCAGTTCCCACATCTGGCACTTGGGTTAATATCCCAGTACTGACACGGTAGTGCAGCACGAGAGGGGTTCTGCACTTCTGAGGTGCCGTCTTTTGGATGAGACGTTAAACCGAGGTCCCATCTGCCTGGATTGGTGGTAGTTCAGGTGGATGTTAAAGATCCCATGGCACTTATCGAAATGAGTAGTGGAAGTTTTATTGAAAAGAAACATAACATCACAAAAGAATACAGAAACAATCATATTGCAAGATTATACAGGATTCAAAAAAAAAATCAGTAAAAAAACAATATTACCAAAACTCATACAGAAACGAAATGTTGCCAAAAAGAATCTACTTTAGCCTTCGAAAATTTAACAATGTCTCTAGTTTTTACAGAAGCTAAACCATTCTCAATCTGTAAAAATATGGTACTAAATAATACTGTCTGCTACTGTAGTATAAATTGGCAGCGGGCCTGCCATAAAAAATATTGTATAAAGGAAAAAATACATTCAAAGTACTTTTATGATATAAATGCCAAATCCCTGTATAATCTCCCCAAACTATGGTTTGATACGAAATATGATCGAAAAAGGGAAAATTCCAATGTATAGCAGCGTTCTGCCAAAAATTTTGACTAAAAGGACAAGCAACAAAAAAATGAACCATAGTTTCTTCACAGTTTATACAGGTAGACCTTAAGCAGAACCTCTCCGTAATGGGTTTATATTTTAAATTACCTCTGACCCCCAACCTTCCTTGCATAGAGAGCCAGACAATATCCCAAATATGAGGGGGAATCCTAAAATCTGTCAATTTCCTAAGAGAAAAGAGCATTTTAGAGGGCACACATTCTGGAAACAGAAGATCACTTTTTTGAACATCAAAAACAATGACGTTGTAAAAGGGCTTTCTGGAGAAGGTAAGTAAGTGTGGAAAAGAAATTTTCCACTGCTGTAGTTTTTTCAAAGTGGAAGTACCATAGGATGGTAAAGAGTCAGTCAACAGAATCTTTGGGGGTAAGAAGGACCATTTATCAAGGTACCGGGACCATAAAAACTGTGACCAAAACTGCCAGGACATGGTGGCAGGAGACCAAAAATAAGAAAAGGATTCAAACAAAAACAGGGAGTGGAAGAAAACAATAGGGTTAATCATGGCCAACCCTCCCTTATTAATAGGTAAATAAGTAATGTCCCTATGTACAGGGTTCAATTTATTACCCCAAAGCATCTGAAAAAAGAGACTAAATAGTCTTGTTTCCAGGTGAAGAGGAGGTGGAAATACATAACTTAAATATAAAAAAACAGGTAACAAAAATTGTTTAATAATCACAACCCTTTTTTTTCCTAAATTTCCAACCCTTCCAGCGATGAATCTTAAACTCTCCAATATATAACTGTTTCTCCCAATTATATGAGGCCAAATCCCCAGCCCCAAACCAAATACCTAAAATTTTATGGGGAGAAGAAACATCCGGAATACCCCTGATATCTAAAGGAACCGAAAGTGTAGGATTTAAGGAAAAAATAAAACCTTTTTCCATATTAAGCTGGGCTCCTGATAATATACCAAAATTATAAAAAATCTGTAGTGCATTGGTTAAAGAAGGAATATCTTTAAGTAGTAAAGTAACAACATCTGCATAAGCGGTAACTTTCTCATGAGGTAAAGTAGAAGAAGGGGCCAAGCCAATAATACTAGTGTCCCATAAAATTTGTCTAATTACTGGGTCCAAAACAAAAGAATAAAGAAGTGGACTTAAAGGACATCCCTGTCTTACCCCAACAGTAAGAAGGATATCTGTAACAAAAAGGCCATTAACCATGGGTACAATAGTAGCCCCTTCATATAGGGTAGAAATCCAAAATACAAAAGGCTTTGGAATACCATACTGCAGAAGTAGGGAAAATAAATAAGCATGTCAAACCTTATCAAAGGCTTTAGCCTGGTCTAAGGCAACAATATATCCAGAAAGTTTACCTGTATGGCTAAGTTCAAATAAGTCTCGTAAAAGATATAAATTATGTTGAATACGCCTGTTAGGTATAGCACAAATCTGAGCCGGGTGTATAAGATAATCCGCTACCAATAATAACCTATTGTTAAGAATTTTAGCAAATATTTTGTAATCACTATTCAACAAGCTCAAAGGCCTCCAATTTGACAATAAAGTTTTATCTCCTGATTTATATAAAAAATAAAGTAAAGAGGTATTAAACCCCGACTGGGAAGTGGAAGAAAACAATAAAAAATTAAAAACTTCAGGCAAAAAATAAAGCATATAGGAAAGAAAAAGTTTATAAAAATCATTGGGATACCATCCAACCCCGGCGAAGTACCCTTACTTAATTGCTATATGGCTCTCTCAACTTCCTGGGAAGAAATGGGCTGTATCAATGGAGTCACCTGAGAAATAGGGACCTGAGGTAACGGGGTAGTGAATCCAAAAAAGGCAGGCAAAGACTGGTCAGACTTATCCTGAAAAGAATTGCCAACATATTGCTGAACTAGTGCTAACATTTCTATATCTGTGTTAACTAAAGTACCATTTGGAGAAGCAAGCTGAGTCATAAGGGTATTGTCTAGCCACTGCTTACAGGCCTCAAATGGATCCGAAGCTGGTGATTTCCTAGTTCCAAATTTAAATTCCAATTCTAAGGATTTAGCTCTGTTATATTGGAAAGATTTCATCTGTTTTTTTATTGTCAGAATTTCAGAATTAAAATCATGTCTATTGCTAGGAGGAAAAGACGTTAACTTATACAACTGATTTCATAAAAGAAGGTATCTCAAATAATTAGAATTAGCCTGCGCTTTACCAAAGGAGAGTATAAGCTTCTTTAGCTCCTTTTTAGTATCCAGCCACCAACTCAATGAGGAGGTGTAAGCACAAAAAACAGAATCTCTACTAGCAAAAAAAACTTCAACCTGTGAAAAAAGGGGAGGACGATCAAGAAGTGATATATTCAGTCTCCATCGGTTGTATAGTGAAAAAATCTTGGGAGGAAGAGAATGCAAACTAAAGGAACAAAAAAGAATATTATGGTCGGAAAATTCTGAAGGCTGAGATTTACAGAAAATGGGAATCAAATGCTGAGAAACAAAAAACTTGTCAATTCGTGTAGCATATATAAATCTGTAGTAGGCAGCTCCATTACCCCTAGGGTGCAGTGTACAGTAAACATCCTTCATACTGGTTCCAGAAATAATTTGTGACAAAGCATTGGAATCACAGTATATTTTTTGGGGTGGCTCCTGTCAAGGTAGTATCCAAAGTGCAATTAAAATCTCCTCCCCAAATAATATGCAGTCTACAAAATAGAAATAGCTTAATCTCCCCAAACAATGCAACTCTAGCTGATTTAGTTTGCGGGGCATAAACATTAATAAGACGAAAAGAAAAATCTCCAAGGGAACCATCCAGAATTAGGGCTCTGCCTGGACTAACATCAATAAGATGAGAAATATGAAAGTGGGTGGATTTAAAGAGAATGCAAATTCCATCCGCAGGTTCCAACCCAAAAATCCAAAATGAAGGCCCCAGTGCCATCGCTTTTTGCTAAGTTCCACCTCAACAAGTGAAGAGAGACGACTTTCCTGAACAAAAATAATGTCCACTGGAAGAGTTTCAAAAAAGGCCAATAGAGATATCTGCTTTTTATATTTTAAACTGCAGACATTAAAGGACAACAGTTTTAAAGTGGCCATAAAAAAAAAAAACAATGCTCAGCAAGGCCCTCCTTTCAAACTGTTACTGGCCTTCCTCTTTTTCCCTTTCTTTCCCTTTCTGTCCTTAGATAGTTCCGTGGATCTACTTTCTTCATCCTCAGTAACCATTTCTGATCTATGCGAGGCATCTGATTCTAAATCCGAGTCCCCAAGATCATCCTGTAGGGGAGAGAAAATATTTGTGGTGGGGATAGGACAGGGAGTGGGGAGTTTCAATTAAGATCTAGTAACTCTCCGCCCTTTAACAGTTTCAAAAATGGGGGGTGGGGGCATGGAGGGCCTGTCAGAAATAATATCCTTTTCAGAATTCTGATCTGGGGATTTAGTTGGCCCAGTGTCATCAACAGATGGCACTGGTTCTAGTACCACTGGATGTGGAGTATTAGAAACGGATGTAGGTTCAATGGGTACATGGTTTTGAATTTTGATTTGGGCCTGTATCACTAGCTCATCATGATCCCACCCTTCCACTCTATTTCTTTTAGCCCAAGGGCACTGATGAAAGGCATGCCCTTTATCGTCACATAAATTACATTGGAAAATATTCTCGCACAAATCCATAGAATGCCCATATCCCCCACATAATGAGCATTTCAGCATATCACATGAACTACTAATATGTGTCCGTGAGCCACATTTATAACAGGCCCTAGGTTGTCCACTGTAGAAGCATAGTCCTCTATCTTTGCCTAAAAAAAACTGTTGGGGAGATGAATGATGTCTGAATTTACATGAAATAATTTTACTTTGAATTTCCAGCCTCCTGTCCAGATACCTTCTAAGTCTAATAAAGCCTCAGGGGGACCAAGTATATCACAGCGATTTTGCAGCCAATGGTAAATGTCACATTTACCCCCTCATTCCGGAACATGATAGTAACATACCAGATTTGTGGCCTAGTAGGAGGAATGGCTAAAAAGGGGATCCACAAAGGCGTATTTTTTAAAGCAGAATATTTTTCCCAAAACCTTTCCAGGCTTTGATTAAGTCGAAAACTGACATCAAAAGAATCCTCCCCAGAAACATGTATTAAAGCAAATAAATCAGAAGGCAAAAAAGACATAGATCTCCTAAGTAAGGTGTTAGCTACATAATATCTGTCAGGATGAGTATCAAGACCACCTCTATACCTTAATCTGACTGCATTCCTCCTGGGAGCTTGTTCAAGTTTGTTTTTGAGCAAGTCAGCCATAGGAACACGATTAGAATGCTCAGGGCCCCTACCATTAGAAACCCCTTTATGTGATTCTAAAGTATCCCTTGACCTCCCTCCCCCTGAGGATGTACTGGGGCCAGAAAATGCCTCAGAATCCTCCAACAGGTGCACACCAGTATTAGTATATTCAGCAGAGGAACCAGTCTTAATACCTGAGCTCAGGGAGTTGGCATGCTTAGTAGAAGTTGTTTTTACGTTTACCCAGGCAGGGTCAGGAATCCAAGTCCCTACAGTGTTCCGAATCCATCCAGCTTTAGAAAGAGAGTTCTCCGTCATCCAGTCCTTAAAGCCATCTGAGTCATTTGATCATAAGCCAAATTGCTGTCTCAAAACCTGGGACATAGAAGGGCACTGAGCTTTGGTGACTAGTACCTCCGTAGTTGCAGAACCATCTGACGCCATATCCGGAAGCACGTCCGTCTGAAAAACCTCCGGCGTTACAACAGCAACTCCTGACTCAGAAGTTCCCATATCAGGCGGCAAACAGGCAGGAACCGAAGAGAAATGCAAAGGCTTAGAAGTGGTGGATGCCTCCCGAATCGGCAGCTCACCGATTACCTCTGGTACAACATCCATCATCTCCAGGTTAGAAGCCCTGTTTTCAGAGGTGATAATAGCTTCCTCCAAAACATCTCTAAAAACCACATTAACAGGAGCCTCCATACTAGCGTTCATCTCCACACAACACTGCAATGCTTCTGCCATTCAGCAGAGCTAACACAGCCCTCTACTGGCCACAGAGCGCCAGCAGAGTAGGGGAATTTCCCCGGTGTTCTGGGCAAATTTCCCTCATTCACTAGAAATGCCACCAGCAGCTTAATCTGGTTCAAAGTCAGTTGGTATTCATCTGTGTCCCCCTCCCCCGGGTCGTGCGTGAAAATAGGTAGGATTTGTCTAGTGCACTTACCCGGTCAACAAAAACTAAATAAAATAAATAAATAATAAATAAGAAGCAATAAATAAAAGGGTTTTGCTCTAAACAAATCCCTGTGCCTGACTTCACACAAGTTGGTTATAGAAGGCACAACTCTACAAATCATTATGTCTAACCCTGCTTACCTACTCATTTTATTACTTCCACTCCTTGCCCCCCCTCCCTCCTTCCTATCTAACTCCAGACCCTCACCACCTCCCTGTCTCTGCTACCTTCCCTTCCCTTCCCTTCCTCAGTCCCACATTCCCACTGTCAATAATCCTGACCATTCCTTCACTGAATTGGTCTCACTATGTTATGCGGCCACATGCCTCCCTCGTTAATTTGCCCTGCTACTCCAATTAGTGGCTCGGTCACCTGCGCTAAGCCCCACTAGCCCCCCCCCCACAACCAGGGCTCTTGCTCATGGTTTAAAAATACTTAGCTACAGTTCATCATTATTGCTCTTCTCCTACTCTCTGCTGGGGATATCAGCCCCAACCCAGATCCTGACACTTCCACTGGCCCCCAACCCCCTAATTGTTGCCATAACTCTGCTTCAATATCCTCCCTGTCTGGGCTGTCCCTCCCTCGTGGCTTAAAGATGCTCCACCTTAATAGAAGAAGCTCGCTTTTGAAACTTGACCTTCTTCTGCCTCTTGTAGTAGTTCACACCCCATACATTTTAATTCTATCAGAAACTTGGCTAAATAGTAAACAACCCAACTCCTCTATCTTCATCCCAGGCTATTCACGCTTCTGTCAAGACCATGTGACCCATGCAGGTGGTGTGGCAATTTACATGGCCTCCTCTCTCCAAATCAGCACTACCTTTCCATCCTCAGTCCCAGGGGCCCACAAAACTAGAGTTCTATGGCTCTCCCTTCCCTTCCCTTCCCTTCCCTTCCCTTCCATTCCCTTCCCTTCCCATCCCTTCACTGTTCCTGTTTATGTAGCAGGGATTTACTGCTGCCCTGGACTAAACACCTCATCAGTGGTCCAACATATAACCACCATCACCATCACGTCCCTCACCACCGACAGTGAACTCTACTTCCTGGGTGACTTCAATCAGAACTGGCTGTCTCCCTCACTAGGCAAAGTGAAAAGTGACATAAGTGCCCTCAACCTCACTCAACAAATAGAAGACCACACCCACCTCAACAACAAATCTTTAAATCATTCTCTACTAGACTGGGCCTCACCTCACACCCCCAATGTATCAATCAATCAGGTATACTCCCTGATGCTCTATGAGATAATCATATTGTAAACCCTTTACAAATGGGGTTCCCAAAAGTCTTCCAGGAGCTTGCTGGGTGCTCCAAGTCTGGATGGTGTTCGGCGCATAAGCCGTTTTAAATGGCACTGCAGTGAGTGCTTTTAGAGCCTCTGTGAACTGTCTCTGTAAGAGCTGTCTGCTTGCAGACTTAATTAGTTTGCAAGGGGGGACTGTGTGTTTCCCCGCTCGAGTCTTGCTCGAGCTGCTGACCAGTCGCTCCGTTTCTGCCATCACTAAGTGGGCAGAGTGAGCATTATTGAAAGATGTAACTAATTCTGGGGAGAAATGCAGGGTATTAGTGACAATGTAGTTTTGTCTAACCTGCTTCTTTTGCAACACGAACTGTTTCTGATCAGCTACCCCATTTTGGTCTAGGACTGCTGAATTGGGCCAATCAATATGTGAGGACTCTAAAATGGAGTTTACTTTGGGCCAATGGGGACTGGGACTCTTGTCTGGAACCTACTAAAAGGTGGTTGTATAAAGGGAGCCTCTTGGTAATGTAGTCTTGGATCCTCTGAGCCTTTTTTGCACCATTGGGGACTGACTTGAGTGACTGATATCTGCAGCCCACCAATGGGATCGGGTGGCACCCGAATCAAGATCCATTGACCAAACTGCCAAGGGGCAGAGATGCTGTGGCTGTGAGTGAGGAAGGAGCTCTGGGCTCCTGCGCTGTTTGAGTTTTCATGTGGGACGCGTGTGGAAGGCCAGAAGTCAGCGTTTTTTTTTTTTTGCATTATTTAGTTATCATCCCCTGTGTCTGACCGGCCTCTCCTTCAGGCCTTCTGCCAAGGACTACCCCGTATCTCCATTCCGAACCCTCCCCGACACCAGCTTCCACCGATCCCAGATCACAGCCAAGCAGGGTAGCCCGACGTAACCCTTCTTTGGACAGGTCCCCTCCTTCCAGAGGGAAATTGCCTTCAGGCATTCTTTTTCTCGGCCCTGATGCTGCTGGGATCGGTATTTCCCTGGCTGTTCAGGGGTTCCATGGAGGCAGGGGGATCCTGGCGGGCATCTTTTGGTCGCTCGGATGCCATTTTTCCACTTTTTGAGTTCCCCTGTCACGCCGCTTCTTGTAGTGCCTCTGGTCTCCACCGGGGGCAGCTACAGAGCGAGGCATGGCCCCAACCCACCCCCGGGGAGGAGAGCAGTCCTTAGGATGCTCAATCCTCTCCCATCCCCTGCCGACCATCAGCGACCCGAGTCCATTCCCGAACCCAGGTCGCCGGCGTGGTTTAAGGTAAGGCACCAGCGCCTCAGCCCTCTATGCCACCGGGCCGGCAAGTCGGTGGTTTTAAATGCCAGCAAGTGTCAGACTAAAATCAGCTAGGCAGCAGTCAGAGGAGGCTGTGCCAAAAGTGCAGCTACCTAACAGGCTCACCCTGAAGAGGACTGGAGAATCTGCTTCAATTGCGCTCAGTCTGTCAGGATAGGTGAAGCTGCGTCGTTTGGGTCCGGTGAGTGCAGTGAAAGTGATCGGGAGGTACACAGCAGCTGCCTGGTATGGTACCCCTCTGCCTTTCATATAAACATGTGGAGAAGTGTTTGAGTTCCAGGCTCGGTCCTACGAGCAGTGTGAGAGCACTCTTTCCCTCTGAAGTCATGAGAACTAAATCAGGGTAGCTCCCTGTCAAAGGTTCCTTGTGAGGGCAAGATCTTCTGGTTTCTTTACTGGCTATACTAACTGAGCCTGCTGGCTCTACTTAATCTTCGTAGGAATCAAATGTTCATTTCTCTGTCAGGGCCCCAACCAGCTGCATCGAGAGACTAGCCTTTAGTTCCTGGGTACCTAGAGACAGTGACTTATAGGTTAGGCCTGTGGACAGTGCCCTAGATAGATACTTATATATTAGAGTGGTAAGCTAATTAACCTGATCGCCTCAGTCCTTGTTATTTCCCCCTAAATAAATCAGATTGATTGTTTGCAAAGGTATCCTGGCTGACCTGTGTGTTTATGGTAAACTACTGAACAGTGGTTATTGTATAACTGCATCTTACTTTACAGGGGGTCCCCAGAGTCAAGCTGACTGAACCAATCCTGGGGGTAAGTATATATTGCCAGGGTACTGTGATTGATTGGTGTGGGCCACTAGTGGGAATAAAGAGGGTTGCAGGGACCCAGAGGGCTGTGACCAAGTCATATCAGACTGTCTTAACCCCAACCTCTGGGTGGAGGCACCCGCCATCGGATCCAGGCCCCTCAACCTGTTAGTGGCGAATCAGGCTGGGGTAGTAGCCCTTGGGATAGTGCCCCTTGGGGTTACAATATCATCTACCTGGTACACAAAGTCCACAGACCAAAATCTCTCCCCAAGTTACTACTGACATGCACCTTCCACTCCTTAGATCTCACCCGACTACATAACGACCTATCACAGCTCAACTGGTCCCCCATATCTTCTGCCAGCTCAATTGACCAAGCATTACACTATTTCAAGGACAATTTTCTAAAGGTCTGGAACACTCATGCCCACATTAAATGCACTAGAGTATGGGGAAACCATCACCCTTGAGTTACCCCTGAACTGCTGGCTTGCCAGCAGGCTTGCAACCGAGCCTGGAAAGCACACAAAACATCCAAGCAGCCTAATGACCTGAACTTACTATACCCTCCGCAACTCCTCTACCAGAGCTGTCGGCCTAGCGAAAGCTGATTATTTCCGCTTATCCTTCCAAAATAACATAGCTAACCCATCCATGTTCTGGAAGGTGGTGTGCTCCCTTTTTTCTCCCCCATCAACCTCCCACTCCACTCCTTAAAGTACACAGCTCCCTCATCTCTGACCACCCCTCAGTTGCGTCAGAGTTCAACGCATACTTCAAGTCCTGTGCTTCATTACTCCTTTCCTCTCTTTCCCCTATCCCTATCAGTTTACTCACTACTCAGATACACCCTCTCATCCGCAAGAAAGAACCTTCTCCTTTCATCCCATCTCCCCAACTGAGGTTCTTGAAGCCCTTCTTACTCTTAATCCTACTAAAGGAGGGTCCCTGGCTGGCCTTGGTCTGCAGCTGCTACATCTCTCTATGGCTGTTATCTCTGCACCTCTATCCACCATCTTCAATCTCTCATTCTCCCATGCATCAGTCCCTTCTGCTTGGAAACATGCCACTGTCCTTCCTTTACTGAAGGGAGGTGGTCCCACCTCACCCAGCAACTATCGTCCAGTCTCAACTGCCAGCCCTTGCTAAACTCTAGGAGCATCTCGTCCTTGCCCTACTTTCTTCTCACCTCTCTGACTCTACCCTCTTCACTCCATTCTAATCTGGTTTAAGAAAAAATCACTCCACCATTACCTCTCTCTTTTGGCTCACTGTTTCCAAACTTACGGAGATGGATAGTGGTCTGATTACCTTGGCCATATTTGTCGACCATGCTAAGGCTTTCAGCAAGGTCTCCCATACCCTTCTACTGCAAAACCTCACATCAGCTGGCCTCTCTGACTCTGCCACTGGCTGGTTCAGGGCCTACCTTACAGGTAGGACATCATCAGTCAAGATAGCTGATGCTGTGTCTGCCCCCTTCAAATCCACACAGAAGTTCCCCAGGGCTCTGTGCTTGGCCCCCTGCTTTTTTCTTCATCTTCTTTAATGACCTCCCCTCAGTCTGCTCATCTTCCTACATTCATATGTATGCAGATGACACTATTCTGTACACCTCTGGCTGTTGCCCCATTGATGTAGCCACCAGATATCAGGTTGACTTCAATAATGTTCAGCACTGGCTGCACTCATCATCTCTTCCTCATTGCTAAAAAGACAGTCTCCATGACCTTTGGCACTAGGCAGAGACTCTCCAAGCTCAACTCCCCTTCCACTTTCCATACCCTCAAAAGGACTACAATTGAGGACACCTGACACATGATGCCATCCTAAAAAAGCTGTGCACCAAGCTTGGTGCCCTCTACAGGAACCATTCGTGTCTACCTACTACGGTCTGGTGTGAGCTTGTCCAGGAAATGATTCTACCTATTTTTGACTACTGTGATGTAGTCTGTAGTGCTGCTCCTAAGTCCCCCCCTAATCAAACTGGATACCCTCTTCAACTCCTTCTGTTGTTTTTACTTTAGAATCTCCCCACCCCACTCATTATTGCGATCTTTACTGCTCCCTTGCCTTCTCATCTCCAGGTGACAGCAGCCTTGCCCACTGTGCTAAATTTGTCTCCAAATTCTGGTTTCACTCTCATCCTCCTTTCCTATCTTCCTCCCTTACCTTACCCTCCTACTGCCCAACATTGCTTCATATCAGCTGATTCACGCACTTTCGCAGCCCCGTGCCGATGCACGAGTATAGGTCAGACTGCCTTTTCCCATCACCTTCTTAAACTATGGAATTCATTGCCACCTCCAATTCACCACTCCTCCTCCCCCTCATCCATCTCCTCAGCCGTAAAAAACCTTTTCTCACCAAACTGTACCTGCACCTACTCAGTCTCCCCACTCGCTAGCCTCCACATGTGATGATCCCTGTCCCAATTTCCTCCAGCACTTATTGGGCTATAATATTGTCTATTGTAACTTGACGCACTATACTTCATGATCTACTAGTTTAATTGTGATGTATGCTATCTTCCTTGGCCTTCTTTGTCATTTTGCATCATATATTTTTTATGTATGCAGCTTCCACTGGTATTTTTGTATCATTGCTCCAATGTATCCCTCCTTCCAGGACGCACCATGAGACGAGCAGCCCAGTTGCTCAGCATGTTTTTCTGGTAAACTTTTCAATAAATAAATAAATAAATAAAAGAATTATGAAGATCAGATATACTGAGAAGGTTGTCATCTGCTTAGAGCGAACAAAGGTTTTCCCTACACAATAAAGTAATCCTTTTAATATGTTCTTGTTTTGAATGTTTCCTCGCCAGAGGATTAATACATAGATTAAATAATAAGGGAGCAAGAGAGCAACCCTGTCTGGTCCTTTTCCAAGTTTAAACAAACTCTGGCCAGAGCCAGTACAGCTGCAGCTGAGATTGCGAGTGGAACACTGCACAATCCGCCGTGTCCAAGATGGTGGCAGGAGTTCTCTGTGCATACACAATGACTCACACATGTGCACTGAATTCTGGTGGCATGGTGGCACTGTCTGCCATGACCAAGATGGCCACTGGAGACCAGTGCGCATGCGCGAGTCACCACGCATGTGCAGATAACTCTGGTGGCCATCTTGGAAATGGCGGGACTGTGCCACCAGAGTTCAGTACACATGCACGAGTTGTTGTGCATGTGCAGAGAACTTCAGCCACCTTCTTGGACACAGCAAACAGTGCTGTGTTCCACTGGTACTGACAGACAAAATAGTGTGGTGAATGTGCAGTGTTTGCCATTCTCCTCCACTATTTGACAAGTCCATTCGGTATCTGGAAAGCTCCCTTTACTCTACTGTGCCCACAAAACGTCTGCAGGGCTACGCCCACTGTAACCATAAAAATGAGTATATAATGACATTAGTTAGTACTGCTGCAGAGATATTGTTATAAAGAGTTTTAACCCAAGAAACATATTCCTCTGGGATACCATCATTTTCAGGTATTTTAAACAGATTGGTCCAATGAACTGAATCAAGCACCTTTTCTGCATCAGTATCAAGTCGGCCCATGGGTGTTTTAACTTTTTCAGCATGTTTAATTAGGTGAAATATTTTATGGGGATTATCCCCAGCTATTCTGCCATGAAGAAATCTTGTTTGTTGGGGAAGTATCATATGCTGAATTAGTTTTTCCAGTCTTATGTTAAGAACCTTAATAATAAGTTTGGTGTTGGTATTGATAAGAGTGATTGGTCTATAATTGTGGAAAAAGTGGGATCTTTATCTGGTTTTGGAAGCACGGTGATTAAACCTTGTCTCATAGAAGTAGGAAGAATTTTTTTGTCATGTGATTCTTTATAAACCTTAGCAAATAATGGAGAGAGTTCGTTTATACAAATAGAGTAGAAATTTTAGCTAAAACTGTCAAGACTGGGTGCTTTATTTTTCTTAAGAGCTCTAATAGGGTATCCCATAATAATCGCAATGCAAAAATAGTGAATAAATAACAGCGAGTAAAATATCTTGAAATAGTAAATGGTGACCGCAACATAATAGTGCAAGTACAAAATAGCGATTATTGATGACCAAAAACAGCGACTGTAAAAATAACACCTACACAGAACAAATCTGACAGCATGCATTCACTACAACTTCGCTCACCCCCCATTCATGTCATTCCAATATGTCGCTACTTCCACATCTGGTATAAAGAATGTGTTGACAGTCTGCAGTCATGATATCAATTACGCTCAGCAGATTAAACAAACATGCAGCTACAGACACTACTACAACTACTTCCACTATGCCATTAAACAAATGGACAACTGTAGACACTACCACTTTGTTCATTCCAATATGTTGCTACTTCCGCATCTGGCATCAAATACAGTATAAAAGTACAGCTTGAACTTACCTGAAAACAGTTACAGAAAGCCGGTGTTACAGAAAAGCAAGTTAAAGAAAAGTTACAGTTCCTGGGTAATCTTACAGCAGTTTACAGAGCAATCCTATTGTAGCTTCCACTAGTATCCCTCCTTGTCATTTCTATGTGCTGCTCAGCTACTACTTGTGGTGATCTCCACGCTGGAGCAAACATGATCTTGGAGGTCTGCCGTAATCCTCTGTACACCAACCTCTCTATCATCTGCCACATGATTATGTGCTTTTATTTCTGCAGCAATGTGATCTACAACAGTGTGCAGGTGGGCCAAACAATTAAACTTGTGAGAATCAACACACCTCCAGCAGACTTTCTGTGCTGTCTCCTTATCTTTATGATACAGGTAGCTTGCATACAGAACCAGAGGCCTACCTTTTTGACTTGTTAGGAATTCTGCGGCCATAGTAACAGGACAGTGACTCAGCAGCTCAGCAATTCTGGCATCTGATTGGCAAAGCCAATTAGGAATCCACTGCACAAACTGCTTGTATGCTCCAGAATTGATCCCTAACATGTAACACCAGTTCTGGCTTTACCTATCCAGTTGGAAGTATGACAAGGAGGGCCATGACTAGTGGAAGCCTGCAAAGATGGTTGCTCTGTAGACTGCTATCAGGAGTACTTGTTCTGTAACTTTTCTGTAACACCAGTGCAGGTAAGTGTAAGCTGAACTTTTATTTCTGATGCCTGATGCAGAAGTACCAACACGTTGCATGACATGGATTGTGTCTACAGCTGAGTGTTTGTTTAAAGGCATAATGGAATAGTAGTATTAGTGTTTACAGCTGCCTGTTTGTTTAATCTGCTGAGCGGCATTGATATAATGAATACAGACTGTCAGCATAAGCTGTACTTTTATTTTTGGAATGACACAGGTGTGAGTGTGTGTGGGAACGAAATGATGGTGTCTACAGCTATCTGTTAGTTTAATGATATCTGCAGAGTTGAACGGTGGAATTGATATCATGAATGCTGGCTTGCTGTCCTATTTCAGATCGCTATATTTACATCAGCAGTTTTGTACATGCACTATTTTTGGATTCGACAAGTTGTACTCACCATTAAAGCAATCACGATTACAGTATATTTTCGCAATTTTAACATGGAACCCTCTAATAGCATCACACATTTCTGATATGCTGATCTCTTTTTTGAGTTTTTCAGCATGTTTTTTTTATACTTGTTTATTGAAGAATGCATTTTGTACATAGTGCATTATATCTCACAGAGGATTCATACAATAAACATTCATTATTCATCTCTTAACAATGCTTATTCCTTGTTTGTTTTTCCAGTACAAACATTAAGTGACATATATACTCTATGTAATTATTTAATTTAAAGAGATTAGTTTTGCGTTTTACACATTAAATTGCTGTAACACTTTTACCAACATATCTAGTTTATCAAAAACTTCTAAATTATAACTTATAAACTGACCGGAAGAGTAAAACATTCAAACAACTATAACTGTCATGAGAATTAATTTTGGAGTTGTTTTAGTAATGCTAAATATAGTGACCAAGGGGGAGGCAGAGTAGGCAGATCCCCTACTATATTAGACAGCACTTTATTGGAGACCATACCATCTGGACATCTTGCTGTAATTTATTTTGATATAGGTCCCGTCGATTCCACCTATTAATAAACTTCCCATTTTCATGATTTATAGAATAGGTTATCCTTTCCATATGTTGAATTTGGTTCACTATTATTAACCAGTCTTGTAGTTCCGGAGGTTTCTGCTGAAGCCATTTTTTTGTAATTGCTTTCATAGTAGCTATTGTTAAAATGGCCCAGAGGTAATGTGCCTCCCTCCCTCCCACTCCATCGGATATAGGCCTAGAATACAATGGTCTGGGGCTATATTAACTGATAATGTAAATATTTCAGCCAAATGTCTACATATTTGTGCCCAATAGCTCTGGATCTCAGTGCAAAACCAAAATATGTGCGATTGATCAGCAGAAGTGTTACCACACCTCCGCCAGCACCGCTCTTGCGGTAATAAATCTGCCCTGCTTAGCTTTGTTGGGGTATAAAAATATCTAATTCTGAGCTTCCAGGTGAACTCATGCCAAGTTGGCGAGGAAGTTGTCTTCCACATGTTTCTTAAGATCTCCTTGCAAGTTTGCGAGCTTAATGTGATATTTAATTCCTCTGCCCACTTTTTTGGGTCTTTTGAGTATTATTTTCCCTATCTGCAATTAGGTTATTATACAGCATGGTTATTGCTCCTTTACCATGGATGCCCTCCCATATGGTTTCAAAGGTCTGAGGAAAAGGTCTCTCATCTTGCCAAGTTGCCACCTGTCTCAATTTAGAATTTATGAAGTCGCTTATCTGGTAATAATAAATACAGTCTGATCCACTCCAGTTGTTTCTGGTTTTGAGAAGTTCAAATGGTAATATATTTTGGCCTTTAAGTACTTGCCAGGATGCATAAAGGCCCTCCTTCATTTGCTGGGTATACCATCTATAATAGGTGGCCGGCCTAAATTCTGGGTTAAGACACCAACTCCTGTACTTCCACATGCTTTTGGCTATATATCCCCCTTTAGTCCCAGCAACCACCCTTTTAGTGTTGTTCTTATAGCATATCCCTGATATGTTTACACATCTATTTGTGCTGGTGGATTAAATGTGGTCATTGAAAGAGGGATATCTGTGCAAGTACTTAGTTCCATTTGTTGCCAGTGGGCTGAGTATCTTGGATGGGACCAAAAGAGGGCCATCTTCATTTGGGCGGCCAACCAATAGTCTTGTAAGTTGGGGCAGGCCCTTCTCCCTACCTGCTTAGGTAGAAATAGAATTTGTTTAGATACTCTTGGGCGTGAGTATCCCCATAAGAATGACATAATTTTTCTTTGCCAATGCACTATATCTCTCGTGGTATTGGGCAGGGAATTGCTTGAAATAGATATAGTAGTCTTGGTAAAATATTTGTTTTAAAGGTTTGTAACCTTGAATAAAAAGGGAGTGGTAGGAGCGACCATCTCTGAAGATCTGACCATATTACTTTGAGGAGGGGGGTTAGTTATCTCTATATAAATAAGCGGGTGATTTACGCAGTTTCATCCCTAAGTATTTGATATTAAGACGGTCCCATCTCATTGGATATTTAACTTTGAGTTCCTGGGGTATATGGGTATTCATTGTTAAGATTTCTGTTTTAGACCAATTTAGTTTGTAACCAGATAGCCTTGAGAAGGATTCTATTTGTTGGAATATTTTGGGAATAAAGTTTTCAGGGTCAGTTAAATATAGTAGGATGTTGTCAGCATATAATGCAATTTTGTGGGACGTATCATCCCATGTTATACCCCGTATATCCCGAGTTAGTAACATAGAAACATAGAAACATAGACTTTGACAGCAGATAAGGACCGCTAGGCCCATCTAGTCTGCCCATTTCCCTACCTACAGGATAGGCCGCAGATCCTAGTTAACCAACAGCCTTTTTCTTCCTGCCCCCCACAAGAATTGCCTTATGTCTGTCCCATGCATTCTTGAATTCTCCCACAGTTTTAGACCCCACAACTTCTCAGGAAGGCTGTTCCATGCATCCACTACCCTCTCTGTGAAATAATACTTCCTCACATTGCTCCTGAACTGCCCTCCTTCTATCTTTAAATTGTGTCCCCTTGTTCTTGCAAGTCTCTTTTTCTGAAAGATGCTACCCTCTTGGACTTTGTTGATTCCCTTGAGGTACTTGAAAGTTTCTATCATGTCCCCCCTCTCCTTCTTTCCTCAAGGGTATACATATTAAGCTCCTTTAGTCTCTCCTCATCGGCTTCTCTGCAGACCCTGCACCATTTTAGTTGCCTCCTCTGGACTGCCTCTATCCTGTCTATGTCCTTGCGGAGATGGGGTCTCCAGAACTGGACACAGTATTCCAGATGGGGTCTCACCAGCTGTCTGTACAGAGGGATAACAACTTCCTGTTTTCTGCTGCTGATGCCTCTCCTTATACATCCCAGTATACCCCGGCCCTCCCTACTGCCTTCTCACATTGCTTGCTAACCTAAGGTCATCTGATTGATTACCCCAGGTCCTTTCCTGTTTTGTTGTTGTTACTAGCTCCCCACCCATTGTGTATTCTTCCCTGGGTTCTTGTTTCCAGGTGCTATTTTGCACTTTTTTGCATTGAACCCTAGCTGCCGTCGTCTGACCATTCCTCCAACCTTGCTAAGTCCTTTTCATCCTTCCACGCCTCCTTGTGTTCAACCCTGTTGCAGATCTTTGTGTCATCTGCAAAAGGCATACTTTTCCTTCCAGTCCCTCTGCAATGTCACTGATGAAGACATTAAAAAGGACTGGACCCAATACTGAACCCTCTCGGTGCCCACTAGTAACCACCTTTCTTCAGAGTGGACTCCATTTACAATTACCTTCTGTGTCCTGTTGTCCAGCCAATGTTTTACCCAGGCTACCACCCTGGGACCCACTCCCAGGCTGGTTAATTTGACTATCAATCTTTTGTGTGGGACTGTGTCAAATGCCTTGCTAAAGTCTAGGTAGGCCATGTCCACAGCCCCTCCCTGGTCTACTACTTTGGTCACCCAGTCAAAGAAATCTATTAGATTCGTCTGACATGACCTTCCCGCTGTGAACCCATGCTGCCTTGGACCCTGTGCCCCACTGACCTCTAGGTACTCAACTATTCTTTCCTTCAGAAGTGACTCCATCACTTTCCCTACCACAGAGGTCAGACTGACAGGTCTGTAGTTTCCTGCCTCTGTCTTGGTCCCACTTTTGTGAAGGAATCACATCCGCCTTCCTCCAGTCCTCAGGTACCACACCATCCTCCCATGATTTATTAAAAAGAGTAGCCAGTGGTTTCACTAGTTCCTTCCTTAATTCTTTTAGAATTCTGGGGTGAATTCCATCAGGACCCATTGCTTTGTCCACCTTCAGTTTTAGGAGTTCTTGCAGAACCCTTTCTTCTGTGAAAGGACTGGGATCGACCCCCATATCAAGAGTGCTTCTGTTAATTGGATTAGGCACTTCCCCCTCCTCTTTTGTGAATACTGAGCAGAAATATTCGTTCAGTATTCCTGCTTTTTCACTGTCCCCCTCTGCCCACCCACCGTTCATTCTATTCAGCCTCACTATCCCTCCTTTGTCTTTCTGACTCGCTGATGTACCTATAAAGGTTTTATCCCTTTCTTAACTGGAGTTGGCTATCTTTTCCTCAGTTTGGGCCTTTGCTATTCTGACTTCCCTCCCTGCTTCTTTCTGCCTTAACTGGTACAGCTCTCTGTCCTGCTCCTTCTGTGTTTCCTTATACTTCCGAATGCTATCTTTTCTTCCTGACTTTCACAGCCACTCTCTTGAGAACCATAGTGGCTTTTCTTTCATTTGATTTGTTTATTTGCTTCACACAAAGGCTTGTTGCGTCTGTGATGGCAGTTTTGATAATTCCCATTGTTGCTCCACCTCCTTCTAGCCTGTTTGCTGAGTGCTTTTCTGAGGCACTCTCCCATCTTGCCAAGTCAGCCCTCCTAAAGTCCAGTACCCTCACCTTTTGTATGGCTTGACTCTGTAGCTGAGTTTAACGTGAACCACACTGTTTGATGGTCACTTGTCCCCAGATGGCAACCTACTTCTAGATCTGAGATCCTCTCACTGCCCCGTTTGAGGTACGGAGTCTAAGATTGCTCCCTCACAGTGGGTTCGAAACTAGCTGTCTAATGCCTGCCACCTGTAGGAGCATCAAGAATGGCCCTGCTCTTGGATTTGGCTGCAGCAAATGCGCTCAGTTAACATCTGGCATATTCAGGTCTCCCATCAACAGTATCTCCCTTTTCTCTGCCATTCTAAGAATGCCTTCCATCATATCCTTGTCCATTTCTTCCCCTGACATGGGGGTCTGTACACTAACCCTGTGCGGATTGTGGTGCCCTTTCCAGTCTCCAAGGTGACCCACAGTGCCTCCTCTCCTCCCTGTTTACTCTTTTGTTCAGTTGCTTTTATCCCTTCCTTTACATAGAGAGCTACTCCTCCCCCCCCCTTCTCCCCTGCCTGTCTCTCCTGTAGGTTATGTACCCTGGTATGTTAACATCCCAGTCATGGTTCTCTGTGTACCATGTTTCAATATAGAGCGCAAAAAGTATAGGGAATAGGGGACTTCCCTGATGCGTACCTCTGGATAGCCCGAATGGTTGGGATATATATCCATTAGCTCGCACATAGGCCGTCCGATTCGTATAGATTTTAGTTATAAGTTGGCAGAAGAGTGTGGGGAAACGAAAGCCGGCCAGGGAGCCCTGGAGAACTTCCCATGAGACCTGATCAAATGCTTTTTCAGCATCTAGGCTCATGATACAGATTGGTTGAGTTGTAGATTGTATCCTGTTGATGATATTGATAGTCCTTCTGACATTATCCAGTGTTTGTCTACCTGGGATGAAGCCCGCCTGGTCCATATGTATAAGTCCAGGTAGGACTTCCTCCATCCTTTTGGCCAATATGGCTGTCATTATCTTATAGTCAGTATTTAGAATAGAGATGGGGCGATATGATGCACAGTTGGTGATGTCCCTTGCAGGCTTTGGTATAACAGACACTGTTGCCTGCGACCACGATGGTGGCATTGTACCATCCTCTGTTTGTACATTAATTGTATGTTCTACAGAGCAAAGGAGTGTTTACTTCCTTAAATTGTTTAAAAAATTCTGCAGGCAGTCCGTCTGAGCCTGGACACTTTCCTGCTTTTAAATTCTTAATTTCTAGGGAAATTTCTTGTTCAGTAAAAGGTCTACTCAGTGTCTCTCCCTGCGCCTCTGTAAGATTTGGGAGTCCTAAGGGGGCTAGAAACTCTTTAATTTCTTGTGCCGAGGGGGAGGTTCCTTTAGCATATAAATTCCAGTAGTATGTCCTAAAGGACTCGGCTATAGTCTCAATTTTATACTGGAGCATGTGTTTGATGGGGTCTCTGATTTTAGTAATTGTGGCTCTAGTCCAGTGTTGATGCAACCTACTGGTCAGGAGTTTTAGGGCTCTCGGTCCTCCCTCATAAAATCTTTGTCTTGTGTAGATTAGTCTTTGCTCTACCTGGTAATCTAAAATTTTTATTAATTCTGTTTTCAATTTTTTAAGTTGTTTCCCCCTTTGTTTATTTAGTTTTCTTTTGTTATTGTTTTTCCAACTCAGCTATCTGTTCTTGCAAATCTTTTTGTCTTTTTTCTCTAATTTTTTTTGATCTAGCAGAGATCTCAAAAAATTTCCCTCGAGTAAGGGCTTTAATTGTATCCCATAGAATCCCCAGGGAAACATCAGGGTGTTGATTATCTTGTATTGTTTGCTTTATAGTCTGGGTTATGCTCTCCTGATTTTCTTTGGTTTGGAGCAAAGAAAGATTTAGCCTCCAGAATGTTGAACGCTTTAGGGGGCCTACTGCAAGTCATAGAGATATAGGGGAGTGGTCCGATAACAAGCTTTACCCTATTCCTACTGATCTGCAGATTCCCAAAGACTCTTTTGGAACAAGAAAATAGTCTAGTCTTGAATACATTTGGTGCAGATGAGAGAAATATGTGTATTGTTTAATATTTTTATGGTGTGCACGCCATACATTGGTTAGACCAATTTCTCCCAATAACTTATTTACCCTCTTAGCCACCCCCCTTTCTCCTTTCGGAGGCTGTCCTGAGGAGTCTAGATTTATCTAGGGATTTAGTTTTAGGTTTAAGTCTCCGCCCACTACTAAATAACCCTCCGCCCAGTGCATCACCTTAAGGAAGAAATCCTGGTAAAAGGTAAATTCAGTTCAAACAACATGAAGTCTTGCTATATTATGACAATTGCAGTATGACCGCAGGTTAGAACTGCTCCGGAGGTGAATTAGTTAACTTTCCATGCAGGCATGGAACTTAGAGCACGAGCTCGGTTGAAAACTCTGTCTGTTGTGCTTCAAACGTAAACTGTCAGATTCTTTACTCCGCCTCACTGAACAGTCGCTCCGAGATTTCTCCTTCTGCTCAGTTCATTTTGTCGGTTTAAAAGTATTATTTTTGGTTTTAGCGAAATTAAACACGCAACGGTCGGTTCAAGCTCTGTCTGTGGTAATGTAAGTAATAGATAGGTTTTACATTTCATTTTTCTGTGTGGAACTTGTAATTCTTTATCGGTTCGGTTTGAACCCGATCAGGTTCGTGTTTAAAATCTACTAGTCATTTTTTAGAGTCGGTTCGGTTCTTATGGTTCTAAAAAACGGATTTCATTACGGTTTTTCCGCTGACCCGTGACACGGTTGAACCGATAAAGGGTGTCTTGCTGGTGGATTGCCATAACGGGCAAGTTGGTTAGCTGGCATTATGTCTGAAAACCCAAAAGAAAAACGGACCCACTCGGTTTCAACACTGTAGTGTTTGTAAGCTTTTGCTGGATGACCCACACACCACATGTCTATTGTCTGGGGTTTGACCACCTCAATTCAGACTGCCAGATTTGTCACAATTTCCCTGCTGCCACCATAGATAAAAGAGTTGGTAGGCGCTCAGGGAAAGGGAAACCAAAGTCCGCTGACCGGATGGCCAGCCAGGTTCAGTGCCAGCAACTGGAGGAGTGCCTTCTGACCCGGTTCGATACTTCCTCGGACAAACGAAGAGTCGGTTCTGAGGAGCTGGTTCCAGCAAAAGGACTAGAAAAGTCAGCTAGTGTAGAGCCAAAAGTTCTTCCCCAACTGCTGAGGAAATAGCTAAAGCAATTCAAATTGTCCAGTCTCTCTCTCCGGTTCGCGGACCGAACCGACACCTTCAGGTGGGCTTTCTGTCGTCCCGGTTCACGATGTTCAAGATTATGATTTTGAGGATTTTTATGAACTGGGGGAGGGGAATATGAAGGAGAGATAAATATGGTTTTGAAGGTCTGGATATGCCCATTGATCCGGACCTCTCTCCAGATAGACCCCTAGGGTTTCTCCCAAGGCTTTCTGGATCCCCTTCTCATTTCATGTTTTATAAAAGTTGTCAAACCTCCAGCTCCCTGTTGAGGAAGTTGTTGATGACCAAGAGGAGCCAGACTATGTAGAAATGATGGATATTCCAGAGTCCAGGAGACCGTCTATTCCTTTTGCATAAATCTTTTCGAAACAGACAGTAAAAGTTTTAAAAACTCCTCACACTATACCTCCCTGTGGATAAAAGGATGGACAAGAGGTATACCTTATCAGGCTCCGGACACTGATTTCATCACTCCACAATGCAGCCATGTGGGGGTAGTGCAGGCTGCAGCCTGTGACAAGGCTAATATTCCCCTAGCTTCACCCTCCTGAGAAGGACTCCAGGAAGATTGATGCTATGGCAAAGAAACATTACATGGCAGCATCTTTTGGGACTCAGACAAGCAAATTATATGGTTTATGCTGCTAGGTACCAGAAATCAGATGGGATACTGCGCTGGCCCTAGTGAAAAAGTCCCTGACCAGCTTGCCAGTGAGCTGGGAACAGGTGGCTATGGATGGGTTGAGGCATCCAAGGTGCAATTTCATGCTGCAGTGGACTCTAATGATGTTTCATCAAGAGTCATGGCCACATCTGTGGGCACTTGCAGGATGGCTTGGCTCAGATGTACTACCCTGTCTCAGGATACCCAGTCTAAGGCCATGGATTTTCCTGTTGTGGGAAATTCTCTATTTGGGAGACAAACAGAAATTACATGAAGAAAAATGGATGAATATAGGACCACCTATAGAATTGCACAGGCCAAAGAAAGGCAGGCCACTCCTCAAAAGCATTTCCTAGAGGCAGGGGCAGGCCTTTTCATAGGCCTTTTACCAAGCCCAGGCTTCCTCCTCCGCCTCATGCTCAGAGGGGGTTCTTTAGAAGGGAGAGGCAGAAGGGTGCAAGCAGGTCTGCTTCCACCCCTCAGCCCAAAGCCCTGCCACAGGCACCCTGATGGGATTGCCAGGGCCGATTCTCCTCACCTGCAGGGGCAGGCTGGCTTACTTTGTAGGACTGGAAGTCTTTCACATCACACAAGTGGATCCCTGGAAGTAGTAAGCCAGGGACTGGTTCTCAGCTTCAAAAATTTCCAAAGCTGAGAACCAGATCTTTTCTACCTGCAACTCCATAGAGGCACTCTCACCTAGAGGCAGAGGTGTCTCACCCTCCTGGCTCTCAGAGCTGTGGAAAGGGTTCCTCCGTACACCAGGGCAAAGGTTTGTACTCAGGTACTTCCTTACCCAAAAGACAGGAGAATGGTGGCCCATCCTGGATCTCAGATATTTAAACAAGCACCTTTTTTAGCCAAAGTTCAAATGGTGACTCTGGGAATTATCCTGCCCTCTCTAAGGCCAGGGGACTGGCTAGCTTCCTGTGGACCTCAAGGATGCCTACTTCCATATTCCCATCAGAAGCTCCCATCAAAAGTACCTCAGGTTTGAGCTGCCCTCAGTGCACTACCAGTTCAGAGCAATGCCCTTGACCTCACTTCTGCCCCAAGGGTATTCACCAAATGCCTGGCTGTAGCAGTTGCCTCACCTAAGAAGGCAAAAGATTGCCATCTTTCCTTACCTGGACGATTGGCCTCTTAGTAGGCAGTCCCTGTGACCAGGTCAATTTACACCCTTCAGATAGCGCAGCAACTGCTTACCTCTCTAGGTTCCTTCTGAATCTCTCAAAGTCCAGTTCTAGAGCCAGTCCAGCACACTTACCTTCATATGGCTGGAGAACTGAACACACAGGAAGCCAGGGTCTTCCTCCCCTGGACAGGGCAAAGACCCTAGTCTCCCTGGCTCTCCTCATTTACCCTGCAGGTCTCCCGGCCAGCAGGAATTTCTACTGCTCCTTAGGACACATGGCTGCTTCCACAGCAGTTGTGCAAGGAGCAAGATTTCAGATGAGGAACATCCAGTTCCATTTGAGAGCTTTTGGTCTCAAAGAAAGGATCCTCTTACCAAGCTGATCCCAGTAACTCAAACCTGATCCAAGCCCTACAGTGGTGGCAGGATCAGAGCAACCTGAGACAAGGGGTTCCTTTGTCCTCAGTCTCATTCTCTAATCCTTACTACAGATGTGTCCCTCTTGGGCTGGGGGAGTTCACATGGGCGACCTCACCACCCAGGGTCTGTGTGGTCTCCTAGGAATCTCTGCTCCACATCAACCTGTTGGAGCGCAGAGCAGTTTTTCTAGCACTTCAAGCTTTTTCAAATCTGTTCAGAACAAGAGTATTCAGGTCAGAACAGACAACACCACTACAATGTGGTACATCAGCAACAAGGTGCACTTGGTCTATGGCATGCACGAGCCGATAAAGTTGTGGTCTCTGGCTTACTCCCTGGACACTTCCCTTATGGCAGTTCACCTCCCAGGCAAGGACAATGTCCTGGCAGATGCTCTCAGCAGGATTTCCCAGGGCCACCACGAATGGTCACTGGATCCCCTGGTCTTGGGAGTAGTATTTGCCAGATGGGGCACCCCACAGATAGATCTTTTTGCAGCCCCAGACAATCACCAACTTCCTCTTTTTTGCTGCAGGCCCCCATTGTTGGGCTCACTCCCACTGGATGCCTTAGTCCTCAGTTGGGAGGGGAAGTTTCTCTATGCCTTCCCTCCCTTTCCTCTCCTGTTCAAAGTGCTAGTCAAAATCAGATCCCAATCATGCAAAGTCATTCTGATAGCTCCGGATTGGTCCAGACAGCCCTGGTATCCACTCCTGCTGTCCTTAGCAGTCCATCCTCCCCTGTCCCTTCCCAGGAATCACAATCTGTTAACCTGTGCCCAGGGAAGGTTGGTACCAAATCTCAAATCTCTCAATCTCAAGGCTTGGTTCTTGGAAGAGTTAGAGTTTGCTGATTTACACCTTCCCAAGGTGTAATGGATATATTGAAGCCGCAGGAAACTCTTCCACGGGGCTGCTTACAATTCCAAATGGAAAGGTTTTCCATGTGGTGCTCAGAAAAGCATATTTCCCCAGTCTCTGCTGATCTACCCACAATTCTGGATTATATGGTCCACCACAATTCTTTGGGGCTGAGACCGGCTACCTGACGGTGCACTTGGCAGCTGTGTCTGCTTTTATTTCAGCAGGTAAATCCTCTCCCTTTCAGCTCATCCTGTATTTTCCAAGTTTTTTAAGGGGTTGTTTCACACCAACCCTCCATTCAGGGATCCTGCCCCTGCCTGGGATCTTAATGTTTGCATTGCTCAGCTTATGCAAGTCCCCTTTGAGCCCTTGTCTTCAGCTGAGCTCAAGTACTTGACTTGGAAAACTGTGTTTTTGGTAGCCATCACCTCTGCCAGACACATAAGTGAATTACAAGTGTTGTCAGTGGAGCAGGAGTTTATCTCTTTTCACAGAGATAAGGTGGTCCTTCGGACTAACAGAAAGTTCCTGCCTAAGGTGGTTTCAGATTTCCACCTTAATCAATCTATTTCACTTCCAGTGTACTTCACTGACCACTCCTCCTCTGGGAGAGGATGCTGCACAGCCTAGATGTGAAGAGAGCCCTTAGTTACTACATAGAGCGTACCAAGGGTCATAGGTTTGACTCCCTTCAACTGTTCCTCACCTATGGTGAAGTTGGTAAAGGGAAGCCAGCCACTAAAAGATCCATTGCCAGGTGGATTGTCTCTTGTATCCAATTCTGCTATGAGAAGTTGGGTAAAGTTCCCCCTCAGGCCTGAGGGCTCACTCTACCAGAGGTACAGCTGCTTCTCTGGCTGCTGCCAGAGACATTCCTATTCTAGAAATATGTCAAGCATCTACCTGGAAAACAGTTCACACTTTTACCAAGCATTACTCCCTGGACATCCAGGCTAGGAGTGATGCTCGGTTTAACACAACCGTGCTTCAGAGCCTATTTCCTAGGTAGGTTCTGTCCCTCCTCCATGGGGGTACTGCTGTGTAGTCTGCAATTGTCATAATATAGCAAGACTTATGTTGTTTGAAGAAAAATTACTCACCTTAGTAATGTTGTTTCTTCTAATGGAGTCTTGCTATATATGACCTCCTCCCTCCTGCCCCTCTCAGAACCTCTGTTTTGGGGATGTGGGTGGGCAGTACAGGAGTTGGCACTTTTTGATGCCCACCTTGTTGTTTTTCACCTACCTTTTGGGTGAATTGGTGTTGTGTTTTTGCATTTTGGGTCTCCTGACTTGAGTCTTTGTTTTAGGCCAAAATGAGTGTTTATGTTAGTAGCCAGTTGGCTAGTGTAGGTTTACAGCTTCCACACAGAACCTTAGTGAGTTTTAGCTCGTAAAGATCTGACAGTTTACGTTTGAAGCACAACAGACAGAGTTTTCAACCAAGCTCGCGCTCTAAGTTCCATGCCTGCATGGAAAGTTAACTATTTCACCTCCGGAGCAGTTCTAACCTGCGGTCATACTGCAATTGTCATACTATAGCAAGACTCCATTAGAAGAAACAACATTACTAAGGTGAGTAATTTTTTCTTCCTGGTGGTGCATATAGTGAAATGAGTGTAAGCATAGACCCATTATAGTGTCCCTTAATGGCTGAATATCTGCCTTGCTTGTCTATTATTGTATCTTTAAAGTCAAAGCAGGTAGAGTGTGGAATTAAAATGGCTGTTCCCTGTCTATGACCTTTACCGTATTCAGATGCCACTACCCTCTTAAATCCAAATTTTAGGAGATTTGCATGTTCTAATTTGTTCATGTGGGTTTCTTGTAGTATGATAAAAGCTGCTCCAGATTCCTTTAAAAAATACATAGTTCTGGCTCTCTTAATAGGGTGGGCTAAGCCATTAACATTATAAGATATTATTTTCACATCTGAGCTACCCATTGTAAGTCAGTAGTGTGCCTCTCTATTAGCATAGACCCTCTTGATTTCTCTACTACCCCCTCTATATCCATAAGCAGTATAAAACACACATTGTATCATGACAGTAAAACTCTCTCCCTGTAACAAAACAGCTGAACAAATAGATTTTCCAGAAATCTTTAACTTTACAATGTTTTCTATCATCTAATGGCTTCCAAGGTGGAGAGCCACTTAAATTTCCAGTGAATCTCTGTTGCCAGATCTTTCACATGCTGAAGAAGTGGGTCTCTGGCTGGGGAGATGAAGAAGATTCCTCTCGCCACTAAAATAGTGGCTCTCCCTATGAGCCTGCCGTGATCTTATTTAGGCTCTTGCAACTGAAGAATTCAGTGCAATGTGTGACATTGGCAGACCACGTCAAGTGCTAGCATGAAATATTGTCTGGTTTGAGAATTAGATGGTCTCAACAAGCTTGCCCCCCCTTCGGCTTAAGCAAGGAATTTACACCCATATTATTGTTTCTGATGCATCTGCTCCCTATGACTTCAAGATTTCCATGACTGTTACTAACATGCCATAATTTCTACTTAAGTGCTTTATCAGAATGGAGCTTAACGGCATGCCCTGGGGCTTATCTAATTAGAAGTTCAAACTAGACATTGATATAGGTTCAGATCACTTGCGTGCTATACTCAGGACCAACAGTCTCTTAAACTGCATCGGCCACACATCTCGCACAGTTCTGAAGAATGCTCATGTCCTTTCCTTTTCTTTTCTTTTTTTTTTTACTTATCTTTTCAGTCCTGTGTATCTTTGGTTTAAATCGCCATGGTTGTCTGCGTGTTCACAAGCGCTGTATGGACTGTCGCAGGGCATTAGTGATGACATCAGAAGACCACGCCCTCGTTTCCTCTTAGAGGCTGCCAGTAGGCAATCATGTGGTGAATGCTTGTCCTGTTGAGAATCCAAGTTCTGCAATGGTTGAAGTGGCGCTTCCATGAGGCCTTTGGAGATCAAATTTTCTCGTCTGGACCTACCTTCTAGATCCATGTATTTATTTTGTAATTGTTCTGTGTATTGCAAGAGTACCTGGAGGGCTAGGTTCATTTTAGCCGTAGTGTCTTCAGTATTGCCAAGTTGGCCCTCCGCTTCCTCTACTCTTTTCTCCAGACCCTGGAAATGTTGATTTAGCTGTTTAAATTCTGCCTTGTTTTCAGCATGCATTGGTTTTATTTCACTAAACAGCTTATCGAATCTCGATCGTGTTAGTTGCTCCTGTTCTTCATCCATCTCTGGCAGACTGGCTGGAGATGGGCTTCGGCTGGCCTCTCGAGGTGAGGGTTTTAATCCTACTACATCGGGTTTCCGTGAGGATCCTTTGAACTTAGTTCTGCTCCGATTGTCTTGGGGAAGCTTCATCATTGCCATTTAGGTATTTTGGGTGCAATCTCCTTTTAAATTTGGATTTTTTTAGGAGTTTCGGGAGAGGAGCTCATCTCAGTGTGCTGTTGCTAGCTCTGTGATGTCACCGGAAGTCTCTGAGTTTTTCAGCATTGGTGATGATACATTTATTGATGCCTAATCCCTCACAGACGTTTTCAGTGGAGGTTTCTGCTACTGAGGTTTGACCTTTATATAGGTTAGAATAAAAATCTCTAAATTCTTTTTTTATCCCACTAAAGCTATGATTGATTGATTTGATTTTATTGTTTAGCTAACAAGTCATTGCAATATACTAAAAACAAGTACAGACAAGTGCAAATATTTCATACAAATGTACGGTATAGGAGGATTCAATATCACAGTTGAACATACTATAACTACATATATTCATTTTCCAACTAGCATGAACCAATTAAATACCTGCTTCTCTTATTCTATTAGGCCAGAAATAAGAAAAAATGTTTCCAGCAATCTCTTACATTAGACGTCCACAAATAGTAAATTTAAAATAAACAATTTAAGCAATGTAACTTACTAGTTATCAAAACTGTTACTATATCTTATAATTCAGCTCTAAAACTAAAGTAAAGCTAAGAAATCTACAGGGTCATAGTCTTTAGTTTCTAATCAGTGTGACGCTGTTAATTAATAAAAACCTCTCTGCATATTACATCCAATATAGTGGGCCATCAAGGAGAAGGAAAAGCAAGTTCAAGACTAAAGTGGCCACAATATGCTATCAGTTCAAAAGGATCACCTTATGGGATCCACATTCCCAATAGATAAACCTATTTTCTACAATAGGTCATCAGTATGTTACCAAAGGGTAGAACCTAGTCATGCCTTTAAGGTCACAAAGTCAGACTTTCAGGGCCAATACGCAGACTTACTCTGTCACAGACAAAAATAGCAGACTGTGTCCATTAGATCCAAAATAAGCCAACCCGTATGGTCAACTGGAACCTGAGAACATAGGGAATGCCACCAGGTTACCATGCAGTGCATGCTGCTCTGTATCCTTGTTATCGACTCCCCAGCAGGTATTGCCCTCTGACCAGTCCTTGTGGCATTAAATATAGGATCCTGAGAACTGTGCCTACAATGAATGGTGGGTCATTTTGTCCTGCATACACAAACCTGTTATCTGTCATAGATCAACAGGCAATTACTTATCACAGACCCCCCTAGCATTTTCCAATGTCCCTCAGCAGAAACGTGAGAATACTAAAAAAGGTGAGACTCCCCAGGAGACCCTTCAAGTCCCCCAAAATTAACTGCATATGCCCCTTAAGAGTCCTTAATAAGGCATCCCAACCTGGCGGCAACGATCATCAACCTCAAGAATAACTAATTTGCCATTAAGTTAAATCAGGTGTTCCTATGACTAATTGAATAAATGGATTTGTGTTCCTACTAATCTGACCATAAATCAGACTATACTAGTTATACAACAAATAAAAACAAGCTTACTCAATGGATATCTTAATAATATAAAAAATACAAATGCAGTTTTAAACACAGGAGGAACATAAAAAAGTTTCATTATATATTGCACTAAACTAAAATAGTGCCATATTTTGACTTATTTTAATGTCTACAGTTCCTTTAGAACTGTAATCTTTAGTCTGCACTAATAGTCATCACAGTCGGCTGCCTGCAATGATCAGCTTAAATACAGCTGATAGAATAATGCATCCATTTATAAATCAAAAATCCAGGTTCAAATTACAAGCAAACCAATAGCATTATTTTTGTTATTTGTTAAACCATAAAGCTTCAAAACCTACAATTTTAGCACACATAAAACCATAAAAAGTAGTAAGGGTATTTTATATTTTGCTCCAGACGTCCACATCATATAAATGAACCATTTCTGACAGTTCAGTAGTGGGTTTTCTACCTCAGTCTTTTTTTTGTAGTGGATTAATTAACTAATTTTATCTTTGGCAGCACTTTAAATGAATTGGCCAGTTTCAGTCTCAGTGAAGAGTTACATGCCCCAGTCATTTTTCTTTTGTTAGACTGTATTTTTATGTTGGCTTGCACGTGTGCACCCACCAACATATTGCATTAGTAGAAGATTTGGAGGTGCGGTCACTGTGGGAAAATGCAGGGCACGCATCAGTAGGTGCATCCCTCATTCCCCAATAAGCCAGCATGCAGGTGCCACACCAGCAATACTTAATGAGGTGAGCACATCTGAGAAAAGGTCTGCTGCAATGAGAGCCAAGCTTGTCATGCAGCGGCACCAGAACATGCCTCCCGATGTGCCCTTGCTGGTGAAGTACTTTCCTAAACATGGCGGCACTGACTGCTGCAGCCACTTCATTTGCCAATGGGGGAGCCCACTCCCCATTGGTATGATTCCCCCCCATTCCAAGTGTGTGCCGAGGGGGTGCCCAATACTCCTCGGCATCATGCACTCCCCAACAGTCTTTACATGCCAACAGGGGGCCTAGCCCCATTGACTTCAGTCCCCCTGCCTAGTTTAGTGTGTTGACCGGGGAGCCCATTTCCCGTTGGCATAATGTCCCCAACCTCTGATGTGTGCTGTGTACTGAGGGGGTGCCCAATCCTGCTTGGCATCATGCGCACCCCCACCCATTTCTGTGCTGACTGGGGGCCCAATCCCCATTAGCTGTGGTCCCCCTTCCCATTATGCAGGTGGTATACTGGGAGCCCACCGCAGTGTAACAAACAAACACCTGCAAAAAAAGAAAACCTACCCTCATTGTCTTTTTATCTGTAAAGAAGAAACAGTCCTCAGATCTCTCCTGCCCCACCCCAACCCGTGCCCACCCTCTGCATACCCTGCCTCCCCACATCCCCTCACCTTATACTTACCTCCTGAGTCCGGCGCAATGATCTTCAGTGGACCGGGAAGACGTCTGCACTCTTCAAAACTGACTGCGAACTGAAGAAATGCCGGTAAGCTGTATAATGGCATAAATAGGGTTTTTTCAACTTTGATACATATCTCAGCCATTTTGGGGAATTTTGGCACCAAATTTTCAACATGGGGTTATTGGGACCCCTTCTCATGAATTCAGTCAATGTCATGGCGTGATTAGGTCCCGAAAGGTGATTTCACGGTCACTGTGCAGAATCACCTTTCAGGACCAATTAACAAAATGACAGTACCACTGTTTATGGGGGGGGGGGCTCTCAAAAAGCCTATCCAAAAAATGACTGTTTTATGAGCGTTCATTGCACAGTTTCCATGCATGCTTGTAACTTCGTGAATTTGTAATATTTTCCCTCCAGATTTTCAAAATTGGCATTTTACCACACCTCTTTATGAACAGTACAGCTGTCATTTTACAAATCCTGGCTGAAATGTATTTTGCACGTCTGGCACTGAATAGCGTAATCGCTGTATGAAATCAGTTTTTAGGACAGTTTGAGAAAATGACGGTGACACTGTTCATGGGCAGAGGTCATAAAATGCCTATGTTGACAATTTGGTAACGAAAGTTCATAAAATGACTGTGTTATAAGCGTGCATTGTGCAGTTTCCACACACCCTTGTAACTTCACAAATCTGCAACATTTTCTTGCCAGATTTTCAACACTGGCATTTTTTTCACACCTCCTTATGAACAGTACAGCTGTCATTTTTCACATCCTGCCCAAAATGTGTTTTCGCACCTGTGGTGCACAATGGCGTGGTCACTGTTGGAAATCAACTTTTGGGACAGATTAACAAAATCTTCAAGATGGCAGCTGCATGCTAAGCTGAGAGTCAGCTGTAACAGGGAGTTTGTGTGCTTTGTGCAAGACTTTGGTAAGGTATGCCACCGTTGCCCTACCTTTGATTTCCTTGCTAACATTCTCCTTTCTGGGCTTTCTTGTGCTGCAAGGTTTCCTCTGTTCTTTGTTTTTTGGTCTTGTTTCTCCCTCCAGAGCAAGAGAAGTCCAGTCAGTGGAGGAGCCTGTTGTAACTGAGGGAAGGTGACGGTAACTCCGCAAGGAGTGAGTGACCAACAGAGACTGAGGAAATGTGGAAATATGGAAAGGAGCGGAGAGAAGTTTAAAATGTGGAAATTAAGTGACTGAACATTTGCAGAACAGAAGCAAGATTTAGAATTCAAGGGTGAGGAGAACAAATATCGAGCAGAAAAGGAAACTTGAGAACTCAAGAGAACACTAGAAGTGTTTAAATTAGAAGCTTCAGCAGCGCTGGTTAAAGAGCATATATTTAGAACTACAGTGTGTATAGGGGAAGTAAATTCTCTCCAGTTTTTTTTTTTAGTAATTCTACTGATGATGCTAGTGCTTGTGCTTGTGCTTGTGTAAAGACTCTCTGACACTCTCTGATATTACTATTGATTTCCTACCCTCTCTGAGAGCATTGGGGGTTGACTGTGGGGTTTATTTCCCAGTCCACTTCTTAAATTGCTCTTCCCCACTTCATATCCTTCCACCTTTTTCTTGCATTGCCGTATTATGTTTTTTTTCCTTCTAAGTGCACTGATAAGTGTATCTTGTATTTTGTATTATTTGTATATTTAGTAATTATTAAATTCACTTTCGGGGGTTGATCTAAAACAGAATGGGATTAGCTGTACTATTGCATATAATGCTATGATGCCCTATGCTGAGCCTGTGATTAGACCTGATTAGGCTAATTGAATGGAATTGATTGAGCTGGAAGGGTTGCATGAATTACACAATCTATGTTAATTGTTAATGTTAATTGTGTGCAGCTGAAGTTGCTTACGTTTTTTCCTTGTAACCCAGTTGCCTAGCATTCTACCTTACTGCAGCATTCTACTCTCCTCTCTGGAGGAAAAGGACACTAGGCACTGTTCTTAGGCGGCAAAAATGCTACTAGTTAATCCCATTTTGTGGCAGCAGTGTGTTGGTCTTGGATGTATTTTACTTGTTTTATTTGCTCTGCAAATTGAAACAACTTGGGTAAATTATATTATTTTTTTCCTTTTTGTTATATGATCAGTAATATCTGGATTCTCTTTTTTATTAATTAGGATTTTTTCCTATTTTATCGTGTGCTGATATTGATCTTTTTTATATATTTACATTTATGTTTATATTTGCTTAGCAATTAAGTGTTGAGATTGAGTATTAAGATCTCTTTTATTTGCCTTTTAAATCATAGCAATAACAATGCTGATGGATGACTAAAAGCTGGAAAGATATTAAGGTCCTGCCTGATGCAGTGTGATTTTGGAAGCATCTCCGATTTCTTGTGACAGTATCACTTCTGTAAGAGGCTTCTGTGAGACAGTTAAAAATAATAATTGATCTTGGAATTTGTATCTGGGACCCTAGCAGCTACGTACAGTTCTACTAAGGGGGCCTAAAGATGTTTTCCCAGATTATACCTTGTCCTGAAAGTTGTGACCTGCGAATAGTTGATAAAAGGAAATGACAAAGAACGATCAAAAGAAAGGAACTTGGAGTACTCTATTTTGTCTATCTTGGACTTGATGTAAGCTGAAATTTTAAAATTGGAAACTGTAACAATTAAACTGCTGCTAATGGTTAATACCCTCTGCTAATAATTAACTGAATTGGAATATTGTGATTATTTGATGATTTTTGTAATTAGCATTTAATTAGTATTTAAACATATAAATTTTAGATTTTATTTTATTTTTATTTTAGAATAAGAAGTGTGTATTTGTAATAGATCTTAATTCACAGTATGGCAAATAAGAAGAAACCCAGTCCAAAGGGCCAAAAAAAGAAGGGGAAAACAGGTTTAATGCCCAAACATATGCCTAATGGTACAAAAAAAAATTACTAACTACTTGATTACACCAGGTTCCTAGTTAGAGCTAATTGGTTCAGAAAGCATAGTTCGGGTTAAGGGCTCTCTAATACCAAATAAGACATCATCCCCTATTAGAGGGTTGCATTCCTTGCCTCTCACTTTTGAGCACCCTTTAATGAGAGAGATCCATAATCTAGAGAATATGGAGGCGGGAGCTACTTTAACTAAGTATGACAGTGTGGACTTACATAAAGATTTGATTAATAAACCTCTTTCCCAGGATAAGGACTGCTGCATAGAAACAATAAAGGGGGATCAAAGACAGGCCAGTTTAAACTTAGCTATAGATATGGAGTCCCATAATGCTTTTACTGGATCAACTGTTAGAAGAGTTTTTTTCACAGACTTTGAGAATTTTATTTCCCCCACATAGATTCAATGAAACTTGATCCACCCACTTTATACCCCTTGGATATTTCAAATTTGTGGGAGAATGATAGCTAGGAAGGGAAGGGAATACAAATATCTTGGCCACCTTGAATAATAAGGAAATGAAAATTAGGAAAAATATTCTAAACAATAAAGATTTGTGAACCCACTCCCATTGGGGCAGACTACCTGAATCAGGTTTTGGATGTGATTAAGAATGTAGTGGTTAAACAAATAGATATTTTAAATCAGATTCTTGAAACATTAAAAGCTAGCGATGGAGAAATGAGAATTTCAGCTAAAAAGAAAGAGGGACATGGAACATATGATTTGATGGTTAAGGATTTTCAGACTTATACACAACTAAATAGTAACAGGTCTCAGGAGGAGGGGTTGGGTATTGTTAATAATTCTAGGAAAATGAATAAAAGAGTGGGGGTAGTCATAGAGCATAAGAGACTTGGAAAACAAAAAGGAATTTTAAAACAAAACAAGGAGAGAATTAAGGCGACAACTGCTCTGATAGCGGAGAAAGAAAAACTGGCAACATAGAGTCTGGTTGAAGAAATTTGGCTATATAAAAAGGGGAATAAGGGAAAGGAAAAGGAAAATGAGAAAGGCAGTAGTATGACAAGAAAGACTAAAATTGCATCTACTTCTGATTTACAGAATAATAAAGGGATAGAAGTGGAGATAACTAAAAATAGTAATAAAGTGAATACAAGCTCTCAGACTAGTAGGATATGGTTAGAGGATGATCTTCCAGTTAAGGCTAATGATGGGTTTCTCATAGGATTACATGAGTCTAATTTTGCAGATGTCAAGGATAAAGAAATTTCCCAGGGTGTAAGGTTGCCTATGATCTTTCTTGATGGTCTCCTGAAAAATAAAAGAGAGAATATAGTTAAGCTAAAATTACTGGTATACAATTTATGTAAAGGAGTGCTGGGAGCCAAGTTTACATGGAATGATATTAGCTCCACATATAGATACCAGACAGGACCAGATAAAGGTATGATTTGCTTGGTCTTGAAATCAAATAATTTAAGGAGACTTTTACTGACTAAAAAACAGGAGTTCCGGGATTTGGATGTGAATTTGGATGATACAACACTGATGTTAAGGGAAAATAGGAAACGTAGAAAGGATAATACTTATAACATCAGGAAAACAGTTGCAAGGGGGAGCAATTTAGAATTAAGTAATGGGAATAAACAAACATCTATCCCTGTAACACTACAAACTAGAATTACTGAATTTAAGCCAATAGAATTTACACATGCCCTGAGAGGGGAGAAAGAACCCCCACAGAACAACTGTTTTAGAGGTAGGAAAACTATAGGGCAAAGAATGAATTCGGAAAAAAATATTAGAAGTCTCTTCTTGTTTAGACAACTCTTATACCTTAAATGAAGATTCATATATTGAATATGTTAGTACTAAGTCTACCATCTCAATTAGTTCTAATTGACAGCAGAAAGAACTACTAATTATCAGTTGGAATATAGCAGGCCTTCCAGGGAAATTTACAGACTCTGGCTTTCTAAAAAAACTAACAGATCATGATATAGTTCTTCTCCAAGAAACCTGGATGTTAAGAGAAGACTTTAGTGTACCAGGGCATAGGAGCTGGACTAAGAGGGCAATAAAAACACATATATTTGGTAGGCCAAAAGGAGGGCTACTTATATTGGCCTCAACTAGCAAAATTAGAGAGTGTATACAAATAGAATTTGATAACCCCTTGATACTAATAGTGAAATTTGAATTGTCCAATCAAGATATGCTTATAATTCTAAATATTTATATTCACCCTTTGACATCTATGGAAATAACAAAGTCCATGGCCTCATTTCAAGAAGCAATTATACTCATACAGACAATCTACCCAGCGGCAACTATATTGATTATGGGTGATTTTAATGAATAGGAAAATTGCAAGAAATAAATGACCCAGTTTGGCACCAGGACGATGTATTCAAAATACCTATAAGAGATTCCAGAGATAATATGGTAAATGGGAAAGGTAAAAAATTAATGAACCTAGTGGCAGAATTAAATTTCAGAATCCTAAATGGTAGAGTACAAGGAGATAAACAAGGGGAAATTACTTTTCCAACAATAAGAGGTGGTAGTGTCCTTGATTTAGCTTTAATAGATGTTTTCTCTTTTTCTAGAATAAATAAATTAATTATTTCTCCTACATGGGAAAGTGATCATTATCCCTTAATAGTTCATTATAAAAATTGGAATGAGTTTAACCAGATCTGTCTAGTGGATCCATAAAAAGCAGATGAAAACCTTATAATATAATAAAAAGTTAATAAGATGGTCTCCACAATTAACCCTGTTTATTAAACCCCTTTTAGAGAATTGGGACACTGAGAAGTTAGGAGCAGATATTAATCCAGTACAGAAATATAATAAGTTAATATCCTATTTAAAAAGTCATACTGATAAAAAGAAGGCAAATAATATTAATACTAGAAGACGAGGGACAAGAATGGATGCGCCCTGGTTTGATAGGGAATGTGAAAATCATAGAAATGTGATGAATAAAATAGGAAGGTATTCAAAGAAAACTACTGACTGGTACCCTAGAATATCCATGAAATGGCTTAAAAAAGAATATAAGGACCTTATTAATAAAAAGAAAAATCAATATAGGAAGGGATTATGGTACAGATTACAAGAAACAATAATAAACTAGGATAATAAATCATTCTGGGAAATAGTAGCATTAGGAACTGCTAATATTGATATAAATACACATTCAGTTATTCCTGTTAGTATTTGGGAAGAGTTTTTTTATCAAGAAGTATGAAGTACCGAAAAATGTACCTTTATTTTTTCTCCCTAAATTGGAATACCCTCAACAATTGCCTTCTGATCTTATAATAACTGTGGTAGAGGTGAAGCAGGCCATTATAGCACAAAGGAAAAATAAGGCCACAGGTATTGATTTGCTGGGAGCAGAATTTTTCCAGACCCTTCCTGACTGGTGGGCCAATAAACTGACTTTTTAATTATTTATTAGAAAAAGGAGTCCTTCCAGATGAGTGGCTGATTAGTTTGATCATTCCAATTTATAAGAATAGAGACATTAATAACCCAGGAAATTATAGACCCATAAGTTTATTATGTATTGCAGAGAAAATTCTTACCAGAATTATTCTACAGAGACTGGAGAATTGGGTAATGGAGAATAATTTGATCTCTGAGGAGCAGGCAGGATTTAGGAAAGAAAAGGGGACTATGAATAATATATTTATTCTTAAATTTCTTATAGATAAATATTGTATACAACAAAAGGGAGCTTTATACACTGTTTTTCTGGACCTGAAGTCAGTCTTTGATAACTTGAATAGGGGGATACTATGGGCTTCATTACAACAGTTAGGTATTCAAGCAGAACTACTGAATGTATTGAGGTGTTTACATGATAAGACCTATGCCTTGATTAGGATATCAAGAGATGGTCATACCTCTCAGCCAATCCCTCTGGGAAAAGGGGTTAAACAGGGCTGTTTACTGGCACCGTTATTATTTAACTTATATATGGAGAAATTAATAAGGGCTTTAAAAGTTATAAATTGTGCAGCACCTAGCATATATAGAGATAAAGTAAACATTTTGATATATGTGGATGATATTGTGCTATGTTCCTTAACTAGAACTGGAATAATGCAAGCCCTGGAACGGTGTATTCACATACTTAGAGGCTTAGAGTTGACTGTAAATAGTGAAAAATCAGCAATTTCTGATTTTTGGAAATAAAAAGAAAATTTATTACAGGAGTTGGGTTATAAGCAAGGCCACTGATTTACGGTGATTAAAACAATTAAATTCCGTTTTCAAGACTTAAGATTCCGGAATTTCACTGGTGATTGTTACTCTAATTTCCGGATTTTACCGGAATTCTCTTATCATTTTTTAGTATGTGCATAAATAATCAGAATTAAAGAAGGCTTAATATACAGAGCATTCAATGAAGCAAACTGAAAATAGTACAGGAAGGAATTAAAAGAAAAACACACTTTTTTATAGATTTACTGATCTGACAGAAAATGCCAGATTCCATGAAATCTTCTTTTTTACTGGTTTTCAGGCAGCCCTAATTCCGGAATTTTACCGGATTTTCCGGTAAAAACCGAAAAACAGTGGCCTTGGTTATAAGTAATCTAAGCTTTGAAATAATAAATGAATACACCTATCTAGGGGTCATTTTTGATATAAAAGGGTTATAGAATTCGCATCTTGGTTGGCGTAAGAAGCAAGCAATAAGTTCTTCTTGAGCTATTTATAGATTTGCTCAAAACTTTGCAGGCCATTCCTATATAGCTCTTAAAAGAGCTTTTGAGTCTAAATCCATGGGTATATTATTATGTGGCTCAGAAATTTGGACCTTTTCAAAGAATGCACTAATATTTGAAATGGTACAAAAATATGTTTTATAAGATAATTTTTGATTTACCTTATAAAACACCTACAGCTGCACTAAGAATGGAATTTCATATTATTCCAATATATATACGAGCACAATTTAGGGCCCTTGGCTAATGGAAAAAAATTATGTTGGCACCACCAAATACATTATGATCTAAATGCTGGCTAGAAGCAAAAAGTAAGAGTAAGATTATACTGGGGGGATGGTTTCAAGACCTTAATACCCGAATAATTACATCGGGTATGCCCCCAATTTGGGATGTCTTGACTATGAATATTGATCAATATATAAGTACAGTTAAGCAGAGGATGAGTGATATTCATTTTCAAATGGAATTCAGTAAAATAAGAGAGAGATCCCTTACTTTGAAAGTTATATAGGCTATAAGCAAAATATAGAATGTGAACCCTATTTAACTTTCTGTGAGAATACTGCCCAAAGAAATGCTTTATGTAAATTTAGATTGGGAATATTTAAAGTAGATTCTAGAAGAGAAAATACTCTTTGCTCCAGCAATAAGATATGTCCTTGTGATTCGATTATTGCCATAAACATTAATCTTTTGATTTTTGATTGTCCACAACTTACAAAAATCAGAGAGCAATGGCTGAAACCAGTTTGGGGTCATCTAGAAAATAATAAGCCCAGAAATGTGCTAGAACGTATGCTATCTTCTAATAAGCCTGCTTACATGTATGCAATAGCTAATTTTGCTAAGTTTGCACTGTATAACTTAAATAACTAGAGGCTGAATGAAATGGAACTTTTTAAACTGTATTGTGACATGATGTGATGTAATTTATAATTTTAGTGATGTATTGTATGTTATGATTTTCTTTTCTATACATACTTTAATAAAGAACCTTTGAACCACACCTGTAGCACACAATGGCATGGTCGCTGTGGGAAATCAACTTTTGGGACAGATTAACAAAATCACAGTGCCACTGTTCATGAGGGGAGGTCCCAAAATGCCTATGTTGAAAATGTGGTTAAAAAAATCCCAAAAATAATTGGGTTATGGACGTGTGTTGCGTAGTTTCTATGTCTGCTCATGACTTCACCAATTTTTCAGATTTTCAATGTTGCCATTTTTTTACACCTCCTCATGAACAATACAGTTGTCATTTTTCACACCCTGGCCAAAATGTGTTTTCGTGCCTGTGTCACCAAATGGCACAGTCGCTGTGCAAAACCACCTTTCAGCTAACAAACTGATAGCACTGCTCTTCATGAATTGGGGTCACAAAAAGCCCATGTTGAAAATCTGGAGTAAAAATACCAACAAACGCCTGTGGCGTTAGGGTTTCCAACTGTAACACACCACCCTGTAGAGACTGACAGGCATCAGGGATGTGACTTGGGATCATTGGCTATAATGTTCATGCCATTCCACCCCACCCCACCCCACCCTTCAGCCAGTCACAGACATTGAGGTGTGCCTTGGAGTCTTCAGCTCTAAAGTACACCCCACTCTCCTACACTGCACCCATCTCAGAGTATTTCCTTATGGAATAGGGTAAGTATAAGGCCCAAAGCACACCACGTTACTTGTCAGTGTCTACAGGGTAAGGTGAGGTTAAATGGCATGAGCATTACAGCTGATGACCCAAAGGCACACCCCAATGCCTGTCAGTCTCTGCAGGGAGGGGGTGGGGTTGGCATCAGTTCAATACTTCACTGCCATTCCTATTATGCGTCTCTAACTCCTGCACTACCAATGCCAGCAAGACAACATTTGGCATTGATAAATGCTTGTTTTAAATAGTTTCAGAAGGATACCTTTATAAAAAAGTAACAGAGCGCTTAAGTATCCAAGGCGACTATGGGGCTGAAAGTGTGGCAGTGCTCCAGGACATGCATTACATAAAATGTTCATAGAGCATTCAAAGTTTAAATGCAGGTCAGCACACAGTATTTAATGGTACCCGTAGACACTCCATTTGTCTAAATAAAATTGTTTCCAAAGCCTTGCAGTTCCAGTGTTTGGCCCTTAAGCACAATAGGCACTAGAAGAGTCCACCTCTCATTGAACCCCAATAATATAATACAATTTAGATGTTTACCTTTAAAAGGGTTTCTTCACAGCCCATATTTATAGCTAGGAATAGAGCATCTTTGAAACTGAAATGGTGAAAATCCTGAATATGTTTACGTCACCCTGTCTCCATCTCCGGGAGTTTATAGCACAGTGTACATTCGGCTTGCCATTTTTCTAGTAATCCTCAGTATATTCTAGCCAAGCAGGGTTAAAACCTGTTAAGTTCCAGGGATTCCATATCCATTTCCTAGGCTTTCGTCTCCTTCCACAGTGGTTACCTGGGGATTAAACAGAGATGATTGCCCCACTGAGCATAGTAATTCAAATATTAAGTTCCATAAAACACTATCTCAGGTAACAGTGGCATATCTTTTAGACAGAAAAAAGCTATGTACATATAAGTTCATGATCTTTTTTTCTCCAAATACCATTTATATTAGATTTGTTGCTTGATTGTTTCAATCTGATAGCTAGACATTTGCTTGCTTTGGGATTGGAGTCTATGTAATCAATTTTAGCTTTCTTACAAGTGAACCCCACTTCCCTCTTAATAAATCATTATATTCTGTTTTTAATTTTGACCAATGTCTCCATGTGTCATCATTTATCTTATCATTTGCCATTTATTGTTCCAGTTTTTTAATGTCTTCTATTTTTTTGAAGGATTTTGTTTTATTTTATTTTTCCAGCAAGTGACAAACCTATGAAAGTTCCCCTCATTTATATATTTATATGTCCCCCAGAGCCACTCATTGCAGGATAAGAGTGGTTTCATCTGTGTTCTGCTTGAGAGAGAACAGCGAAGTGAAGCTGAGATGTTCTGGCTCGAGCAGAATGCAACTGAAACCACTCATATCCTGCAATGAACGGCAATGAGGGACATATAACTGTATCATAGACTGAGGTTATTAAAAAAAAAACACTGTCCTGGAATGTGCCCATTTCCAGGGCATCTGCATGTGAGATGCTCTTCACAGAATAATACTGTCTCACGCACAGGGGAAATGAGCACTCTGATTGATCTGGAGCACTCCCTCTATCTATAATAACATTTAAAAGCATCCCAGGTGACAGACCAATTTGTCATTGGGATTGTTGTATTAAAATAATTCTTTAATTGTTTCTTTGATAATTTTTTGATAATCTTCTATTTCAATAAGGGAGTTGTTAACGCCCAATCTGTTAGTCTTAGAATCTGGCATGATTTAAAGATAAACAGACTGGGCAGTCATCTGAAATAGTCCTAGGGAGTATATGTGTTAGTTTAATATATTCAATACTATTTTTCAGAATAAAAATGTGGTCTATTCTATAGCCCAGTTTGAAAGCTGGGGATCAGAATGTGAAATCATTGGTCAGTGGGTACATAACTCTTCATGCATTTATCAGGTTGACATGAGCTTGTAAATCTAATAAATCTTTATCAGATCTACTAAGATTATAGCTTTTGCTAGATCTATCAAGGGTAGAGCCCTGTATACAATTGGTATCATCAGTAATATTTATTAGACTATTAAGGAAAGGGGTTAGCTTATTTAATATTTGAGTAAAAATGGTGTGACTGTCATTGCTTGGTCCACAGACATTCACAGAAGTAACCTTTCTTTCTTGTAACATAACATGCACTATAAGGAAATGTCCTTTTTGTCCTCTGTACAATCAATTAATGGAAAATTAGTGTTTCTACCAATGAGAATTTAAACACTCAATCTTTTTACATTGTCTCCTGCTCCATACCTCTTCTCATAGCATTGCATTAGAATATTTTTTCCTAAGATAGATTTCTTATAGAAAAGTGATGTGACTGTCACTTTCTTTTTAGTAATTATAATACCTTATACCTTTTGATCTTTTCCATTCAAACCTCTAACATTCCATGTAATAAAATTAAAGTTATTTAACATAAATTAAATCCCTCTGTTAAAATGATTATTCTTAACTAGCTTTGAAATTTTGAATATTAAATCATCTGTAGACACATTTTTACTCAGGTCCAAGCTCTTATCATGAAAATAGAAAAGAAAAATTAAAACTGTATAATAAAAGTGAAAGTAGCAGCAAATGAATAGATGAGGCTGAAAAGAGATACGATTGAGACAAAAGTAGCCTCCGTTCTTGAGAAAAAGCGTACAGTTAAATTTACCTCTAACAAAAAATGGAGTACAGTAACAATAAGTAGTTTCTTAGATATGTTGATTTTTAAACACAGGCAATGGACACTCATTTCTGTCCATATACCCCAAAACTAAAGCACAGATAAAAGAAAAAATAACTATTCATGTTTTGGGTAATAAAGTACATCACACTCATCATTCTTCCATGGCAACCGCACTCCCTAGTTGACTGAAGAAGGATAAGAAAGAAAAAGGCAAAGAAAAAAAAACTTTCTATTATATTATGTCCATGGGTTAGCAGTTCAAATTACACCTATGTAATGCATAGATTAAGTCAAGTCCTATGTGTAATTATAATACTTAAAATGATTTGCAGAGTCAGAATTTCCTATTGATCATTGATAGACACAGTAGTGGAACTGTTTGTATAAAAAAACTCAACAACTATCTAAGACTTCTCTGTTTGTATTTTAGAAAAAATCAATTAAAATTGGCAGAAGACACCAGGAGAAAGAACTGCTGTGTGACTGGACTTCTCTACTGGGAGTATATTGCCCTCCTTCCCTCCCACCCAAAGCTAGTTCTACTTCTATAGGCACGGGATTTGACTGACAACAGGAACTTCCTGGTTGGGAGCAGGAAGTGAGTGATCACAAAGCCAGCAAAGACCCACCTTTCTAGAAGGGCAAGAGTAGCTTTCCGGCCCCCTCTAGCTGCTGGAGGTCTGCCTCTGAGCAAGTAAGGGGTCTACTGAGAAATATGGGATATTCTTGTCTCAGAACAGGACAATCAGGAGCTTAAAGGGCACACAGGCAGAAAGTAAGGAGAGAGACAGAGAGAAAAAAAACAGAGGAAAGAGTAAGGATTGCAAACAGTTAAGGGGCCATAAATAAGACATGATGGGAATGGTGCAGTGCAGTGGCTGTGGAGCAGCAGTCTTCCGGGAGATGTTCTGGAGGATGCGGTGTTGTCCCATCTGCAGGCACTTCTCTGGGCTGAGGAGGAGGTTGCTCATCTCCAGGCTGAGGTTGGCCAGGATTTGTGGGACCTCCTCTTCCATCCAGGGACCACCAGTGCCACTGCTGTTGCCTCGAGGTTGCCAAGAAAGAGGAGCGTTGGACCACAGTGGGCTCAGGAGGGTGAGAGTGGTGGAACAGAGGCACATCCTCCAGTTGTACCTCTCAAAATTCCTATGCCATTCTGGCAAAGTGTGGTTCCTCTATGGAGCACCCACAGTGGAGACCAAGGAGGATGCTGGGAACCTCCACAAGGAGACCCACAGGAGGGTGGCAGGGGACCCGCAGAAGGAAACAACTCCTGGTGGGGGACTCCATTATTAGGAAGGTAGAACTGGGGAGGAAGGGAGAGGAGGTAGGGTGCCTGCCTGGCGCCATGGCTTGAGGGACAGGAGTGAATCCTCAGGATTGCCAGAGCAGCTGCACAGGGAGGGAGCTGGATGTCATTGTCCACCTAGGGACAAATGACCTGGCTAAGAAAGGGATTAGAGAGTGCAGGAAGAGTTTGTGGAATTGGGGAGGGGTCTTAGACAAGTAGCACGTACGGTAACCTTCTTGGAGGTGCTGCCCATCTATGGCGTAGGAGAGGCTAGGGTGTTCTGCACCATGGGATTCAATCAGTGGTCGAAAAACTGGTGTGGAGCTCAGGGATTTGGCTTCATTGGGGACTGGGGGTCCACCTGGAGTGATGCTAGCCTACACTGGCATGATGGGCTGCATCTGTCCAGGAGGGGAACCAGGATCCTAGGTGATAGGTTTAAATGCTTCATTGACAAGCATTTAAACTAAGCCAAGAGAGACTGGAAAGACAGAAATCCTAGCCCCCAAAAATCATGGTAGTAAGTCCAGTAAACACCAACATAGAGGTGTCGATAGGGAGAAGGGCAGGGGTAAATGGAGAAAGTGACAAAGGCAAGAAGGACAAGGATGGGGAAAAAGGAGTAAGGCCATCAGGAAATGGAGGGTAATGAGTACCAATGCCCATAGTCTGGGCAACAAGCTCCCTGAGCTGGTGGCCTTGATGGAAGAGGGATGCCTGGATATCGTAGCAGTCACAGAAATATGGTACACAGAAAACCATGACTGGGATGTTAACATACCAGGGTACATAACCTACAGGAGAGACAGGCAGGGGAGAAGAGGGGGAGGAGTAGCTCTCTATGTAAAGGAAGGGATAAAAGCAACTAAATAAAAGAGTAAACAGGGAGGAGCAGAGGCACTGTGGGTCACCTTGGAGACTGGAAAGGGCACCACAATCCTCACAGGGGTTGTGTACAGACCCCCATGTCAGGGGGAAGGAATGGACAAGTATATGATAGAAGGCATTCTTAGACTGGCAGAGAAAGAGGAGATACCGTTGATGGGAGACCTGAATATGCCAGATGTTAACTGGAGCACATTTGCTGCAGCCACATCCAAGAGCAGGGCCATTCTTGATGCCCTACAGGTGGCAGGCCTCAGACAGCTAGTTTGGAACCCACTCATGAGGGAGCAATCTTAGACCTCGTACTCTCAAATGGGGGCAGTGAGAGGATCTCAGATCTAGAAGTGGGTTGCCATCTGGAACAAGTGACCATCAAACAGTGTGGTTCACGTTAAACCCAGCTACAGAGTCAAGCCATACAAAAGTGAGGGTACTGGACTTCAGGAGGGCTGACTTTGGTAAGATGGGAGAGTGCCTCAGAAAAGCACTAGCAAACAGACTAGAAGGAGGTGTGGAGCAACAATGGGAAATCATCAAAACTGCCATCACAGAGGCAACAAGCCTTTGTGTGAAGCAAATAAACAAATCAAAACAAAAGAAAAAGCCACTATGGTTCTCAAAAGAGATGTCTGTGAAAGTAAGGAAGAAAAAGATGGCATTCTGGAAGTATAAGGAAACACAGAAAGAGCAGGACAGAAAGCTGTACCAGTTAAGGCAGAAGGAAGCAGGGAGGGAAGTCAGAATAGCAAAGGCCCAAACTGAGGAAAAGATAGCCAACTCAGTTAAGAAGGGGGATAAAACCTTTTATAGGTACATCAGCGAGCGTAAAAGACAAAGGGAGGGATAGTGAGGCTGAATAGAATGAACCTTGGGTGGGCAGAGGGGGACAGTGAAAAAGCAGGGCTACTGAATGAATATTTCTGCTCAGTATTCACAAAAGAGGAGGGGGAAGTGCCTAATTCAATTAACAGAAGCACTCTTGATAGGGGAGTCGATCCCAGTCCTTTCACAGAAAGAAAGGTTCTGCAAGAACTCCTAAAACTGAAGGTGGACAAAGCAATGGGACCTGATGAATTCACCCCAGAATTCTAAAAGAATTAAGGGGAACTAGTGAAACCACTGTCTACTCTTTTAATAAATCATGGGAGGATGGTGTGGTACCCGAGGACTGGAGGAAGGTGGATGTGATTCCCTTCACAAAGTGGGACCAAGACAGAGGCAGGAAACTACAGACCTGTCAGTTTGACCTCTGTGGTAGGGAAAGTGATGGAGTCACTTCTGAAGGAAAGAATAGTTGAGTATCTAGAGGCCAGTGGGGCTGGGACCCAAGGCAACATGGGTTCACAGTGGGAAGGTCATGTCAGTCAGGCGAATCTAATAGATTTCTTTGACTGGGTGACCAAAGTAGAGACCAGGGAGGGGCTGTGGACATGGCCTACCTAGATTTTAGCAAAGCATTTGACACGGTCCCACAAAAAGATTAATAGTCAAATTAACCAGCCTGGGAGTGGGTCCCAGGGTGGTAGCCTAGGTAAAACATTGGCTAGACAACAGGACACAGAAGGTAATTGTAAATGGAGTCCACTCTGAAGAAAGAGGGGTTACTAGTGGGGTACCGCAGGGTTCAGTATTGGGTCCAGTCCTTTTTAATGTCTTCATAAGTGACATTGCAGAGGGACTGGAAGGAAAAGTATGCCTCTTTGCAGATGACACAAAGATCTGTAACAGGTCTGATACACAAGGAGGTGTGGAAAGGATGAGAAGAGACTTGGCAAGGTTGGAGGAATGGTCAGAAGTATGGCATCTAGGATTCAATGCAAAGAAGTGTAAAATAATGCACCTGGGAAACAAGAACCCAGGGGAAGAATACACAATGGGGGGGGAAGTAGTAACAACAACAAAAAAGGAAAGGGACCTATGGGTAATCATATCAGATAACCTTAAGGTTAGCAAGCAATGTGAGAGGCAGTAGGGAGGGCTGGGGGTATACTGGGATGCATAGGGAAAGGCATCAGCAGCAAAAACAGGAAGTTGTTATCCCTCTGTACAGACAGTTGGTGAGACCCCATCTGGAGTACTGCATCCAGTTCTGGAGACCCCATCTCGCAAGGACATAGACAGGTTAGAGGCAGTCAGAGGAGGGCAACTAAAATGGTGCAGGGTCTGCAAGAGAAGCCGTATGAGGAGAGACTAAAGAAGCAATATGTATACCCTTGAGGAAAGAAGGGGGACATGATAGAAACTTTTAAGTACCTCAGTGGAATCAACAAAGTCCAAGAGGTAGCATCTTTCAGGAAAAGGCGTGCAAGAACAAGGGACACAATTTAAAGATAGAGGGTTGCAGTTCAGGGCAATGTGAGAGTATTATTTCACAGAGAGGGTAGTGGATACATGGAACAGCCTTCCTGAGGAGGTTGTGGGGTCTAAAACTGTGGGAGAATTCAAGAATGCATGGGACAGACATAAGGCAATTCTTGTGGGGGGTAGGAAGAAATAGGCTGTTGGCTAACTAGGATCTGCGGCCTATCCTGTAGGTAGGGAAATGGGCAGACTAGATGGGCCAAGTGGTCCTTATCTGCCGTCAAAGTCTATGTTTCTATGTTTCTAAAATTGGTATATACAATGAATAAAGTGATATCTCATATTATTAAATTCAGAGAGCTGTAACTTACAGTTTTGTAACCAGGCTCTTTGAAAACAGCCACTTGAAATACTATTTGTATGAACATCCAGGATCATAGCAGCACTGGTTCCTGAATGAGTGAAGCAAAATTAGAAGAATATAAGTATAATAAGGCATAACAGGCTGACAACAGCCTCACTGTTAAAGTTCCATGAATCACTCCAAAAATCGGGCACTCATCAGCAAAGTAGAGAAATTGCCTCCAACCTATTTTATGAAATTTCAGTTCATTTTATTGAGTAGACAAGTAAATGACTGCACCACAAAAGTGGATATACGCCAACTGTGGTGCAGCCATTTACTTGTCTACTCAATAAAATGAACTGAAATTTCATAAAAGAGGTTGGAGTCAATTTCTCTACTTTGCTGGTGAGTGCCTAATTTTTGGAGTGATTCATGGGATGGCTTTTTCATGGGCACCACCAACCCAGTGCACACTTTTTTGGACTTCTGTTTGTCACTGTTAAAGTTGTTTACTGCAGTGAAATGCCTCTATGAATCAGATGTAAAGAAGCCACCATTAACTGTCTATCCATAATGTGGTCCATATAGAAACAAGATCTAGAAGAGATGATTCCTTCTCAACTAGACTCAAGTCTCGCAATAGAATTGGAATGTTCCAAGAGCTACATTCACAATTTGGCAATGTTATTTAACATGTTGGAAAATGCCCAAATTCAAAGGGAGCACATACTAAGCAAATAAATTATGATGAAACAGTAAATGTATGAAATAGAATTTATTTTTTCTTTATATATGTATTTGTTTACTGGGTGGGTCCAATGGACCTTTTTCAGACACTAACCAGGCCATAAAGACTGCACCAGTGTTCCAGAAGCAAGATACAGTACAGAAGATAAATACTTGAGGTACAAAAATAAATTACACGTTACAATGCAGGATTAAGCAAAAGCTAAATATTTTCTATTAAATTAAATAGCTATGCAAACCTGCTGTGCCAAGCATAGCCGTGCAGTAACCCACACAAAAAATGAAACCAGGTTTAAAGCTTACTCCAACAATACTATACATAGTGACTGGAATGAAACAGAAGGAGAAGAAGGGATTTTAAACATTGAGGGTGCCTTTCAGGAACTTGAAAGTGTGGTGTTGAAAGCCAGATGCCATTTTTGGCACCATACATATTTGAAGGCTCATTTGAAAGCAGGGAGAACTCGGGGGTCCTCCATGTCACTAAAAGACCAGGATATTGTCAAGAAAGATAGCTATTTTTTATTGATTGGGAAACAGCATTACAGGAAGGCTCAGTTGCGCTAGTTAAATGTGTAATAAAGGACTATTACACACAACAACCTGTCTCACAAGAATAACTGAAACAGAATGAACAGTGGGTAGCCCAGTTTAAAGAACATAATAAAACTTTTAGGAATTGGTGAAAAAAATTAAGAAAAAGATTGACAAACAGGATGTGAAGTTAAAGGCACAGAAACTAGAAAAACTTGAAAGAGATAGAAATGATCATCTGACTGGTCAGGCAATCAATTGGGCTAAAAACAAGAACCAGAATAAAAATAAAAAACACTGAGGTACCAGCCCAAGTCAACCAAGGTCCATATTGAAAATGTGAGGGCAATCTCTGTCCTACTATATGTTCACAAGTGACTAGGACAGTGAAGGCCAGGAAGATTTTTTAGAAGGAGAAAAGACTGCAATAGATACTGGCCCACGCAGGAGTCTATGAGTGGTGAGTTTCCAGAGACAAGGGACAAAGCCACAAAAAGGACAAGACATGACTGGAGAAAAAGACAACACCAGCAGGGAGCAACCAGCAGTGAGGGGGCAATGACAGCAGAGACAGAAATAAATGTAATTGACTTGTCTGGCAGAAATCTTAGTGAAGTGGAAATTAATCTTTTACAAAAAGGACTTTCATTCATGCCGACCAGTGACATCACACAATTTGAACTTTTTGTGGATTTTCACAGATTCATGAGAAATCCTAATCTCAAAGCATTTTGGTCCAAATTTCCAAGAATGGGATACACTGCAAGCAGTTAAGAACAACTACAGCTGCAGAGGAGCCTATGACACTAGGGGGCACTCCAGGATCCAGACAGGACTTTGAGGATACACCAGATGAGGATTTCCATACACAGGGCCAAAGGATTCTTCAGCGAGACCTGGATCTCACAAGATTCAAGCCTCCATCTTCCTTCAACTCCCCCCTTACAATATCAGTATGCTAACTTTTGAAAGGGTCTGCGGAATGGAATTTAAATTACTTTACCAACAGGAAGGAACTAACTATACCTACAACAATCTTGCAAGAATGGAAAGGAAAGCTTGGGAACAACTGAAAGGGAATACTACAATCACCATCAAAAAAGCTGATAAAGGAGGTGCTGTGACAATTCTAAGGACTAGTAAGTGTGAAAATGAGTATAAGAAACAACTTAACAACAAGAGCCATTATAAACTGTTACAGTCAGATCCTACTGTATTGTTTAAAAAACATGTAGATGCTCTGTTAGCTAAGGCCATTGCTGATAACATCATTACTAAGGTTGCTTTTGATTTCCTTGCTATTGTACACCCCATAAGAACTTGCTTTTACACATTCCATAAGGTGCACAAGGGTCTGATAGACTCTCCCCCCCCAGGGCAGCTGATGGTATCTGGGATTGGCAGCCTGTTAGAATCTTTGTCGCAGTTTGTAGACACACATATCAGGGAGTTAGTTCTAAATTACCCTCTTACCTTAAGGACACTACACAGGTGTTAGGAATATTGGATGACCTACAATTAGAAGATGATTGGTGGTTAGTTTCCCTGGACATCGAGGACCTCTAAGCAAACATACCACATGCAGATGGTATAAAATCACTCAGATATTTGGTTAGAGATTGGCACTGACTTTGAACCTGGACTAGTAGAGTTCCTCTGTGAATGTGCCTGGCTGGTTCTACAGTTCAATGTCTTCTTGTTTCAGGGTCTTTTCTATCTTCAGGTCAAAGGTACAGCCATGGGGGCTACATTTGCCCCCAATTATGCTATCCTTTATCTTGGATACTGGGAGAAAAAATAGTCTGTAGCTCTGAGACCAATCTTTTTTACCATAAGATGGATCTCTGGAGGCATTATAAAGACAACATTCTTATGGAATGGAGGGGCAGCAGGGTGGAGTTAGATGTGTTCATGGAGTGACTGGAAAGCACCAATCCAAACCTGAGTATCACCGATAATGTTAGTCTAACTGAGATGTGTTTCTTGGATTTAGTCATCAGCAAAGAAAGCAACGGTACCATAAAGACAAGTCTGTACCCTAAATCCACAGACAGAAACACACTCTTATATGACACCAGCTGTTACCCCATGCATGTAATCAACAACATTTCTGAGTCCCAGTATATGAGAGTCAAAAGGAACTGCAGTAGTGAAACTGATTACTTGGAACATAGGAAGGACGTGGGATGGACGTTCCAGCAGAGGGGTTACAGGCCAGAGGTTTTGGACAAGGCAGAAAGTGAGGTAAACTCTATTGACAGGAGAGAGTTACTGACACAGAGGATCCCTGAACCAGGGCCAGAACAACCACTTAACTTTGTTAGAACTTTTGGCAAAAGGTCCACAGCCATTAGAAGCATCATTTCTAGAAACTGGGACATTATTAGCTCTGCTCCAGTTCTTAGGAACTTCTGTTCAAACCCACCTAGGTTCAGCTATAAAACAGCCAAAAACTTGTCAGGCAGTCAAGCACATAGCTTGCAATTCATCACAGAAAAAACACACACTTGGTTTCCAAGTCTGCCTAAGGTCAACTGTAGATGTGGTCGGTGTAAATATTACCCACTAATGGGAAAAACACAACAGTTCACTAGCAGTAATGCCACAAAAATGTTTGATATCAGGAACATCATTAATTGTAATTCTATGTATGTTGTGTACGTGGTCTGGTGTAATTGTGGGACATTCTACATAGGCAAAATGGCTAGAACCTTGAAACTTAGGATTGGGGAACACATGAGGGCAATTGCTAAGGGTGATATAAGCAATGCATTAGCTGTTCATGTTAAGGATTTCTCCAGTAACAGTGTCATGGCTTCAAGTTCTGTGGTATTGAGAAGGTGTTTGTGGGAAAATGGGGAGCAGATCTGGATGCTTTACTTTTATAGAGGGAGGTACTGTGGATTTTTCAGCTGGGGGGAGCACTATTTGCCTGTACTAAATGAAAGGCTAGATGTTATGCCACTCATTAAAAGGAAAGTCAAAATCTAATGTAATCACTTCTAGATTCCAGTATTGTGGCTTCAATCACAATGATCATATGAATGGAAGGTAACACCCAGCTTGGGGGGGGGCAGGTACTTTACTCATTACAAGTGAAATCTCTTGGAACTCTTTTTGATAGTTAAATTAGATTTTTAACATCAAAAGAGTAAATAGTATTGATCACAATGCTACTGTGAGTCGAAGAAAATTTGCCTGCTCTATTGAGTATGATGTTTTAACTATGGTATTGGGTCACTATCTGTATATAATGAAATAGGCATTCTTTGCATTAGTTTAATACTGCACTGTATCTTTAAATCAGTGACTGAACACCATTGGCTGTAAGCACTTTAAAAGACCCACTGCTTCCTTTGACCAGTATCCCTTGCTAAAGCCTTATAGGCAAAACCAGGTTGGGAGTGTGTCCTGCAAATTTTTTACCGCCAAGGTACAGTCTTGTATTGATTTTGTATTTATAAATGAAATGTTGTATTTTTGTACTGCAACTTGGTGCTGGTATCTTTGCTTTTGTGTTCATATAGAACAAAAAGTTGCACTTAGTGGTTTTTCACATTTTACTTTCATATGAACCAATCCTATTACAAGAGCTCATTAAACTGTCACAAAAGAGGATTGATTAATACGAAAGAAGAAGTTGGATTTAGTGGGGTTTTTTTTTGCATTCTTCTTTTGTATGAACTAATCCTCTTTTGTGAGGTCATAAAAATGGGTCAGATGAAAGAAGTTGGACCTAGTATTTTTTCACATGCTTCTTTCATATAAACCAATCCTATTTAGTGAGCCCATGAAAATCTCATGAAAGAGGATTGGTTCATATAAAACAAAAACTTTAAATTAGTGTTTTTTCACATTCTTCTTTTATATTAACCAATTGTCTTTTGTGGCCTCATGAAAATCTCATGAAAGAGGATTGGTTCATATGGAACAAGAAGTTGCACTTAGTGTTTTTTTACGTTCTTTCATATGAACCAATTATGTTTCAAGAGCTCATGAAAATCTTATAAAAGAGGAGTGGCTCATGAAACAAGAAGTTGGAATTACAGTTTTTTCACATTCTTCTTTCATATGAACCAATCCTGTTTAATGAGCTCATGAAAATCTCACAAAAGAGAATTCGTTCACATGGAGGAAGTGGTTCATATGAAAGTTGGACCTAGTGTTTTTTTTCACACACTTCTTTCATATGAACTAGTCCTGTTTATCAAGCTCATGAAAGAGGATTGGTTCATATTAAACAAGGAGTTGGACTTAGTATTATTTCACATTCTTGTTCCATATGAACCAATCCTGTTTCATGATCTCATGATCATCTCAAGAAATATGATTGGTTCATATGGAACAAGACATTGGAATTGGTATTTTTTTCACATTCTTCTTTCATATGAACCAATCCTCTTTCACAAGCCCATGAAAATCTCACAAAAGAGGATTGGTCCATATGAAAGAAGAAGTTGGACTTAGTGTTTTTTCACATTTTTCTTTTGTATGAACCAGACGTTTTTTGTGAGGTCACAGAAATGGTTCATATGAAATGAGGCTGGATCTAGTGTTTTTTTAACATCCTTCTTTCATATGAACCAATCATCTTTCATGAGCTCATGAACATCTCACAAAAGAAGACGAGTTCATACAAAAGAATAATTTGAAATTAGTTTGTATTCACATTTTTCTTTCATATGAACCATTCCTCTTTTGTGGGCTCATGAAAGTCTCACAAAAGAGGAGCAGTTCATATGAAAGTAGAATTTAGACTTAGTTTTTTTTTACATTTCAACTTTAGCAAGCCATAACTCCATCAATATTTGGAGTTAAGGGACAACGCATACAAAAATATATTAAAAAAGGTTTCAATGAGTACTACCGACTAACACATAATACCCCCACAAAAAATTCAAGGGCCACATAAAAACATAAATATAAAAAAATGAAAATTCCCATAGGATAGCATTGCAACTTTAATAAGCCATAACTCCATCAATATTTGCAGTTAAGGAACAATCTATATATCAACAAAAGGTCTCAATGAGTAACACATAATACTCACCTAAAAATTCAGGGGTGGTATAAAAACATAAAAATTAAAAAAAGTTAAAAAAATTAAAATTCCAAGCTGGCCCACATGAGGAGGGCTGAGTCACTACAAAGTACCTTACCTCCTGCCATACCAGTGACCTGGGTTCAGGAACAGACTTGAGCCATCAGGCATCAGCTGGGGAGGGAGAGGATTTAGTATTTGAGGGACTGCTGTCTTCTCCCAGGGAAGGGGTGGCTTGTCATTCTGGCCTCAATGTGTGAGTCCTATGTGTCACAGGAGGGATGGAATAGTAGGGAAAAAAAGGATGGAAATGGACATGGACATGGGGGGCTTCAGGAAGCCTGGCACAGCCATCTCTGCACCTGTGCAGGCTCCTGGTGAGCAACCTGGTCTGCCTCACATATGATGTACTGGGGGGGATATTTTTTGCAAAAAATTTCCTTTCTTTTTTGAGATAGTATAATCATATCCTCATTCATCTAGCTGTGGAAGCTAAGGACTCTCTGGGCCCTGTGATTCCATGCCTCCATAGATGCACACATAGGCATGGGTTGTACCTTCGGGTTGTCAACCCTAACACTCACCCTAGTCCATCAGTAAATAAACTGAGATCTGTAGAGTATATGTGAATGGGGTGAGCATTAGGGTTGAAAACCACAAGGTACACCCCAGGCCTGATTTGTGAAGATGCAGGAGAGGTCAAACCATAATGTTTTTTCCTGTTGCTGCTTGCAGGGTGGGGATGGGGTGTTATGGTTGGGAACCGTAACACCACATTTCCCCAGTTTTGTTGCTTTAACCCTAATTGGTGCATTAACAACATTTTTAGCCATAAATTTCCTTACTTTTTGAGATAGTATCATCATATTTTCATTTGCCTGTGGGAGCACAGGGCCCCCTGGGCACTGAGCTTCCATCCCTCTATAGATGCATATATCAATTTATTTGCTTTGCTGTATGGTTTGTTAAAGTTCAAAGGTTAACCTATGTGAATTTTGATTTTTGAAATTTTATGGTTTTTTTTTTATATGGCCCCTTCATTTATTTATTTTTGAGGGGGTATGTGTTAGTCTTGTAGTACTCATTAAGAGCTTTGTTCTCAAATATAGATTGTCCTTTAAGTTCAAATATTGAGGAAATCATGGCTTGTTGAAGTTTAAATGTGGGGAAAAAAAACTAAGTCCAAAATCTTTTTTCGTATGAAGAGACCCTTTTCTGTATCAAATGAAACACCCATATGAAAACGGATTCCTTCATACGAATAAAGAATCAGGAAAAAATAAAGTCCAAAATCTTTTTTTGTATGAAGGCATCCTTTTTTGTATGAACAAAAAACCCATATGAAAAAGGATCCCCTCATACAAATAAAGAATTGGTAAAGAACAAGTCTAAAATTTTTTCTTGTATGAGGGCATCCTTTTTCGCCTGAACGAAAAAAGCATATGAAAAAGGATCCCTTCATATGAAAAAAGAATTGGGAAAAAAAAAGTCCAAACTCTTTTTTTGTATAAAGGGATCCTTTTCGATATGGGCCAATTCCTTTTTCATATGGCCAAATGAAAAAAGAAAATTGGTTTGCAAAAAAGTGTTTTTAAATACAGAAAAAAGACATTGCTGTGCCATTTTCCACAAACTAAATACAGAATCCACCTAATGGGGTCCTAATTAGCAAGATACATGGGTTGGTGTGTGTGCAGAATGTCATTTTTGTGAGTTTTGAAATTTTTTTTTAGACACCAGAAACAAGATGGCAGCTATTTGAAAAAAAAAAAATTTTTGCATATGAAAAAGGATTACCCCCATACAAAAAGGATCCTTTTTTTGTATGGACCAAATTCATTTTTCATTCCAAGCAGCTATTCAAAAGACTGTACTGAGCATGTTCAGAACTGCAATTTCAAAATTCAGTAACTTTTGAACAGATTATTTTTTTTCTCCAAACTATTGAAAGACACCACTGTGGGGCCAAGCTCTTTCTTCCCTGAAAATTTCAGACCAAAATTCCAAACCATCTGGGCACTAGGCAATTACAAAAAAACAGCCAAAAAACAAAACTAAAATAGTTTTCACTTTTTTTGCTATCTGGATTTTGGAATCCACACATCCAACCAAAACAAAACTTGGCACATACAAAGATCTTAACCCCCACCCCCCTCAGACTGTGCATGCAAAATTTTGTGTAAATCTGTTGAATAGTTGTGAAGCTATTAAAGTGCAAACTTTGAGGTTTAACATAGAAATGCCTGCTCAACCCTAACTATAGTAGTGCTACTGCACCACTATTATACTATTTTGCAGGTCACACACTATAGGCATTAGATTAAAGTATCAATGCTATTGGGAGGTGCTAAGATATCATTCTCTCTTTGTCTTAATATGTTTGATTTCTTCAACAATTCTTTTTGAACTTTTTCTCCATTACATTTCTGGATTGTGGTGGGCATACTGGGAGTCAGTTTATTTTATCAATAACAGAAGGCAACAGGAAGCAATCATGTCAAGTAACACCAGTAACAGAGAACAAAGCCAATATTTGATAATACTGTATTTATTTTCTTTGTATATGTCCTCCATACTTATCATTAATGGGCCAATTACATTGGCATGACATGCATGAGGAGCAAAGGCTTTTTGTAAGTAGGGGAGTATGCTGAATGTGTAACCAATACAAGTAGCTATACAATGTCCACTGTTTGTTTTTGTAACTCCCTCCAATGCATATGTGTTTGTTCTAAAGCAAAATGGTAATCCTTTGGGAATGAAGTAATCTCTTTAACAGGCACAACGTTCTGCCAGTCATTTCCCAAGACTAAACATAATGATGGTCTTTACAATCTGCACACAGACTACACATGACAACAATCATGCAGTACCATTGATCAGAGTTCAAACAATACTGAGAGATGCCTAAGTAATCTTTCTCATTTTGAATTATATTCCTCCATTCCAGTTCCTGGTTTGTGGATAGTAGCATAAGTTCATATATCTCGTCAAATGTTAAATTTCAGCCAATCAGCGCATGCCACATCATTTGACAGGTGGGTGTGTCCTAAAATGGACCAATCAGAATCGCCCCTTGTTAAACCAGAAGTCCCTCCCTAAAATACGCTAGCCCAGCTCACTTCTGGTGGAAGTGATGCAACCTCGAACCCGTGTCCTGCCCCTTGCACAGGAAATGACATGTATTTGAACCCGTGTCCCGCCCCTTGTGCAGGAAATTACATGCGTTCGAACCCGTGTCCTGCCCCTTGTGCAGGAAATGACCCACACTGAAACCCTGGAAGTGACATAACACCACCATTTTGTAAGTGTCTTACACCCCTCGTTCTTGTACACTCCTTGAACCCCTGCCACCCACCATTTTGTAAGTATCCTTCGCCCCTCCTTCTCCTACACTCCGTGAACCCCTGCCATGCCATCCTGACTGGAACCCGAGTCCCACCATGCTAGCTTGAACTCCTGCACCCCCACCATGCTGGCTCGAACCCCTGTCCCTCTTCACTACCATGCCCCCACCCACCCTAAAAATCAGTTAGGGTTTATGTAGTATTATGTGCCCCCTCATAGGCTTGGGGGTATAACTGCAGGGGCATGTGTGTGTTTTTTTGATTAGGATATTTTCAGAAAGAAGTGTCTAGGAGGCAACCTGATCGTGCAGAGGTTTCACAGATCTGTGTGGAGACCCCCCCGAGGGAAATTCATCTGCCTGTGTGAGTACCCCTTTTTCTGTTTTTTATAACAATATACAAAATAATTTAACTTGCATCTGTAGGACTGTGTCAAACTTGCATCAAAAGGATAGCTTTATGTATATGCATGTAACATTTATAAGCTAAAACGGGGGGACCTCTGTGTAAATAAGATGGTTCAGCAGTTTTCTCTGGATAGCATTGCAACAATCACAAAACTGATTATTTATACTCCTTCATGAATTAAAAGAATAAAATATATCAGAAAAAAGGAATACACATACCTATAGTTCACCCCTCAGCTCTGTGTAGTATCAAGGAGAAGGCTGAATGAAATGTGAGTGATATTTATAATGTTTTGAAAAAGGGGATGGGGGGCTACAACAGATGTGCCTCTGACACATGTTACCATGTACAACATGATGGGGTGTGGTGATGGTTTTACCAAGGGGCAGTCCATCTTGCAAAGTGTTATATAAACCCTGCATTTGAAGCCAGAAGGCACAGCTTTTGAGAGATTCCTCAGATTCTGATTTATAGACTTGGAACAGATTATCAAAAACAGCAAGCAAGAAGATGGCACAGCGCAGTGCTTCTCAATTCAATCTCCCTGTAACAGGCTAGATTTTCACACCACCTAATGAAAAGTCTGGAGATGAAAAACCAAGCAAGAAGATGGCACAGCGCAGCGCTTCTCAATTCAACCTCCTGTAACAGGACAGATTGTCACACCACCTAATGAAAAGTCTGGAGATGAAAAGCCAAGCAAGAAGATGGCTGTCGGGCCCCAACCCAAACCAACGTATGTGTACTCGTGAGGTGTGAAAAGAATGTCCCACACAGTCTTGTTGAGTGGAAGAGTGTCTGACATAAAAAAAGAAACTTGCTGAACAGTTTGGTGAATCAGAAAATCCTAAATCTGACTGTCCTTCTAATGAGACACCACTGCAAGACCTTGAAGAGTTGCTGGGGTGTGAATCTAATGCAGAAAAAGTTACTATGAACCAAAACAGAGGTGACAAGAAGGGAGCCAGAGAAGATGGTCAGTGAGACACTGCCAAAAAAGCATCAGAGAAAGTTGTGAAAAAGAAATCCAAGACACAGCCAAGAGGGGCCTCTGACCAAGAGGGGGATGATGATAATGCAGCCACAAGCAGTCAAGCCTAGGCTAAGAAAGAGAAAGATAAGAAAAATGAAGAAGAAGAAGAAGAAAAGAGTTGCCTTGATGAGGTAAATGCATTTTAACATTTAAAAAAAATGTGAGTGGTGACATGCATACATGGTGTAACTGAGGAGATGAGTTAGCAGTAGAACTAAATCTTACCTATAATGAGTCAGAAGACCAATGCTGTTTTCTGTTTTTACTTTAATAGACTGAAGGATTTGCGATGGAGCAGCAGTCTTATTCAGACAGCATGGATTCTCGACTTTCCACAAATCTACAGCTCGACTGTCTTTGCTGTGTGAAAGATACAAATGTGGTTGTTAATGAGATGTGTGAGAACCAGTATGTTAGAAATACAGAGAGCGATAGAATATTTCAAAATGTCACAGAACAGGCTGTGATCACTACCCAACCCTCTTCTTCTTCTTCTACTGAGATTAGACAGGGGACCTCATGTGAAAAACCAGGCCTCAGTAGTAAATCCCCCAAAACTGACAACGATATGTATTGTAAGTACGTTATGTATCATACCATCCGTGGTGTAATTGCCTCAGTGATACAGAGGGTGATGCATTGTGAATTGATCGATTCCTGTCCTGGGTGTGAGATAGATGATCTGAGTCAGAAAAAACATTCATGTATCCTTGATGACTTAATGTCTAAAGAAGCATACAGAAATGTTTCTTAAGCCATACATATAGGGCAGCTCACGCCCGTGATCTTGGCAATTGCTATGAAGGATCAGGGGTTAAATATGACCAATTGCACCCTGGAAACTATAAGTCATGTTTTAAATGATGTGAGAAAATCCGATGACCCCATGTTGTTAGTTATGCAAATGTTACAGCAGACAGACAGTGAAATTAAAAAAGATGCCTGCCGTCTGGTCAGCAAAGGTTCCTTTAAAAAATTTCTAAAAAGAAATTCAGGAACCCTGTTTATATTGTAAAAAATTACCCCACCCCCAACCCCCAAATTACTACGTGGAAACATTTCAGTACCAAAACGTGTCATATTTTATTTTTACAGATAATCATGCAGGATGCAAGTACAGAGAGAATCCAAAGGCTTATGTATCTGATCCTAAGCCATTACTGCCATCCATCACTGTTTGGTTCACCTCAATATGACATTTGCCTTTGTGAGATACATGCAGCCTCTGAACTGATGATGTTTGCACTTCCAGAAGTATGGGAGGATACAGATAAATATATAAATGAATCTGTGTTGCCACTTGTAGAAAATGTTAAAGTGTTTGCCGATATATTCGTGGAAGATGATGAATGTCTTTGTGGACTTTATATCATGATCGTCATAGTCATGTGTGTGTGTACTACAAAGCAGAAAAAACCTTGTGATATTGTACATGTTGTTAACCTGGCTTCTCTGCTTGCTGAAATGATCCACTGGTCAAAAAAGGGCCCTTTAAAAAAAATATATAAGGAAATTCAGGAACCCTGTTTACGTTGTTAAAAAACATTTACCCCCCCCCGGAAAAAAACTGTTACTTGTTACCATTTTAATATTGTTCATATTGTTACCCTGGCTTTTTCCACTTGCTAAACCACCCATGCAGTGAGAGGTCACTAAAACATAGTGCTGTATGTTTTTCCAGAGTATACAATGATAAAAACACCCTGTCAGTGCATCCAGAGGCTTATTTACCAACTAGTCAGACACAGAGCTAAACAACCTGGTTTAAATCTACCTACAGGACAAGCACTGTCTGTGTACTTTAAAGACATGCCAAGGTCTTTTGATGGTCTCAGAGGGACCCCAAAAGAAACTGTGGATTATTTTAAGGATGAGGGGCTACTCTTGAGGAAGCAATGTTTAAAATTGCTATAGAGTTTATGCATAACCCTTATGATGTAATACACTTTTGTGGTTTTATCTGTACCGCTGTTGACTTTTTAGTGTTTAGTTTGCAGAACGAGGGGTCTGAGTCTGACATCATAAATTTTGCTTCTTTTATTGCTTTTGTTGTGTTTCATAAACCAGATTTAGCATATGCTTTTCCTAAACAGTGTATTATAATGTACTTTCAGATGGAACGTACTGGCATGCTCCCAATATTCCAGACAGTCTTGATGTCTACAATGTACTGCGTGATAAAGGACATTTTAAAGGAACCTATATACTTTGGAAAGCAGCCTGCATTAAATGTCTGCTTTGAAGATGCTGCTGCTTCACTGGCAGAAAACACACTGGCTCTGATTAAAGAGTTGCCACCTTATGGGACTCTATGTTGACATAATAGAAAACAATGTCGTGAGAGCAGTATGCAAGGTGAACAACATTTTAGGTTGTAACAGATGGTCTTAAAATCAGGCTTATTATTTTGGGTGGTGTATGGCATATGTGTGTATGTATTGCCCACCTTATCACTAAGGGGAAAGTGGACGATGCCATGCTTGTGTAAAATATGCAGCTCAAAAGTTGCTGTTTCTGGGTATTGTGAAGCGTGTAAAAATTGAAGAGTAGAAAAACAAGATATTATATAATTGTTGCATGCTTGCCATGTGTTATGCCTTTTGTATGTAGCAGCTATATGCATTAGTTTATGTATTATAGAGTATATAAAGTAAATATTCAAATACTGTTATGACGTGTGTATTTATAAATAAAATATAATCATGCATTGCACTTTGTGGTTGTCATAGTGTTTTTAAAAGAACAGAAAGAGCACATACTTTATTTTACTGGTGACAAGAGTTTTGCTAGCTAACAGATGTATCGGGGGTTGACGAAAGAAGATGAATGATCACCTGTTCCAGAATATATATTTTAATGCAAAAAATGTGGGTAGTTTCACAGGGGTGACTCAGCTGTATAAGACTGCAAAAAAACTTGATAAAGAGGTCACCAGGAAAGGTGTTGCAGAATGGCTTGTGAAGCAGGACCCCTATTCATTACACAAAGCAGCCAGAGTCCAATTTAGGAGAAATCCTGTCATTGTTTCTGACATTGACAGACAATGGCAAGCTGATTTAGTGGATATGAGTCAATATGCAAAGTACAATAAAGGGTTTAAGTACATACTGACGTGCATTGATGTGCTGTCCAAGTATGCCTGGGTAGTGACTTTAAAAGACAAATCAGGCAATGCAGTGATGCAAGCCTTTAAAACTATTTTGAAAAGTGGACGCACACCTCAGAAGTTGCAGACTGATCAGGGTAAAGAGTTTCTAAATGCTTCCTTAAAGAACCTATTAAAACAAACTAAAATGCACCATTTTGTGATGAATAATGAAGTTAAGGCCAACATTGTAGAAAGATTTAATAGGACACTGAAGTCACGCATGTGGCATTACTTTATATCCCAGAATACTTGGAAATATACAGATGTGTTGTCAGACCTGTTGCACAGCTATAACCATACTTATCACAGAAGCATTAAACACAGACCTGTGGATGTTAACCCTTCCAGTGCCCTGGGTGTATAGAAGATCCTCTATGGTAATTCTGTTCTTGGCAAAAAACAAAAGGGTACCCTTCAGAAAGATAATCACATGAGACTATCTAAGCTAAAAGGGGTGTTTGGAAAGGGATATGAACAGAAGTACACAGATGAGATATTTATTGTGATGGAGGTCTTAAAGACACAGAGGCCCACCTATAAGCTAAAAGACTATCGGGGGAAGACATTAAAGGTGCTTTTTTTGCTGAGGAGCTGCAAAAATTGAACCTGATGAGGACCGTGTGTACAGGGTGCAGAAAATCCTGGCAGGAGAAAAAGCGTGGCAAAAACTTGGTATCTGGTAAAGTGGAGAGGTGGCCCGATAAATTTAATAGCTGGGTTGAGGCAACACATGTTCAGGACATTAGAAGCAGATAAGGCTTAAAATGCTCAAAAATGGATTTTATATCACATTGCCCAGCAATGCATCGCACAACATTTTCCCCAACAATACTATATCCACTTTTACAGTAAAGTTACCACAAACGCTTGAACTACCTGGTGAATGGGAAGTGGGCTTAGGAGAAATTCAGTACCCTCATACCTGGGACAATGTGCCTGCACAGAAAAACAGATTCAGTATGCTCTATCAGCCTCTAAGCGTAGCCCACAGTAAAACACCACCAACTGGACCCTTTACTGAGTCAGCAGCATTTAAAATTCCATCGGGCTATTATCCTAACATGGCTGGTGTTATTTCTCAAATTAATAAAAGCATATTTGAAGTAAATGAACTGCCAGTGGTTTTGGAACAACAAGCCGTCGGGAGAGAAATAAGCATTGACAGTGACATCAAATGCATTTTGTTTATGCACAGTCAGTTACAGTACCTTTTGGGTTTTAGCAGACTCGAGGTAGGTGTAGGAAAGAATCTAGCAAAGAAACCTACAGATATTAATGGTGGTTTTTAAACATTATATATCTACACTGACATTATCACGCATGAAATAGTGGGTGACAGTCTAGTGCCTTTGCTGAGATGCGTAGCCGTCAGGGGCCAAGACAATGAGATAGTGACCGTGATCTACGATAAACCCCATTATCAAACAGTCAGTAAACATCAGATTGACACAGTCACTATTGAAATAAAGAATGATCAAAATGAACCTGTACCATTTCAATTTGGAAAGCTGATCGTGAAGTTGCATTTTCACCCCCAGAGAGTGCTCTAAAATTTAACAAGGATGGTGATTGTTCAACATTATGGGGACCCTGCCTTGTACAGAAGCTATTACAAGGCACAGGCAGGATATGGTCTGCCCGGCTTTCATGGACTTCCTACTATGTATGGTTCTGATATAGAGGGATATTTGTAGTCTGTTCAGAAAAGCAGTTCCATTTTAAGAAGGGGTTTGAAATTGCAAAACCACATCTACAGACAGCTGCTAAAAATGTTGCAAAGGATGTTATGGGGCATGTGACTAGTGCTGTCGCTCAAAAATGTCAGCGGGTGATAAGCCTACTCAGGGTGGCTCAGGGCTGATTGTATTCAAGAGAGAAAAAGAAAGCAGAGTACACCTTCACTTCTCATCAGCCCCCCCGGCTACTTTAAAAGAGGTGTTTCAAAATGCAAAACTTCACATAAAAGAAAACACTCAAAGGCAAAAGGATCTTCGAGGGGTCATAGAAAAAGCAGAGACCTGTTCTAAAAAACATGGCTTTTGTGCACTGTGGTTCTGAAGAATGCACAAAATCAGAACTTGACTTGTTTGCCGTTTCTCCCACACAGACAAGCATTGAAAAAAGCATTTATGTAGAGATACCACCTCTGGCTGCTCTTTCAGAAAACTCACTGATTGAATTTTATATAGCAGGGAATGGTGAAGACTATTTGGATCTAAACAACACGCTTCTTTACCTGGTTTGCAAAATCACTGAAGTGGATGGTAGTGATATACCTGCAGCGGCCAAAGTGTGCCTTATAAACTACCCAGTGGCCACCATTTTCAGTAAGCTGGATGTGACTGTCGGTGATTGGCTCATCAGTCAGAGCAATAACTGTTACCTCTACAGGGCTGTCATAGAATCTGTGCTGAACTTCAGTGAAGAGACCCTTTCTACCCAATTTACCACAGGGTTATTTTACAAAGACACCCCGGGGAAACATGAAATCACAGACAGAGATGGTGACAATGTAGGTTTTAATAAGAGAAGCTCCTTCACACATCTCAGTAGAGGGGTAGAACTGCTGGGACACTTGCACACAGACTTGTTTTTTCAAGAGAAACTGATGCTGAATGATGTGGATATTAAAATTAAACTGACACGTAACAGGGACAGCTTTTGCCTGATGAGTGGAGATGCTGAGCCTTATAAGCTAAAGTCATGGCCGCCTCTCTGTTTGTCAAAACAGTTAAAGTGACCCCGAGTTAGTCTGGGACACTCAAGCCTGCTGACCTCCAACGCTAAATACCTATAGACGGATGGGTATGAAAGTGTTCAGCCTCCTACAGGCAGCAGGGTCTGCAACCAAGATAATTTGTTTTTGGGACAGTTACCAAAAATGATGGTCATGGGATTTGTTGACAATGATGCTTTTAGCAGTTTCTACACTAAAAACCCCTTTAACTTTAAGCATTACAACATTAATTTTGTGGCTCTGTATCTGGACGGTGAACAAATCCCCGCTAAACCTCTGCAGCCCGATTTTAGAAATAGGAATGCTGTGAGAAGAATATTTTAATCTAGTACTAGCGGCGGGAAATCTATGAAAAGATGGCCCTTGTAGTTAACCATCAGGAATTTACCCAAGGGTACACCCTTGTTTGCCTTTGATCTCACTCTGGACCAAGAATGTGCTGATCATTATTCATTAATTAAAACTGGGAACCCCAGAGCTGAGATCAGATTTGCAGAAGCCCTTCCACAAACAGTTAATCTCATTATCTATGCAGTGTTTGATAATGTCATTGAAATAAACCAGAGAAGAAATGTCATTTTGATTATATGTGATAAACCATAAAAATGAACACAAAGCACCTGGAAAAAATTGTAACCAATGACTACCACATCCGTGACTGCTTTCTAGGCATGTTTCCTGTGATCTACTACCCAGGAGACTGATAAACCTTCCAGCAGCACTAGTCATCAATACTGACCCCATGACCTCCCTGGACAGCACTGGTTAGCTGTATACATTTCAGAAAATGGGACTGGGGAGTTCTTGACAACTCACGGTTTTCATCCACAACAATCATGCACAAACAATTGGGTTTTTTAAACAGAAATGCAAAAACATTTTGTACCAAGACACACAGTTACAAGATACCTTTTATACCACCTGTGGATTTCCTGCATATTTTCTTACACCACAGATGCAAAGGACTTTCTTATGATCAGATTTTAAAATGTACTCTAATGATTTGCTGAAAAATGATGCCATGGTAACTAGTTTTATCGTCACCTTTTCAGACATCTAAACATGTCAGGACGCGTATCAGTGAGGTGCAACATGTTCAGACTTGTTTGTCTTGTAATGAATTTAAAATATGCAACACGCTTGTAATTTTATTCAAAACCAGTCACTTATAAAATCATATATAAACACTCATAATTGTGTGTCTCTGTGTTTTCTGTGTTTAAACTTGGGGGGGCACCTGTGTTTAAACTGGGGGAGGGCGCCTGTGTTTAACATTTTCAGATATGCAATGTCTTCAATAATGACTAAAAATATATAAAATATAAAGGTATTTATTGGAAAAAAACTGCCAATAAAATACAATATACATCAGTGGTAACATCATGGATAAGATATGCAATGTCTTCAATAATGACAAATATATAAAATATAAAGGTATGTATTGGAAAAAAACTGCCAATAAAATACAACATGCATCAGTGGTAACATCATGGATAAGATATGCAATGTCTTCAATAATGACAAATATATAAAATATAAAGGCATTTATTGTAAAAAAACTGCCAATAAAATACAACATACATCAGTGGTAACATCATGGATAAGATATAATAAACAAAAGCATCTCCTGTTAAAAAATGTACACTATATATACCATAGCACTGAGGTAGAATTATGATAAGCACCTCTTTCTAAAAACATGTTAACATATTTAACTATGAGGTAGGCTAACATGCATCAATATAAACACTTTTTTGTAAAAACAGGATTACATATTCAATATGAGGTAAATGGCTAACATAGGTTGTACACAACAGTCACTGAGGTAGGATTACATATTTAATGAAGTAAATATTCAACATAGGCTGTACACAACAGTCACTGAGGTATCTAACATTCATACATAGAGATTGCATTCAAGTTTTACATAGTGAGCCACAGAGTTTCTTAAAAGACTTTTTGTCTTTTGGGCGTCACTGACCATTGGTTAACTGGAGATGGCTGTGGCTGTTTTGCACCAGCTACCAATTTCAGCCTTTCACATAGCTCCTGTTTGCTGAGTGAGCAAACACTGAGGTGGTATGTTAGACTCAGCCATTGCTTTGACAAAAACATCTCAGCCCTTTGGCTTTCTGTGGTCAGGGATTGCGTGAGTGGCTGTAGCCGCTCTTACTAAATCGACCATGCGAGACCCAGAAACAACAGTGCCTTTATACATTAATTCACCCTTATCACTCCAAAACACAATATCCTTGTTCTTTGCCATATGCTTTAACAAAAGTTCAGCATTAGTTTTAGACCGATGAGAAACACTACTTAAAATGTCTTTTTCCATAGTACTAGGTACAGAAGCTGTCTCTGCCGTGTCCGCAGGGGGATCAGACATTGATTCATTTTCAGGCATGAGTAATGTCAAACTGGTTTTAGCTTGTTCTCCATGTCTTACCAAAGTCAGATAGCGCTGTAACACAGCAGAGTACATTTTGGCTTTGTCATAGTCTGATAAATCAGTCCAGGACAATATAGTTCTCATGGCAGTGTCCAAACTGTTAGTTGCAACTTTTCTCATATCCTGATCAGGGTAATTAGTTTTAATGTGATCCATCTGTTGCTGAGGTACCAAATACATTTTCTGAGTAAAATCCATTATCTGTTAGCCAGCAGGCCTGTGATCAAAGGGATGGCAATTCCTAGCAGCATTCCTATAAAACCACCTGTCTGATGAACTATTTTCTTTTTCCTTGTTAAGGTATTTGTTTATCGCTTAAAGTTTTAATGACTCTCTGTTTTTTTTCAGCACACCTAACTGTTTTGCTGACAGTGGAGTACTTCCTTTGAGAGTGTTTAAGGCTATCTCAGCTATAGCTGATATCAGATCATCAGAGGCTGAACATAAAATAGCTTTTCTTAAGCTCGGAGGCCCTTTTACTAGTAACTTTAAAACAGACAGATTTCTCTGCAGTCTTTTAGACATAATGACAATACAGTATCAAATATTTTTAGAAGCAGAATGTGTTTTTTTCATGACATATGCCACAGGCCAGTCAGGGAAACACCACACTCATGATCTATATTAGTCTGGTATATTGGATCTTAAATCAACCAGTAAATAGCCATGAGGCTTTCTTGTGGCATCTTCAAAAGCTTGTAAGAAAATTTTGTCTGACCAGGATACATTTGTCTAGCCAGAGTTATGATCTGCAGCTTGTCTCTGGGATTTTAAACAAAATCATGTATTTGGCATTTAGTGTGATGGTCCTGCTTTTTACCTTGACAGAACACATTCTGGACAATTAAAATATTGTCAATTGTTTATGATGACTGTACCTGGTAAACCCATATTCTACTTCACTATTTTGACAGGCAGAGTCCATCAAATCATCTATATAATGAAAATTTACCTTTCAGGGGTAAGAGATCATCGTCAGCTAGTGACATGGTAGCCCTCTACAAATTTAATCTGAGGAACTTTAACAGCAATTCATTATACAAAGGTTGCCAACAGCTGTAGAGACCAGACAATATTTTCAGGCTTGTGTGATAAACTGGCTTCAGCATGTTCCAACAACTGTTTTATTAAGAAGCTCTTCCCACTATTAGAGGGGCCAGCCAACAGACAAGTAAAGGGATGCTGCAATCTGATATCCATTTTTCACAATCAATATCCATAAGGAAGTGTTTTAAAATTGTCTTGTAAAACTCGCTTGTCATAAACTACTCTCTGGGTCTTCGACAGCGTTTTTGTTTCAAGGGACCACTGCTTTTTATTCCTAACAATGCTGGGTTGACTCACAGTAATTTCTTTAGAGATCTGTGACCCTGTATAGTCAAAGACCAGGTCCTTCAGACTTTCAAAATTAATGTGTTTACTGCTGGCTACATTAAGGGTAAACCCTTTCACTTTAAGAACAACCTCTCCACTGGACAGCCTGTAGCCGTAAGTTTTTGGGCCTGAGGAAACAAACTCTGTAATGTGTTCATCTGCAGAAACTTCACTGGTCAGCTCCCCTAAATAATCGCCCAGAGGTGGGGCCCAGTCACCCAGTCTGGACACAAAAATGACAGAGTCTGTGTCGTGATAAAGACACCTGTCCTGTAACCTATCTAGCAGGTTGTAGAGTTCCACTCTGGCATATGCTGTTGTAAAACTAGCTATAAATATGTTGATATTATTGGAATTTATGTAATGATCGCTGGTATATTTCCAGCTTAAACAAGCTGTTTCATCATCGATGAAAAAGCATGATGCGACATCGTGATATGGTACAAAAACATACTGAAACAATTTATGTGGGTCTGTTACTATGCTCGTGGCCAGCAAATTAGCTCACTGCCCAAATTTGCCCCAAAGAGAATTTAAAAATAGTTTAGATATCTGTCTCCTTGCGGGGTTAGCAGCTATGGCTGCAGGGTTCAAATGTACATTTTCCCTTTCAAAATACTGTTGTATGTACCTGACTTTATCCTCTTCAGTTTTTACCCATGACGGAAAACCAGATGCCTCTTGCTTGCCTTTTAGATGCAGCTTGATGTAGTCTGCAAAAAGCTCTGTGCATGACTCTTTAAAATGCCAAACTTCATAAATGTTAATGATTTTGTGGCCTTTTTCCAGTGCCAGGTTTAGTTCTACAGTACAGTAGGTACCTGTAAGTGACCTTTGCTCATCATCATGTGTGCATGATGTTGTTTGAAGTCTATTTTCAGCGCATGCATGACATAATGTAAACACAAGTTTTTTACCAATCCTGGATGGCAGCACTGGAAAGAAAAGACCTCTAGGGGGTAAGACTTTTACTTTTGCTAAACCAAAGTACTGAGTGTGGTCATCAAAATTGTCATAAATGATGTCAGGATGACCGACTGGATACTGTTTGGTTTTGTTAACAAAGGGTAGAGGCTGGTAAAATCATAATAGTGCATTTTCTCATCAGGCTTACGTCTTATAGTACAGACAAATGGCATTTGTTCTCCCCTAAACAGTGACTGCCTAGGTTCAAGTGGCTGTGGTAGCTGCCTGTCCCTCAAGAAATTATTCAAACCCTGATCTGTAGTCAGCATTGCTTTCCATTCATGTTCCCGCAATACTCTAACGGCAAAACCCTTGCTTTTTAGAAAATGAAATGTGTGCATGGTCCTATTGAATAACTGTTCAAAACTAGTCCCTGTCATGTGGTTTCTATCTTTCTCACAGTAACAGATGCCGCAGCCATGAAAAAAACAACCATTAAATTCAAATGCTGCGGGTATTTCCATTTATGACAGAATAGCCATCCAAAAAGTACGGACCCACCTTAAATTCACCACCCCTTAGCGCATGCTGAATAGAAATGTTTTCTTTCTCAGATATGTACATAAGCCACTGAATAGCAGGTGTGGAGTATCTCTTCAATTGTCTGTGGTAGCTGTCTGGGGGGAGAACAGCAACAGTGCATTCTTTCAAAAATAAAAATCTGTACATCGCCATGCAAACTGAGGCTATTGTGATGTACTGGAAGGGGTCTAAGGATACTGTTTCATACTCCACAATATCACCGTCTGACTGTTTTAAAATACTTTTGGTTGTCATGTCCATCACGTCTCTCCTAAATCTGACACAGGCTTTTAGAAGAATTTCAACACCTAACTGACAATAATAGCGAAGCTCTCTTTTCAGATTGAATTCTCTATGTCGGTTAGCTAGGTACCATTGCAAAAACTCTTGCTTTTCTGCAGGCAGCATATATTCAGAACCATAAAACTGAGCATCGGGCAGGGGGCCTACATAATTTTCATTAGCCTTGGTGTTAAAAAAATTGGGAAAGTAACCTTTAGCAATCTCATTCTCAAATCCAAGGGCTGCAGGGAATTTTGCTAGTTTAAAAGGAAGAAAACAATGGTTGTCAATAAATCTGATGTGTAGGGATATCACTGTGACACAGAGTACTTTTCCTCCTTGTGTGAGCAATTTAATATCAATTCTTTCCTTGACTAGCTGGCTAATGATAAAATAACTGTCATAGCCTTTGGCATTGTGTGCTATAAATGTGTAGTGTCTAAATGGTGCATCAATAAAATGTCCAACAAAATCTTTTATACAATCTTCACCTTCGAATTCCCAGGACCTCTTCCCATCTAATTGCTTAGCATACACAAAATTTGGTATGTGCACCCCCGTTTCTTGTGTGGCTTCAAAATCAAACACTATATATTTCTCAGAGATTTTTACATCTGTGAGTGGTGACATGTAACACAGATGCTTGTCTGCTGTCATGAAAGAACCACATCTGTTACACTGAATCAATTTACATGTATGAGATCCCTTGTAAAAAACAAAACATTGTTCACACAGTTTCATGGATTTACAAGACCCTGTACTCCCATCAGCTCTAGCTAAATGTCTTTCTAGGCACGCTACAGACCTACAAATCTTCTTACATTTGGGACATGAAGCGATATTAGTTTCATTTTTGAGACAACACAGATCAAAGCAAACTTTGCACTGTTGTGCACAGATATGATTTCCCTTATGGCTATAGGCTACATCACAATATTCGCAGAGGTACCGCGCGCCGATGAATTTTTTTTACATTAGTAATACCATAAAAATGTCCTTCATGTAATAATACAAACAGTCTTTTAGGAAATCTTTCTGGACCTGTTGAAAATGTTTGCCAGTTTCCTTCATTATGATATAAAATCTTAATTTTGACTCCTAAAAAACGTTCAAACTGGGACACATCACTAAAAGTGGCAGGTGTTTGGTCTGACAAACCTAGCTCAGTGTGCATATTTTAGCCTTGTTCAACAACTGCCTGTCACTCATATGTGGATTTAAGCGTCCAAGAATGGAGCCACCGAAACACAAACTATTGTCTCTGTTATTTAAATCAATCAAGAATCGTCTCTTTTTTTGTAAAATCCTGCTATACAAGATGGAGCTCAGCATCCGTCTCCCCCCCAACCCTGAACCCTGGTGGTTCCTGATAGTAGTTACCACGAGATGTATAGTGTCATCAGTAATGATTTCTGTATTGCTCTGTAGCATATCAGCTATCTGATCTAAGAAGGTGGCAGCATTTAATTCATTAGATCGCGTTTTCCTTGAGAACAAGGGTTGATTTAAAGAAGCAGCATTTAATCTTACCTGTATAAAGTCACCAGACCAAGTTTTTCTCTTCACACTGTCTAACAAATTTTCTATAGCCTGGTGCATTGCAGCAATAGCCTCTGTAAAAGATTTTATTTTATCTAGATTTATAAACTTATATCTTTGATGAAATTCTGTAGCATTAAATTTTTTTAAAATGCGTTCATATTGCTGCACAGATTCTAAAAATACTGTAGGGGGTGCTCTGTTTGCCAGCTCATCATCATGATGGTTTTCTAATTCAGACTGCTGACCTGCCAGTTCATCATCATGATGGTTTTCTAATTCAGACTGCTGACCATTAGCAACATGCTGTAACAACCTACGTTGTAATATTTTCCTGGCAAGCTTTACTCTTCTTATCAACTCTTCTCGGATTGTTTTATTTTTTACCCAGATTTTTCTTTTTTGACTCCATTTCTTATTTTTTTTCATTTTGTTAGTGATGCCACCCTTTGTACTTTGCTTCTGTGCTTTCACTTTGTAATTTGATTTTTGTATTTGGCCACTGTTTCCTCCAAACCCCTGTACTTTTCATACATGTGGGCAGCACTTGCCATCATTTTCAACTCTTTGCACGAGAACTTAGATGCATGCACTAAACCAAGCACACTGCTCAATAAAGTACCTGAACTTTTAAAAAGCTCAGATTTATACATCTGATCATAATCCTCACTAGATAATCTGCCCTCAATTACCAAGACATTAAACAAACTATCAATTGTTTTAAGAATATAGGCTTTCCCAACATTGAGCATGTCAATGTCCCTTTCTTGAAACCTTTGGTCAGAAACTCTTGTGCTGCTGCTCCTAGATGGATGTACAATGTTTATTGGCACATTTGGTTAATTTACACCAGCAAAAACACTTGAGCCACTGCTCGTAGATGGCTGTACATCATTTGCAGTTATGCTAGGTATATTCTGTTCATTAATGACACCAGCAGAAACTCTTGAATGCCTTTGAAAAACATCACTTTCATGTAATGGTCTCTTTCTCCCTCTCTCTTCTGCAGGGGGTCGCTGTGCTGCTGTTTCAAAACAGAAAATACACCCCATCACTACTTTCAGTATTTTAAAACTTTTATAAGACAAAATTTAAACTCTAAAACCTGTAGCATCTACTGTTTCTAGTTAAAAATTAAAAATACACACCTTCTGTAGTGGTAAACTGTGGCTTAGACAGCTCTTCAAACGTTTGGATAAGGGCCTCATCTACAGTCCATGGTTCCATTGTTACTTGTTGAATGTTTTTAAAAATTCTTTTAGCTCAAGAAGTAGTTTTGGCAGTCTCGCTCTGTCCTTTTGTCTTTAGCTTCCAGTATCTTGAAATGCTTATATAAAAATGACTCAGACCACCTCCCCAAGTACGTAGCTGGTAGTGAAAAAACATCTGAACATTTGGTACTGTCCATCAAACCACCCCACCCATTCTTGAAGGGGAAATATATAAGTCCTAGGCTACTCAATGTAGGCTTTTGTTTTTCACTTCCTGCGACAGCTGGAAGGCATTAAGAAATGCCTTTGTGACAAACTTTTGGTCACAGTCTAATTAAAAGGTATGTAGACTGCTTCTTTAAGTCCAAATACGCTTATGACATAGTTAGCTTTTTAAAATGTATAATGAAAATCTTGTCTTTTTTAAAACAGCTGCATCCTTTAAATTAGTAATTCAGTACAACTGCTTGCATACCACTATTCAAAACATAAAAATTATTTTGTTAAAAAGTTAATCATGAGAAACACCTGTTTTTCTCATTTACACAGTGGAGAGTTCAAAAAAGAAATGCCATACTACTAACATGCTGGTCACAGTCTAATTAAAACAGATGCTTTTTATCAATCTTAAAACACAAAGAGGCACAGTTAATAATAACGGCAGTTGAGTGCCATCTTAAGTTATGTTTTTAAAAGTTAAATGGAAATTTTGTCTTTTTTAAACAGTTGAGTCCTTTAAATTAGTAATTCAGTAAAACATAGCACACACACACACAAAGTGTGTATTTTTTTTGCACCGACTCTAAGCAAAGCTGTAGATACATTTTAAGACTGTGTGCTTTAAAATTATTCTGAAAGAGAAACATTATCATTTTACATTCCGTCTTTTCTTTGTAACATATCATTTATTTTCCTATTTAGTTAAGCTTAAGATTAATACGTTTGAGCCCTGAGCTCTTTTACAAAGGTCCCAAGTCAGATACATTACAGAAACATACAGGTAATGGTTACAAACCTACTACATGACTTTTTAATTTTTTTCCCAAAAGCCCATCTATATTTTAAACATACATAAAAGACATTGCTTTTCCTATGTGTCTAATGAGGACACACGCACACACACAGCCAGCATGTTGCAAAGCTATCCAGAGAAAACTGCTGAACCATCTTATTTACACAGAGGTCCCTCCATTTTAGCTTATAAATGTTACATGTGTATACATAAAGCTATCCTTTTGATGCAAGTTTGACACAGTCCAACAGATACAAGTTAAATTATTTTGTATATTGTTATAAAAAACAGAAAAAGGGGTATTCACACAGGCAGATGAATTTCCCTCGGGGGGGTCTCCACACAGATCTGTGAAACCTCTGCACGATCAGGTTGCCTCCTAGACACTTCTTTCTGAAAATATCCTAATCAAAAAAACACACACATGCCCCTGCAGTTATACCCCCAAGCCTATGGGGGGGCACATAATACTACATAAACCCTAACTGATTTTTAGGATGGGTGGGGGCACGGAAGTGAAGAGGGACAGGGGTTCGAGCCAGCATGGTGGGGGTGCAGGAGTTCAAGCTAGCATGGTGGGACTCGGGTTCCAGCCAGGATGGCATGGCAGGGGTTCGAGGAGTGTATGAGAAGGAGGGGCGTAGGATACTTACAAAATGGTGGGTGGCAGAGGTTCGAGGAGTGTACAAGAACGAGGGGCATAAGACGCTTACAAAATGGTGGTGTTATGTCACTTCCAGGGTTTCAGTGTGGGTCATTTCCTGCACAAGGGGTGGGATATGGGTTCAAATGCATGTCATTTCCTGCGCAAGGGCGGGATACCAGTTTGAACGCATGTCATTTCCTGTGCAAGGGGTGGGACACAGGTTTGAGGTTGCATCACTTCCACCAGAAGTGGGTGGGGCTAGCGCATTTTAGGGAGGGACTTCCGGTTTAACAAGGGGCAATTCTGATTGGTCCATTTTAGGACACACCCACCTGTCAAATGATGTGGCATGCGCTGATTGGCTGAAATTTAACATTTGACGAGATATATGAACTTATACTACTGTGGACACATACTGACTATGTGCTTGATTACCAACAGAGGAAAACAGCGAGTCATCACCAGCTCATGTCAACACTGCCAGCCACTGAAAGCAATGGCCATATTTGATGATGTATCCTCTTGTTAAAAATCCTACCAGCCATTTCAATTACAGTTACATTACAGGCAGCATGAAATGCATGAGATGCAAAGGCAGTTTGCTAAAAAGCAAGTAAGTAGAATTCATAAACAATACCAGAAGGATAAAGGATAAAACAAAAATGCAAAGCATTGTTGGTATGCATATCCTTCAGGGGCACTGTTTAAGAAATCTCTCTAACAGGCACCACATTTTGCTTGCCATGTCCCTGGTCAGTCATTCTTGATTTCAGCATGCATGCACACACGTGTGCGCGCGTGCGCATACACACACACACACTCTCACACACAATTTAATGATGATCATTAAAATATTCTCAAAGAGTACACACAACAATAATGCACTACCATTAATCAGAGTTGAAAAGGTGCTGTGAGATGCCTAAATATTCTTTTCCATGGGCAATATATTCTTTTATTCCATTTAATGGTTTGTATGCCCCTACTGACTGGCAACCTGCTGATCACCAACAGAACATACCAATGAACAGTCAGCTTCTGTCACCACTGGCAACCACAGAAATACCTAACAGCATCTAACAATGTATCCTCTTGTTAAAACCCCTCTCTACTCTTTTGTTTGCAGATCTGCCACATTTAGCATGATATGCTTGAGATGCAAGGCAGTTTGCAAAAAGAGCAGCATGTAGAGTGCATAAATAATACCAGAAGCCTGATAATTTTCAATTTCTTAAGTAGTTGTTGTGCCCTCTACAATACATATGTGTGTATTCTAAAGGATAAAAAATGCAAAGCATCATGGGTATAAAAATCCTTTGGGGAACTGTTTAAGAAATCCATTCAACAGGTACTACATTCTATTAGCCAAGTCTCTACTCAGGCCTCTCAATCTAGTCATAAAAGCTACAATTAAAAAAAAATCTTTAAAAAATGCACAAAAAAGTATGCATGATGACGATAGATAGTGTGATGCTTGGCCAGCTGGTTATGATTATTCTATGATATTTGTAGTATAGAATGTCATATGTGTTTGTCTCACATAAGACAGCTCTGCTATGGGTGCTCTCCCCCCCCCCAGGTTTCAGAGATGCTACAGGATATATTAACCTGAAACCAAAAGGTAATTAAAAGACTAGAGAGACTTAATTAAGGGTCTCCTGTTTATCTGACTTAATTAGAACTGACCCAGCTACCAAGATATAGGGTTCATAAACTTTTATGACGTCTTAGAGGAAAAACATGTTATAAAACCGTGGTGTGAAAAGTTGTAAAACCTTTGATGCCTTGGGAACAGGAACTGCTCAGGATCAAAGGAAAAGCTTATTTAAAGATTGTCATAATTTGGGAAATTAGTTTTTGCTGAAGTCACAGTATTTAAAATATCTCCTGACAGGAAGATCATTGTTTGTGTAATTTTTATATTCTAAAAGGAGGAGTTAGATGACATCATATAAGGGGCGTGTGAAAGAGACACAGTTTAAACTATTCTGTGTCTGATCTTAGTGACTTTTTTTTGACTCTTAAGAAACAAGATCTCAGATCTAACTATAAGCACTATAGAGGTAATACATTAGATAGGAAAAGTCTAACTGTATGTTGGTAGCAGTTTGTCTGTAGTTTCTTTGTTTTCTTTTAAGTGATTGTATGCTCTTTGATATATCATTCTGTGTTACATGTCTCATATTTTTATCCATTTTTAAGTAAACCTGTTATTTTGAAAGACTGCCTGGGTTTGCAAGTTCTCTTTTTGCATGTGACATATAGAGGGTTAAGACTGACAAAAACTGTTCAAAGCTTGATGGTGTTACCAGACTGGGAAAAAGGTAAGAATATACCTAAGGTCTTTTATAGAGTCTTAAGGGTTCATTTTGGAAGCCTGGCTTGGTGTCCATGGCATAAGATTGTACCACAATCCCAGAAGAGGTTACAAATCTGCGCCTGTACATTCGGGTGAGCTAGCATAAGGTTCACAGATTGAATCCCAACAGAACTTGAGACTAAAGGTGATTCGGACCCACAGGCAGACAGAAGGGTTACCCTGTCTGTTACCTTTTCACACTCTTGTGCTCAGAGGTTGGCACTGTAGGAGCAGATGGCCTGACCTGCTGAGTGCATTTGTGACAGATGGAAACTATCATTTGCTGCCTAAAACCCTTTGCACGGCATATATGTAGCAACCTTCTTCTGTCTGCAGGGGGAAAAGGCTTGTTTAGTAGAATGCCAGACAACAGACACTACTGATTGGTAGAGCCCCTGAAAGTCTATTATTAGAGTTCAGGATGTCAGCTGGGTGATAACACTGGAAGTGTCAAGATGACAGAGTGATAGGATAGTCCATGTGTACCTTTGGGGCAACCTTGGCTAAGATCTCTTGTACAGCCTCCTGAGGAGGCAAGGGCCTCTCACTTGCAGCAGCTTTATGGGGATCCAGAATGAAAAACACAGCAGAACTTATTGTATAGTCATATGGTAGACTTCAAGGACAGACACCAGGACACTGGTGATGACTCTAGGAACTTAGAATCTGAAAGTCATTTAGGGTAGGCCATCATTAATTCTGGTAGAACTGTAACAGACCACTGGGAGGAAGTATCCTAAGGTGCTGCCCCTCAAAAGAAGTCCCTGGCAGCCTTACAATGTGCAGAGGATCACACCAAAGCAGGAGTTTTTACTTTGGGGGATAATTTGGGTCCTGTCTGTACCAAAGAGACTGACATTCATCCTAAAGATGGTGAAAGATCTTTCATTTATTTGTATTTATTTAGTAAAAAATTTTACCAGGAAAGCACACTGAGCAATCAGGATTGCTAGCTTCCTGGTGCATCCTGGGGAAAGGGTACCAGAAGAGTAAAACATGTACAAAAAATAAACAAAAATTGCACATTTGCCAATGAAGGCCACAAATATAACATGATACAGTTAACAATATATAAAATAGTACAAGCAGCAACAAAATGAACACATAAAGACATCTGGTCAATGGAGGCCACAGATATGAACAGAAATTCAGTTATACAATGTGTAAAAATTGTATAAAAGTTAATAGGCAGCAAGAAAGCATATAGACGTATTTACATAGTATTGTGCAATTTGGATTGTGAGACATAAGTGCAGACCTAGACCATGACATAAGTGTTAGTACATGCTAGTTGAAAGTAAACTGGGGGTGGGTGAGCCAGGAGGCAATAGGCAGTGGTAGGAAGAAACAGTGGTGTGGTGCTAGGAGTGTGATCCGGGTAGGTAGGGAAAGGGTATGCAGCCAGTTGTGCAGCTAGAGGCACTAGGATGGGGGTTCTCTAAGGCTTAGGATGGACAACTACAGTGATGAATTAGAAGACTTAGGTGGGATGAGAGCAGCGTAGTTAGGGATAAATGGGGTGAGAATTAGTAGCAGGTACAATTTGGAGAGAAGAAGTTCAATAAAGATGATAAGATGGATGTGGTGGATGAGGAGAGGTGGATTTGTGGTGGGAGGGAGTTCCAGAGTTTGGGGAAAAGGTGAGAAAATTCTGATTGCCCTATAGTGGTCTTACAATGGGGAACAAACAGGGTGCAGAAGTCAAGCGAATGTTGAGAGTGTGGGAGGGGAGGAGGGTGAAAGGCTGAAGAGAGGTAGGAGGGGTGAGCACCAAACCAGAATCTGGATGTGAATTTGGTGCAATGGGAGAGTCACCTGTTTTCAAGAGAAGGGAACGCAAGAGAGTGATAGAGGTTACAGTGATGAGTGAGGAGGGTAGAATCCAGGGTGAAACAACAGAAAGCATTGAAAAGAGTATCCAACTTGGTTAAGGAACACTTGGGAGTGGCACTGTAGACTATAACACAGTAGTCAAAAATAGGTAGAATAATTTTCTGGACTAGATCATGCCTGGCCATTAGAGGTAGGCAACTACGGTTCCTGCAAAGCTTGGGGCATGTTTTTTTCAGGACGGCATCCACATTACCAGAAAAGTTGAGGTGTTGGTTGAGCCAAACCCCAAGGTACCTAAATGAGGATGTGTCCTTGAGGATAGTCCCAAAAAGGGTGTGGAATGAAGGGAGGTGGGTTAGCTGAGAGAGTCTCTGCCTAGTGCCAAAGGTCATTGAGATTGTCTTCTTGCCATTGAGGATAAGTTGACAAGAGCTAAGCCAGCACTGAACATTACTGAAGTCAAGTTGAAGCCTGGCAGCTGCATCATCAGAGGAGTGGCCAGAGGTGTACAATTCAGTGTCATCAGCATACATGTGTAAGGAGGATGATGAACAAACTGTCAGGAGGTCATTGAGGAAGATGGAGAATAAAAGAGGATCTGAAGATCTGGTGCAAAAGATCTGATGCAAAAGTTTGAGCTCCTGCAATAGGTAATATATGAGCCCTATTTGTATGGGGAATACCAAGCTAGTATTGCTTTTGAGGATGTTACCTGTAGTGGAAGGCCTGGGAAAATTGCCAAGCACTGCCAGAAGACAGGCTAAGGTACTTGCTGACACACGTTTGCTCAACCCACTGTCTGGTGAGAGTAAACATCTGGTTTATGCGAGGTACCCAGAGCCACATTGGACATTAATCAGGAGTGCCTGAGTGAAAGTCCCTACATTGGTGGTGCCTTCTACACACCTGCTGAACTGACACTGCAGTGTCCTGGTAGAATGCAAGAAATTAGTGAAGCCAAAATATATAGCAAGGTGGGAGATCTGGTCAGTTCAGAAAGCAGAGTAGCAAAGGCTTTGTCATTAGGTATCACCTCATCTACTGGGGAATCACTAAGAAAAGAGGAGTCATGGGGCTGTAAGAGATGTGTAAAGGGTACCAACCATTTTTAATGGATCCTAAGGTTCTGATTTATGTTCATGGTCAGAACTGATCCTATCTTGCAATGCTGACAAGGAGAGTAATTTGGGGGCCATGTTCCTCTGTGTGTGTGTGTGGGGGGGGTTACAGTAACTGTAAATACGTTAGTAAACATGACAACACCAGGTCATGAAAACAAAAGTCAGCACGAGACACTGCCAACAACATGACAACATGTAGCAGAGTACTTTATTTCTGAAATTACAGAAGGGTCTCAGAGCAAAGCTCACCAAGGAGTGAATGAAAAGGAAAGGAATGGAACTCTAAATACCCTTAGCTAGTGACTTGAGTGTATCTGATTTTAACATGGTACACATCTTGTGAGCAGTTATCACCTGCTTCTAGACTTGGAGGGTGCCCTGGAGCTGTCTACTCCCCTAGTTTCTGCCTGATGCTAAGAGATGGCTATCATATGGTATCAGCTCCTACTGAGTAAACAGTGACAGCCACCACATCTGAGTGGGATTCGTGGACTGCACACCATCTAAACTGGGAAGTGAGGGGACAGGAGGGACAGCCAATGTAAAAAAAATGGAGGTAACGCATACATTTTGAAAACCAATATGAAGCATGCAGATTTTGAAAACTATTGCAGTTGTAGATTTTCCAAACCTTTGTAAATAGCCAGCCTGGTGGCGCTGAGGGCTGAGGCACTGGATGCCTTACCGTGCTCTATGCTGGTGACCCGAGTTCGGGAATGAGCACAGGTCATCAGAGGTTGGCAGGGGCAGAGAAGGAGTGAGCGTTCAATGGACTGCTCTCCTTCTCTGGGGAGGGGGTCCTCTACTGTTGGTGCCTGCTCACCCCCTGGCAGAGGCTGGGGGACAGAGCACTGCAGTTGTTTGGGGAGGAGTTGGGAGCAGACGCCTGGAGGGAGTGCGTGTGGACACGTGCGCTCCCCTCTGCCTGGCATCATTGCATGCCCCCCGCTTCAAGGGGAAAGTGAACATGAAAAATGGTATCCTTGTCGAGTGCTTGATGGCTGCTCAGAAGATCTCTGGCTGCGAGAAGGTGCAACTGATCTGGATCCATTTGGGGTGGAAAGTTGGGGGCTCCCTGCCACCCTGCTATGGGGGTAAGCCACAGGGGACAGGGCAGTCCTCATCTAGGAGCGCAGGAGTGCCAAGGAAGAAAAAAAAAAAACCTTTGTGAATAAATTCTATGTGAAAGTTTAGAAAAACACATTGTGCAGCATGTAGATTTTGAAAACTAACATGCAGTATAAAGATTTTAATTGAAAATCATCACATAGATGTTCACAGTAATCGTGCAACATGTAGATTTTTTGGAAACATTGTGAAGGATTTCTCTGTGAATCGTTTAGTAAGACTTTAAGTTTCCTTAACTACACTGTAACTGCATTGCAATTACAATGTAGTTACATGCAACAAACATGTAACTATAGTGTAATAACCACTGTTGAATGCAGTTAATGATTACCAACCCCACAGTTACATTGAAGCTGGCACTTAAATAAAATGTGACACATTTGTTTTTAAATTAAAGATATCTAAGTACTAATTAATTAATAAAAAAAACACCTTGGCACCCCTATATAGTCCCAGCCATTTGCGATGTGCCAACCCAATGACACACTAAAATATAGCACTTGGCTGCCAGGGAATAATATTCAGTTAGAGGGTGTGCTTTTTCCATCCTGCACTGGCTGTCTGAACATCAGACTGTGATAGCAGGCAAGCAAGCAAATTTTAGTACAGCTGCAGGTCAGAGCTCTGCAGACATTTTACTATCACATAGAAAAATGGACCTCAGCAGATTGTTAACAGACCTTATTGAATTGAAATTTTATAGCAATTTCTATGCCCAGCAGTCTGTTTACTTCACTATTTTTTCTCTGTTAGTCAGTGTTTCCCAGTGAGGAATGAGGTTCACAACAACAATACATGTTTTTCAATCTTAATTTGTGCATAACAGGATTTGCGTGATAACATGGTTACTAGTTTCAGCCTGTTTTTATGGCTGACAAGAAGAAGAAGAAGCAGGATACAAGTATACGACAGTTTCCCTTATTGAAACTCTGAAGCTCTCAGTCTCATTCAGCAGACTACAGTGTCAAATTACAGACAGTCCAGCTACAGCTCTGCATGCCCTCCTGCTTTTATAGCTCTTTGAGAGAGGTTTTTAACTCAGAACTCATCCCCTGTAATTCAAAACCAAGACTCTCAAGTACTGTGGAGGAATTATGTGTATTTTTCTATATAGTAATAAAAAAGAATGAATCTGCACACTGGAAAATCATTGCAGTATAAAAGAAATGTGTGCAAATTGGCACTGAAGGGTGTGTGCGTGTGTGTGTGTGTGTGTGTGTGTGTTTGTAGAACTCTGTCAGAAGCTCCTGACAACTCTTTCTGCTGCAAAGGCTCACCCACTCCCTCCCCCTTACAGACATAACTATATTGTAACCATTGATTATCCTGGTAGTTTACATTCAGTCTTCTTATAACTTAATGGTATTTTTTTAATTTTACCTGCCAGTTCTTTCTTGCATAGTATAAAAGTGGGCAGATACAGTGCAAGCTTCCCTATCATATAATGGATTTATTATTGGAGAAGGGTGAGGCAATGACATCACTGGAAACTAAAACCCTCAGTTTATGCATAGAAATAGGTACAGTGTGGGTAGAGACACCATGTGGTGAATGTAGTGATGTTGATCGGTGAGGGACTGACAGCTCTTGAGCCCATTTATCCACTGATACAGGTATAGTACAGAGTTTCTCCACACTGTGATGAAATATAGTGAGGGTGAAAGGTGAGGGGCTGACTGTTCTGGAGACTTCTGTTTCTCCACAGATGCAGGCACAGTGTAGCGTTTCTCCACTCTGTGATGAAATGTTGCAGTGGTAAAAGGTGGGGGACTGACTGCTTTGGTGCTCCCTATTTATCTGCAGGGACAGGTACAGTACAGGCTTTCTCCAAACTGATGAATGTAACAGTGGTGAAAGGTGAGAGTCTGACAGCTCTGGAGCCCTAGTCTATCCCAGGGACAGGTACAGTGCAGGTCTTCGCTACCCTGTAATGAATGTAGTAATGTTGATAAGTGAACAACTGACAGCTCTGGAGAGCCCTGTTTATTCACTGATACATGTAGAGTGTACGATTTCTCCATACTGTGATGTATTAAGTGTTGGTGAAAAGTGAGGGACTGAAAACTCTGAAGACCTGTGATTATCTAAACAGGTACAAAGTGGGCTGATACAGTGCAAGCTTCCCTACAATATAATGGATTTAGTGTTGGTGAAATGTGAGGGACAGATATCACTAGAAACTGAAACCCTCAGTTTATCCACTCAGTTTATCTGCAGAGATATGTACAGTATGGGTAAAGACAGTGCAGGCTTTTATTAACTGTGATGTGGTTTTTTAGTGATGGTGAGATGTAAGTGACTGACAGCTCTGGAGACTGCAGGCTCCTGTTCATCCACAGGGATAGGTACAGGGTAGGTGTTCTCCATACTGTGATGAATTTAGTTTTGGTGAAATGTAAGAGTCAGACAGCACAAGAGAATGAAACTATCTGTTTATCCAATGAGCCAGGCATGGGACAGGCAGATTCAGTATGTATTCATTGCTGGTGAAAGGTAAGAGGCTTATAGCTCTGGAGAATAAAGCCCTCTGTTTATCAACAGGAGCAGGTGTAATGTAAGCAGGTAGAATATGCACTTGTGTGCATGTTACGATGATTATACAAGTGGCAGTGGTGGGACTCAAACAAGAATTTCAGAGCACAAACAACTGTGCTTGTACTACTGGATCTGTGTTGTTTTAATAGTTTTTTAAACATCCTGTTAGTATAAAAGTCTGTGCACATTTGGATATCATACAATCTATATACCCCCCAACACACACATACAAACACACGTTTGTGTCAGCTGGGAACTGTGACGCACAATCTTTCATCTGTGCTAGATGTTTTCTTTCCTTTATGGCACTGATGGATCCTCTGTGAGGGCTGTTGACTCCATCAAATATCTGGGAGTTACCCTTGACCCCCAGCATGACCTCACCCAGCATATACCCTTGACCTCCAGCTTGACTTTGTGCAACATATACAAAATGTATGTAGGACAGTTAATAGCAAGTTGGACCTGGCATACAGAGCAAAGAACAACCTCACTCCTGCTGCCCACCTTGCCTTGGCAAGAGGTGTGTTCCTCCCCATGCTCTTATGGGCTCATCACATTTGCGTAAACCGCTAAATCACACCTCTCCAAATGAGACGTATCTTATAACGGCACATGCTGCTTTGCACTTGTAGTCCCTTGTCTCACCCACCATTGTGACCTGTACAACAAGCAAAATTGGCAATCGTCAGAGCTTTGTCCTAGGGTGTTTCATGAACAGTGCCATCAGAACTGCCACCTCACCGGACCTGGCAGAGCTCCTTAAGCCTGCCTCCTCCTCATATTCCCCAAGGTCTCATGGTTCAGCAGTACTTCTAGTTCCTGCTACTCACACACTTATGTGTGACAGAGCATTTGCTACATGTGCACCCAGAATATGGAATTCTCTTCCTGCCCATGTTCGCACCACCACCCACATCTGCTTCTGCAACTCCCTCTGGCATCACTTGAGCCTCTCCTCGGCTTGCAATTGCACTTAATGTGCTAATGGCCTCTCCCACTAGTAGTACACTTGTCTCTGACCATCTCTGCTGGGCAACTTCCAGAGTCCCTGCGCCTGTCGCCCAACTAGCCACACTTGTTCATTTTTTGTCTCTTAGACTATGTGCCTTATGTATTTTTAAATTGTCTCCCTGTCATGACCCTGAAATGTCTGTTCATTGTTTACCAGAAGCTATTTACAACCTTACAATCCTTGAAATGTCTCTTTATTGTTTACCTGAAGCTATGTGCAACCTTACCCAGTCTGTAATTGTCTCCATATTTCCTTGTAATGACCCGGGTTGCACCCAAAAATAGGCATCTGCTTTGTTTAGTGTGCTTACCTGGTTAACAAAAGCTAAATAAAATAAATAAATACATACATTTTCACTACTATCAGTAGTGAAATCATTTTGCATCCATATTGGCTCTGGCTTGAATTTGTTTAATACTTTGCCGGTATCCTGTGATATGTGCTAGTCGCATGTGGGTGCCTATTGAAACAGCGACCCACTTGTGGTGCATACCCACAGGGTGAGGGTGACTGGATGGGGGGTTCGCGAATGGCAACGGGATCTCGCTCTCCATACATGCACAAGGGGGAAACGAGCATGCTGAGCGAAGGGCGGGAGGGTTTGTCAAGGTTGGTACCATGGTGAGCTGCCAAGCTGGCTCCATGGCGTGGTGAGTGGGTGCTAGGCTGGGGCAGCCAGGATGCTGGGTTCGGGTCTGGGCGCAGGTATGTTTTTTTGCACCCGTCCCGAGTAGTTGTTTTATTTTTGCACACTTTGCACCCCATGCACCCCTGGAGTTGAGAATCCTTAAGTATGGGGTGCAGCTCCCGCATGGCATAAAAACAACAGAGTCCTGTGTGCCATTATCTATTTCACCAGTGGTGTACATCACCAAAATTGAATTTCGGCGATGTACACTGCCATAATGACGATCGCCTTTCAATGATCGCCCTTATGACACGGAACCATATAGTGCCTCATCCCAAAGGCTTGAAGCTTTGTATATAAAATGTTATTTAACCAACTTAAAACATTTGAAACATTTAGAAAATCAAATAACAAGCACAGCAACATTCCTCCAGTACATGCATGTTTAAAATAAGCCCTCAAATGCCAGGGACAAAAGATAAGTGTTAAGAGCCCTTTTTAAAACTTCAGCAGAGGAGATCTGATGAAACTGATTTGGTAAGGCATTCCACATGCATGGGTGACAGCAGAAAAAGAAGAAGGGGGAGTAGAGTTAGCATTTATGTAGCACTTTTCATATACTTTGTATCCCAGAGCCCTTTCAGGCAATTAGAGATAGGTAGCCAAGTGACTGAAACACGCAGTGGCAGCCATTTTGCACATCAACACCCACACACAACAGTGGTCAATTGCATAAACCAGATTTTTAGGAAGGGGAATGATGGCCAAGACACTGGAGAAAATCCCCTACTGCTGCAAAACGTTCCTTGGGTTCTTTTACTTCCACGTGAACTCCCATCAAGACAGCACCAGAGCTGGGCAGAAGGGACCTCAGTTTAATATCTTATCTGAAGGCTGGAACACCACAGCAGTACACAGTCCCGCTAGTACTGCACTTGGGTGCCAGCGTTTATGATATGAGCCCAATTCCAGTGTAGGACTAGAACGCACAACCTTCTAATCTAGAGGTAAATTTTCTACCAGTTGAGTCACACTGACAGCTAACAGCCTAAAAACCCTTTCCTCTAAGGAGTTTAAATGCAGCAGTAGAGTGTAGTGCTCTAGACCACCAAACTCCAAACCTGGAGAACTGCATTTTTTTAACCACAGCCACCACTAGCATACTTTGTGATCATGAGCAAGTCACTTCAACTTCCTTGTGCTCCCAGAATGCCACCTGGAAAGAAGCTTCAGCTTAGTGTGTCTTTCCTGGCTCAACATTTTAAACTAAAAAGAAAAATGAGCACAGGGAGAAACCAGCAAATTCTCCTCTACTGAGTGGAACAGCAGAACTGTATTATATGGGAGCAGAAGGTATTTTAAGTAGTTGGCACCTTACCATTACAAGCACCATGCATGGTACATATGTGCATCATTACCCCAGCCCCCTGCCACCAACAGCCTCCCAGGAGCAAAGGGAGATAACATGTCCTGAATGGAATAGTACTGTCACTTCTGAGAGCCATATTCAGTGGCCAGCATTCTAATGACCAGATACTGTATGGCATGCAAGGCATTAAGGGTCATTTTCATGTAATTATGTGGCCCTTGTCAGATTTGCACAAAGTGTCCATGAAAAAATGTGTCAGGGATTGTGCAGAGCCTTGGCCACCTCCAGCATTGGAGTTCTGCTTTCCTATGCCATCCCTGGCAGTCTAGCAGAGCCCCTTCCCTTATCCCATCCTTGTCGGTATTGTGGAACTGTATTAATGCCCTTTCCTGGAACTGTAGTAGACACCCCTCACTCACCTGATCCATGTTGGTATTGTAGAGCTTTACTGAAACCCCTCCCTGGTGGCAGTCTAGGGAACCCAACTTCCTTATCCAATCCCTGTCAGTACTGTGGAACAGAACTAAAGCCCCTCACTGGCAATATAGTGGACCCCCCCACTTGATATGGCATTGAGAGAATGTACTGAAGCCTATCCCTGGCAGTTTAGTGTTACTCCTGTTAAGTGGTGTCAAGGCCCCTCCCCAGCCCACCCACTGAGCACCCACTGCCCCCTACCCCTGTTAGTCCCTGACTCACCTATCCATCAATAGACATACAATTTGTGCTTTAAATTGCTTAGCAGTGGACAATACTGCACTAAAAAACATCAGGTTGTCATCTTTGTTCCTAGTTGCAGGATTGCACGACACCAGAGAAAGAAAGTGTGTTCAAGTGGAAATAGCAGACCCAGGCATGTGAGCCTATAGCTTAGTGCTTAAGATCACCATGACAGTTTTCCAAGGGCCTGGGTTCAAATCCCAGTAGGTCACATTATTTCTAGCTCGCTGCAATTTGTGATTTAAATTGCTTAGCAGTGGCTAATACTGCAGCTAATACTGCACTAAAAAATCTCTGGTTGCTATCCATCCATAGGCAAGCCATCATCAGGTCCTCAGACATTCATTGGTACAGACCCATAGCTCACCACCTTGGAGAGCTGACAGCTGAATGACAAAGAGTGAATGTGCACATACTGAAGTGCACATTCACAGCCTGTCAGTTAGATAGCAGCTGCTGGATGAGGTGGTGACTGGATGGTCTGTGCCAGTCATTGCCAGAGGACCTGATAGCGGCTAACCTATGGATGGGTGGGTGAGTCAGGGGTCAATGTGGCATGGGAGTTGTGGGTGCTTAGTGGGTGAGCCTGGGAAGGGGGGCTTTAACAGAGATCAAGCAGGGGTAACATTAGACTGCTGGGGATATGCTTCAGTACATTTCCACAATACCAGATTGGGTGGGTGGGTGGGAGTCCACTAGAGTGCCAGGGAAGGGCTTTAGTAATGTTCCACATTATCAATAGGGTAAGGTGAGGGGGCTCACTAGGCTGCCAAGAAAGGGTTTAGTGCAGTTTCACAATACTAACAGGGCTCAGTTGAGGAAGGGGGGTTCCCTAGACTTCCAAGCAAGGGATTTAGTACAGGTCCACAATGCTGACAGGGATAGGGTGAGGAGAGGGGTCTGCTAGACCTGTCAAGGTCAGCTTTTTTTCAATATTGCACTGTACCAACAGCAATCAGGGGCAGGGGGATTACTGGACTGCCAAGATCTGCAACGTAACTCTTTACTGATGGGGATGGAGTGGATGGAAGTGGGTGTCACTGGCAGCAGTGCCACGGGGGAGGGAAGGGTCATCCACCACTGTGCCCACTGATAAAAACAGGGTTTTGCTAGCATTAATTAACATTGCTTTAGTAGCTCTTTAGCACTTAAAAAATTGAATATACAACTGAGTCCTGTATGCAAAAGGGCAGCCTCATTTGCATGTCCACCATGGTGTATTCTGGGTTTTAACGCTATACACTGTGGATGTTGCTGTGTGACTCTTTGGACGTGGCTCCTGCCCATCCAGATGTGCTAAGTCTGGTTGGCATGGGTCTATGGCTAATAGCATCATAATAGCCTCCATGATATGAGGGTCACTGTTTTCCTTGTTCAGCCTTTTCTTCATAATCCCTAAAGTAGCACCCTTAATGTTTAATTATATTATAAGCTATCTTACCTTAAACTTTTTGTTCATATGGAACTCAAACACTAACTAGAAACTTTTTCACAGCATGTAGATTTTGAAAACCATTGTGGAGCATGTAGATTTCAAAAAACACCACACAGTGGGTAGATTTTCCAAACTTTAGTGAAGCATTTATGCGTAAATGCTTTGTGTAAACCATTGTGCAACAGGTAGCTTTGGAAAACCATCATGCAGGTCATATATTTTGGAAACCATTGTGCAGCATGTAGATTCTGAAAACTAGTTTGGCACAAATATTTTGAAAACTGTTGTGTAGATATTCAAAATATTCATTCAGCACATAGACTATCAAAAATATTTGTGAGAAATTCCTATATGAATATTTTAGTTTTTAATTAAAGATATCTAATTACTATCTGGTGTGGCTTATTTTACAATTTTGTATTTTTACCTGCTGCTTGTATTCATGGGCAGCTTGCATGTGATAGCTGCCAGTACTTCAACATTAAATTGCTAAGTGCAAGCAATAAAATATTACACATCCTGGATCTGTTTATTGTTATTAGTCTATTTCATATCAAAATAAACATAACAAACAGCAACTAAGATAATACGTTCAAAACAATACAATAATGACCATCATATTTACAAAGATGAAAATGAAAGAGAGTCCCACCTACAGTGCTTTCTCTAACACAACCTCAATCCTGACTCGAAGCTGTGGCTTGCATCTCAGGGCAGTGTTTATTGAAGATATTTATTATGACATGCAGCTTGTATTTAAAAGCTGCTTTTATTTGAGGGTGGCTTCTATTTCATGAAATACCATATTTAGCTATTTTTTGGGTGAACTAAGTATGTGCAAACAATAAATCCTTTTTAACTTAAAAAACAAAAACAAAAGAACAACCTTCAAAATAAATGAACAATTTTCACCAAACCACCAAAAGGACCTATTGCTCTATCAATAAGAAGTCCAAATATGACTCAGCACTCCTAACAGTATGCAAACACTTACGAACTACAGAAGGTATCTCACAGTGCAACTATCAGTGATCCAAATTTAATTTTATTAAAGTATCAGGCAGTGCGGAATAAAGTGACAAGGCAGCAGCAGAGATACTCAGTGTTTTGCACGTACTGTATGCTTTCCTAAGAGTGATCCAAGCCTGAGCAACAAAACACCTTAAATACTCCTTAAAGGTATGTACGGTACACATATCTCCTGAGCTGCCCACTTTAATGCTCAAACCAACACATATGCTGGGGTTACAATGTACAAGTGTAAAGTGACTGGTGTGCAGAATGACTCATTTAACAAGCATTTGTCAATGCTGAATGTTGATTGCGTTGGTCCATTGAGCTTGCTCACTGCCCCTGTGTCACTCATGCATTCTGTTTCTCCCGGTTCTGCAGGCTGCTGTTTTGTACTGGGCTCCTGCCTGTGTTGACATGTTTTTCTGCCCACAAAGAAATCTGCAGGTGTCCTGACAGAGCTCTGTTGAGGTGGGTCACTCCCCCTCTCCCATTCGCTCATTCTGTTTCTGCTGGCTGCCCTTTTGTACTGGGATCCCACCTCTGTTGGTGGCTTTCTCTGCCCACAAAGAAATCTGCAGCAGTCCTGACACAGGTCCGTTGAGCTAGCTCACTCCCTCTCTCTCACTCATTTGTTCTGTTTCTCCCGCCGCTGCAGGCTGCTCTTTTATACTGGGCCCCTGCGTATATTGCTGCCTTTTTCTGCCCACAAAGAAATCCTGCGTTGCCGGCTTTGTCTGCCCACAAAGACATGTGCAGCAGTCCTGACACAGCTCCATTGAATTCGCTCACTCCCCCTGTCTCACTCGTTCGTTCCATTTGTGCCGGGGCAGCAGGCTGGCCTTTTATACTGGGCTCCTGCCTGTGTTGCCGCCTTTTCCTGCTGTGGATTTCTTTGTAGGCTTTCACCTGCATTGGCATCTTTTTCTGCCCACAAAGAAATCCGCAGCTGTCCTGACAGAGCTCTGTTGAGGTCGCTCACTCCACCTGTCTCACTCGCTCATTTTGTTTCTCCTGGCGCTGCAGGCTGCCGTTTTGTAGTGGTCTCCTGCCTCTGTTGGCGCCTTTTTCTGACCACAAACAAATCTGCAGCAGTCCTGACAGAGCTCCGTTGAGCTTGCTCACTCCCTCTCTCTCTCACTCTCTCATTCCGTTTCTGTCAGCGCTGCAGGCTGCCCTTTTGTACTGGGCTCCTGCCTGCATTACCGCCTTCTTCTGGCCACAAAGACATTGTAGCAGTCACGATAGAGCTCCATTGAGCTCACTCACTCACTCCTCTTCTCTCACTCACTCGTTCTGTGTCTCGCGCTGCTGCAGGCTGCTCTTTTGTACTGGGTTCCTGCCTGCATTGCTGGCTTTGTCCACAAAGACATGTGCAGCAGTCCCAACACAGCTCTGTTGAGGCCTCTCACTCCCCTTCTCTCACCCACTTGTTCCATTTGTGCTGGGGCTGCAGGCTGGCCTTTTGTACTGGGCTCCTGCCTGTGTTGCTGCCTTTTTCTGCCCACAAAGAAATCCACAGCAGTCACGATAGACCTCCTTTGAGCTCGCTCACTCTCCTCTCTCACTCGCTCATTCTATTTCTCCCAGCGCTACAGGCTGCCCTTTTGTACTGGGCTCCTGCCTGCATTGGCACCTTTTCCTGCCCACAAAGAAATCCACAGCTGTGCCAACAGAGCTCCGTTGAGGTCGCTCACTCCCCCTGTCTCAATCGCTCATTCTGTTCCTCCCGGCACTTCAGACTGCCCTTCTGTACTGGGCTTCTGCCTCTGTTGGCATTTTTTTCCAGCCCCACAAAGAAATCTGCAACAGTCCCAACAGAGCTCCGTTGGCCTCACTCACTCCCCATGTCCTCACTCGCTTGCTCTGTTTCTCCCACCACTGCAGGCTGCCCTTTTGTACTGGTCCCCTGAGTGCATTGCTGCCTTTTTGTGCCCACAAAGAAATCTGCAGCAGTCCCAACAGAGCTCCGTTGAGCTCACTCACTCCCCCTCCCTCACTTGCTCATTCTGTGTCTCCCGCTGCTGCAGGCTGCCCTTTTGTACTGGGTTTCTGCCTGCGTTAGCGGCCTTTTCTGCCGACAAAGACATCTGCAGCAGTCCTGACACAGTTCCGTTGAGCTCGCTCACTCCCCCTCTCTCACTCGCTCATTTCGTTTCTGCCGGCGCTGCAGGCTGACCTTTCGCACTGGGCTCCTGCCTGCATTGCCGCCTTTTCCTGGCCACAAAGAAATCCACAGCAGTCATGATACACCTCCGTTGAGCTCGCTCATGAGCTCGCTCATTCCCTCATTATGTAGTAACACTCCCAACTCCCAAGTGAGAAAAAAAAAAGTCTAGCAAAGAACACCAGAAAACGGTTTTGTTTGTGTTTAATTTCTTTTTACTAAAACAACCATAACAAGAGACTGCTCTTGGGGGCACTACAGAAAAATCCACATCTTGTTCCTGAGCTGCTGGTCATGGGGGGAGGGATAAGTTGAACAGAATGGCTCTGTGGTGGTGGAGGGCAACAGGAGATGCAACAGCAGAAACAAATCGACTACTTCACAACAAAGAGACATAAAGATCATTTTTACTCTATGTTTTAAAAATGTTTTTCACATTTTTTAAATCCCATCTAAAAATGCCCCAGTTTACCATTTTCTAAGAGCAATAATACCCTCCAGGGTGGGTGGTATGGGCAATACCAGACCTTCCAGGGGCGATATGGCCCTCTGCCTGCAGTGGCAGGCCTCATTATGCCCCTGGGCATTCCGGTATTTCCCGATACCGCCCACCCTGTCAGTATTATTGCTTATATATTTTACCTCTGTAAACTGCCCTTCTTTGTATTGTGTCTCTAAAAATATTGAATTTCCATTCAATTTGTGGAAGGGGTTTATCTGCTTCAGTACATATCCAGCTTTTTAATATTAAACATTTGGTGATAATTATTGAAGCTCCTATTAATTTTTTTGTATTTCTGTTCTCTTATAGTTGAAAACTTGAGAAATAGGGCTTTCTGCCAATTGAAATGTATTGTTCACCAACCATTTTAGTTAAAAAACGACTTTTCTTTCCACCATAATTGTACCAGTGGACACGTCCAGAAAAAGTGAACACTTCTAGCTTCTCCAATTTGTAGTGTGAACAGTTTGAATTTATTTAGTAGGCCCATTTTAAATTGCTTATGTTTAGTATAAACTTTTCCATTAATTAACTTCAATTGTTTTGTTTCTTGCTGTTTTAAGCATAGTAATGGAAGATAACATATTTTACCAGTGTTTATCCTGTAACTTAACCAAAACATCGTCCACCCATTTCTTTTTTTACCTTTTTATGTTTGCTTGCACGCATGTGCAAGAAACATAGTGCCATCATCCAAGTTTTTCGGAGGTGTGTCAACGTCTTTCAATTCAGTCAGTGTGTTTGCAGGCACGGTCGCAGTTCTCCAATCACTGCTGCAGCAGTCTAAGACAGCAGTTGAAAATGCAGTGGCATACAGTTGAAAGAGGGAGCTATGCTTCAGTGAGCAACGATAAGATATCAACTGCTCATGCGTGCTCCCCCTTACACACACGCACACGCATACTGTGTGCTCGCCCCCCCCACGCACACACGGTATAGCCGACAGGTGCCCAATCCCCCATTGGCCAAAGGCGCCTCCCCCAAACAGAGTTCCAGAAGCCATGCTGGTGCCCACCCCAGCGTGGCAACACATCCGTATGGGTGATGGGGTGCCCAATCCCGTCGGCTCCAGCCCCCAAACAGCCTACGGCTGCCACTGGAGCCACCCCAGTGTGGTCAAACCTCGTCGTCTTCCTGTAAAAAAACTGTAAACAAGAAAACATTCCCTCAGCGTTCACCCAGCCCACCACGCCCACCCTGCACACCCTGCCTTCTCCCACCCCCATACTTACCTCTGGACTCTAGCGATGATCTCGGTGCACGGAACACATCTGCACTCTTCAAAGCCGACCACGAACTGAGGAAATGCCGGTAAGCTGTATAATGGGATAGATAGAGTTTTTTCAACTTTGCTGCATATCTCAGGCATTTTGGAATTTTAGCCAAATTTTCAACATGGGGTTTTTGGGACCCCTTCTCATGAATGCTCTCACTGTCATGGTGCTAATCGGGCCCGAAGGGTGATTTCCTTGATCACTCACGTGAAATCTGCCCACGAGACTGAGTAATTAAATGACACTGCCACTGTTCATAAGGTGGGCTCTCAAAAGCCTATGTTGAAAATTTGGTGAAACATTCCTAAAATGACTGTTTTACGAGCGTTCGTTGTGCAGTTCCTATGCATGCTCGTAAGTTCATGAATTTTCAATATTTTCACTCCAGATTTTCAACATTACCATTTTACCACACCTCCTTATGATCAGTACAGCTGTCATTTTTCACATCTTGCTCAAAAGCGTGTTTCGCCCATGTAGCGCACAATAAGCGCAGTCAGTGTGTGAAATCAATGTATGGGACACATTAAGAAAATCACAGTGACACTGTTCATGAGCAGAGGTCTTAAAATGGCTATTTTGAAAATTTGGTGACAAAAGTCCATAAAATGACTGTGTTACGAGTGAGCATTGCTAGTTTCCACACCCACTCGTAAGTTCATGACTTTGTAATATTTTCAGTCCAGATTTTTCACCAGTGGCATTTTCCACACTTCCTTATGAACAGTGCAGCTGTCATTTTCTAACATGGCCAAAATGTGTTTCACACTTTCAGCACAGAGATCGTGGTCGCTGTGGGAAATCATTGTTCGGGACAGATAAAGAAAATCACAGTGACACTGTTCATGATCAGAAGGTCCCAAAATGCCTGTGTTGACAATCTCCGAAAAATCCCCAAATTAATTACATTACGGTGTCGTTGCACAGTTTCTATACAAGCTCGTGACTTCACCAGTTTTTTAATATTTTACTGCAGATTTGCAACATTGCCATTTTTACACCTCCCCATGAACAGTACAGCTGTCGTTTCACATCCTGTTCGGAAAGTGTTTTGTATAATAATTGCTAAATGCCGTGAATACGCTGTGCATAAGCAGCTTTCGGCTAACAAACTGATATTGCCACTGTTCATGGGTGGGGTCACAAAAACCATGTTGAAAAATTTGAGTGAAATACCAAAGAATGCCTGAGGTGTTAGGGTTTCCAACCATAACGCCCACCCTAGAGAATGACAGGCATCAGGGTGTGACTTGGTATTCTTGCCTGTAATGCTCATACCATTCCACACCCTGCAGCCAGTGAGGGCATCGAGGTATGCCTTGGACTCTTCAGCCCCAAAGTTCACCCCATTCTCCTATACCGCACCCATCTCACCGTATTTCCTGATGGAATGGGGTGCACATAAGGGCCAAAGATCCCAAGGCACACCGTGACACTTGTCAGTGTCTGCACAGTAGGGTGTGGTGAAATGGCATGGCCGTTATGCCTGATGACCCAAAGGCACACCCCAATGCCTGTCACTCTCTGCAGGGTGGTGGTGGGGTTGGCTTCAGTTCAATACTTCACTGCCATTCCTATTATGCAGCTCTGTAACTTCTACACTACCAATGCCAATGCCAGCAAGCAAACATTCGGCATTGACAAATGCTTGTTTTGTTTTTACTTTATCTATCAGTTCTGAATGAAAGACCCCCCCCCCGTCTTCATAGTGACACTTATTATAGTTAGCGTTAAATACTGTACATGCTGAAGTTTCAAAAACTTCAAATAGTCAGACTCTACTAACCTATACCAGCATTTACAATTTTTCCATGACAATAAAAGTGTTATTTTGCATTTAATATACCTACTTTCTTATACCTTTTTTCTTTCATGATTTTAACAATAGTGACTTGACATTTATTCTATGTTTAGGGTTGTACCAAATGTTTTTGTATATGAAAAATATTGCTTTACATTTAGTTTTTTTGTTGGATTTTATTATCTTTGATAAATGTAGAATTATTTTATTTTTCCTTTTCTTTAATTTGTTAGATGTTGACCATAGATTACTAATTCATATAATTTCATTATAATAGTCATTATTGGACTCCACTATAATAGCCTCAGGTTTACTTTCTGCATTGGCCAATTTTCTTCCAATTTTACCATTTATATCCAATAATGAAACTCAATTTCTGGGCACGTAAGCCCATGTGGATTTTTTGGGAGACAGAGTTTTGTCCATGTCATTCTGGCTTTTTTGTTATTCTATCTAAAAGCCCTGATTAGACCATGTATTTTAACTATTATTTCACTGCACAACACAATGCTGACTGTAATGTATAAGCTATCATTGATAATGCAACCATTATAATAAGCTGCACTTTTCTTCATAGGAGCAAGGGTATTTTTGAGGAAGCATCTAGTTTTATTTTAAACTGTCTAGTATGCTTTTGTGGTTGTGTATGTACAAGTCTTTTACCGTTTTAGTTAATTTTTGTTCAAGATAATCTATGTAATCTGTTTTAACTGTTCCTTTTAGTTTTGCTATATTACTGTCCATAATTGTGTTTTTAGGATCATTTATCATCAACACTTCTGATTTTTTTAAATTGACCATGTACCCAGAAAAGTTTGAGAATACATTTATTTTATGAACAAGTTCTGGAATACTGTTTTCTGGTTCCTCTATGCTTATTATACAAACAGGTGTATGTTATTATGCAGAAAACCATATAAATTCTATTTCATCTACATAGAACTTTTTTGTTAGATACAGAATGTGGTAGTAAGTCATAATCCTCTGCTTGTGTGATCATAGTCATTTCTATGGCAACAAATTGTGGTGGAAAGGATGAGGAGGAACTTGGCAAGGCTGGAGAAATGGTCAAAAGTATGGCAGCTTAGATTCAATGCAAAGAAGTGCAACGTAATGCACCTAGGAAACAAAAACCCAGGGGAAGAGTACACAATGGGGGGGGAGGTACTAACAACAACAAAAATGGCCTAAAGGTAGGCAAGCAATGTGAGAAGGCAGTAAGGAGGGCTGGGGGGACACTGGGATGCATAGGGAGAGGCATCACTAGTAGAAAACAGGAAGTTGTCATCCCGCTGTTCAGACAGTTGGTGAGACCCCATCTGGAGTACTGCATGCAGTTCTGGAGACCCCATCTCTGCAAGGACATAGACAGGGTGGAGGCAGTCCACAGGAAGACAACTAAAATGGAGCAGGATCTGCATCAGAAACCATACGAAGAAAGACTAAAGAAGCTTAATATGTATACCCTTGAGGAAAGGGGGGACATGATAGAAACCTTCAAGTACCTCAAAGGAATAAATAAAGTTTAAGAGAGTAGCATCTTTCAGAAAAAGAGATGTGCAAGAACAAGGGGGCACAGTTTGAAGATGGGGGTAGGGCTCAGAGGCAATGTGAGGAAGTACTGTTTCACAGAGAGGGTGGTGGACACAGAGAATGGCCTTCCTGAGGAGGTCGTGGGGTCAAAAACAGGGAATTCAAGAAAGCATGGGATAGACATAAGGCAATTATAGTGGGGAGTAGGAGGACGTAGCCAGTTGGTTAACTAGGATCTGCGGCTTATCCAATATGTAGGGAAATGGGCAGACTTGGTGGGTCAAGCAGTCCTTATCTGCCATCAAAGTCTATGTTTCTATGTGTCACAAATAGAGAATTACAAATTTAGTGTAAAGAAAGCAAGAGGATGAGCTAAAGTCTGAGGACAGAGATCCAGTTTTCATGCAAATGTCCTCGATTATAAAGCATTAGGAGGCTAAATACAGAAAATTAACGAAATATAAGTTAAATTGTGTCTGAATTATATGCTTTAATAAAGTGTTCTGGGACACCATGAAATTGCTGTAAGAATCATAGACTCAGCAGCTTGAGGTTTTGGAATGCATTTTTTTGTGGATAGTAAGAGCTTGAAGAGCATGGAATACTGGGAGTGAGAAGGGTCATGATGAGTGACATGATGCAGAGTGACATGATGCAGCATCTTAGAGATCCCTGGGCCTGTAAACACTGGGGACTATAGATCCTAAATCATAAATCATAAAATTAAGCTTCTGTATCTGGGGCCATCTGTGTTGTTAGAGAAGACCCAGGGCTATTATAAATGATTTGAAGTCTAGCCCTAAATGTTCAGCATAGTGATGCCCCTAGAGCCATCAGAATAAGGGCTGTCCAATAGTTTTCTGTTGGCATAAAGCACACTGGTTCTGGATTGCATTATTTTTTTCTCTGTGGCCCTCTAGATTGATAGCAGAAGCAGACCCAGTGTCATCAAGCTCAAACAGTTCTCTCACCTCCTGTGCATCTATCCCTTTGAAAATTAGAGACAATGGGGAACTATTCTTGTCTTTCAAGGCTGGGAAGGTCTCCCCTTAAGAATTTTTAACCTGAAGAAATAAGGCCAAAAATGAAGTCCAAAAAGAGGACGTACAGTATTATGACAGGCCTTTTTCTGAAAGCTGACTTACATTAATATGTTATTTATGGTGTGTATGAGGCACACAGTGGCAGGCACAACACAATTACATGCAAGAGCTGAATTCAGGGAACCACCTGTGCACTAGGTCAATTGCGCCTTAGCCTTCTAGAACTGCATATGGGTGTGGGGATGGGAGGTACAGTTAGCTAGAGATACAGTATGTGTAGGTAACACATATGCAGAAGGCTGGATCATCACATTTACATATTATGTTATATGTGAGCTGGTATGCAGCCCCCAAGACCTACTGCAATGCCTGCTACATGCAAGCTGTCATATCTCTTTTTATGCGGTATCCACTTAAAATGCAGTGTTCCTGTAGGATGCACTATCTCTGTAGAAACAGTATCCCCATGTGTAGAGCAATATGTTTGATGTGATTGTTTTCAAAATAACCACCTGATAGATCATGTTACACATCCTGTTATTCAGATACCCAAGTGTATCTTAGAGGGTGAAATCAGCAGCTGCAGGATGGCAGCTGGAAGGATGTCACTCCTGTGTACACCAGGAATTTTAAGGTCTATACACCATATTCTGCCATGCAACAGCCATGCAACAGCCATTACCAAGGGGGCACAGCATGGGTGCAATAGACTGGGTGTGGCAAAGAAGCAGGCATACAATACAGTTGCTGCTTGGAGGTTCACAAGTCAATGGTATAGAGAAGGGACTGGCAAAGTACACATGTTCCTGTGGGGAGCTAGGCAAATACCATATTGAATGTATGATTTCAATCTTGCACTAAATGAGCACTTGCAAGACAGGGCGTATAAACTGTTGAGTACCATACGACTTTTTCTCTGTTTTATAGGCACATTACTCAGAAGAGAAAACAGGTAAGGCTGAAGAAGGGCTTTGATATTTCAGAGGAGATACAGAAGGAGGATGGATATCATTTACAATTGACCACAGAAGTTCAATGTTTCTACTGGTATAATGCTCCAGTGGGGCATCAGCATGCCATTAGTATGAACTGTATTGAATTATGTCAACATGTATGGTGATGAAGAGGTACAATGAGCCTTAAAGAACCAAATGATTGTAGAGTATATGTTGAGATGCATGTGGTGAGTCGATGGTGGGCTTCTTTAAATGTTGTTGATTTACTTGGCCATGCTCACTTGCAGTCCACTTTTGATACTAAGCATCACAGCTTCAATTAGCTTTTTAAGGATTGTTGTAGGAAATGCCCAAAGTTCCATTTCTTAACCAAAGGAACTCTTGACTGTTGCTCAGCTTGACCCAGGAAATATATTTGGACTACCCAGTGTGTGAATCTATTTGAAATCTGAGAATGATTCTCAGCATGATTGAAATAAATCCACATAAATAACAACAAGAACAGTTTAGCCAGGTCATTTTCTGTAGACAAATCCATATTTTTACATTCCCAACAGTTCTAGTTATAAACAAAAGAATATATAGGAGGCTGGAGGCTTCAAACCGAAAAGACCTTTATTTTAAACAAGACATGGTATTATATGATCCTATGAAGCAACTGCAATTTCAGTATGAAAAGCTATTAGAACTACTAGACAAACACTAATCAAAGAGGCCTTTAGGCCTCTCTTTGACAAAGGTAAGAAGTATTATAGCACTTTGAGGCACAATATTGCTGTTCACACATTTATTCTCATAACAGGAGACAACATCTCTTACTCTTCTAGATATCAGTCTCAGAATGTTCCCTAGAAGCAGGGGGTCAAAATTCACAGCAGCTTGGTAGCTTGAGGCTACCAACTTATTGCTGGGGCAACGAGCATGTCAAAATCTGATTGGTTGCTGATCTGACTACCCCTAGGAAGTTTTCTTCTGTTAGACACATTGTTAAGGAAAGAAAGCAGCCAAAACCACAAGATTATAGTGTGCACAGCAGCTGAACTTCTCAGAACATCACAATATTTGAACAGCGTTATACAGTAAATAGTTGACTTCTTTGTTTTAGATTGTGCATGCCAGGCTTTGCAACTAAACCTTTTGGGTAGACAGACTAGTTAACTTCCAAAGATAAAAACATAAGTTGCTACCATTGACAAGAACTAATCAGAACCCAAGGCTCTTTTATCTGTACATCATGCAAACAAGAGTTTTAGACTGAGTTGAGCAAACAGTGGTCACCAAGCAGGGTTACACTGAAGGGTTGGGCCCCACAGCTGGGAACGTAAATGGCTACTGGCTTAGCTGGTTTCAAAAAGGTAGATACTTTCATACTAACTGAGACTGGATCTTTTTTCTTGATTTTATGAATATAACTTTGAACTTGTAGTAAAGGTGAAACAAAACAGAGGACAACACACACACACACACACACACTCACACACACACACACACACACACACATATGCACGCACCCACGCTTGCATGCATGCATACACACACATAACACAAAGTGGCAGCTATCCCAATCTTCTGCTTTACCACAGAACAGTTTACCATATTAAGGTACAGTATAAAGAGCAATTACTCACTGTAATAGATTAGATCTTAAACAGAATATCCTCCATTGGGCCACACCTTTGGAACTGTAAGCCATTGGCGTCAGGACCACTTGGAAATGTTTGATAGCTGGAGGCTGCCCACGATGTGCAACATCAGCGATTATATAATCATGGGTGGGCCCATTGCTCCTCAGTTCCCCGGTGGATATAAAATTGGAGGGTCTCTTACTGAGAGGAACCTGGAGACCAAACCAGTACCAGTCACAAAAAGAGAGGCATGGGGCTGGAAAAGCATATACATAATTCACTGATGGACACTACCAAACAAGGCAATGGATAAACCTGATACTTCAGACAGGGGGAAGGAAGCTAGGCACACTGTGGCCCAATGGAGGATATTCTCTGAAAGATTATTTGTTTCAGTAAGTAACTTCTATCTTCATTGAGGATATCTCCTCTGTTGGGCTACACCTTTGGAATTATTCCCAAGCAGTACGCAAGGTACCCAGGGAGGAATGCACCATCTGAAATGTAATCAGGATAGAACACTGCAAGACCAAACCAGTACATCTACGAGAGATGATGTCTAGACTATAATTCTTAGTGAAAGAATGCACAGTGCTCCATGTGGCAGCAGCACATACTGTATGTCAGCCGAAGAAACATTTTGGAAGCAAGCAACAGAAGTTTCTATACAATGTGCAGAGTGACCATGCACAGTACCAGGAAGTACCATACCATACTTGCAATAAGAGAATTCAATACAGTTAGCCAGTCATTTGGACAGGTGCTCTTTAGACACAGGGGTGCCCTCTTTCTCAGGGGCAAATGAAAAAGCTAAGAGATCTTTCTGCAGTCCTTTGTGCTATCAAGATAGAAATGCAGTGTTCAATGTACATCAAGTGTATGGAGCAATGCCTCACACTTGTTAGCATGCTCTGGATAATACACAGGAAGGTGTATGATCTTATTCAATGTAAAATCAGACACTACCTTTGGTGGAAAATGAGGACTGGTCTGCAAAGACACCCTGTCTGTGTGGAAAATCAAATAAGGCGGCTCATGCATGAGAGCCTGAAGCTCAGAAATCCTAGGAGCAGAAGTCATGGTGACCAGAAACAGCATTTTCCATTAAAGAAAATGCATCTCACAAGTTGCAGCAGGCTCAAACGGAGCCACAGTCAATTTCCAAGTATCAAATTAAGGTCCCAAGGTGGTATCAGTTTACAAATCAGGGGAACAGATGTGCAAAAATTCTACAAAAAATAAATGGGACACCTCTTGTTGTGCTACTGTGCCCCTATCAGTCAGGGCATGGAAAGCCAAAATGGCAGCCAAGTGCACCTTAATGGACTAGAACTGGAGACTGGGGTCAGATAGAGACAAAAGGTTGTCCAGTACAGTATTGACAGGAAATAACAAGTATTTGTCAATGTCAAATGTTTGCTTGCTGGTATTAGCATTGGAAATGCAAGAGTTAGAGATGCAGAATAGGAATGGCAGTGAAGTAGTGAACTTCACGCCAGCCCCACCTCCACCCTGCAGAGATGGACAGGCATTGGGGTATGCGTTTGGGTTGTCACCTATAACGTCCATGCCATTTCACTTCACCCTATCCTGCAGACACTGACACATGTTGAGGTGCACCTTGGGGTGTTTGGCTGTACAGTCACCCCATTCCATAAGGACATACGCTGAAATGGGTGCAGTATAGGAGAATGGGGTGAACTCTGGGGTCAAAGAGTTCAAGGCACACCTCAATGCCTGTCACTGGCTGCAGGGTGGTGGAGTGGGGGTGGAATGGCATGAGCATTACAGTCAGCAATCTAAAGGCAAATCCCTGATGCCTGTCAGTCTGTACAGGGTGGGACGTTATGGTTAGACACCCTAATGTCCCGGGCGTTTGTTGGTATTTGCACTACAAATTTTCAGCATGGTCTTTTTGTGACCCCCACCTCATGAAAGGATTTGGGACCTCTTCTCATGAACAGTGGCACTGTGATTTTGATAATGTGTCCCGAACTTTGAGTTCCCACAGCAACCGTGTCATTCTGTGCCAGATGTACAAAAACACAGATCGGGTAGGATGTGAAGAATGACAGCTGTACCATTCATAGGGAGGTGTGAAGAGATGGCAATGTTGAAAATCTGTAGTGAAAATATTAACAATACTCGAACTTCTGGGCTTACGTTAGAACTGCGCAACACATGCTTGTAACAGTCATTTTATGGACTTTCGTCACCAAATTTTCAACATTGGAATTTTAGGACCTCTGCTCATGAACAGTGTCACTGTAATTTCCTTAATATGTCCAAACACTGATTTCCCACAGCGACCGTGCTATTCTGCGCCGGAGGTGCAAAAACACATTTTGGTCAGGATGTGAAAAATGACAGCTGTACTGTTCATAAGGAGGTATGGAAAAATGCCAATGTTGAAAATCTGGAGTGAAAATATTACAAATTTGTGAAGTTACGAGCGTGCTTGGAAACCGTGCAATGCATGCTCGTATAACAGTCATTTTTTAAATTTTTTTCATCAAATTTGCAACATAGGCTTTTTGAGAGCCCACCTCATGAATATTGGCACTGTCATTTTGTTAATCGGTCCCAGAAGGGGATTCCGTACCATGACCGTAAAATCACCTTTCGGGACTGAATAACGCCATGACAGTGGCTGAATTCATGAGGAAGGCTCCCAATAACCCCATATTGAAAATTTGGTGTCAAAATTCCCCAAAATGCCTGAGATATGTACCAAAGTTGAAATTACCCTATTTATGCCATTATACAGCTTACCGGCATTTCTTCAGTTCGTGGTCGGCTTTGAAGAGTGCAGACGTGTTCCCGGTCCACTGAAGATTGTCTCGCCAGGCTCCTGAGGTAAGTATGTGTAACCCCCCTACAAATGGGGGTTCCTAAAAAGTCTCCATGGAGCTTGCCTAGGTGTTCCCCTGGCTGCTGGCATTCGGCGATTAAGCCGTTAAAAATGGCACTGTGAGTGCTGGTACAGCCTCCTCATACTGTCTCTTTAAGAGCTGTCTGCTTGCAGACATGATTACTGTTTCCTAGGGGGCTGGTGTTTCTCTGTTCGAATCCCACCTGAACTGCGGGGAAATCGCTCCATTTCTGCAGTTGCTAAAAGTGCAGAGGGAGCCTAAATGAAAGATGTAACTGTTTGTCTGAAACCAGTTAGAGTGTTAGTAAAAATGCAGTTTGTCTAACCTGCCTTTCTTGCAGCTGGGAATCTGTGAGTTTTGCCCCTCCATTTTGGACCTGAACTGCCAAATGGGTCCAATCAGTGTGGGGGGACCTTTAAAATGGAGTCTGTTTGGACCAACCAGAATTTGGACTCTCCTGGGAGCCAGCTTGCAATGAGGAGGAATAGCTAGTAATTCTGGGAAGTGAAGTTCTGGACCTTGGCACCTATTTGCACCAATGGAGAGAGTTTCTGAGTGATTGACAGCTGAGTCCACCAAATGAATCAGGTGGCGCCCGAAGAGAATGCTCTGCCTTGCAACTGGGAGGTCAGATTTGTTGTGACCGTGAGGAGAGAAGGAGCTCTGTGCTTCTGCGTTGTATAGTTTTGCACGGGAAGTGCGTGAGAGGCCTAAAGTTGGGCCGTTGCCAACTTAAATTGGACTGAATCCGAGAGTACCAAAAGGAAGGAAGGCTGAAAGAGTGGAAACCAGGCTCACCCTGTAGAAGACTGGAGAAGTTGCTGAATTGCACTTGGTCTGTCAGGAATTGAAGCTGCTGTGCGAACTCCCTGGTATTTGCAGTAAGTGCGTTGGGACCTGAAAGCAGCTGCCTGGTATAGTAATTTCCTTTGCATATAATTGTGTTGAATGTTCATGAGGAATAGCTACTGTATTCTGGTTCTCTTGTCACCACGCAGTATAAGCTGAATGTTGAGCTGAATGTTTTCAGACTGAATCCGTCTGCTGATCAAGGCAGTGTGGCCGGCGTGGTAGAATCTTGTCTCCCTGCTTGTGTGTCTGGCAATCCAGAACCACCATCTGCGCCAGGTTTCTTCAGTATGGGGTAGCGTGAGTACCAATCAGGGTGACCTGTTAACAATCATCAGTGTTAGCCGGTCCGGTGGCGCTGAGGGTTGAGGCGCTGGTCGCTACACCTTGCGCCACGCCGGCGACCACTGTTCGGGAACGGGCATGGGTTGCTGGGGTCGGTGGGGAGGAGATGGATTGAGCATCCGGAGGACTGCTCTCCATCTCCGGGTGGGGATTCTGGCAGCCGTGCATGCCTGACCCCAGTGGAGGCTGAGGATTGACAGCACGCAGCTGCAAATGCAAGAAGCGGGGCAGTGGCAGGCAGCTTGACTAGTGCGCGCATGGGAGCTGCAAGACACTCAGTCGCAGGCGCCATTGCATCGCCATACTTCTCCCGGGAGGAAAATACAAAAATGGGAGCCTGGCAGCACGATCGCTCCCCCAGCGCCATTCCTGGAGGATGCCTCCCTGGCATGGATCCGTTGGGGTGGGTTGAGTCACTCCCACTACCCTGCCGCGAAAGGTAAGTCACGGGGTGCTGAAGGGAGGGGGGTTTCATGTCCGGGGATGGCGCCGGGGGAACGACGGAGTGCGGGGGGGAGGGTTGTAGCCGGAGCTCCGTGGAGAGAAATAACATCCCAAAAAAAATAAAAAAAATAAAACAAACATCAGTGTTTCATTTGATTTTCTTTCTTTTATTTCATCAAGGACTGAGCCATCCGGCTCCGGATTACAATTGGGTATTGTGCATATCTTTTTCCTACAGGGCCCTTCTATCTGCACCTGCCGGCCAACCCTGGACAATGGACCTGGCTATCGCCCCCCCAAACTGGGTACCCAGAGTGTGACTTATAAGACCTTGTATGAGTGCACAGTATTGTGATTTATTTCTACTAATCAGCTTGATCTCCCCCTTCCTGTATTTCACTCCCCTAAATAAATCAGATTGGCTGTTATTGACTTTAAATGGTTTGAAGTTTCAGTACCTATATAGCAGGCATTGCATGGTTTTGTGTAAGTTGACCAACCTTATTTCACAGGGAGTCCTCTGAGACGAACTGCAGAATCGGTCTCGAGGGTAAGTGGTACCTTATGATTGAAACCAGTGTACATGTGGGGTATTGGTGTCGCAATTCTTGTGTATTGTGTGGACCATTAGAGGGAACAAAAGGGGGTCTCAGTGTCCTAGAGGGCTGTGACCAAACTTGACCAACCATTACCAACCCTGACCTCTGGGTGGAGGCACCCGCCATAGAACCTAGGCCCCTCAACCTGTTGGTGGTCCAGCAGGCAGGGGTAGTAGCCCTTGGGATAGTGCCACCTGGGGGTTACATATGGGGTGAGGGGGGTGTGGGGAAGTAGGGTATGCAGTGGGTTGGTTTGGGTTGGGGAGGGGATGGCGACCAGCATGGGACCGTTTCCATTGTTTCAGGGGAGGAAAAAAAAAAAAAGACATCTTAGGAAGTTTTTTTTTTCCCAGGCTTGCTTCCAGCACACTGGGGTGAGCTCCTGTTGTGCCACCTGCCTTTTTTGGTTTGGGGGTACTTAAGCTGATGGGGGACTGGGGTCCTGTGGGCAAAGAATGACTGTTTGGGGGGCATGATGCCGAGGGGGATTGGGCACCCCCTTGGCACACAACAAATGGGAGAGGGGTTATATCATGCAGACGGGGAGTGGGCTCCCCCATCGGCTAATGAACTGGGCTGGGGGCTGCTGATAGGGGGATTGGCCACCCCTGTTTGGTTTTCATGGGGCTGAGAGGTGGTGGCAAGCCGCTGCCATGTTTACACAAAATTGTTACACTACAAGTTACCGCCCTGCAATGACGGGTCGCTCCCTCATTGCAGCGGAATGGCTAACACTGCAATGACAAGGCGGCACCTCATTGCAGCGGCGAAAACGTTTCAACTTGGTGGCACTTTTGGAAACCAGTGTCATCAGCACACTGTGCCTCCATTGGTCCACCAGTGCCAAGCCCCCAAATGCAATGCCTCCGTTGGCTGCCACAGTGCTGCACCTCCACAACCCGCTTCTCTCCTAAGCGCCCACATAATGTTTCTTGCACATGCGTGCAAGCAAACATAAAAATGGTCCCATTGAATGGGAAGCACACCATATGGAGTACTGCTTCCATTTCAAAGAATGTGTGTGTCTAGTTTAAGGCTTTCTAGCTGCATGCAAGACACCAGCCACCTCGGGGAACCCCAAAATGGGCAATGTCTGTATCTTCAGGAGCCAGGCATGCAGATGCAGATGCAGTGACCTCAGGTCCTGATGGATCAGGGACCCCTGAGCCTGTGACAGGAGGTCCCAACAAAGGGGGAACTGGACAGGAGGATCCACTGCTAGATGCTGCTGAAGCAGAACAAAATCTAGCAAGGCAAGAAGGGAGCCACTAGTATTAGGCTGGCATGCTCCGCCAGCAGTTTGATCAGAACCCTCTGAGTGATTGGGATTAGAGGAAAGGCATAAATATACTTCCCTTTCCATGAGTTGGGCAATGTGTCTCACAAAAAAACTCCATGCCTTGGAGAGATCGAGCAGAAACACAGCAGCTTTGCATTGTTTGGGGATGCAAAAATGTCCAGCTCTGGATGAGCCCATCTTACGAAGAGGTTGTTTGCCACCAAGGTCAGCAGTCCCTATTTGTGTACCAGGGACTGACACCTGCTTAGCCTGTCTTCCAAGACATTTTTGACACCTGGGAGAAACACAGCCACTGGCTGATGGCCATGGGACATCACCCAGTACCACACTCTCATCACTTCCATGCACAGTGGATAAGCGTGAGTGCCCCCTTGCATGTTTATGTAGTGCATGATAGTGACATTGTCTGTCTGAATCAGCAAGGGACTGGGGCTAAGGTGTTCCTGAAAAGCCTAAAGGCCAAGTAGAACATCCCGCATCTCTAGGATACTAATAAGGAGAACCGAGTCTAGATTGGTCCAGGACCCTTGGGACTATAAGGAACCAAGATGAGCACCTAAGCCGGACACTGAGGCATCCATTGTGAGGTACTGCTTTTGAGTCATGGAAAAGAACTGAATGTCCTGTAACAAGTTCTTGTGGTCCATCCATCATACTCGAGCATGGTGGTTAGGGGACGTGATGAGGACAATTTATTTTCAGCTCATCCGTCAGCTGATCCCATTGTACCCAAAGAGTCCAATGCAGTATGTGCATGTAGAGACAGACAAATAACACCATTACTATGGCAGCAGCCATCAGACCCAAAAGCTGAAACATCATCTGGGCAGACAAATAATGACTCCTGTGTATCAACTGGGAATGGGTAGCAATAGCCTCCACCCTGTCTGCAGGCAAGAAGGCACTGCCCACCACGGTGTCTAGCATGGCATCACTATATTGGAGGCACTGACATGGAACCAGTACAGATTTCAGTATGTGTACCATAACACCAAGTTCCTTGAACAATTGTCTCATTCTATTTATTTATTTATTACATTTTGGTGACCGGGTAGGCCCACTGAGCCCCGAAGGTCCCTTTTTCAGGGGTGACCCGGGATAACAATACAAGTTATAAGAATGAACAAGGACATAAGGAACATTTGAGGCATTGTGAGTTACAGCATAAGGTGGTTACAGTAAAGAAAAATAGTAGATACAGGCATGGTTACAGGCATGGTAAAAGAAAAGCAGTGGATACAGGCATGGCTTACAGGCACGGTATAAGAAAAGCAGTGGATGCAGGCATGGGTACAGGCATGGTTATCATCATGACATATAAGCAATTGGTAGTACTTTGCATATAGTTTATTCAGGGGTTACACATGGCCTCTGGCAAGCAATCTGTATAAGGCAGGTAGTAGAAGGGTTAAGCTAGGAGACGGGAGTTGGAGAGGAGGGGAGTACCTTAGGAGCTTTAAGTGCCATGACAGTGGCATGCGCTTGAGGTCAGCAGATGGGACTTAAGCCTGGTGTGGAAGTTCATGAGTGAGGAGGAGGCCTGGACAGTGGGAGGGAGCTTGTTCCATTGGCAGGCTGCTTGGGAGGAAAAGGATCTGTCAATCTGGACAATGTTTACAGAATCGCTTCCCTGGACTGTACCTTCAGGAGCCAATTATTCAGAGATGAGAAGACATAAAGCCCTTCACTCCGAAAGGTCGCTACCACAACTGCTACGAATTTGGTAAATATCTGCAGTGCCAAGGATAAGCCAAAGGGCAAGACTTGGAACGGATAATGGTTGCCCTCCAGCATGAAGCAGAGGTACTGCCTGTGGCACATGTGAATTCTGATATGAAGGTATGCATCCTTCAAGTTCAGGGGAACAGAGCTAATTCCCATTTGCAGCAGGGGGATGAGAGCCTGAAGACACATGAACATATGAACATATGAAACTTCCAGCAGAAACAGGCCACATGGTCTATCAAGTCTGCTCGGATGTGCAGCTATCACCCTTACTTTGCAGTTTCCCCCCCCACCTTTACCCCCTTCACCCTGTCCCATCTCCTTTTGAAACTATCCACTGTCTTACAGGATACCATCTCCTATGGCAGAGTGTTCCATTGCACCACAACCCTCTCCGTGAAAAAGTGCCTCCTTATTTCCTTCTTATATCTTCCCCCCTCCAGTCTAAGATCATGACCTCTCGTGTCCCTCCCACTCCTTAGCTTAAATATCCCTTCAGTACCTGTCTTGTTCATCCCCTTTGGGTCTCAATCATATCCTCCCGATCCCTCCTCTCTTCCAAGGAGTACAAATTCAACTCACTCAGCCACTCTTCGTATGGTTTGTCCTTCAGTACCTGGATCAACTTTGTTGCTCTGCACTGTACCCCCTCCAGTAATCTGACATCCTTCTTTAGATACGGGCACCAGTACTGCATGCAGTACTTCAGGTGTGGTCTGACCAGTGACCTGTAGAGAGGCAGGGTCACCTCCCTGCTCCTTGAGGAGATTCCTCTCGCAATACATCCCAGCATCCTGATGGCCTTTGCAGCTGCCTTCTTGCACTGCGCTGTGTTGTCATTCTCCCCTTTATAACCACTCCCAGATCTTTTTCCTCCTTGGTGGTACCTAGCTGCATTCCTCCCAGCTGGTAACCCCTCCCTGGGTTCTTTGCTCCGAAGTGCAGTACCTTGCACTTTTTAGTATTGAACCCCAACTGCCACTTTTCTGTCCACTCCTCCAGTCTGGTCAGGTCATCCTGCAGCCCCTCCCACCCTGCTATGTTGTCCATCACCACCCCCAACTTGGTGTCATCAGTGAACAGATTGATCCTATTCCTGATGTCATGTGAGATGTCCGCTATGAATATGCCAAATAGCACCAGTCCCAGTAATGATTCCTGTGGCACCCCACTCATCACAGCCCTTGGAGATGAGAGGTCTCCCCCCACCACCTTCTGCTGTCCCCCCCTCCTTGCAGCCAGTTCTTGATCCAGTTGGCCATCTTAGTCTCCACCCTCACATATCTCAACTTTCCCCTTAGCCTCCCATGTGGCGCTGAATCAAAGCCCTTGTTAAAGTCTAAATAGATGACATCCACAGCATGGCCCTTGTCTAATTCCCTCATTACCCAGTCATAATACTGAACTAGGCTGGTCTGACAGGACCTTCCTGAGACAAACCCACGTTGATGACTGTCCTGGAGCCCATTGTCTTCCAGATAGGTCACCATCCTCTCCTTCAGGACTGTCTCCATTAGCTTTCCCACAAAGGATGTAAGGTTTACTGGTCTGTAATTGCCCGGTTCACCCTTTGGGCCACTTCTATGGAGGAGCACCACATGGGCCATCCTCCAGTGCTGTGGTATGCATCCTGTGTCCAGGGAGGTATTGAACAGGTCCACTGTGTCTCATCTCCATTCCCAGGGCTCCCCCCACACCGAGTGGGCAGGCAGCCAGTAGGGCTGCAGTGATTGCCTGTCCCCTTCGGGCAGTGTTATGCAATGCCAGATTGATGAGAAATAAGACTGTAGTTATGACAGACCTGATTTCATCTGTCAATCTGGCCTGCATCACAGAGATCTGGCTGGGTGATGATGCTGGCCCATTTTTGAGGCAGCCGTCCCTTCTGGGTAATTGGTGGTACACTGCTCAAGATGGGAATGCCGAGGTGGGGGTGTGGCCATCTGCTTTAGATCTGGCTTGAACTTCGCTATGTACCCAGTAGGGACCACCAGGTCTTTTCAGTGTACTGCTGTGCATGGGGGTCCAGGTGCAGGCTGCAGGATTCTCCTTGTTTATCACCCTCCAGGCGCTGGAGGAGATTTCCTGCAGGAGGTTGTGGACATCGTCATGGGCATGGTCTTGGAGTATCATAGATGTTTAATTCTGGGGCCTTCAATGCCTGGGTTGATGATGATTCATTGCCTTTTGGTTCGGACCTCCTCAAGTTAATGTCATCACTTGGCCTGGCACACGTGGTTACTTCTGAGACCCACCACCGCGAACATACACTCAACTTGGTGTTCTCCCTGGAGCTTGAGATGACAAACCTCAAGACTAATCAGGTTGTTTGATCTGATCATTACATGGTGTAGGTCTCCTTCAGGGCCCCCCCGAACAGTCTACCTCAGCAGAGATGATCAGTTACCACCCTTTAAGGGCTTTGTCCCCAGAGGGACTTTTAGCAGCAGCTGACCTATCCAGGGTAGTCACTGAAAGTGCAGTCGGCACCAGCGAGGCGGTCACCATGTATAATGAGGTGATTGCTGGAGCACTTGATGCCATCACACCTGTCCGTGCATGACCCAGATCTTCTCACTTGAGATCCTCTTGGTTTGACGGGGATCTCAAGGTGATGAAGACCAAGGGTCAGAGGTTGGAGCATTGCTGGCGGCATTCTCGAGTGGATAAGGACAAACTAGCCCTGCATGCTAATTTTTTAGAGTACCGGGGGCAATCACCTGATAAAAGGCTCAGTTTTTGTCTAGGGAGATTGCTGCAGGGAAGAACTGACCTGCTCAACTTTTCCGGACTGTGGACAGACTCCTTCATCCGATCTTTCTTTAGCCACAGAAAACCTTTTCTACTGCTTTATGCAAGGAGTTTGCTCAGTTCTTCTCTGATAGGGTGTCCTCTACTCAGTGAGACATCCCACCAGTTGACTATAGAATGGTCAGCAGTGATCAGCCCATAGATCACAGTGTTACTTCATCTGTCTGGGAAGAGTTCAGATTGACAGAGGTGGCCGAGGTCACTGAGGTTATCCTCGGGCTGAGGCACACTTACTGTGAACTGGACCTGGCCATAACGCATTTCTTGATGGAATCTGTCGGTGCTGTCAGCCCGGAGATCACCGGAAGTGTCAGGTGCTCATTGTCAGAGGGGGTCCTCCCTGATGTTTTAAAAGTAGCGGTGGTGAGACCCCTTCTGAAGAAACCTTCCCTTGGTGCTGACATTCTGGTGAATTACCATCCCATCTCCAACCTTCCCTTTTTGGGTAAAGTTGTTGAGAAAGTTGTGGTGCTTCAGCTAAAGGAACTCCTTATTACTTATGACATCCACAAGCCCTTCAGTCTGTTGTCAGGGCCAAGCTTAGCACCAAAACGGCGCTTGTCAGGGTGCACAATGATCTCAAGGCCAGGGATCGAGAAGAATGGTCAGTTCTCATTTTTCTTGACCTTTCTTCAGCGTTTGACACAGTAGACCACATGATGCTTCTTGATCACCTCAGAGTTTTGTGGACTCACCAGTACTGTCATTTGCTGATTTGAGTCCTTTCTCTCAGGCAGGAAGCAACAGGTAGTCATGGGTACTTACTCCTCTACCCTGAGACCCCTGCCTTATGGAGTTCCTCAGGGGTCGATCCTGTCACCCATGTTGTTTGCTGTGTACATGCTACCCCGGGTGAGATCATTAGATGGTACAGTGTGGGTTTTCACTGTTATACTGATGACACACAACTGTACCTGTCTTTTGCCACTGGAACATTAGCCGCTGTAGAGATGCTAAATATCTGCTTGGCTGAAATCAACGACTTGATGTCCTCTAGCTAGCTCTGACTTAACCTAGACAAGACGGTGGTACTAGTGATTGAGCCAGGTCGTGGGAGTGTCACCATCGCTGGGATGCCAGGTTTATATCTGGGTCTAGCACTGCTGATGACCTCCAGCAGAGTTCATGATCTTGGTGTGATCCTGGATGACAGATTGACACTAGAAGCACAGGTGTTGGCTGTCATCCAAAGTGGGCTTCTATTACCTTAGGAACATTGCCAGGATCAAGCCTCTGATTCCACCTGATGATCTGCCCATCCTGGTACATGCCTTTGTGACCTCAAGGCTGGACTACTGCAATGCTCTTTAACTCAGGGTCACTGGGGGTACCCTCCTCTGACTGCAGCTAGTTCAAAACACTGCAGCGGTCTTACGAGGTCTAGTCATATTACTCCTGTGCTTCGGTCATTGCACTAGCTGCCTGTCAGGTGGACGGTTATCTTGAAGGTGAATTTGCTCACCTATAAGGCCCGACATGTGCTAAGCACTGGCTACCTGGCTGAACTCCTGTCAACTTGCTCCTCTATGCGCTCCCTCCGCTCCTTATCCAGAGGCCTCCTTGAGGTTCCCAGGACCAGGCTGAAAACCTCTGGTGACAGGGCTTTTAGTGTTGCTGGCCTGATCTTGTAGATTGCTTTACCATCTTCCCTCAGGGAGGCCCCATCTGTCAAGGCTTTTAAAAAGAGGCTTAGAGGCACATCAGTTTGCCCTGGCCTTCCCAAGTGATGCTATTTAAGATATCTGACACAGTCTTAATTGTTTGGTATTTGATTTATTTGACTTGAACTTTTATTGGCTATGGTTATATTTTATGGTTTAGATTTTTACTTCACCCTGTTACTCTGCCTCTGTTATTGTTTTATGTAAAGTGCTCAGAGCCTCCGAGATTGGGTGCTCTATAAATAAAGTTTGCCTTGCCTTGCCAGTGGCCCAGACAGGACCTCCATCATTTCCTTCAGCACTCTGGGATGTATGCCATCAGGTCCTGGTGCCTTATCCACCCTCAGAGCCCCTAGACCTTCCAGAACCCTGTCCTCAGTGATTACTCCATCTGTCACCACCCTCTCCCCCTCTGCCCACCCTCCCCACCTCTGCGGTAGTTGCCCGCCCTTCTCCCTCATGAATACAGAACAGAAGTACTCATTTAGTGCTTCTGTCTGTTCCGTCCCCTGCTTTGCCCACCCCCCTGTCCCTCTTAATCCTCCCTATCTGGTTCTTGCAGCTCCATCTCTCCCATATATGTCTAAGCCCTTTCCCCCACCCTTGATGCCCTGTGCCAGTCTCAGTTCCTGGGAAGCCTTGGCCGCTTTGACTCCCCTTGTAACTTCTTTGGACTTCTTCATTTACTCCTCCCTATCCTCCCCTCTCCCAGACTTCCTGTATCTCCTGAATGCTGCTTTTTTTGCCCTCCAATTCCAAGACTTCCCTACTCATCCAGCTTGGCTTCTTTGCCTTTCCCTTTTTGCTCTGTGATTTTGTACAGGTCTCAGTAGCCTCCACAGGCACCAATTTGATTTTTTTTTCCCATTTCTGGTTCACATCACAGTGTGACTGAATTTCTGTCAGATGGCCCTCTGAGATTTCACCCATCCTCCCAAAATCAGCCTGTCTGAAGTCAACCACCCTGGTCCCTGTACCCACTGCCTCTCTTCTCATATTGAGCAAGAACCACACCGAGTGGTGATCACTCCCTGCCAGCGGGTCCTATACCCTCACCTCCCTTACACCTTCACCATTGGACAGTACGAGATCCAGCATATTTCCCAACCTAGTCAGCTCGGTAACCTTCTGTGCTAGGAAGCTGTCCTTGAAGACTTGCAGGAGTATCTGTTGCCTAGCACTCGAGGTGGCTGGGGTTCTCCAATCTACTTCTGGCAGATTGAAGTCCCCCACGAATACTGTGTTGCCCTTCCTGCTCACCTTCTTAATTTGCTCAGCAAGTTCCCTGTCCAAGTCCTCTTCCTGAGCAGGTAGCCTGTATACCACTCCCATCCTTAGAGTCCTATTTTTCGTGTGGTGGAATTGTATCCACAAGGCCTCAGTTCTACCCTCCTCCCCCTTTTCTCTTGCATACTTTATCCCTTCCCTCATGTAAAGTGCCACCCCTCCCCCTTTCCCTTTGCACCTATCCCTCTTGTAAATCCTATACCCTGGGATCATCAGGTCCCAGTCATGGTATTGGTTGGCCCATGTTTTGGTGATGGCCACTATGTTCACCCCACCCTCTGCCAATAGAGCCTGTAGTTCAGCAGTTTTGTTCCCCAGGCTTCTTGCATTGAAGGAGACAACCCACCAAGATGTTCCCTTACCATCCCTGTCCTGTTTCCCATGCCTCTTAACCTCCCTGACCCTTCCCTGATACCATCCCTGTTTGTATGGGGGGGGTAAGCTCGTTTGTCTCTCCACCTTGGAGTCCCTGCCTACCTGCTGTCCACTTGCCACCTCCCTCCTCTAGTTTAGATCTACCTTTGTTGCTATGCACTCCTCTATCCTCTGTTTTAACACCCCCCTGCCCCTTCCTGCTCAAGTGTAACAAGTTCCCTGTGTACAGTTCACTATTCTCCCAGATCCTGCCCCAGCCTCCCACTATCCCCTACCCTTTTGATCAACACCATTTTCTCAGTCAAGTGTTAAACTCCCCTAGCCTCCCTTTCCTCACCGTACTCACACTGGGTACTGGGAGTACCTCAGAGAAGGCTACTGATCCCCCCACCTCCTCACACAGCCTTCCCAGTTCCTCGAACCTCTCCCTTACTACTTCCATTGTCTTACCCGCCAAGTCATTCTTACCCAAGTGCACCACCACATGCGGTTTCATCCTTCAAATCGACTGTCCCGCCCTGCCCACCTTCAAGCCAGGAATGGACTCAGCCCAGATGCAACTATGTCCACACTGTCCAAAACATTTTGTATTTGATGAACACGTTTAGGTCTCTGAGGTCCAATGCAGGATACAGATCTCCTTTCCACTTGGGAACCAGAAAGTATCTGGAATAGAACCCTTTGTTGTTTTTTTGGGTTGGGGGGAGGGATGCATTCAATTGCTCACTTGTAAATGAGCACCTGAGCCTCCTCTAGCAGAAGGAACAGATGGCCTGGAGGAAAATGAGAAGGAGGTGAAGGATGAAGTGGAGGGGTAGACAGTAACTCCAGAGTATGCCCCTTCCCACTGTTTTCATGATCTACTCATCCATCACAATCTCCTCCCACTTTGACAAATGAAGGGAGATCCATCACCCACTTGCACCCCTCAAGACAACAGTGGAGGGGAAGGAAATCAGGAGTCAGAAGGTACCGGGGTAGCAGGGGTGTTGCCTTGACTGATACCTTTGGGTGTTTTTATATGGGCACAAGGAGGAAGGGGACCTGGAATGGAACCCACCTACATAGTTTTGTGCACAGGACAGCTGATGGGAGACATGGCTGTCACAGACCACAGGTCTACAAAATGAGTCCCCTCCACACCCCCTGGCAGGTATATGGGTCACAGATTTGAGAAACCTTAAAATCATCTTGGGGGATTGAAGCTCACATAGAGCATTTTCAATATCACTTCCAAAAGGTCTGGATCCTCTAAAAGGGGCATTCAGCACAACCTGCTGTATATCAGTAGCAAATCCAGCTATGCTAAGCCAGGAATATCTCTGAAGATATATGCCGGGGGAAGCAGCCCTGGCAGAATCATCAAAAGCGTAATTGCAGAGTGCAACAGATGAGTTCCAGAATCCACACCAGCTGATGTGGCTTTAAACAAGTTAGCCTTGGCAGGACCATCAGGGAAAGCCTGAATAGTAGATATAGTGAATCTCCACAGGCTATTCTGATATTTATTCAGAGCATAAGTTATTTTGCCCATAATAATAATATAATAATAATAATAATCTTTATTTATATTGTGCTTTTCTAGAATCAAAGTGCATTACAATAAAATAACATCATATTAAAACATCATAAAAACATTAAAATCAACAGTATCAGTTCATGTCGAAACCATCTCTGAATGCCTTTTTCCATAGAAAGGTCTTTAGTCCTTGTTTAAAACCCCTCACAGTCATGCACTCTCTAATCCAGCGGGGTAGAGAATTCCAGAGGGTCGGCACCGTGAACATAAAAACTTGGGTGCTGTAAGATTTTAAAACTACTCTCGGAATCTCTAGCAACCCCTTGCTGGCTGAGCGGAGTGGTCGCTCCGGAAGGTAAGGAACCAGAAGATCTTTCAGGTAGTCAGGGCCCAAACCATGTAGGGCTTTATATGTCAGTAAACCGACTTTAAAAGTGATCCGCCACTGAACCGGCAGCCAGTGCAGATCCCACAGCACCGGTGTAAAGTGGGAGGAATGAGGAATCCCCATTAACAACTGGGCTGCTGAGTTCTGCACTAGCTGCAAGCAGTGGATATCAACCCCAGGAAGCCCAAAGTAAAGGGAGTTACAGTACTCCAAATGCGAGGTCACAAAGGCGTGGATCGGCGTGGGCAGGTCGCCAGATGGAACAAGGTGCTTGATCCTAGCAATGTTCCTCAGATGGTAAAAGGATACCTTAACAACACCGACACCTGCACACACAATGTCAGCCAATGGTCAAGGATCACCCCTAGGTCACACACCTGTTTGGAGATAGGGAGCTTGGCATCTCCCAAGAATAAACCTGAGGGATGATTTGCTCCCCACCCCTCAATCCAGCGGCCTGGATCCACAACCATCACCTCCGTTTTCCCAGAATTCAACTTCAACCAGCTGGACCTCATCCAACCCTGGATCTCACCTAGACAGTTGTTAAACACCGAGAGTGCTCCATTCTGGTCAGGTGCAAAAGACAGATAGAGCTGGGTATCATCGGCATAGCAATGAAACTCCAGCCCATGTCGTCTTACAATGTCTCCGAGGGGAAGCATGTACACCGCAAACAACATGGGGGACAGCACAGAGCCCTGAGGCACCCCACAGGACAGAGAGGTAGGATCGGAGGAAAATACCCCCGACACCACCCTCTGAGTTCTACTTGTGAGGAAGGAGGTGAACCATCTGTGAACCAGACCTGACAGCCCACAGATACATCTCAGGTGCTCAAGCAACACCCCATGGTCTACGGTGTCAAATGCTGCTGACAAATCCAATAGGACCAAATGGACCATTTTTTCTGGTCTCTCACCATCAAGAGATCATTGAGCACCCGAACCAGTGCAGTCTCAGTGCTATGCCTCTTTTGAAAACCTGATTGAAGAGGGTTGTAGATGTTATGGATGGACACATGGTTGTCTAACTGGGCAGCCACCACTTTCTCAATTACCTTCCCCACAAAGGGAAGGTTTGAGATAGGTCTGTAATTGGCTAGGGAGTCTGGGTCCAGAGAAGCCTTCTTCAACACTGGTGTCACCACTGCTTCCTTCAGGGAACAGGGATATTCACCGGAGTCTAAGGAGCACCAGACTATCCTAGCTAGAACTGGGATGATAACCACCATAACATCCAGCCTCCTGGATTCTTTGTCAGGAGGCAAAGTGCTCATGTGTCTAGGGGCCCTAGAGCAATCATGAGCAGCCATCTAACCACAGAATCCGTTTCAGACTGGAAAGTGTAATAAGGTTTAACAGCTGGAGCAGGATACTGTTTATCAGTCTTCATAGGCACTGCAAGCAAGGTATTAGGTCTATGCCAGACAGCAAAGGTAGAATCCTCTAAGGCAAGATATACAAGAGGAACAACAATGCTGGGTGCAGAAGGAAACTCCAAAAAATCCATTAATTTTTCTTACTAGAGTCCTCCTTCTTAGCATCAAACCCCATGGTAGTTTGAATTTGTCTGAGTAAAGCCTGAAAAGAGGGATCTCCAGGTGGACACCTGGGAATATACATCACATAGTCCTCACTGTACAAGGAGAGGGATCATTATTTTGTTCTTAATCCTCCAGATCGTCTTCCATATTAAGGAGATCAGGATTACATTCCACCTTGTCATCATCTGGAAAGATGACAGGGAGAATCAACAGAGCTGGTGGCTGTTGCAGCAGAGGTATGAAAGGTGTGCTTCTGGATCCTGTCAACGATGACGGTGTCGATGGGAGAGACCAAGTCAATGGGATACTCATTATCATCAGTGGTTGCAACAGCAACAAGCATCTAAATAATTCCGAGAATGACTCCAGCACAACCTAGGAGTTGGAGACACCCTCTGCTGGAACAGACAACGACGAGGACTTATCTTCCTTTAATGGAGACTGCAACCTCACCAGCAAACCAGGAGCTTTATTCTTAAGCTTGTTGTGATGAACAGAAGAGAAGGACTTGAACAATTATTTATCCTTGTCGTTGTCTGTAATCCTTGATAACCAATGGTGGTGACAGCATTGCCAAACTGGGAGGTTCCTCTCCTGGGCTAATGAGTGAGAAGGAGAAGCCAGCTTAGAGCATGCAGCCTTAGCAGTGGCTTCTATGGCCTTAATAGCAATGGAGGTTTCTAGAGCCTACTTTCAGCATCTTATTGTGGCATGGTTGAATCCCTGGTGGATCATACAGGCCCTGACATTGGGGGGCAGGACCAAACAGCAAACACAAACCACATTAGTGTTATTTTGTAGATCTTGTAACTTAGACACAAAGCCTAAATAAAGGTTCTTTGATGGTGGCATAAAAGGACAACACTGGTGAGTTAAGTTGTAGTAGTAAAACATAATAAAATAAAAATAAATGACAGCGTTGTTTCTCTGCAGGCCCAATGAGTGGTCGACAGTGGGAGAAAGAACTTAGGAGCAATGGGGCTTCCCACCATTATATAGGCGCCAATGTTACTCCTCATTGTAGGTGGCCCCCAGCTGGCAAAAGTTTTTGAGTAGTACTGACACCGACAGTTCAAAGTTCCAAAGGTATAGCCTAATGGAAAAGATATCCTCAATGAAAATCAGCACTTCCCAAATACAGTACAGCCCCTTTAAGTGCACATTGGAAAAGTGCACATACTGGATAAATGCACATGTAACCCATAGGCGGCGCTACTCCAAGGGCTACTACCCCTGCCTTGTGGGCCCATACAAGGTTGAGGGGCCTGGGTTCCCAAACCTACATTGAAACTGGTACTTTCCTAGGTATTACATATTTTGCAGTGCCTCCACCCAGCATTTAGCTTTAAAGTGGGATAGCTGTTACCTAGTACAACCCCCTGGGATGTCATACCACCCACTATAACCATTAGCCTCCTGAACACATGACCCAATAACATCTCCCCACATTTTTAAACACTTTATATCATTAAATGCCTCTCACTAATAATATGCTCATGACACAATATTTGCAAAACAACAATAACAATATTTATTTAGGGGGCACTGGGATTTACGAATGGGGAAATAAAAGGAATAGAGGTTTATGCAGTGTGATTCTTAATATTTACAAGATTTACATTTGATTGGGTTAGTTTTGGTGCTGGCGAAACCCTCCAGCTGGGTGAATACCTGTTTTTAATCAGAATGCAATCACATTGTACCAACACAGATACCCAGAGCCCTGGCTATCTAAACTGCATAGAATCTGATGGAACACAAACATTACACCTGCACACACTGGTACCAGTACTGGTACTGGTTCCTGCTTGAATCTGGAAAACTGCTGAAAAACACAGTATCTTATAGGACTTACCTCAGGCTCCTGATTGGCTGAAGCTATTGGGTGATTGGCCTCCGATTGGCTGGAGGGCCTGTCAATCAAGAAAATGAATTATGCATGAACCTCACTCAGTGCAGTTGGTTTACTGTTTTGGCACCTGAAATTAGGTCCCTGCAGTTCCCCATGAGCACTTGGTAGTTTCCCATGAGCTTTGACTAATGTCCCACATGTCCTGGCTTTGATATTCCCCAAAATTTTGATATGAGACCCTGCAATCCCACACATTCAAACCTGGGTACCCAGTTATCAAATTCCCTTGAAAGTTTCAGGCCTGGTGGACAGTGCAGCTGTTTGTTGGTCAGCTTGATTATTAGAAATTGCAATTTGGTTTTCAACATTAGAAATTCAAACTATTACAGTCTGTACTGCAAGGTGTGCAGGGATTACCCTGCATGTTGCAGTTGAAACACTGGTAGGTGCAACCAGCCGGTTACACAGTATGGTCCTAATCTGTAATCCTGAATATCCTGCACATTTATATGTTTCAGTACATTCAGCACATTTATATGTTTCTGTACACTCAGCACATTTATATGTTTCAGTAGACTCAGCAGATTTATATGTTTCAGTACATTCAGCACATTTATATCCTAGATACAATGGGCACAATTGAAGAAGGTAGAGCTTCTTCAACCAGGGGCCAGGATGGCCGCCCTGGTCAGGTTACTTAGAAAAACAGTCACTTCTAGGTTACTGAAGCCAAATTCAACTTTGGGGTCTCAGTCCAATTCATGGTAATTAGCTGTAGGTTGCAGCTCCACTGGACATCTTAACTGAATTAGTTAACAACTCTGGACCTCCCAGGCAAACTTGGCATGAGTCCCTGTACTGAGTGCTCCCCTTCCAGTCCTGTAGGCTCTAAGCAAACATCACGTATCAGCACAACTATGCTATGTTCTGGGCTCACTTGGGTCCCCCAGAATGGTCAGGTCCACCAGCACTGGGCAAAACAGGTGCAGCAGATGCAAGGTGCAGACCAACTGGACAGTCACAATCAGAAAAAAGTTCAAGAGGGGTCCACCCTCACTGGGCAGATGCAGGGTGCGATCCAAAAAACAATCTCACATAGCACAGTCACTTGGGAATAGACAGCCCCAATTAAGCAAGTTCTCTTTCATTATTGCACCGGGGGGTACAAGAGTACTCACTCAGGCTCCTCACGGTAGAATCTCCGTTATCAAGGTTCCTGAATTCTTCAGTTCTCTCACAACTGAGGTATGATCAGCTCTCTCACAGCTGGCTGGATGTCATCATTGTTGCAGGTCCACGTCTTTCCCCAGTGTAGAAGGGAGGGCTAGCACCTGGAGGACATTCTGGCAACCCTCAGGCTAGCAGGTACTACATGAACTAAATTACTTTAACTTTTAACTGATAAAGAAGGCAAACACCCCCTCCTGGATGGAGAGGATTAACTGGATCACCAAACTCAGTTGCATGGCTGGGGACCTGAGCCCCCACCCCTGTGGGGGTTCCTGCTTGAATCTGAAAAATTGCTGAAAAACACAGTCTCTTATAGGGTTCTCCTGAGGCTCCTGATTGGCTGAAGCTATTGGGTGATTGGCCTCCGATTAGCTGGAGGGCCTGTCAATCGAGAAAATGAATTATGCATGAACCTCACTCAATGCACAGTGGGTTTACTGTTTTGGCACCTGAAATTAGGTCTCTGCAGTTCCCCATGAGCACTTGGTAGTTTCCCATGAGCTTTGGCTAATGTCCCACAAGTCCTGGCTTTGATATTCTAGCTTTCCGATTGTCTGTGCTGCTTTGTAACGTCTGCTTAAAACACAGTCCCTTAAGCAGAGTAGGTACAGTCACAAATAAAGTCCTGGTGCAGCCAGAATATATAAAATAGTTGCCCAATTGCCCCACAATCTGTTAGCCACTGGTATGTTCTTACTGTCGCTGCCCAGGTATAGTTAATTTCTCAGTCTGTTTGTCTGTTGCTGCTGCCAATATTTAAGGATGCCTTGCAGCAGCAGGTAGGCTGTCTCTCGGAGTCCCAACATTTGTCTGGTGCAGCCAGGATTAAAGCATTTAGAGTACTTAAACACTCTTCTTCTTATGTACGTTGTTCCCATACGTACACAGCAAGTTACATTTATTTATTTAATAATTTATTTTCCTGGTCAGCAGTTGCCGAAATACTGCTTCCCAGAGGGCAGAACAGACCCTCATTAATATTTATGAGATTTGTGCTCTGGCTCATTAATATTCATGAGCCCTGATCTAAAACATTTTCTGGATCTTTCTAAATATTTAAGAGCGCGGGCGCTCAGGGCCCTCCTCATGGTCACCAGGTCCCACTTAGCAGGTGGGGACACCAGGACTGCCAAATCTCTCTCCCGATCGACCGCAAGTTGTGCGGTTGAAAGATCAAAGGCACCGCTGGTGCCTTCGCAATCCCTGCTGCACCGGAGTGCATACTTCAAGCGGGTGATAGCAGTTTTACATTTCGGAGCCCTGCAGGGCTAGATTTTACACTGCTTTCTGGGGAATACAGGGCACAGAAGGACCTGGGCCAGCAGCGGGGACAGAAAAAAATATGCAGGCATTTGAGAGGCGCCTGGCAGAAGACCAGATTGGGAGCTACTGGGCTACAGGTAAGCCCCCTAAATTGATAGGGAAGTTACACACACTTTTTCTATTTCCCAATTTTTTCCTATATCTGCATTGTTAGATTTTCTGGTTAAGTGCACACAGGTCAAATGCATATTCCTTTTAAGTGCACAGTTTCACAGTTCACCAATGCAGCAGTTAACATGTAATTAATGCCTGAGTTGGGGTTCTGAGCTGGAAGAACAGACTTTGCTAACAGAGAGCAGGGAAAGCAGCTAGCTTTATTTTAAAGGTATATTTATATTTATTTATATTCTCTTTATACTAAAAGTAGCAGGGTAAGTGGGGAGAAAAAGACATTTGTACACAGTGTTTGGGGAACTGAAACTTGTCTTTAAAAATGTAACAGGTGGTATGGGGGAAATTAGCTCAGGAGATTAATCTTGGGCTGAGTAGATCCAGGAAGCCCTGTGAATCAGAAGCGGCATATTCAGAAGGGTTGCGCGTAGTGCAACACAGTTTACCATCGCCAGCTCATCCGAATCGAGGCAACATATTCAGGAAGGGTTGCGCATGGTGCAACACAGTTGCACATGCGCAACCCACTGATGCCTTGGCGAGATATTCAAGGGGATTGTGCCTGCATTCGTCCCGATCACGCCCAGGCGCATCAGTAATATCACTGGTGCAGGTGGGGGCGTGCCCATGTATACCCGCATCCCTATTCAGCCCGGATGTGCTGAGCCTATGCATGTGCAACCCTACCTGGCGCTTCGCACACAGGTGAGCCAAAAAGCAGCAACACCTGGCCACCCACAGGTGAGCTGCCGTATTGCAGGGCGCAACACGGCAGCTGCCACCTATGGGTGGCCACCTGAGCTCCGGCTGCACCTTCGTGGTGGCGCCCCCCCTGCCCAATCGTGGGCATACATAGAAAAACCTAATAGTCCCATATCCCTGGTGGTCCAGTAGACCACTCGTAGCCCGATCGCGGGCATACATGGAAATATTAACAGTCCTACAACCCTGGTGGTCCAGTGGACCACTCGCAGCCCGATCGTGGGCATATGTCTTAATAATCAGTCCAATATCCCTGGTGGTCCAGTGGACCGCTCGCAGCCCGATCGCGGGCATATGTAGACAAATAAATGGTCCTATGTCCCTGGTGGTCCAGTGGACTGCTCGCAGCCTGATCGCAGGCATAAGCTTATTTAACACAGTCAACACTATCCCTGGTGGTCCAGTGGACCGCTTGCAGTCCAATCGCGGGCATATGTAGTACATATATTAGTCCTATTACCCTGGTGGTCCAGTAGACCGCTCGCAGCCCGATCGCGGGCATCAGTAATATCCCATGATGATGCAATCCAACCCTGGTGGTCCAGCGGTACCCCTCCCCACCCCCACTGAGCCCCACCGCCCGCTCCCCGGTCAGTGGCAGGCGGCAGCTCCCACCCGCTTGCCGCCCGCCGACTGACTCCATATGAGAAAGGCACGCCATCTGCCCACACCGTGAGCCAATGGACGCAGCCCGTACCATACTACACAGTCCAGATATGTGAATGGATCCATTCCATACGGAGTCAGCCGGCGGGCTGCGGGGCGGCAAGCGGGTGGGGAGTTCATCTACATATGCCTGCGATCGGGCTGTGAGTGGTCCACTGGACCACCAGTGATATAGGGCCATTTATTCATCCACATACGCCCGCGATCGGGCTGCGAGCAGTCCGCAGTGGACCATCAGGGATATTGGACTATTTATTCATCTACATATGCCTGTGATCGGGCTGCGAATGGTCCACTAGACCACCAGGGATAGTGCTGACTGTTTTAAATATGCTTATGCCCACGATCAGGCTGCAAGCGGTCCACTGGGACTACCAGGGATATTGGACGTGTTCTTACATTTACACATGTTCGCGATTGGGCATTGGGGCACTTTGCCGCGATGTGCAGGGGGAGTCTGTCCCCAATGGCTGCAGCCTGGCAGTCCGCTGGGCACAAGTAGCCAGGGATCGGCGCACCTGCATGCCAAAGGGGCCATAATGACATGCAAATGGCCCCTTTTGCACCTTACATACATTATGGTCCCATTTGCATGTGCACTTTTGAATATCACGGTGGTTGCGCCTATCGCAACGGCACTTGCGCTTGCGCATCCCCCTGCTCCACTCTGGCCACTTGCACTGGTGCAGTGCCACTGCGCCATGCATATTGCGTGTGGCCAAGGAGCGATATTCAACGATGATGTGCCATGGTGCAGCTCCATTGAATATCATCCTGTCAATGCACCTGCACATCCAAGTTGCGCTGTGCCCAGGCTTGCGCCACAGCCTGGCGCAGTCTGAATATCCTGCCCCAGGTGTACAATTGGGGGTGGAGCTGACAGAGACTTAGTGCCTTCTTACGAGAGCACCATAAATGCAGTTCCACTCTAACATGTCCAGCACATTTGTGTCCCAGCGAGTGAGTGGAACAGCAAAGGAGTAGAACAGGTAACTGGCATCATAGGTATCAGCAGGCATCAGAAGAAGGAAGCAGAGAGGACTCATCCAGTTGACTAAGGTAAGGCACCTGTTCATTACTGTGCAACAGTCACTGCTGGGAAGAGCATAAGGTATAAGGTGGGCCAAAACTGGGAATAGGATCAGCACCCTATCTAGGGTAGGCATATAAAGAGATATAAACAAAGGGGCTGGCCCGCTGGTGCAGGGGTAGGATTTCCACCTGCAATGCCAGCGACCTGGGTTCGAATCTGTACTCGGGCCGTCGTAGGGCCGACTTGGGGGGGGTGAGCATCCCATGGACTGCTCTCCTCCTCTGGGTGGAGGGTGTGTGTGATCGAGTGTCTGGTGCAAAAGTGCGGACCCCTGGTGGAGGTTGGGGGATCTGATGTGACTGGCACCTGATATGTGAGGAAGTGGGATGGACGTCGGGTTTGTCTCACTGACGTCATTGCACATCCCACCTCCTAAGGGGATTAGCATCCACAAAAATGCTGCCTGTTCCCAGGGGTGACACCACCTCCTGGTATCGTGGCCCCCCAAAGTGCCATACCCCGACCAAGACCCTGTTCCACTGGATGGCCCACCCCTGTGGCCCCACCTGGGAGGGATAAGTTTAGAGAGCTCTGCTGGTCGTAGTGACACGGCCACTAACCTGGACCTGTCTCTGTGGGGTGGGGTCACCTCAGAGGCCCCGCCTTGGGGGGCAAGCCAGGGTGAATCGGGGATAGGTTATGGGGGGTGGGGTCTGGGAGGTAGGGCTGATAATATGGGACAGGCGGTGTCAATAAAAAAAGAAAAAAAAAGATTTAAACAAGCACAAGAGAACACAAATAGAAGCAAACAAAAAAAGAGGAACCATAGAAACACCTATCAGAGGTAAGGGTACAAATGTATTTCCAGGTAACACAAGGAGAGTGTAAGTTCAGAATGCTGGCAGTAGTTCAAAATGCTGACAGTAGTGCAATGCAGTGGCTGTGGGGTGGCAGTTTTCAGAGAAATCTTCTGGAGGCTGCAGTGCTGCCCCATCTGCAGACACCTCTCTAGATTAAGAAAGGAGGTCACCAGACTCCAGGCCAAGTTGGTTAGGATTCAGGGGCTCTCTTCCCTCACCCAGAGGCCACCAAGTCTATCACAGTTACCTCAGAGGATGCCAGGGAGGAAGAATGTCTGGACTATGGGTGGGTTCTTGAAGAGTGGAGATGGTGGGACAGAGGCACATTCCTCAATCAGTACCGCTACATAATTCCTATGCTACTCTGGTGGGGCAGGACTGCCAGGAGGAGGCATCCATGGTAATGACCAGGGAAGATGCGGGGACTCTCCATAGTGGAGACCACAAGGAGGATGGTAGAGGACCCAAGAGGAGGAGGATGAAGCAACTTCTGGTGGTGGACTCGAATGTGAGGGGTATTCTTCTGGAAATAGGAAAGGACGGGGAGAAGGGCACTAGGTTACAACAGCGCCAACAACAAAAGCACCTTCAAGAACAGTGCTGTATAAACAGCGCTGTCAACAACAGTGCCAGGACAAAACATCGTCGGATAACAACAGTGCCAATAGTGGCAGTCCAAATCCATACCAATGACCGCTACCATGCTTAAAAAAAACAAATATACACTTTTGTTTTGCAGGGGCTCTTCCCCCGCACACCCACACCCACCAGAACTAATAAAACTAACTCCAAGGGGGGCGGAACACTGGGAGGGGTAGAATGCTGGGGGGGGGGTTGGCACTGTTATAAAAACACACACACACACATACTTGGAGTGGGGGGGAGAAGCAAAGCTGCAGGAGTTGTGAACAGAACCCTGGTCTCCCAAGTTGTACTAGCCAAGCTGCTTGTGCCTTAGACCACTCCACCATGGGAGCAGCTCAGACAACCTATGCACTTTTTTCCTACTTCTCCACTTCCTGCCTTCCCATGCCTTTACAGCCACAGGGGCAGCGGTTACTAACGTTCACTATTCTGCCCCATTGCTGTTCAAGGCAAATGTGGTCTAGGAAGCATGCTTTAGACCGCACTCTTCTATCCGCACTATTCTAACTGGGTAAGAGGGAGGCACAGGATAGGTGCCTATGTGGCACCATGGCCTGGAGGGATGGGAAGTGGATCCTGAGGATCACTAGGGCAGCAGGGCAGGAGGGAGAGCTGGATATCATTCTCCACCTGGGGACTAATGAACTGGCTAGGGATGGGGCTAAGATAGTGCAGGGGGAGTTTAGAGAGCTAGGGAGGGGTCTTAGGTAAGTAACTTGCTCAGTGGCTTTCACTGAGGTGCTACCTGTCTACAGTGGGGGGAGAAGAGGGATCTCTGCACCAGGAGCTTCAGCTCATGGCTGAAGGAATGTACAGTGAGCTGGGTTCGGCTACACTGGGGACCCACCTGGGAGGATAAGGACTTATTTAAGGATGATGGCCTGCATCTACTGTATCTGGGAGGGGAACTGCAGTCCTCAGTGGATGGTTTAAATGTTACTGCGATGAACATTTAAACTAGCTAAGTGGGGTAGCAGAAGGAATCAGGGAGACAGAAACTGACCCCTCACAGGCTGAAGTAAAGAGTAAGAAGAACCTGAGGGGAGAGGAATCCTCCAGGATGCAAATTAATAAAGGAAACAGGGTGGCACAGACAAAGGAGGAAAGGAATGGGAACATTGAAAAGAAAGGGGGAAGGAGGGAGGGCAAAAAGGAAAAAGATGGGGCAGCAAACATAGAGGAAACAAAATCTGGAAGGCCATGGGCTCGAATTTCAGGGGCTGACACAGGGCTTCCATCAAGGCCTGCCTCAAAGCCATTTTTTGGCACAGCTGCACCAAACACCTTGGCCGCAACTGCATCCAATTTTCTATAGTCAGGTGCAGTTGTGACGGTTTCCTCAGTTTATGGTAGCTTGCAGCAAATATTTGGTGCAAGCACCATAAAAAGGGTACCCCAAATGCCACAAGTTGGACTAGGGAAAAGCTGGTTCAGCTTGTGGCATTTGGTTCATGGGACTGAAAATCCTGGTCCCCAGCCATAAGAATGCTGCAAGCCCCGTGCGCCAAACAATCGGTGCAGCAGGGACTTGCGTCATTCTTGGGGCTTTGAAAATTGAGCCCCATGTGTGCTCCGGCCATCATCGCGGAGGACAACCTGGATATTGTGCCCATTACTGAGTCATGGTGCACTGAAAATCATGATTGGGGCAGGGCCATACCAGGCTGGTTTCTGTTCAAGAAGGACCAGGTGGGAGGGAAAGGAGGCTATGTGGTGATTTATGTGACAGAAAGCATTAAAGCCATGGAGATTCAAGGAATACAGGGGGAGGTAGAGGTGCTGTGGGTCACCCTGGAGATGAGGATGGGAGCCACTATTCGCACTGAAGTGATCTACAGACCTCTAGAACAGGGGAAGGAATTAGATAAGGCACTGGTAGAAACCATTGGCAAGATGGCAGAAAAGGGGAAGGTGATGTTGGTGGGTGATTTCAACCTGCCAGATGAAGATTGTAACCTTCCAGCAGCAGCTTCAGCTAGAAGTAGGGACATCTTGGGCTCTCTGAAGGGGGAATTTCTCAGGCAACTAGTTAGTGAATCCACTTGTGATGGGATAATACTGGACATGGTACTCCCTAACAGGGGCAGTGTTGCAGATATCAAGGTGGGAGGCCACCTTGGAACCAGTGATCACTGTACGGTGTGGTTCAATTTAAGGACTGCTGCAGAGTTGAACCAGACAAGAGCAAGGGTCCTGGACTTCAGAAGGGCAGATTTTATAATGATGGGTGAATGCCTCAGGGATGACCTACTGTAGGTGGGGTGGATGAACCATGGATGAAGCTAAAAGGGAGCATAGCAAAGGCAATAGACATTTGTGTCAAACAAGTGAGCAAAGGCAAGAGATAAAATAGATCATTATGGTTCTCAAAAGAGGTGACGGAAAAGATAAAGGTTAAAAAAGTATCATTCAGAAGGTATAAGGAGTCTAGGAGATGCAGAGGGAGGAGGATGGGGGCTGTATCAGGGGAAGCAGAGAAAGCAGTAAGGAGTGTAAAGGTGCAAATTGAAAAGACAGAATAGCCCAGGAGGTAATGAAGGGAGATAAAACATTTTTTGGTATGTAAGTGAGAAGAGGAAGACCAGGGGTGGGATTGTAAGGTTAAAAAGGGAAGGGGGAATTGTGAAGAGGAGGAAAAGGAAAAGGCAGACATATTGAACAAATAATTTTGTTTAGTATTCACAGAGGGAGTAGAAGGGGAAGGGTCACAAAAAAGTAACATTAGCGTTGGAGGGAGGGAGGTGGACACTAGTCCTCTTGTGGAGGACAGAGTCCTGACAAGACTCACTAATCTGAAGGTGGACAAAGCAATGGGGCCAGATGTGGTGCATCCAAGGGTATTGAGGGAATTCAGGGAGGCACTGGCTACACCTCTGACAGTTCTGTTTAACAGCTCACTGAAAACTGGAGTGGTTCTGGAAGACTGGAGGAGGGTGGATGTAGTCCCACTACACAAAAACGGTAGCAGGCAGGAGGCTGGCAATTATAGGCCAGTCAGCCTGACATTGGTGGTGGAAAAGTTGATGGAATCATTGCTGAAGGAAAGGATTTTGGAATATCTTGAAACTAGTAGGTTACAAGACCCAAGGTAGCATGGGTTCACAGGGGAGGTCATGTCAGACAAATCTGATATATTTCTTTGACTGGGTGACAAAGAAGTTAGATCAGGGTGGAGCGGTGGACATGGCCTACCTAGATTTCAATAAGGCTTTTGACACCATTTCACATAGGAGACTAGTAAGCAAACTGGGTAGCTTAGGAGTGGGTCTAAAGGGGGCAAACTATATAAGAAATTGGTTAGCGGACAGGCGACCAAGGGTGGTGGTAAATAGAGTTCACTTTGAGGAAGGGAGGGTGACCAGTGGGGTGCCTCAGGGAGCAGTGCTGGGACCTCTTTAATGTTTTTATAAGTGACATTGCAGAGGAGTGGGAAGGGAAGGGAAGGGAAGGGAAAGTCTGCCTCTTTGCAAATGACACCAAAATCTGCAATAGGATGGATTTTCCTCCAGTGGGGGTGGAAAGGATGAGCAAAAACAAGAGAGAACTAGAGAAGTGGTCATGGGTATGGCAGCTGGGTTTCAATGTGAAAAAGTGCAAAATATTGCACTTGGGGCACAGAAATCCAGGGGCGGAGCAAAAACTGGTTGGAGTGGTATTGATTACCAAGCTGCAAAGAGACCTGAGGGTGCTGTGTCCAGTTCTGGAGACCACATCTCCGGAAGGGCATAGACAGAGTGGAGGCAGTCCAGAGGAGAGCAACTAAAATGGAACAGGGTCTGCATCAGAAGTCCAGCGAGGAGAGATTAAAAGACCTAAATATGTACATCCTGGAAGGGAGGGGATATGATAGAGACCTTTACCTCATAGGGGTAAATAAGGAACAGGAGGGAAGCACAGGACCCTCAGGACAGTGAGCTTGCCAGCTACAGCAGCACAGGCTCCAACTCCCCCTGCTCCCAAATGGAGCCCAGGACCCTCAGGACAGCAGGCCTGCCAGCTGCAGCAGCACAGGTAGATATTGTGTAAAATGTGTTTACTGCTCTTCTGTATGCTGTAGTACTCTCTCTGGATCCTGCATTGCATGCTGCTCATTAATTGAATTTCAGTCGGCTAATCAGCTATGATAGCTTTTCTGTGCCAATATGTGCTGTTTTCACTGTACCTGAGATGTTTTTTCTGATGTGCCTTAAGTCCACTGCTTAGTTTGCCTGTTGTATGCTTCATTTTTTCTACAATTATCCCCTACTAGCTATCTTGTGCTCTCTCTGTTCTGCGCATGCACAGCATGTCCTTCTCCCTCCGCCTCTTTATTCCTGCTTCCCACTCTCATCTTTGTGGCCTTTGTTTGTTCAGTAAACACACCCTTATACTAAATAACACTCATCCCCTTTATCTACAGGCTCCAACTCCAACTGCTCCCAAATGGAGCACAGGAACCTCGGGACAGGGGGCCTGCCAGCTGTAGCAGCACAGGTAGGCATTGTCTACCTGTGTTTGCCTGTCGGCGCTGAGCACCGACCCCCCCCCTCCGGTCCATCCCTTAATTTATGCCACTGATGCTATGTGACCTATCACATGACCAGGCCTGACAGAATCCACCTCCCTATTTTCCCTAAAGCATTTTATACCTAGTGATCACTAGGAGTCACTGCTGAGCCCTCCATAGCTCCCACGCACTAGGACAGCATAGCACCTCTGATACCTTCTCTCAACCTTTCACTCAGCTCTACTCCTGCTGTTTTCCTGCTCCCCCTTTTGGAAAAACCCTTCCTACTTCTACGGGTTTTGAACCCCTGACCTCATACTCCTGAGGCTGCAACCCTAACCAGTTACAATTTTAAGTGGCTCTTGTCTCATTTAACTCCTTGTCACTTAGCTCCCTCTAGCCACCCATCAAACTCTGTACCCCTCCCCCCCGCTCTCCACATCCCCTTTCACTACCTCGACCCCTAACCTTATCTTTCAACCAAATCTAGTAACTATATACCTCTTTACCCTAAGTCCCCACAGCCAACCTATCCTACTGACCCCCCAATGTACCACAGCTCTTTATCTGCCACTGTTCAGCCACGAGTAAACACAAACATGTGGCCCTCTAGCTACCCAACCACACTCACTCTTCTCTTTTTTGCACTGCACACCTGCCATAACATCCCTACCCCCAAAACTTATGTCCCACCCACATACTTAAATGACATATCACATGGCACTGACTCCACAAGTGCCTCACACACCAATGCCACTAGACCCACTTCACTAGTCACCTGCACAACTGGCCACCCCATATACTCTTTTACCCTTTCCTTCAATTTCTCACCTCCCCACTTTCCAACTCTAAGCAGAGTAAACCCTCTGACCGGAAACCACATACCTTACTTAAGTATCTCAAACTTTATCTACTTAGGATTGCCCTGTTTCTCCTTTTCATATCTGGTAATGTTCATCCCAACCTGGGCCCCCAACAGCAGTTGCAATGTTGCAGCTGGGGTAATGGTTCCCTTTAACTAGCCTGTTACCCAAACTTGATGACCTGCAAGTTTAGGTTACACAGCACAAACTGGATGTGCTTTCCATTAATGAAACATGGCTATCCCCAAAGGTCCCTGATACTGCCATTTCCCTAACTGGCTATACGTTATTTTGACAAGATAGGCTTGGAAAAAGAGGTGGGGAATGTATTATATATCTGCAAGACACATTAACTGGGCAAATCTTACTGCAAATGGCTCCCGTTAACAACTCCCAGGTCATAGCAGTCAAGTTAATTCTTGGCCATCACAGCAAATCGATCACCATTCTGTCCATTTACATCCCACCTCATGACCAAGCAACAGGTTTCAAAATAGTCCTTGATTACCTAGCTGACCTACCCTCATGGGCCGAGGTGGTGTTACTAGGTGATTTAAACTTTAATTGGTTGGCCCCTGAAACTGACCCATACAAAGATGCTATTGCAGCCATTAATATTACCCAACTTGTGTCCAACCCCACAAGAATCAACCACAGGACTGGTAACAGTTTGCTTCTTGACCTAATTCTTACTACCCACCCAGAAAGAGTCTCCTGCACCACAGTTCTGCCTGACTCACTGAGTGATCACTCCCCGATAATTTGCAGCTGGTCTAATAAGGCCCCTAAAGCACCAGCTAAAGTCATATTACAACACGTGCTAAAAAAAGGACAGCTTAAACACCTACAGGCTTATCTTACACAATGTGACTGGCCCCCTAAGGACACAGCTCACAGTGTTGATGATGCTCTAGACTATTTTATCACCCAATTTAGCAAGGCCCATGATATGTTTGCCCCACTTCGTAAACAAAAGACTAAGGGTATAACTAGCCCTCTGGCATCATGTACTGGCCACTGGGAAGCAGGTTGATATGCAACTTTACAAAGTGGCTAGGAACTTGTGCACTCATGAAGTTCACTGGACCAAAATAGAACACTTCAAACATGAGCTTGCAAACTCCTGGGGAAGTGAGAGGTGTTTCTGGGACAATATTAAGGACCTCAAGGGGAAGCCTAATAAAACATCCCCTACTATGACTTGAAGTAAATGATGATGCCACACAGGATCCTAAACAAATTGTTGACACCTACAATAACACCATTACGGATCTTAGCGGCATGACTGTTTTAATGGGCCAGACATGTTGTTTAATGCTGGGGATACTGTCCCCACCACCAGCCCTGCCCCCTTCTACTTCAAGAGAGTTACCCTGAATAAGGCCAAGAGATACCTTCGAAGGGTACTCGGCAAATCCAGGTTCAGCAGTGACACCCTTGACCTCAAACTCCTACACCGCACCCTTGATACCGTTCTCAAACCCCTAACTATACTCCTAAATCTCTCTCTCTCCCTTTCTCTCTGAAGCAATCCCCACAATGTTGGAAAGCTGCTTTTGTTACACCTGTTCATAAAAACGGTGACACATTGATACCTGCAAACTATTGCCCCATTTCTATCCTTCTGCCCTCTCTTAAGCCCTTGAGCTCATTGTCACTGACCAACTGTCAGAATACCTGGTCAAATATGACTTTCAATGTTCACAGCAGCACAGCTTTAGGAAAGTGCACAGCATGACCACTACCCTGCTTGAATAAATGAATTTCATACACAAGGCTCTAGACTGGGGTCACCTTGTGGGGTCGATATATATTGACCTTACCAAGGCCTTCGACACCCTAAACCACACCCTTCTACTGCAGTCACTCTAAGCACTTGGTCTCTCCAATGAGGTCACTGGATGGTTCAAAAGCTACCTCAAAGGCAGAACACAACAAGTTAAAATCTGTGAAACCCTTTCCTGCTACCAACCAGTGTATTCTGGGAGTCCTCCAAGGTTCCATCCTTTGACCTCTGCTGTTCAGTCTTTTTCTCAATAACCTCCCAAAAGTCTGCTCCAGTAACATCGTACTTTACACGGATGACGCTGTCCTCTTCTCAAGTCAGCTTAACCCCCCCCCCTTCAAGATACCTACAATCTAGCTTTGAGTCGGTAGAGCACTGGTTTGCACAACACAAATTACTTATGAATTACAAGAAAATGAAGGTTATGCTTTTCTCTGACCCACACAACAAGCATAAGTCTGCCCACCTAGCAATTATGAACAATCAAAGCCTACCGCTCAAATAAGTCCATGAATTAAAATATCTGGGTATAACACTGGACAGCCCCCTGTCCTACACCACTTATGTCAACCAAATTTCCAGGGTTATAAACTCAAGAATCAGAATCCTCTACCAGCACCGACACTACCTGACCCCCTGAAGCACTCCAACTAGCTGTTACCAGCTCAATCCTGTCTATCATCGATTATGTATTAGTCATATATAGAGCAGCTACTGATACTGCCCTCAAAAGAATTACAGTGGCACTGAATAAAGCTTGTCGACTGGTATACGGGGCCCACAAGCGCATCCACATGTGCGGTCTTTATGAGCAGGCTAACTGGTTGAACCTTAAGGGCACTGTTACCCACCAGACCTTTTAGCCTTGGCCAAATCCACCCCCCCCAGCTGCCATGCCCCTTCTTGTACCAGCTCCAAACCCTCGCAGTACTCGTAGTTCTTCCAAACTGAGCTACCTCATCCCACTCTGCCTGACCGCTATGGTACAGCAAACTTTTAGCTTCAAAGACCCTTGATGGCTAAACAGCCTCCCTTCAGACATCCGTGCCGAGCCTGCCCTAGGCCACTTTAAACTTAAGCTACGCCAGCACCTCAATGCTCTTTGCAGCTGTCACTGCCTGCCCTAAGCTATCTCATTGCACCTCACATCCTTCTACTTACACAAAGTCCAACTTCTCTATCACTCACCGACTACCTTGTTATTGTGCCCCCCTTTATTCTTCACCCTCCATGACTGCCCCCTCTTGTTTCTTCTCCCTGCTTGACCACCTACTCTCCCTATATCACCCTTATCTTGTAACCTCCCCCCTCACCCCATCTTCGTCATTCTCTCAACTCTTTGTGACCCCTTCCACCCTCTCACCCCCTCATTTGTATCTGCCACTCTCTCCTATCTATCACTCTCTGTTCTATTCCTCCATGGCACTTATCCGACACAGTTACCTTATTGACTGCATTGTTTTCTTTGGATGCCTTGTATCCTCAAGTTGTTTCATACATGTATTTCAAATGTATATATTTTTTTCCTTTTCCTTGATACTGTATTTTAGCTTGTGCCTTCCAGGACTTTACCACTTGTAACGTTTCTTCATTGTACTCATTCTTCTTGTATGTATTGTATTATGTACTATCGACTATATTTTGGTGACACGGAACCTTTGTAAAAGAACTCCTGGTTCTAAGGTGTTATGATCTATGCAATCAATCAATCAATCAACCAGTAAATATTTTTCAGAAGAAAAGGTGCATGAGAACAAGGGGACATGCTATGAAGCTGGAGGGGGTAGAGTCAGGAGAGATGTGAGGAAGTACTTCTTCCCAGAAAGAGTGGTAGATTCCTGGAACAGCCTTCCAGCAGAGGTGGTGGGGGCAAAAACAGAGGTGGGTTCAAGAATTCATGGGGTAGGCACAAGGGAATCATAGGGGAAATGAAGGGGGAAGGCAGGAATAGCTGTACATCAAGTACAATCTGTTGTAATAATGTAGGTATGGAAAACTGGGCAGACTGGGTGGGTGAAGCAGTCTTTATTTGCCATCAAATTCTGTGCTTCTATGTTTCTATGTTAAGTGCACAGTCTGTTTTCAGCTGGTGTAAGAACACTATTGTAATAAGCATCCTGCCTGTAATGCCTTTATAACACAGTGAAAAATAAATACACTAACAAAATGATTTATCACATTAATGTATTTTATTTGATATTGTACTTGTTTTTATGTTATTCTAAGTACAGAAATAAAGAAAATAAAAACATATGTCAGGCTTAGTCTTTTCCATTGAAAACATGTTGGGCTGTATAAGTGCACAGCCAGCTTAAATGCACATTTTTTTCTGGGCAAAAATTACCACATTAGTTGAAGCACTGTATACCATATTAGCTGAAGTACTGTGTTACCTTATTGTGCTCACTAAACCTAATAAGGTAACACTTCAGCTCTTGTGATACCTTGAGGGACTGCAGTAAAGGGGAAATGTTGTTATGTTCTTCCTTAATTTAGTAACATGTTTTGTGGTAAAATGGAAGTATAAGATAGCTTCTGTTGTGTATAAAGGTTGTTCTTTCCTTCTTGAAAATAGTATTGATAGCATTTTGTTTATTGTTTATGTGGTTCAGAGAGAGAGAATAAAAATGACTCCGGGTTCATATAAAGAGCTGTCAGAATCCAATGTGTTTTGATTTAAGAAAAACAAATAAAAAGACAGCAGCACCAATGACTAAAGGCAGTCATATGCAGTTTATAGCATGAAGTATAAAAACTAATTCATTTGAATTACTGGTATATTTAGAAAAACAGAAGAGCAGAAACCCATATGTTCAGAAAACCATCTACCCTTAGTGCCTTTAAAGAAAAGAACTGCTTTTGTCAAAACACATTTATCTTTATGTTTTTTTCTGTCATCCATTAGTATGTGAAATGAATTTACTTTTAATGTTAATGCCATAATCTACATATGGATGTCTTGGAGTATAGCTCATACAGTCATTTGGTTTATAACTGCTGCAACTTGATCCATATGCTGTGTGGCTCGGTGGTTAGATCCTAGAGATGTGAACCTGTAGACCTAGACTGGCATGCAACCACTGTCACCGTATGATTTTGGGCAAGTCACCAAACCTGTATGCTTTTTTGCAATACATATTTCATTGGTGTTTACAAAGATTTGAGAAATAAAATACATATGTGCTCTTTGCAAATAGTACTATAAACTTCATGTAAGCAACATTGAGACAAACATTCATCAAGCCACCATAACCTGTGGGAATTAGAAAGAAAGGAATGTAAAGGTAGAGAGTGAAAGAAGAATGGATGGAAGAGAAAAAGAAATGTGAAGAAAAGGATGTTATAGACTAAACAGTTTTCAGCTTGTGTCCATACCTCAATATACAATTTGGCAGTTATTGAGTCAAAGCTAAGATATTATCAGTAAGCATGACAATTTCTTAAATAATTGGCAGCAAAGAGTCAGTTTGTTGTTTACGCTCTTGGAAAACATTTATGTTCTTAAAAACTCAATTATCTCATGCTTCCACCAATTCAATGTTTGGCTGGAATCACCAGCATAATGTGAGACAGTCAATAGAAAACAAGCACACTCACCATGCTGAATGAAGACACTGCACAAAACACAGTTGCTTGTGGTGTATGTTAATAACATTGCTGAGACCACGCTGCCACTTGTAGGCGTGGTCTCACAAGCATTCTTAGAGTATGAGAATCGTGAACCGAAGGTGAGCAGTCCTGATACCCTAAGAATGTAAGTGAGACCACTCTTACAAGTGTAAGAATGGTCTCCATGGCGGTATTAATGTATTATTGATTGAGCTCAGTCAATAATTATATAATCGTTTTAAAAAACTGCCCCAGACTGTGCCCAATTCCAGAGCATCTGTGCGTGAGACACTCTTCACAGAATAAGAGTGTCTCACACACAGAGGAAAGGAGCACTCCAATTGGTCGGGAGCGCTCCCTCAATCTATAAAGCAGTTTATTTCATGGTGGGCACAACAAACACAGGAAGTGAGACAAGCGTGGAAACATCTTAGTGTTTCATGGGTAAAAGCGCTTTGTCAATGGAATGACGTGTCTTGTAAGTGGTGCCCTTTTAACTGCTTTCTTTTTTTTTTTAATTTTATTAAAACATTTTGCAGGCAAAACTCACAATGAGATTCTTCAAGAGGATACATTAACTGACTGCAGATAAGATCTTCTCTTACAGAGGTATATAGCAGACACCTCTCCAAATGTTACATCAATATGGGCAGTATACATTATCACAAATCTTTGCATGTCATTCTACTGACAAAAACAGCACAGAGCTCGATAGGGTTGTGAAAATTCCAAGATATATGAGACAGTGGTGACTTACCAATCCCACCCCAAGGTGCCATGTAACCCACTTGTGCAATTCACATTTTATCCTGGAAGAACTATTTTATCTTGAGGAAGAGCCAAAAATTAACTTTATTAAGAACTATTTAATAGAAACAAGGTAATGCTTAATCTTCATTTGCAATACAGAAATTGAAACTTTGACAGTGAAAAAACAAGTAACCTGGGTATCTTATCTGAGAGTACTGCAGGAAGCCAAATCCCACCACCTGTCAGACCCACACAGGTTTGAACTATCCCTAGAAAGGTTGGTTACAGTACAGTAGGCAGCCACTATTTACAGTGCATCCATGTGAAATTCATGGCCTACATATACATTTATCAATTGTGAGAGCCTTCCTACTGATGTCACACAGGATGTTAACTGCAAACCCAAACTGCACTAGCTCAGTAATCACACCCTGACTCCACTACAAGGATTTGACATGGAGGAGGTCATCTTAATTACCAGGCTCTAAGGCAAAAGTTAGATGTACATTCAGAGGACAAGAGTTAAAACCCACACCCTACAATGCCAAAGAAAAAGAAAATAAAAACAGGATATGCACAATACTGTAGGCATAATATGGTATCTGATAGTCCAAAGTGCACCATGAGTTTTATACCCCACTCAGCAGTTCATGGGTTAGGGTGGGAAAATGTCTTTCAAGTCAGAGGTACCAGCTTATGTCTCAATAACCCTTAAAAAAAAGAATAACCTACTAAACCTATAACTGTAAACTCAGTACACAGCTGGGATGTTAGAACGGGACCCCTGGAGCAGTACTCAAAGTTTGGAAGGTGCAGAACAACACAATATGCATAATTACTCAGTTTGAGCAGAACAGCACAATAAGCATAATTACTCAGTTTCTGCATCTATGTCTGAGTCAGTATTTTCTGTGCTTGCCATTTCTTTCTCTGTATGCTGGGCCAACTTTTCAGCTCCCTTCAGTTTATTAAACAGGTATACCTGTCCATTCCAGGTGATCTTGAGTTTGGCTGGGATCAAATGTTGGTGTTCCAGCTTTAATGATCACAATTTGCCCCTGACCCAATCAAATGCTTTTCTCCACAGTCTCGTTGAGTATGAGAGATTGGAAAACAGAGACAATGAAGCATCTTTGTATTCCAGATCTCTTTTCCTTTTGGCAATGGAAAGGATTCTGTTCCTTACCTCACCAACACTGCTGACGATTAAGAGGGTCTGCAGTCTTGCTATGGCTGCTGTGGTCCTCCGAGGTGTTATTCAATATGCCTTTTTGATCAGTAGGGCAGGGTCATCTTCCAAAAATCCAAGGATCAATGGTAGCTTTGCCATGATGAAGTATTGTGGTGCCTTACCCTCTGTTTGTTCTGGTTATCCTATCAGCTGGAGATTCCTCTCTCTTGTCTGGTTTTCCACCATTTCAAGTATCTGATGGAGAAGCAAATTTTTTTAATTAGCTTGGTGGTAGCATTGATTGACTTAAGCACTAATCCGTCCATCCTTTAAATAGTCTGTTTGGTGTTGTCCATTCACATCTCGAGAGTGGGGACCCAGGGAGTGAGGGTATCCAGATTTTTGGCCATGTCTTGGATGGTTCTGACTAGCTGTGCCAGGGTCGCATTGACTGTACTGAGAGACACATCTTTAGCACCATTTCCACTGCTGCCTGTGGCTCTGGCTCTGTCCTGCAGCGGGAATCCAACACTTTGTGTCTTTCCAGTTTTTAGCTGAAAAAAGTATATTGCTGGTGCTCCATTCCTTAGTTTACCAGTTTACCTATCTTTTAACCTCTGAAGCTGCTCTGTCTGAATGGGAAAGATTTGGTAGTGGAATAAGCAATAAAATAGGAGTTTTATTTGAATAAAGGCTCTTTCCACAGGAGCTCTGGTAAGACGCGTCTGCTCAGCTGTGCTGCTAAGCAATACCCGTTAAACATCTTTCTTACAGGCACCAGTGCATTTACCAGCAGGACATAGGTGGGCATTGCACACCAAACAACCTCGCTTGAAGCCTTCTGAATAAAAAAAAGAAACTATTTTTTGGTTTGCTATGAAATGACCAGTTGAATATTTTAAATGAAATTGCTTGGTGTGGTGAGCTGCCCGGCTGCTAGCCCTTATTTGTAGATATTATTCTGTTGTATATATGTTTTTTAATGTAATTCTATTGTATATGTACATGCCAAGACATGCCAGTGCCAACACAAGGCACCTAAATAAAAGACTGGATTTTTAAAAGAGTTTTGACCTTCTTCTGACCTGAGAGGCAGCTGCTTGCTAGGAATCTGGCAAGTCATTGTCAAAGGCTTTGGGGATAACTGATCAAAGGGGTATATCTAATAGGAACTGACCAGGGGAAACAGAGGTGAATGGAATGTTCAGGAGATAGCCCATTTTAACTTCAAGAAAAACAGAATGCTTTGATCAGAGTGAAATATTATAGCATATCACACTTTATGAAGTAACAGGAAAGAAAATATCCTTCTAGCAGACCTGTGTGAAATTCTCAAAGGACACTGTGAATTAGTTATAGGGTGTATACTAAATGCATCATAGTTTAACTGTGACAGTCATGTTACTGGTTAATTAGGGAGCCAGAACATTGTGCTGGGGAAGTGCAACAGTGCCATCTACTGGCCTAAAAGTTGTGGGATTTTCACTCACTATTTACAGTTTACAGACAGATATACAGTATATAGCCCTAGATCAGGGCATTTGGATACACACAGTTTGCTTGGATCCTCTCTCCTGACCACAGAGAACACCTGTCAGCACAGAGACTGCCTAAGAACCAAAGGCTACAGAAAGACTGCAATATTTTGCAAACCAGCGATTCTTTGGACTTTGAAATCTTCCTGCCTCAGATAGATTAGCTAACAGTCTGAGTGTGTTTCATTGTACATTTCTCCATTTTCTTTTCCTGTATACTGTAACCTAAATTAGTATATGTTCTCTTTTAGTTCTAACTGCATTTATTTAATTATTTTAGTAAAAACTTTTGCTTTTCTAAAGAAATTCTGCCTGTCTGGGAGTTCTCATGTTGTATGTGTGACTGTAGAAGGTTTATTAATAATCTGTAACAACTATTAATTGCTTAGAGAGGCCACCGCAAACAACCAAATTGAGAAAAGGGTCTGTAAGGGACATCTTGAGGGATAGGGAGAATACCAGAGTCTCATACAAGTCTGCAGGGATTGTGAACTAGGCTGTTGCATGTCCTGTAGGGTGAAGGCCAAATCAGGTTTTTGCACAGTTACCCCAAAGAGAGTGCGATGCCTGGGTCTTCCTCCTTTGTGTAATGGCCAAGGAAAAGGTTCATATTTGGCCACAAGACTCAAGGCAGGTATTGTGCCCTTATCCTGAGCTAGAGGGATGCAAGGGATTCTAGTGGCAGAGGTGCAGTTTCGACCTCGGTGAGCCTTCTAAAGGATGAGGAGGGTATCCCTGTCCCCCCATCATGGATTGCCCTTAAGGGTGGGCACTGTGATCTCAGTAGGCCTGACCCCCAGGAGTGGGTTCATGATGGATCTGGTGTGCAGCAATGGGATATGAGAGATTTGGTTGCATACTGTTGCGATTTGAGAGATTGGTGGCACAGGCATAACAGTGGATTCAAGCCCAGTGAATCAGACTGATAAACTGTAAACAGTCCACACACAATCAAGGCAGAGATTAAAAAAAAATACAACATTTAGTTACAGTATAAAGTTCCCTACCTGTTTTTGGTTTTTTCTTGGCTGCAAGCTAGTGTAGCAGTAGTTAGGAAGTAGATGGCTTCCATCTACAGTGAATACACTGCAGAATACCTAGAGCAGTTTTGTCGGGAAAGAGGAGTCCAGTGTGAGGGGTGAACTAAAAGGTATCTTATGGAGGCTCTTGTGGCAGCTGATGAGCAAGCAACTGACCAGGACCTCGAGTCACAGTCAGTGACTGAAAGAGACCAGACCATGGGTGTGGGAGTGCCCAGGGACATTTCAGTGTCCAAACCCAGGGAGAAGTACAGCAAGACCAGAGGGAACCCAGAGCCACAGCGCCGGGGAGGGTACCCACAACGCTGCACCCAGAAGGGATCAGGCTGCAGCTAGAGTTGAGGAGATTGCAGCTGGAATTTGAGCAGAAAAATCTGAAGCCCAGCAGCAAAGGGAATTTGAGCCAAAAGGTTTGAAGCCCAGCAGCAAATGGAATTTGAGCAGAAGTTCCAGATGGAGCTGGAGATGTGAGAAAAAGAAAACCAGTGTCAGAGAGAGTTTGAACTGAAGAAGCTAAAACTTCAATGACCAGAGCCAGAGGAGGTAAATAGCAGGGGTGAACCTGGAACTCTAGGACTAGGGTACAAGTTAAATTCTAAATTAATAGCTGAATTTAAAGAGGGGAGTATATGGGTGCATTTTTGAATTAGTTTGAAAAGGTCTGTATCCAGGCTAAAAAAAACAGGGAGTCCTGGAGCTTCCAGCTATCCCCGCTGCTTACTGGGAAAGGGCATGAGGCAGTATGCCAAATGGACAATCAGAACAGTAGTAATTATGAAAAACTTAAAGCTGCATTGCTTAAAAAGTATGATCTAATGCCTGAAGCATACAGGGTTAAGTTCCGTAAGCTCCGGAGAAGCCCTGACATGAGCTATGAGGAACTCGCCACAAAGCAACGTCAGGTTTTTGTAATGTTGGTGGGAGGGAGTAGAAGCAGACTCTGTAGAGAAAATGGAGGAGGTTGTACTTCTAGAGCAATTCTTTTGGGCTTGTCCAGCAGAGCTAAAAACCTGATTAGCGGACCGAGACCCCAAAACAGTGCAGGAGGCTGCTGAGCTCTCAGACTGCTATGCCAGGAACCAGCCTGCTCTAAAAGGGAGTTGGGTGGGTGTGGCAGCACAGAAGGAGAAAAGTGCACCTTCAGGGTGGCAAAAATCCTCACTGCCTCCACAGAAAGGGGGAAGCCCCAGGTTACAAAAAAAAAGGATTTATTGGATAAAATAAATGATGATTGTTGGTTTTGCAAACAGCCAGGGCATCTTGCTAGACAGTGTCCTAAAAAGACACAGAGTGGCCAAAGTGGTGCGTGAACAGAGTTGGGTGCACTGTGTATCCCTGAAAGCACGCCTATAAACATGAGGGAGCACATACACCCAGTCACTGTAAATAGGGTGCACACTCATGAGTTAAGGGACACAGGGGTGTCTCTTACATTAGTGAAAGGGGACTTGGTTGAGCCTGAACAGCTTATACCTAATCAGCTTGTAACAGTAAGGGGATTCACTGGGGAGGAAAAAACTCTGTCACTAGCTACTGTTCTCCTGGACTGGGGTGAGACAGGAGAGAGGGTGCAAAAGGTGGCAGTAGCAGACAACCTCATCCTGGATGTGATTATAGAGAACAATCTCTAGAAGGAGGTGGTGTATGTGGTTATATGCAGTCAGATGGCAAAGGCTGATTGTAGTTCCCTGGACCCCATAAAAGCCACTGTGGAAAACAATGGGAGGCTGGTTCCCCAGCCTGTGTCTCCTGAAATGGAGAGTAGTGAAAGGAGGGGTAGGACTTCCCCAGGTAGCAATTCACAAAACAGCTACAGAAGGTTACTCTGAGGAGGGAGGGGTAACCAGTGGTCAGAAGGTTAGGCATGGCAGTGACCCTGAATGCCCTGACGCTAGAGCTATGGACCCCAGTTTAGGAACTGAAGGGGACATGTTCCATGCCTTGGGAAAATATGAAGAACTTGCTGCTACTCAAAGGACTGATCCTAGTTTAGAGAGGCTGAGGGCTTGTGCAGAATCTGATGGGACAAAGGGAGGTGACATGATACATAGAGTATATTGGGACAATGGACTGTTATATATGCAGGATGTAAGGACCGAGGGAGGGGTGATGGGCAGGCAGCTTGTCATTCCCCAGGGGTACAATAACCAGTTGCTCAAGATTGCTCATGATATCCCCATGTCTGGACATCTGGGAATCATGTGCACCATGCAGTGATTGGCCCAGAATTTCTATTGCCTACTTCAGCCAGCAGGTGAATGAATATTGCAGGTCTTGTCACCGATACCAACAAATAGGGAAGGTGGGTAGTAAAACCAAAGTCACCCTAATTCCCTTGCCCATTGTGGAGGAGCCATTCCAGAAGGTAGGAATGGATAATGGATATTGTGGGACCTTTGAGTATCTGGGTGGCCCAGGTTGTGACAAAAAACGGTCCTTTGGATCAGTGCACCTAACCAGTTACCAAAGACGTAAATAAATTAATAAATACTCCAAGCTCCTTCAGGAAGAGATTTATGCTGATTGTGGTGGATTATGCCACCCGATACCCAGAAGTGGTAGCCCTTTCCTCACTTAGGGCAGACAAAGTGGCAGACACCTTGCTAGGGATTTTCTCCCATGTCGGGTTTCTGTAGGAGGTCATCACTGATCGAGGGGGTGCCTTCATGTCGGACTTGATGAAGTGCTTTTGGGAGCAGTGTGGGGTGGTGCAGAGATGCACAACACCTTATCATTCACAAGCCGATAGGCTTGTGGAAAGGTTTAATGGTACCCTAAAATGGATGCTATACAAGCATTTGCTGAACAGCATGAGAAGGACTGGGAGAAATACTTTCTCACCTGTTGTTCATATGCAGGGAGGTGCCCCAAGAGTTGGCAGGATTCTCTCCCTTCAAATTCTTATATGGACGTAGGGTGGGTGGGACCCGAGACTTGACCTAGGAAGACTGGGAAGGCAAGCATGCCACCCAGGGAACTCCCATAGTAGATTATGTCCTGAAGTTTAGCGAAAAGCTGAAGGAACTTATGGGAGCGGCCCAGAGCAACCTGTCAGCCACCCAGCAGAAACAAAAGGTAGGGTATGACTGCAGAGCTGGAGCTCACTCATACAGTGTAGGTCAGGAAGTCATGGTCATAATCCCAGTCTGGAAGGACCAGCTGCAGGCCAAGTGGGCAGGAAAATGCAAGGTAGTCCGAGAGGTAAATGACATGAACTATACTGTAGAACTGCCTGACAGGAGACATACCCATAGAATGTACCATGTCAACATGATGAAGCCACATGTAGGATGCAATAGCGGCCATAGACATGGTCCAACTCATTCAATCCCCCACTCGTGTAAAATATCACACCGGTTCAAGTACTCTCATAGGCTGGGTACTAACCAACTGGCCACAAAGAATTACTGGAACCACAGTGCTAGCCAACTCTATCAGTGACCACTTGCCAGTCTTATGCTCCTGGACAAACAAGACCCTGAAACTCCCCCCCCAAAAAAAAACAATAACCTCCAGAATTATAAAAGCTGGACATATCTAACCTCACTAAAATCCTACCTCCGCCAGCTAGACTGGGAGGGGATCTACGCTGCCGCCGACATGAGTGCTACTCTTGAGTGCTTTATCGAGAAGGTTAACATGGCCTGCAACATCTTTGCCCCTCTAAAAATGAGGAATATCAAAGGAACCAGCAAATCATGGATCACACCACAGCTCCTTGAGCTCATGGGGTCAGGGATAACCTGTGGCATAGGGCTAAGAGCACTGGATCCCCCTCTGACATACAGAAATACAAAGCAGTACATAATAAGTGCACTCAAGCCATCCGCCTTGCAAAAAGATCTCACTTTAAAAGTGAACTGGACTACTCTTGGCGCGACAGCCACAGATTCTGGGACAATATAAAACCCTAACAGGCAGAGCAAGTAAATCACCACCATCGTAAGTAAACATTGAGAGTGTGATTATCCAGGATCCCAAAATTATTGCAGGTGGCTTCAACAAGGCCTTCACAGACCTTAGTGGGGTCCTTCCTCCAGACTGTCTCTGACCTGTGCCTAGCTCGGCCATTAACTGTACCGACATCCCTCCAACACACACACAGCACCTCCCTTCTACCTGAAGGTAATCTCTACAACTGAGGCAAAAACTACTTGGAAAAAGTTCTCGGGGAACACTAGATCCAGTGAGGACTCGCTTGACCTAAAGATTGTGGCTCTCACCCTGGATGTGTTATTCTCCCCTCTAACCTGGATCCTAAATCTCTCACTAACCACTGGCATTTTCCCTCAGTGCTGGAATGCTGTGGTGGTCATCTGGCTCTTTAAAAGCGGGAACAGAACCTGCCTGGCCAACTACAGGCCAATCTCAGTTCTGTCCCCCTCTCCAAGGCACTAGAGAGGATAGTATACAATCAGTTAGGTACATACCTTGATAAGTACAACCTTCAATGCCAGGAACAGCATGGCTTTCAGAAGGCACATAGTACTTCAATGGCATTGATTGAGTTTACTGGTTATATCCATGAAGCACTTGACCGAGGGCTCTTGGTGGGGGCCACTTTCATCAACTTCACCAAGGCCTTCGACACGGTCAACCACAACTTCCTTCTCACACAATTCTCTAACACTGGTATATCCTCTGTCTCTCTAGGCTGGTTCCAGAGTTACCTCTCTAACAGGACCCGGCAGGTCAAGATTCTTTTTTTTTTTTTTAATTTTACTATTTATGCCTCCTTCTTCTCACCCCCTTGGCTCTGGTCTTCCTTGGGAGCACATGGAGTCATCCCCCTATGGCACACACCCTGCCTTGCTATCCTACGTCACCCAAGTAGCCTCAGTTGTACCCCCCCCAGGCAGGTACGGTGTGGGCCCCAATGCCCTGACACTGCAGTAATGTCGGTTGGGAGAATGCCAGGTGGGCAGCCGCAAATCAGGGGCAAGCTCTGGTGGTCCATCTCCGCCAGAGCCGAGAGGCATTTTCCCCCACTCCTTCTCTCTACTCCTCAGTGCCTGCTGTATCTCCAGCCTCCACCAGAGATCAGCAGAGCACTGAACAGGGACCCCTGTCCCTTCCCGGGAAAGAAGAGCTGTCCTCCAGATGCTCAATCCTCTCCCTCCCCTTGCCGACCCCCAGCAACCCGGGCTCATTCCCAAGCCCGGGTCGCCAGCTTGGCGAGGTCAAGATTCTTGACATTCTATCTGACCATGGGCATGTCAACACAAGGGTGCTCCAAAGTTCCATTTTGGGCCCCCTGCTGTTCAGCCTGTTTCTAAATGAACTCCCCAAAGTCTTCCAGAATAACATCCTTCTATATGCAGATAATGCTGTTCACTACACATGTCATTCTACTCTGGAAGAGCTGGAAAAAGGCATGCAAGATGACTTTACTGCTGTGGAAAAATGGTTCCTTCAGTCTAAGCTCTTGCTCAACTATACCAAGACTAAAACAATGTTGTTTGCCTCCCATCAAAACCGTCATAAGTCACATCACCTCAATATCTACAATAATAAGTGTGATACACTAGAAATGGTGACCACCTTTAAGTACCTTGGTGTCTACCTTGACTGCTGTCTCTCCTACAGCCAGCACATAGACCATGTTGCCAAGGCAGCTGGTGCCAGACTAGGTCAGCTCTACCAGCATAGGCAGTGCCTCACTGAAAGTGCTATCAAGCTTGAAGTTAACAGCTTCGTGCTCTCTATCATAGATTATGGACTGGTAGTCTACAGAGTCGGTAACGATACAGCACTTAGGTGAATCGAGATTGTCTTAAACAAAGCCTGCAGACTAGTCCTGGGTGTGGACAGTTTAACTCACATGTGTGAACTATACTCAAGCACTGGTTTGTTAAACTTGAATAGCAGAATTCAGTACCAAGTCTGTCTATTAGCTAAGAAATCCACCCTGGGTCTTGCTCCTCCTGGAGTGAGGCAACTGCTAAGAAACTCCAATTCCTCCAGACTAACTAGGGGGTAGAGTAAAGCTGCCTTCATTATCCCATTCCACCAGACCTCACTAGGGCAACGGTCCTTTGAATACAGGGCCCCCTGCTGGCTAAATTCCCTTAACTCTGAGCTGATTGAGGAAACAAAACTATGCCCATTTAAGGCCAAGCTGCTGCAGTACCCGGCCACTCTTAATAACTGTGACTGTGTCACCTGTGCCTAATCCTACTGTTATTGATAGCTTATCTGTCCTGCATAGCACCCATCTCCCCCCTACTTCCTCCCATGCCTGGTGTGACCCCACTGAGCACTTACCCCCACATCCCCTCTTTTTCCCCATGCCTTCTTGCTTTCTTTTCACTAATATTAGTCTCCACAATTTTCACCCTCCTCCCAGTTTTTCCTCACCTCACCCCCACTTTAAAACCCTTTCCTTATCCCTCTCCCCACATTACCCAGCCCTGCCCTATCACCTTCTTACGTAACCCTGGGTAGATTCCTATCCAGTTCCATCCCTCTGACTACTCAACCCCCTTATTCTGTCACACCTTTTGTCTCTGCCCCCACCCTTCCCTGCTCTCATCTATTCTGTCCTCCCCCTCCTTTGGTCACCGTCACTTCTGACCCTCCTTAACTCTACCTGCACATTCTAAAGCTCAGCTACCACTATAAATTGCTTGTCCACCTTAGCTATGCTGTTAGTACTGTTGCAATAAAGTTGACCTCTCCTACCAGATGTATTTCAACTGTACTTGCTTGAATCTGTATCTGTATGTACCATAATGTACTTGCCTGCTGTATATTCTCCTATCAGTTTTGTAATGTCTATGTAGCTTGTCTATTGCCTTACGACATGGAACATTTGTAAATGAGCTTTTAGCTCAAAGGTGTTATCCGAGATTCCAATAAATAAATAAATATGCAAATAGGGCAGACATGGTATTTGCAGTGTGTAGTCCTGGGAATGGGGTGGACAAAGAAAACCCCCTGCTGGACTTGCTAGAGGAAAGCAAGAGGGAGCTCTCCATGGAGACAATTAAACTGTCACCTCAGCTGACCCTGGAACAGACCCAGGAAGTGAAGGAGGTTTTAGTGGACTCTGCTCCTTTGTTTATGGCCAAGCTTAGACTAACCCCCTTAGCGACACATGATGTAGACATGGGGACACAAGCACCCATTCGGCGGACAGCCTGCCGGGTGTCTGAGGCTGTCCTAAAGGACATTAGGAGGGAGGTGGAGGGAATGCTGGATTTGGGGGTAATCTAGAAATCCCACAGCCCCTGGGCCTCACCCATAGTCCTCATTCCCATTCTGTATGGCTCTACTCACATTTGTGTGGACTATCATGGACTCAAGGCAGTAACAAAGTCTGATGCCCACCAAATGCCATGGACGGATGAACTACTGGACAAGTTGGGAGGGGCAACATACCTTACCACAACTGACTTGACAAAAGGGCATTGGCAGGAGGAGTTAACTGCTAGAGCTAGGGAGAGGTTGGCCATCATCACTCCAATAGGATTATTTGAGTTCAAGGTAATGCCTTTTGGAATGAAGAATGTCACTGCCACCTTCCAAAGTTTGGTCAACTAGGAGTTACATGGTACTGAAGAGTACGCCGTGGTGTATCTGGATGATATTGCCATTGTCAGTGCCAGTTGGAAGGAACACCTGTCCTAGCTTAAGGAAATGTTGGGCAGAATACAGAAGACAGGGCTCACTGTCAAAGCTGAAAAGTGCTAGGTAGCCATGGCGGTGGTGGCATACCTAGGCCATGTAGTGGGATGAGGGCAGTTCCATCCCAATCAAGCCAAGATTGAGGTGATAGAGGTGTGATCCAGGCCTGAAACCCAGAAGCAGGTTTGGAGTTTCCTAGGGACCACCAAGCACTGTTGAAACTTTCTACCAAATTACAGTACCATGGCAGCTTCCCTCTCTGGCCTACTAAAGAAAAGAATGCCCAAAAGGGTAAAATGGGAGCCAGCCTGTGAATGAGCCTTTGCACAGCTAAAGGAGGCACTGTGCAGTGCCCCTGTGTTGGCTGGTCCAGATTACAATAAGCCATTTGTAGTCAGACAGATGCCTCAGAAGTGGGTATTGGAGCAGTCCTCAGTCAGACCTCTAACCAAGGGAAAGATCACCATTAGTGTACCTTAGCAAAATGCAGCTTCCCAGGAGCTGGCCTGTTCCACAGTTGAAAAGGAATGCCTTGCGCTGGTATGGGCCCTGAAGAAATTAGAGCCATACCTCTACAGGAGGCACTTCGAGGTACAGACTGATCACAAACCCCTGGTGTGGATGACACAGATGGTGAAAACAAATGGTTGTCTCTTAAGGTGGAGTTTTGCCTTACAGACTATGATATAACCAATACCAGTAGGGCCAGATCGGCCAACACAGATGGGCTATCTCGCCAGTTAGAGCATTGAACAGAATTTGTGAAACTCATACCATGCCTGGGGCTGAATTCCCATAAATTCAGTCTAGGAGGGAGGGGTGTTGTGAGCTGCCTGGCTGCTAGCCCTTATTTGTAGATATTATTCTGCTGTATATATGTTTTTTATGTAATTCTATTGTACAGTGGTAGTCATACAAAAGTTGTTCAGTACTGAGGTATACTTAGGTATACTGAGGCTAATTTGCATTGACTGTAATGTGATTCTGCCTCAGTATACCTAGGTATACCTCAGTACTGACTAGCGTTTGTATGACTACCACTGCATATGTACATGCCAAGACATACCAGAGTCAGCACAAGGCACATAGAAAAAAGACTGGATTTTTAAAAGGGTTTTGACCTTCTTCTGACCTGAGAGGCCAGCTTCTTGCTATGAATCTGACAAGTTATTGTCAAAGACTTTGGGGATAACTGATCAAAGGTTATTTCCAATAGGAACTGACCAGGGGAAACATAGGTGAATGGAATGCTCAGGAGATAGCCCCTTTTAATGTCAAGAAAAACAGAATGCTTTGATCCCAGGAAACTATTATAGCACATCACACCTTATGAAGTAATAGGAAAGAAAATATCCTTCTAGCAGACCTGCATGAAATTCTAAAAAGACACTGTGAATAGGTTGTATACTGAATACATCATAGTTTAACTGTGACAGTCATGTTACTGGTTAATTAGGGAGCCAGAACATTGTGCTGGAGAAGTGCAACAGTGCCATCTACTGGCCTAAAAGCTGTGGGATTTTCACTCACTATTTCCAGTTTACAGACAGATATACAGTATATAGCCCTAGATCAGGGCATTTGTTCACACACAGTTTGCTTGGATCCTCTCTCCTGACCACAGAGAACACTTGTCAGCACAGAGACTGCCTAAGAACCAAAGGCTACAGAAAGACTGCAATATTTTGCAAACCAGCAATTCTGTGGACTTTGAAATCTTCCTACCTCAGATAGATTAGCTAACAGTCTGAGTGTGTTTCATTTTACATTTCTCCATTTTCTTTTCCTGTATACTGTAACCTAAATTAGTATATGTTCTCTTTTAGTTCTAACTGCATTTATTTAATTATTTTAGTAAAAAAATGACTTTTCTAAAGAAATTCTGCCTGTGTGGGAGTTCTTATATTGTATATATAACTACAGAAGGTTTATTAATAATCTGTGACAACTGTTAATTGTTTAGAGAGGCCACCACAAACAACCAAATTGAGAAAAGGGTCTGTAAGGGACATCTGGAGGGATAGGGAGAATACCAGAATCTCATACAAGTCTGCAGGGATTGTGAACTAGGCTGTTGCATGTCCCGTAGGGTGAATGCCAAATCAGGTTTTTACACTGCTACCCTAAAGAGAGTGTGATGCCTTGGTCTTCTTCCTTTGTGTAATAGCCAAGGAAAGGGTTCATATTTGGCAACAAGACTCATGACTGGTATTGTGCCCTTATCCAGAGTTAGAGGGATGCCCGGGACCCTCGTGGCAGAGGTGCAGTCGTGACCTAGGTGAGCTTTCTAAAGGACGAGGAGGGTATCCCTGTCCCCCCATCATGGATTGCCTTTAAGGGTGGGCACTGTGAGCTTAATGGACCTGACCCCCAGGAATGGGTTTGTGACACTTGCCACATAAGGTTAAAGGTTAGTGAATTCATCAATTAGCAAATGCCTTAGCATCCACTGACTGTCTTTTTGTGAAACAATTTTTTTAATATATTGCTTTCTGTATATGTGAAGTATTTATTGCACATTTTGTACTTTAGCACTTTGTATGTCTGTACAAAGTGCCTTACCTCTCCCATGCTGACAACCCAAGTTGGGAATGAACCTGAGTTGCCAGGGGTTAGCTGGGGGAAGGAACCAGAGAAGGATGAGAGGCTGTCTGGCAGCTGTCCTTTTCTGTATTGGGAAGGCAAGCTGTCCCAGATCTTGACTGTTAGTGAATGTAGGTCCAGTAGTAGTAGTAGTGCCAATGCCTGGGAGGCTGGTGTCACTTCAAGTGAATGGATCAGGGCTGGTGGTTCTGGTGCCCATGTGTGCCTCCATGTGCATGCTCGACTGGGTTTGCCAAAGCCTCAGGAGGAGGGCAAAAACCCAGGTGGAAAATGGATGGTGGGACCATGGTTTCATGAAGCCCTGCCCATGATGCCAGGACCTACCCTACCAGATCATCAGCAGCAGGAGGAAGGAGGACAGAGGTAGATTGTGACACTTGGACAGCTGGTTCTGATCACTGTATCATTTTTGTAATATAAAAATGTGTTATGGACTGTCTCTCATGAGAGATGCTGAGACAGCATGTGAGATCACACACACACACACACACACACACACACACACACACACACACACAGTTTAGATACTAGGTGTTACCTGGAAGGCTAGAAGTTAATTACAGACCAGAACAGGCCTTAATCAAGGATCTCCTGTTTTTCTAAGTTAATTATAGCTGTAGTTGCTAAGAGGGAAATCATAACATTTTATGACATTCAGAGGAGGAAACCAGGTTATAGCACACTGGTGCAAAATCATAAATGTTTTGATGTCTGTGAGAGAGGATACTGATCATAGATGAAAGGAAATTTACAGACTTGATTGGGGAAGTCACATAGGGAAAGGAGTAGGGGGTTGGCAAATACAGTTTTTTAAAGAGTATTCTTTTTTTCTTCAGAGACACTTTTATCTACGCTCTGACAAAAAAACATCTTTGAGCACTTTAAGCAGGTATTTAGAGAGAGAGAGAGAGAGAGAGAGAGAGAGAAATATAAGTACCGTAGTAGGAATTGCACTGTTAAAACCTTGTTCTTTTAAAAGATTATATGGTTCTTGTGATATATAGTTCTGAATTTTATGTTTTACATATTTTTACCTATTTTAGTAAAACTCTATTTTTAGATCCTACTTGGTCTGTCTTTGAATTTTCTTTCTTTAACAAGTAAAGTATAAATGGTTAAAGCAGACACTGTACATAAGCTTGAATGGTGATACCAAACCGGAAAAAGGTGAGAGTTTAATCTGAGGTCTTTTATTAGAGTTTTTAAGGGTTCATTTTTGTACACCTGGTTAGGTGCCCATAGGCAAAGATATCTGGCCCCCCGAAGACAGAATTATCTGAGCCCGTTCATTGGGTATGCTAACAAGAAGTTCACAGTTTGAATCCCTTCAAGGCTTGAGACCAAATGTTGATTCGAACCCACAAAACAGACAGAAGGGTTACCCTGTTTCTGTTAACTGTTCACAAGACTGCGCTCAGAGGTTGGCACTTTCGGAGTAGAGGGTTGACCTGCTGAGTGGGTTTGTGACAGATGGCTGGTCACCAGCTCACAGGGGCAGGGCTAATATCCTGCTCAATCCCAGCAAAGGAGGATAAAAATCTTTATTAAAAAAATATAAATAAATAAAAAGCACCACTTACCAGGCACATTAGTCTCTAGGCAAACTGGTTTTACATGTGAAACATTGAGTCTTCACTCATCATGGGTGAGTGTGCCATTTTTTTCTAATGATTCTGTGCTTGTTTTCTGAGCTGCACCACCTCCACTCTCATGGTAGCTCTTTCCTGTAGCTTGCACAATGTAAAAGAACAACTTTTTTGTCTCAACTGAAACAAACTCTAGTCAGAGCCAATATGGCTGAAAAATCATATTTTACAGGGATTAGGAGCCATCTAGCAATATGTTGACTGTGGCATATCAGGAGCCAGAGACTGCCTACAATCTCTGATGTCATTGGGCAGATCACCAATAGTGCCATAACAGAGGAGTTCAATGCCGAGATGGTTTTAAAGATATGGGAGGCAAAAAACAAAAACAAAAAAGAGAGACTTATACAAAAGGAAGTAACATCTTGCTTAGGGTTACACTGTATACAAGTGGAGGTTGTGGGATTCAAACCCAGGATTGTTGGGTCTCCAGATTGGTGCTCTAACCTCTAGGCTATACTGCCTCCCTGACTTGAGGGATTCTGCTGTATTTCTCTTCCCTTTTAAAAGGAATATAAACCTTGCATTATCCTTCTGTAATATAAATGACCATTTGTTATGTGTGTGTACCCTTCTTTATCTCCCTGCTGTGTTTTTCTGCTGTTTGCATTGAAATAATTATTTTTCACCTTTTTAGGATCCCTTGTTGATGCTGCTTTTTTCTCCCACCTGATATTCATTTTTATAAGTACTGATCAAGTAAACTTGTGCCATGAGCTTCTGCTTAACAGATGTTACTGGGTTCCTGGCCTGTTCAGTAATTTATAGATATCATAGGCTAATAGTGGATTCCTTTCAAGATCGTCAGCATTCTGGTATATTTCGAGGCATATAGGTCACATATCATGTAGATTTTCATTAGTTTGGGTCCTTGTCTGTCTGTCTGTATTAAACCAGTTTCCCTTCAGATTTCTTCCTTTGCTTATATCCCTCCATGTCAGAAATAGTAGTAAGAATGTATACAAGCAAGATCTGGTACAACAGCAATAGAAGCAGTGCACATCTGGTATTGACAAATGCTTGTTAGTTACATTTATTACAACTTTCCTTCTCTGTATAGTAGCAGACAACCAAAACAGATCAGATTTCAGTCAGCCTCTGCAGTGCAGTGTCTCTGATCTGTAAATTAACCATTTAGTAGTCATCTTTCTCTCACAGTGAGAATCTTGCCATGGGAAGGGTGTGTGCAATGCAGGACTAAAAATGTTAAATGTTAAAAAAAAATCACTTGAGACTGCAAACACTTTCTCATAGTTGAATGACGAGAATGTGGAGAGATATTCCACTCTGGTGGAAGGACAAACCTGTCCACAGCTGTGGTGTATTCACAGTTATGTGCTTCAACCCTCCCTTTTCAATTGGTGCATTCAGAAACATTCCAGATATTCCAGAGCCCCCTTTTCTACTTCACATAATAGCAATATGTCTGTGCAGCTCCACTGTGCAGCCATAAAAATGCACATCTCAAATTCCTGTTTTCAGAAGTAGTAGTCTCAATGAAATCTCAAAGGATAAAATTCTTGAAGTTGAACATACTAGGAATTATAAATAGAGGATTAACAAGGGTCTTAACTTAGTTCCAGAAATTCATAAAAATAGGACATTTCCACAGCATACGTACTAAGGACTCCTCAGCACCTTCTCATTTTTGATGAAGAGGTGATTGTAACAATTCATTTTATAAAGTCAAATCAGAGTGAAATGTAATCTGAGTTTTGTACAGTGTAAGTTTATAACCATCTGTATGATAAGTGTTATTGCAATTTTTCCAAATTCTCTCACAAGTCATGGTACCTTCAGTTATGTCTAAGGTCCAGCACAGGGTGGGACAAATCAATTTGTGAGCTGGTGGTCAGTTTGCCTACTAGCTTTCAAAATCTGGTAGCCAAACCAATATTTGTAGTGTTGGAACCAGCTCGGGAGGGAACAGTCTTAGACTTGGTCCTCTCAAATGAGGATGGAGAGAGGATCTCAGATCTATAAGTGGGTAGCCATCTGGGAACAAGTGACCTCCAAACAGTGTGGTTCATGATAAACTCAGCTGTAGAGTCAAGCCACACAAAAGTGAAGGTACTGGACTTCAGCAAGGCTGATTTTGTCAAAATGGAAGAGTGCCTCAGAAAAGGACTAGCAAACAGGCAAGAAGGAGTGGTGCAGCAACAATGGGAAAACATCAAAACTGCCATCACAGAGGCAACAAGCCTTTGTGTGAAGCAAATAGACAAATCAAAATGAAAGAAAAAAACACTATGGCTCTCAAAAGAGGTGGCGGGGAAGGTTAGGGAGAAAAAGATAGCATTCAGGAAGTATAAGGAAACACAGAAGGAGCAGGACAGAGAACTGTACCAGTTAAAGCAGAAGGAAGTGGGGAAGGCAGTCAGAATAGCAAAGGCTCAAACCAAGGAAAAGATAGCCAACTTGGTTAAGAAGGGGGATAAAACCTTTTATAGGTACATTAGGGAGCAAAGAAAGACAAAGGGAGGGATACTGAGGCTGAATAAAGAGAAGAGTGGGTGGGCAGAGAGGGACAGTGAAAAAGCAGGGATACTGAATGAATACTTCTGCTCAGTATTCACAAAAGAAGAGGAGGGGGAGATACCTAATCCAGTCAATAGAAGCATTCTGGATAAGGGGATCAATATCAGTCCTTTCACAGAAGAAAGGGTTCTGAAAGAACTCCTAAAACTGAAGGTGAACAAAGCAATGGGGCCTAATGGGATTCACCCCAGAATTCTAAGAGAACTAAGGGGAGAACTAGTAACACCACTGACTACCCTTTTTAACAAATCATGGGAGGATGGTGTGGTACCTGAGGACTGGAGGATGGTGGATGTAACCCCCCCTTCACAAAAGTGGGAGCAAGACAGAGGCAGGAAACTACAGACCTGTCAGTTTGACCTCGGTGGTAGGGAAAATAATGGAATCACTTCTGAAGGAAAGAATTGCTGAGTACCTAGAGGCCAGTGGGGCACAGGACCCAAGAGAGCATGGATTCACAGTGGGAAGGTCATGTCAGATAAATCTAATTGATTTATTTGACTGGGTGACCAATATAGTAGACCAGGGAGAAGCTATGGACATGGCCTTCCTAGACTTTAGCAAGGCATTTTACACAGTCCCACACAAAAGATTAATAAACAAATTAGCCAGCCTGGGAGTGGGTTTCATGGTGGTAGCCTGGGTAAAACATTGGCTGGACAACAGGATGCAGAGGATAATAGTAAATGGAGAATGAAGAAAGGGGTGTTACTAGTGGGGTACCGCAGGGTTCAGTACTGGGGCCGGTCCTTTTTAATGTCTTTATAAGTGACATTGCAGAGGGACAGGAAGGAAAAGTATGTCTCTTTGCAGATGACACAAAGATCTGCAATAGGGTTGATATACAAGGTGAGGTGAAAAGGACGAGAAGGGACTTGGCAAGGTTGGAAGAATGGTCAAATGTATGGCAGCTTAGATTCAGTGCAAAGAAGTGCAAAGTAATGCACCTGGGAAATAAAAACCCAAGGGAAAAGTATACAATGGGGATGAGATACTGACAAAAACAAAAATGGAAAGGGACCTGGGGTAGTTTTATCAGATGACCTAAAGGTGGACAAGCAATGTTAGAGGCAATAAGGAGGGCTGGGGGATACTGGGATGCATAGGGAGAGGCATCAGCAGTAGAAAACAAGAAGTTGTTATCCCTCTGTACAGACAGTTGGTGAGACCCCATCTGGAGTATTGCATGCAGTTCTGGAGATGTTATCCCTCTGTACAGACAGTTGGTGAGACCCCATCTGGAGTATTGCATGCAGTTCTGGAGACCCCATATTTGCAAAGACATAGACAGGGTGGGAGGCTGTCCAGAGGAGGGCTACCAAAATGGTGCAGGGTCTGCACCAGAGGACATATGAAGAGACTAAAGGAGCTTATTATGTATACCCTTCTGGAAAGGAGGGAGAGGGGGGACATGATAGAAACTTTCAAGTACCTCAAGGGAATCAACAAAGTCCAAGAGGGTAGCATCTTTCAGAAAAAGAGATGTGCAAGAACAAGGGGGCACAATTAGAAGATAGATGGGGAATGGCTCAGAGGTAATGTGAGGAAGTATTTTTTCACACAGAGGGTTGTGGATGCATGGAACAGCCTTCCTGAGGAGCTTGTGGAGTCAAAAACAGTGGGTGAATTCTAGAATGCATGGGACAGACATAAAGCAATTCTAGTGGGGGGGTAGGAGGAAGTAGGCTGTTGGTTAACTAGGATCTGCAACTTATCCATTAGGTAGGAAAATGGGCAATTGAGGTGGGCTAAGTGGCCCTTATCAGTCATCAAATTGTATGTTTCTATGTTGTAATGGCCATCATTTTTAAGGGCTCAAAAATCACTTTGTAGGCAGGTAGTCAAGTTGGCCAAAAACTTTCAAAATATGGTAGCCAAACCAGTGTTAAGTAGCCGTTGGCCGCCTAACTAGCTGACTTGTCCCACCCTGTCCAGTACTACCATGTGTCTTTCACCTTAGTATTATCAAAAGAGAAATATAACAAATGTTTATAAATCCAAGACGCTGAAAGAGTATATAGGTTGTCTTCAAAAGGATAGATATAGATATATTATAGTGGTGTGGTAGCATCACCATAGTTAGAGTTGTGTAGGCACTTTAATGTTAAACCCCAGTTTTTGCACTTTAATATCTTTGCAACCATTCAAGAGATTTGCAGGAAATTGTGCATGCATGGTCTTGTGGTGGTAGATCTTTTGATATGTCAAGTTTTATTCCAGTTGGATATGTGGATTCTGAGATGCAGATAGCAAAACAATGTAAAAAAAAAGTGTTTTTTTTTTTTTTTGCCATTGCGTAGCAGCTGGACAGTTTGAAATTTTGGCCTGAAATTATCAGGATACAAAGGGCTTGGCTCAGAATGATTTCTTTTGCTGGTCAGATGAAAAAATATTAATCAGTTCCAAAGATTTTAAATTTTAAAATTTAAATTTTAATGCTCAATAAGCACTTCAGAATAGCTATAAAAAGGGTGTGGCTTGGATGACTAGAGTTATCTTATAGCTCATGAATAATAATGAGCATATTTATTTATTTATTAGAAAAATTTGCTTACCCATTGTTGCAAATCCATTTTTTTAATTGAGGGAACAGAAAAATCAGGTGAAAACTACAATCTATCCCCGGTCTGTTCAAAATCACTGTTTACAGCAACTTTTTGTTGGTTTACCTTTTGTATACTGACAGACTGAAAATGTGAATTGTTTTGAAACATGGGCTATACATTATTATTTAAAACATAGGGAAAGTAGCCATTTTTTAAAATAGACATTAGAGTATAAATTTTGTGTTTATATGAACTGAAAAAGTTTCAGACGATTCAATGGTTTAGAAATATGCAAAGTTTTAAAAAAAGACTTTTGGCATTACAGAGAAACAGCAAAGTATTATTCGTTGTTTTAGTTGGAACTGGCTTACCTTTGGATAAGACAAGAGAACGTTGACACGCTCATATTCAAAGAGCAAATGTAGTGTAGTGGCTAAGGCTCTGGGTAATGCATTTAGGGACCTGGGTTTGAATCCCACAGCCTCTCCATATTTTTTTTTTCTATAGCAACTCATGTGTTTTAAAAAAAACTAATTCTAGAAAAACACTCATGCATTTATAAAAATGAATTACTGAAAAAGTACTATCTCAAAAAGTAAGGAAGTTCATTGCAAAAAACATTGTTAATGGATTAGTTAGAGTATTATAGTGATGCAGTAGCGTCACTATAGTTACAGTTGAGTAGGCACCAAAGTCACATGTTTATAAAAACTAATTATAGAAAAATACTCCTTCGTTCATAAAAACTAATTGCATAAAAAGTACTATCTGAAAAAGTAAGGAAATTTATGGCAACAAAATGTCATTAATGCACTAGTTAGGGTTATAGTGACAAAAGTAGAGAAATGTGGCATTAGGGTTTCCAACCCTAACACCCCACCCCCACTCTACAGGTAGCAACAGGCATGGGGTGTGCCTTGCAGTTATCAGCCTAATGCTCACCCCATTCCTTGAGTAAGTAAGCTGAGATGGGTACAGAATATAAGAATAGGGTCAGCGTGACAACCCCCAAAGCACACCCCATGCCTATTGCCACCTGCAGAGAGGGGGTGGGGTAGTGGGGTATTAGCTAGTGTATTAACAAAAATTTTTTTGATCTATCTATCTATCTATCTATCTATCTATCTATCTATCTATCTATCTATATTCATTGCAAAAAAGTTTGTTAATGCATCAGTAAGGGTTGTTACTAAAGCAACAAAAGCAGGGAAATGTGGTGTTAGGATTTCAAACCCTAACACTCCACCCCCACCCTGCAGACACTGACAGGCATCAGGGGTATGCCTTGGGGTCATCAGCCCTAACGCTGACCACATTCCATAAGTGAATAAGCTGGGATGGGTAAAGTATAGGAGAATGGGATAAGCGTTAGGGCTGGTTGGAGAAGTCCACAATCCTTTTTTGCCAGACAAATTCCTTTTTTGTCATGTTGAAAAAGGATTTGGATGTCTCATAAAAAAGGAATTCGTCTGACCAAAAAGGATTATAGGCAGGGCCATCCGGTAGGAAAATTTCCTAATTCTTTTTCGTCAGACTCATTCCTTTTTCATCAGACGTCATAATCCTTTTTCGTCATGACAAAAAAGGATTATTACGTCTGACGAAATAGGATAAAAAGTCTATGTCCCAAATCCTTTTTTTTAATTTTTTATTTGGTTATTATTTTACCCCCATTGGGGTTCTCCCTGGTGTCTAGTAGCACCTCCACCCTCATTGCCTCGATGTGCTTTTTCATTTGTTCCTTTCTTTTTTTAATATTTGATTTACATAATTTCACCCCATTGTGGTTCTCCCTTGTGTCCAGTGGTATCCCCCCACCTTCCAAAAGTCATTGACCCCCCCCACATTGGTGTTCAGTGCCTTCCCTCGATCCTTCTTGCTTTATTTTCTTTTCTGAAAAGAAGAAAACTGTCTGTTGACGAGCCTCTCAATTCCCTGAAAATAAGAAATCTGTCCATTGATGACCCTCACTCTCTGATCCCACATGTTTTGTTATGAAATAAATGTTAATCCCTTGCCCCCACCCTCCTGTATCTTTCCCATGTGTCTAGTGGCACTCCCCACTCTCCGATCCCCTCATTGGTGGTTAATGGCTGTCCCTTGTATTTTTTTATATTTTATTTTAGTACCTTAAAAAAAGAAAACCGTCTCTTGATGATTTTGTTTTGTTTTGTTTGCACCTGTAAAAAAAAGAGTCCATCGCTGGTCTCTCCCTCACCCACTACCCGACCACCCACTAAGCACCCACTTCTCCACACCCCCTTGACCCCACCACACACCCTCCCTTACCTGTAGAAGCCCCAGGTTTGAGATCCACTCTCCTGATTGAAGACAAGACTTGCTGCTGAAACTGGCAACTGCATTATGAGAAACTAAGATAAATGCATTTCAATGTATTTCAATGGGGGTTTTAACTTTGGGCCATACCTTAGTCGTCTTTTGAGATCTTGACCCCTAATTTTCAACATGGCCTCTTGGGATCCCCTCCTCATGAGGAATACAACTCTCATTATGCAACTTCCACCTGAAAGGTGATTTCGTGGTCGCTTGGTGAATTCATCTTTTGGGCAGGATTTGTATAATGTTATCCAATTGTTTCCCCCTTTTAAGCCCTGGTGTCTAGTGGCATCCCCCAGCCTTGTTCCCTATATATTTAATATTTTTTTTTCCTTTATTTTTATGTATATTTTTTATGCATAGTGACATTCTGCCACTTTTTTTGTCATTACATCCCTGGTGTCTAGTCGTAACCCCCCTTCCTCACCACCCTCTGATTAAAAAAAAATATTGGCAACCAGTGGTATCCACTACCCTTTATGGGTTTCTGTGACCTGTAAAGGGAAAAACCATCCCTCATTGTCTTTTTTTTTATTTTAGCTGTGGGAAAAAATGTCCATCGCCAATCACTCCCTCACTGCCACCTGCCCTCCCACTTCAAACACTCCACCCAACACCCCCTTGATGTCCCCCCAATCCTGATTCACCTGAGGAGGTCCCAGGCTCGACACTCACTCAGCGAATCGAAGACACACCTTGCTGCTGGAACTGGCAACTGCAATATGAACTAAGGTAAATAAGGTCCTATGTATTTCAATGGGTGGGTGGTTTAACTTTCGTCCATAACTCAGCCATGTTTTGAGATTTGGGTCACAAATTTTCAGCATAGTCTTTTGGAGACCGCACCTCATGAACATTGCATTAAGAATGCATGGGATAGACATAAAGGAATTCTGGAGGTCAGGGGTAAGGGGCAACAGACTTCTAGGAAAACAAACTGAACTTACAAGCTCAAATGGGCAGATTGGGTGGGCCATAGGCCCTTATCTGCTGACACTGTCTATGTATCTATGTATCTATGTAACAATATGACTGTCATTAGGCAACTCATGCCAGAAAGGTGATTTTGTGATCAGTTGGTGAAGACACCTTTCTGGTGGGATTTGTGTGATGACAGTCATATTGTTCATAAGGTGTGGTCATAAGAAGGCTATGTTGAAAATTCGGGGTCACAATTTTGAAAAATGGCTGTGTAATGGACATTCATTGCGATCTCCCTACGCATGCTCGTAACTTTGGAAATCTACAATATTTTCACACCATATTTTCCAAATACTCATTTTATTACCCCACCTCATGCATGGCACAGCTGTCATTTTTCAAATCATAGCCAAAATGTGTTTTCACACCTGTGGCGTGGAATAGCGTTGAGGTTGCGCAATGTTATGTTTTGGCAGGGATTCGAAAAGTTTCTGTGCCAGGAACATGAGGTGGGGTAATAACATGGATAAGGTGACAATTTGATGAGTGCTGTGCTATAACTGGAAGTGCTGGGGCCACAAGTCCCTGTGCTTCCACAGCTACATAGATATATGCTTCTAGGGAGGGAAGGAAGCAAGGATTCTGTTATACTATGTCACTGGAGGAGTGGGAGCACAGGGTCCACTGTGAAATAAGGATACTGTTATACTATGTTAATGGAGAGGTGGGACCCTGTGTTCCTACCATGGAATAAGGATACTGTTATAGTATATCAATGGAGGGATGGACCCTGCGTCCCAGCGTAAAATAAAAATACTATTATAGTATCTCAAAAAGTAAGGAAATTAGTTGCATAAAACTTTGTTAATGCATCAGTTAGAGTTGCTGCATCAAAAGTAGGGCAATGGGGCATTAGGGTTTCACCGTAACACCCCACCCCTGCCCTGCAGAGACCAGGAGGCATCAAAGGGGTGGCATTGGGGTCATCAACCCTAATGCTCACCCCATTCTCCTAGACTGTAGCCACCCATCTTATTTTACAATGGAATGGGGTGAGTGTTAAGGTTAACAACTTCAATGCCACCCCTGATGCCTCCTGGTCTCCACAGGGCAAGGGCACAATGTTAGAATGATACCCTAATGCCTTGTTTCCCTACTTTTGTTGCGGGTTAGGGTTGAAAATCCTAACATTGAATTTCCTTACTTTTGTCACTTTAATAGCAACCCTAACTGATGCAGTAACAGAGTTTTTTTTTGCAAACAATTTCCTTACTTTCTGAGATAGTATAATTGTATACTCATTTGCTTGTGGGAGCGCAGGGCCCAGAGTGCCCTAAGCTCCCATCACTCCACAGATGCAGACACGTATGTTGCTTTGTATCCTCATTTGTCTGTGGGAGTGCAGGGCCTTCTGGACCCTGCACTCCCATCCCTCCATAGATGCGGATCCTCATTTACCTGTGGGAGTGCAAGGCCCTCCAGGCCCTGTGTTCCCATTCATCCATGGATGTGGACATGTATGTTGCTGTGGAAATGCAGGGCTCTCTGGACCCTTTGTTTGCATTTGTAGCAAAACAGCAATCAAACTGTCAGCACAGCCTTCATATTACCCCACCTCATGAATCTGGTACGATATTTTTTAAATCCCAGCCAAAACACTATTGTGCACCACTGGAACAACATTCTGTGCCACAGGTAAACAGCATGGGTTTGTGGTAGGAAGGTCTTGTCAGACCAACTTGCCAGTATTCTTTGACTGGGTAATGAGGGTAGTGGATAAGGGCCATGCTGTGGATTTACTCTACTTTGATTTCAGCAAGGCTTTAGACTCAGTGCCTCACAGAAGGTTGCTGAAGAAGCTAGAGGATCTGGGTACAGCAAAAGACACAGATATATGGGTAAGAAACTGGTTTGAAGGGAGACAGCAGAAGGTTGTGGTTAATGGAGTCAAATCAGAAGAGAGGATGTCCACTAGTAGGGTGCCACAAGGATCGGTTCTGGGTCAGTCCTTTTCAATATGTTCATTAGCAATGTGGGAGAAGGAATCCAGGGCATGATGCATCACTTTGCAAATGACACTAAGCTCTGTGTCAGGGTAGACAGTGAGGAGGGGGTTAGGGAGATGCAGAGAGACGTGCAAAAGCTAGAGAGGTTGTGAAGGGTTTGATGGTTGAAACGCAATGCAAAAAGTGCAAGGAGATGCACACAGGGAAAAAGAATCCGAGGATAGAGTACTGGAAGGAGGAGTGATAAAGCTGTGCATGCCCACTGAGGAAAGAGACCTAGGGTCACCATCAGTGATTCCCTGAAGCAATCAAACCAGTGTGTCAAGGCCTACAGTAAGGCAAACAGGATGCTGGGGTGTATAGGAAGAGGTACTGACAGCAGATGGAAGGAGGTATTACTAGCTCTCTATAGATCACTGGTGAGGCCCCAGATCTGGACTCCTCACCTAAGGAAAGATAAGGACAGGCTGGAGAGAGTGCAGTGCAGTGCAGGGTGATCAAAATGATTCAGGACCAGAGCAGGGCAGATCTTATGAGGATCGGCTCAAGGCACTAAACATGTACTTGCCGGAGGCTAGACGAGAGAAGCGAGATATGGTAGGGACTTTCAAGTTCCTGAAAGAAATGAACAAGGTAGACTGTGAGGACCTATTTTACATAAGCAGCACATGATGAACATGGGGGATGAGTGGAAACTGCTGGGTGGAGGATTCAAGAGGGAAGTGAGAAAGTTTTATTTTAAGGCAAAGGGTGGTGAAGCCATGGAACAATTTGCCAGCTGATGTGGTGAGCACCAAAGCTATTAATGGTTTCAGACATAGCTGTGACAGAGTTAAGGGCTTCATGGTTGCTCAGGGTGATAGCTGTAGGGTGGGGAGCATCAGGACGGACAGTGGGGGTTACAACCCTATATGGACAATAGGTTCCGGGTTTGTTAGGGTTAATAGACAGACTGGATGGACCAGTGGTCTTTTTCTGCCATAATTGTCTATGTTTCTATATAAAGGAGAGGCAAATGAAAAAATACAATATTCAACTAAGGAACTAAATAACTGATGTATGTGTTGTGTAAAATGGATTTTCTGAAGGAACGGCAATCTATGACATCAATGTCAGAGAATAATTTGTGCTTACATCCCATTCTCTTTAAGGAGCAGAAGCACCGCTTTTAGAAGGGAAGAATTAAATCTTTTGAGGCAAAATGTGGGGCATCCCTGAAAGTTAGTGACATTTGAAACGTCTACCTTCTCCAACTGCTAAGAGCATGGACCCTTGCATGGTTAACAATACACAAGTAGGTCAAGAACACACGGATAAGGTTTTCTCCTATGCATCTCAGTCATTACGCCTCTGAAGAAACTTCACTACAGCCAAAGGTGGAACACTGGTTCTCTAAACGTGGTACTGAACAGAGTGTCTCTCTCTAGCAATAACCTTAAATCTATTAGATTGATAACAATTATGTTTAACTTCAGTGTTTTTATTTGTTTTGATATTCTCTTATTTTTGGTCTGCTAAATATTTAAGATTCTGCAGTGTATTTCTGACTGTCCCCAACTAACGTCACCATCACTGTTTGTGACATCAGACTGTTGTCATTCAGAGCTGTCACTGTAAGCACTGTAATGCCATTAACAAAGTCATTATAAAGTTAGTTGTAGAACAGGAAAATAATTTACATGCAGATATTTGGATAGCCAGCAAAGATGTGTTCTAAACCTTGGGGGGAAAACTTAAGAAACTGTATCCTCTTCCTAAACTGAAATAGCAGAAACATGGTCTATGACTGAACATACTGAAGTGTTAAGCTACTGTGCAAGAGGCAAAAATGTGGGACACAAAATCTTGAAGATACCCTTAAAACACTGGATCAAGGAGAGTACATTTGTTTATAAATGTTACTGTTAATCATGTAAAAGTTAACGTGTATTTTTGCTTTCAGGTCTCAATGTAAAATGTAGGACAATTGCTGTCCATCTTTCTTGTGTGAAAAACACAGAAACATAGGAAGTGATGACAGAAGGGGACCACAAGATCCATCTAAACTGCCCAAAAATATTTAACAGGACCACTCCCCCCCACCAGCCTTTCTGTTAAATGATACCCTTGTGCCTATCCCATGCAGTTTTGAACTCTATCACAGTTTTGGCCCCCACCACCTCGTGGGGTAGGCTATTCCATGGGTCAATCACCCTTTCGGTGAAGAAGAACATTTTAGCATTGCCCTTGAACCTCCCACTCTTCAGCCTCACATTGTGCTCTCTAGTTCTGCCACCCTCCTTCACCTGAAGCAGCTCATGAACCCTAACCTTGTTTATATCCCTAATATACTTAAAGTTCTCAATCATGTCCCCCTGCTTCCTCCTTTGTTCCAGGGAGTACACATTGAGCTCCTTCAGCCTATCCTCATATGCCATCTGGTGCAGTCCATGAATCATTTTATTTGCTCTCCTTTGCACTGTTTCAATTCTGTCGCTGTCCCTTTTGAGGTGCAGCCTCCATTACTGTACGCAGTACTCCATGTGGGGGATGCACCAGTGCTCTGTAGAGTGACAGCACTACCTCCTATCTGTGACTCGTGATTCCCCATCCAATGTAACCCAGCATGCCTCTGGCCTTTAGCACTGCCTTTTCACACTGTTTTCCCATCTTTAAGTCCTCTTATGACCCCAGGTCACGTTCCTGGCTGGAGAAAGCTAGCTTCACCTCCCCCCCAATAGTAATCTTCTTTGGGATTGTCTCTGCATAGGTGCATGACTTTGCACTTTTTGGCACTGAATCTCAACTGCCAGGCATCAGACCACTCCTCCAGTTTCATTAGGTCTGAATTCATACACCTTACTCCCTCAGGGGAGTCCACTCAGTTGCATATCTTAGTGTCGTCTGCAGAGACACACCTTTCCCTCCAATCTGTTTGTGATGTTGGCTATGAATACATTGAAGAGTAGAGGTCCCAGCACTGACCCATGTGGCACTCTGCTAGTCACCTCCATCTCAGCTGATACTGCGCCATTTACCTGCACCCTTTGTGTTCTTCACCTCAGCCAGCTGCTCACCCACCCAGCCACCTCCTTTCCTGCCCCTATATGGTCCAACTTTTTTTACCAGCCTTCTGTGGGGAACACAGTCAAAGGTCTTACTGAAGTCCGGGTAGACTACATCCACCGCTGCTCCCTGATCCACTGCCTTTGTAACCCAGTCGAATAAGTGAACCAGGTATGTTTGGCAAGACCTTCCTGCTGTGAAACTGTGCTGTTTTTGGTCTTGTTGTCCACTGGTTTCCAAATATGCTATTATTCTCTGTTTAAGTAGTGTCTTTATCAATTTTTTCACTACTGACATGAAACTCACTGGACAGTAGTTGCTAGCCCCCCTGATTTGCAAAGTGGGACTACCGTTGCCCTTTTCCAGTCTTCTGGTACTACCCCACTCTCCAGTGACTTGGTGAAGAGTTCTGCTAGGGGTGCTGCCAGTACACTCCTTGTCTTCCTTAGAGCTCTGGGGTAAATCTCACCTTGCTCCATTTGCTCCATTGCCTTGTTCACTTTCAGTTTATTTAGGGATTCCATAACTTGATCCTCTGTGAAGTGGCTTATATCAACCCCTGGTCCCTGGGTGCTACTGCTCTGTAGGTTTGGTCCATTTCCTGTGTGCCCTTCAGTGAACACAGAACAGAAGTGCTGGTTTAAGAGATATGCTTTCTCACTGTCCATTTCTACTAGACCCCCTCCTACAACTGCTAGTCTTACTATAACCCCCTTGGTTTTTCTTTTTTCCCTTATATACCTAAGGAAGGTTTTGTCTCCTCCTTTTACCCCTTGCGCTATCCTTAATTCAGTCTGGGCCTTCCTTATTGCTTTTCTTGCTTCCCTCTCTGCTTCCTTATAGATGTCCTTATCCTCTTCTATTTTTGATACCTTAAATTTCTTGTAGGCCTTATTTTTTCCCCTTACTATAGTAGCCACCTCCCTGGAGAACCAGAGGGGTTTCCGTTTCTTTTTTGCCTTACTCACCCTCCTGGCACATTGATTCATTACCTCTGTGATAGCTTCCTTGAGGTCCTCCCACATTTCTTCCACCCCTTTCCTTCTCTGTGTCTAAGCCTTTCTGCTAAGCTGGATCTCATTTTCTGGAAGTTTGCTTTTCTGAACTCTAAAACCCTCATCTTGGAGTGACTAGTGTTCTCACTTGTGTTCACCTTGAAACTGACCATATGGTGGTCGCTGTTTCCTAGATAGCACCCTACCTCCACCTCCTTTACTTTGTCACTGTCAGTTAAAATCAAGTACAGGACAGCTTCACCTCTGATTAAAGTGTCAAGGCCATTACAAAGCCCCTGCTTCTTGTCGACGATGCTGTATAAGAACTCCAGTTTATGTCTGGTAAATTGAAATCCCCTATTATAGCCGTGCCTTTGTCAGCCATTTTGTGGATCATCTCTATTATTTCTTTGTCCCAAATCTCCCCTTGTGACGGTAGCCTGTAGATAACACCTAACTTAATGGCTGCCCCTATCCCTGTCTTGGCTGTTACCCACAGTGCTTCAGACTCACTGGGGATCCCCTGAATCTCTGTGGTTTTAATTTCCTCCCTGACATATAAAGCTACCTCGCCCCCTTTTTTCTCTTCCTGTCTCTTCTGTATAGGTTGTATCCTCGGATAGCCATGTCCCATCCATGGCTTTCTGTGAACCAGGTTTCTGTCATAGCCACTAAGTCTAGACCCCCCTCGACCATGGGGTCCATGAGGTCAGGGATTTTGTTTGTCTGGCTACTAGCATTTGTTACCATAGCCCTTCATGTTCTGCCCTCCCCCTTAGTACAGGTGAGTTTCCCCTTATTTTGTCCCCCTTCCTTAGTTTCCGTAATGGAGCTGTTCGGTTCTTGACCTGTGAGGTTTTTCCTATTTTTTATTGTATTTACTTTCTTCGGAGTAGTCCCTGTAATGTTTGCCTTTTTTAGGTGGGTAGTGACCATTTTATTTTTAGTCTTAGTAAGTGTCATCACCACCTCCCCTGTCATTAGTTTAAATGGCCCATGTTAATATCACATTTTGGACCAAGCACCCTCACCCCTTCTTTTGACAGGTGGAGGCCATCATATGAAAAGAAGCCCCTCTCCCAGAAGCTCTGCCAGTTTGTTATGAAATAATCATTTTGCCACTGCAGGGCTAGCCTTTGACTCCTATCCCGCAAATATCCTCCGCCAACAACTTAGATTGGATACGCAAGAAAAACCCATCCCCAGTCCATCCTTCTCTCTGAAGCCTACCTCCTGAAAGAAGTCGAAGATCTTCTCCTTCAGCTGGACACTAGGAAAAGAGCTGGAGCTGACCTCATTGACCTGTACTTCTTAAATGTCGGCTACCGTGTCCTCGCAGTCCCAATTACTCATCTCTTCAACTTATCCTTGTCCCAGGGTGATCTACCACCCATTTGGAAAAATGCACTTGTGGTCCCTTTGTTTAAGTCAGGAGATCCTAGTGACCTCAATAACTATAAGCCAATCTCCCTACTTCCAATCCTGTCAAAGATGCTGGAGAAAATAGTGAACTCCCAGCTTTGGAAGTGCCTGGAATCAGAAAAATTGCTCAACCCATTACAATCTGGTTTTAGAGCACAGTACAGTACAATCTCTGCTCTAGCCAAGGTGACAAACGACTGGCAGCTCGAATTAGACAAAAAAAACTTTGCGCAGTTTTCTTGGACCTAAGCAAGACATTTGATACCACTGATCACAGACTGCCTCTGTCGTCCCTCTAGAACATTGGTTTGGATTCCCTATCCTTTAAATGGTTCTCCAACTACCTCTCAGGACGACTTCAACAAGTAAAGACAGAAGTGGAAGTTTCTCCATGAAAACCCCTATTGAGGGGTGTACTGTAAGGTTCCATTCTTGGTCCCTTGCTCTTCACCATTTATATTAGCAACGTAGATGCCCCCATCAAAGAAGCACAAATACACCTATTCGCAGATGATACGGTACTCTATACTAGTAGTCCCACACCTGAAGTGGCCCGTAAAGCCCTTCAAAATGAATTTAATCTGCTGCAATATCTGCTTATGAACCAGAAACTGCTCTTAAATGCAAAAAAAAAAAAAAAAGCCATGCTCCTTTCACCCCTTCAAAATGCAATAAATCCTGCAATTGCTGGGACACTCCCACAGATCACTACTATTCTAAGTGAGCAGTTGGACTACGTACTGAAAGTTCAAGTACCTGGGGGTCTGGTTAGACCATAGACTTACTTTCACAGATCACTTAGAAGAACTGGCAAAGAAACTTAGACAAAGACTTGGTCTGTTCTTTAGGATTAATAATCTCCTCACAAGAGACGCTAAACTGAAACTGGTTCAAACTACCTTTCTTTCCCTATTGGATTATGCAGACTTTCTATACAGTCAGGGACCTACAGGTACCCTAGCCAAACTCGATACGCTTTATCACAGAGCCATAAGATTTATCACGGGGTCTTCCATACTCAACCCACCACTGTGCATTGTACACGGCAGTGGGATGGTCATCCCTTGCTTACAGACAGCAAAAAAATACTGTGGTTTGGACATACAAAGCTATCTCAAATAAACTGCCTCAGTATATCTCTGTCTGTTTACCTTTGTGCACTCTGGGGAAGTATGCCCTGAGAAGTACCTCATATATCTACTTTTATGTTTACAAAGCAAAATCTCACATTGGCAGAGCAGCCATCAGCTTTGTGCTCCCTCAACTGTGGAACAAGCTGCAAAAAACTTTGAAATTAACTCACCACATCAGCCTAGCAGCTTTTAAATCTCTATAACTACATCATAGTAAGGAGTCCAGTGCCTGTCTACCCTAAATAGTGACTCCTATAAGTCCAAGCACACTCTAATTACTACTGTTAAAAGACTGATCCCATCTATAATTGACTCTTCCCTCTCCCCTTTTTTCTACCCCCATATCTGTCCCTTCCACTTTCATTTGACCCTGGTTCCAGCTCTAAATTCTCCATACCGTATCACTATATATCTTTTTATATTAGGTTTATTTGTGTTCGGTGCACCTGATATGTATATTTCTTTACTTTTATGAAAAATTGTGTCCTACCCAAAACTAGCTGTATCTTCTGTTCCAAACATATACAACTGTCAATGCTACCTGCTGATACTTTGTATATACTGTATTATTGTATCTCACTTTATTTGTATTATTACTATTTTCTTGTGTTGCATCCCATGTATATTGTCCCTTGTTCCTTGTTAACAAACCCATGTCCACCTCGGAAATGAACTTGCTCAATGGTGATCGCCTGGTTAAATAAAGACTTTGATTGATTGATTGATTGATTGAAATGGTGGCCACTCTCCTGACACCACTGTCTCAGCCATGAGTTGAACTCATTTATTTCCTCTTCATTGACCCTCCTGGTGTTTCTACCCAGTCCCCAGACCGGCAGTACTTCCAAAAATGCTAGTGTGTACAAAAGAGAGGCTATCTTGTCTGCAAGTTGAGATACATGTTTTTTAGCCTCTGCAACTGTTTGATTGGATAGGTCATTTGTCCCTAGGTGAACTACAATGTGTTTGTTGCTTTCTTCCCTTTACACAGTCTGTTCAATGTGGTTTGAGTCTTTTTTTGCAGTTGCACCTGGGAGACACCTGACAACAATCCTGGTACTGCCATTTGAATTCAGGTGGGGTTCCACTCCATGGTTAATGGAATCTCCCACTATGATAAGATTCTTGTCAGTCCTCATGGTGCTGTCCTTGACCTTTTTGTTCTTCTTTGACCCCGCGTGGTGTTCACTTGTAACACTGCTATGCCTAATGACTGGATCCTCCACCAGCGGTGAATATTTGTTTTTTGTAAGTAAGTTATTTTTCGACACAGTCATTTGCTTAACAGTCCTGGTCGCATGGCATTGTCTCCCTCTCCTTACCACTTGCCAGCCCCCTGACCTTGTATCTTGCCTAGGATAGGTGCTGACATTAGTGTACTGGTGGATTGGAGGTGGGATGTGTGGGTGCCAGCTTCCCCTGGCGAGAAAAGAAAAGACAAGATATACAACACAAAATAAAACAAAAAAGAGAAGAAATACAACACAACACAAATAAAACAGAAAAGAGAAGATATACAAAACAAAATAAAACAAAAAAGAGAAGATATACAACACAAAATAAAACAATCAGTCACGATGTATAAGAGTAAGGTAGGCTGTTACACCTGCTGTTATTCACTCAGCTACCTGATTTGAACAAAGCAAATTAAATTACTGTTATGCACATGGCTACCTTAATTAAACTAAATAAATTACATTATGCACACAGCTGCCTGATTTGAACTAGTAACTTACTGTACAATCCCTGCCTCATACGGTCCCCTTACCTTTCACAGGGAGCAGCTCAGATCTGGACAAGCGGCAGTCTGCTTGCTTGCCTTCCCCTGAGCCTCCTACACCTGTGAGTGGAGTAATATGAGTTCCAGCCAGTTCCCAGATGAAAAGTAAGTGGTTTATGCACCCTTCTCAGCCCAGACCCCTTCCCGGGAGTCACGGAGGTGTCCTGGACCAAGACAAATCAGCAGAAAGGTCCCAGAGTATGAGCAAAGGGGTGTCTTTATTAGAGCACCATCCCCAGTTTCAGCAGACGAGTGAGGGAGAGCTGCCTATCTGCACAGCTCTTGTTGCCCTCTCAAGCCCTGAAAGTCTACCACCCCATTACCAAACTCCCACAATATTTAAGGACCTAAGTCCTTTGTTTGGTTTTGGTGCCCTTTGCACAGTGCACCTATTGGCTTGCAAAGGCTGATGTCACCATTGGAGTAGTCCCCCATCAGTAGCCTGTGACAATGGTGACCATGACTGAGTGCTTTCAAAAAGGGTGACTCAATCATGGCGCCTGTGTACAGGGCTACCAGGCAGGGAGGGCAACCTGATGGAGAGGGGGTCCGCAAATATAGTGACAGGATGTCAAGCAACCAACCATTAGTGGATGAGTTTCGATCGACAACTACTGCACCACCTCACCAACAAAGCCACCAGATCATGGTGGCCTCTGGGACAAACCCGGACCACCCTCCAACTCAGTGATCCTACAAGAACTCAGGGACTTCTGAAGGAAGGTCAGAGACTTTTGTGCAGAGGTGACTGCAGATATAACATAAATAAATACACAAGTCACAGAACTTGAAAATAGACACTCAGACCTTGATATATGAACTGACAGACTGGGGAGAATAATACTACATCTGCTAAGCAAGCATAAAGATCTGGCTGAAAAATGCGATGACTTAGAAAATTATTGTAGGAGGAGCAATCTAAGAATATCCAGAATCCCTGAGGATGAAGAGGGATGGGACATGCCTGCATTTCTGGATGGTCTGCTCTGAGAGGTATTACATCTAGGCTTGAGTGTCCCCCTGGATATTGAGAAAGTGCACAGGGTGCTCACTCCGAAACCGCAAGCCAGAGACCAAAGGCTGCAGTCCATCATAATTTAATTCCTAAGCTTTGCAACCAAGCAATAAGTCTTGCTGACAGTCTGTAGATTAAAAACAGTCACATACAAAAATAATCGATTATTTTTCAACAATGACTATTCTACTGCAGTAGTGAATAAAAGAAGAGACAATTCTATGACCCCTCAAGGAGTAGAGGATCAAATTCCAAACACCCTACCCAGTGAGACTTACCATTATGCCACCAGAGGGCCCAAAGCATTTCGAGACCCCAGAGGAAGCCACACAATTTTTGAATACAAACGTCATCAATGTCCCTCAGTCAAGGAGAGCAGCAGCCACAATAGAGGAACGGGAGGTGAGGACCACATCGTGGGACACTACTGCAGAGCAGAAAAAAGAAAGCAACAGGGACTTACAGTGATGCAAGATGTGAAGGAGCTCCTCAGGGTGTTTACCAGGACATCCGCAAAGTGAAATCATTGGGAGGATCAAAATGCAGGTGCCCCAGATGAAACCGAGTCACGGCCCTAATACAAGGAGAACTGAGAACATTAGGAAAATCTGCCTTGACTCTTGGGAAGGCGGATGAGGACTTCTGGGAGACACCAGCAAAGAACACTGGGATAGTCTGCTTGGACACATTAGAAGGCCCCGAATGATTGCCAAAGAACACCCGAGCACCATGAGGCCAAGGAATGAAACTTCCATCACAGATGCCGAATATCCCCTCAAACAATATAACGGACATTTGGACAATAATTTATTCCTCATGATTTAATGAGGCAAGGGGAGGGAGGGGGAATATTTCTCTTAATAAATTCAGGGAAACTGTGGCTCTGACGGGCGGGCCGGGGAGAGGTGGCCTGTGGACCTGGGAGGAAGTGGAAAGACTCGAATCTCAGTTAGGGGTAAGGGGCATAGTGGAGCAATATGTATGGTTGCCAGGAAGGCAGTCAGAGATTAAAAGTCATGGAGTTCTTGCCGTTGGCCAGGCGGCAGGCCTCTGGATCACTTTGTGTAAAAGTGAATGCCTCACTGCTAAGGCCTGAGGGACGGGGGTAGGAAATTCACCAGCGAAAATTAACCTGCCCATCGAGGGCCTAACTCAGAGCATGGTAGGTTCCTCTGGGGAGATCGGGGTGGGGGAGATTGGGTCTAAGAGGCAGAAGGAAGCCTTGGGTCTTGGATGGAGAAGTAGAGGTCCAAGCACTTGGCATAGTAAAGATTCGCCGCTGGTTGTTGTCCCAGGGGTTGGATCACCCAACCAAGCGACTGGAGACTGTAAGTCACAGTCACTGGAATGTTGCCACAGGCCAGGTGATGGGCCTCTGGGTGGCTCTGTTCTGGAGATGAATGCTTATCTAACCAGAGGCATGAAAGGGTGGCAGGGGAATCCCTGAGTGAAATTCAATCTATGCATGGAGGTCTTATTTCTTAGCATGGTAGACTTTGCTGGGGGTAGTGGGCCCAAGAAGAAGAGGGAAGCCTTGGGTCCCAGTGGGAATAGAGGAGATCCAAGCATGGGACATAGTGGGGTAACATCTCCGGGGGTTGTCCTGGGGTAAAATCACCCAGGCAAGCAGTCAGACACTGAGAGTCATGGAGATGTCACCACAGGCCGGGTGGCAGGCCCCCGGGCCGATCTGATATGAAAATGAATGCTTTGCTGCTGAGACCAGAGGAACGGGAGGGGGATAGGGCTCCTGCCAAAAAAATTTGATCTGCTCATTTAGGGCCTAATCCAGGGCATGGCTGATCCCTTGGGAGGGGGAAGGACTCACCTCATAAGGAATGGTTCGGGAATACACACAGCCGAAAACACTAACAAATAATAATGGAAAGAGACACAGTTCAGGGATTAGTCTTGGGGATTAATGGGGGAGGGGAACTGACCGGTTGATGTATGGGGCCGTGGGGCATGGAAGCCATAGATCAGGGTCACAGGTTGAGGGACAAAAGACCCTAGGGTTGGCTGATGTCCGTTCACCCCAACATCGCTGGGACCCACACAGATGTCCACATACAACATAGAAAGCTGACACTCTGTGGCCCTGCATGCTGCGGGCAAGCCTGGGATGAGGAGAGAGTGGGGCAGACCGGGGGCCTAGGCCAATGTGGCCTGTGGAAACTGGATCATCACAATAAATGACATTCAGGAGTACTGGGGATGAACTGGGTGGGGGGAGCACCCTCGCCCAGAACAGCCCTCCACACCCTCCTGAAGACAGCACCTTGGATGGAAATGAAATGAAGGAGACTGGATTCGGAAGAGGGGTTCAGGGAATGGAAGGGGACAGGTCAAAGCAACTACCACAGAGCGGTATGGTGTCTGGCGATCTCTGGGCTGCACTAGACAATCTTAATATTACCCCACTATGTTTAGATGCCTAGGCCTCGCTAAAGAATACAGACTTGCGGTACAGGCACTGGCATGCTGGGAGGCAGATGGATCGGCTGGACTCCATCCCCATTGGGGGAGGTGGTACTGCAGATACCCACTTCAAGGTGCCACTGGGTGACTTGATCACCCCTGGATCCAGTGGGGAGTGGGCCGAGCCTGGGGGGAAGTGGGAGACACATGTCCTTGCGGGGCGGGTGACATTGAAGGGGATCCAGAATAGCTCATTTAAACTGAAAAACCCTGGGGCTGGGACCTGCAGATGGGATATGGACTCCCACACTACACGGCTGGGGACCCCCCCCCCGAGTGTAGCACATAGGAATGTGGTGGGCCCCTCTTCCCCGCTTAGGCTACCCCACATATATAAGGGTCCCGCCCTTGCATAGGGGCCAAGGAGACATTAGGCAACCTCGTCCAGAGTGTAATCCACCATAATCAGAATGTATGAGGGGAGTCTAATGGTGATGAGATGACTCACCCAACAGCGCAACAGACCCTAGGCAAAAACACCAAGTCAGAAAGCAGAAATCGAGCACCACAGCTGGGAACTGCATCTCTCAGTAGCACTGAGTTGCTATGGGAGCCCACGGTCACATGTGACTTTCCCCCACAGGGCGAACAGAACTGCCCTACCACAAGGGGAGATAAAGTAACTCCCCCTACCTTGGAAGTACAGGGAAGGGCCATTCCAGGTCCAAGAAGCAGAGATGCCCCCATGGAAGTGAGGGGGATCCCTGCCATCGTTGGAGTTGAAGACAATAACAAACTGCCAGGTTGGCACACAGTTCAATTAATCAAAGCTTCTAATCACTATTGTAATGTTACATTTCTTGTATAGTTCTACTGTTACATTTTAATTGGAATGCATTAGCTGTCCTCCTTTTTCTGTGTCCTTGCCGGACACCCAAATATCTCAGTTTTGCTTGGAGGAGGGTCTTGGCTTCCATTAAGTTTAATCATCCCCCCAAAATGATTATAGATAAAACATTGATGGTCATCTCCCTTAATATTAATGAGCTTCATAACCCCATCAAGAGAAGTTGCCTACTCCAAAGCCTTAAAAGAAACAAACCAGACATTGTGTTTGTTCAAGAAATGCATTTACCAGAAGCAGATCATCTTATATTTACCTCACTGGGATACCAGACAGTCCTAGCGGTCTCCCATAGCTCAGGTAGAAGAAGGGAAGTGGCATTACTAATCCCAAGGGGGATACCTTTCAACTTGCAGGAAACTATAGAGGACCTGGAGGGCACTTCTGTGATAGCTGTGGGTGTGCTATATGACTCCCTGGTCACCCTATTCTCCCTGTACCTACCACCAGGCTCAAAACAAGCAGCAGCCAAAAATTCTTCAGTAAATTACTGTCAATAATGAAGGGGCAGCTAATTCTTGGGGGAGACCAGAATGTCACACTGTCTCCAGCATTAGACTCCTCAGGGCCGATGCAACACCGAACTACCCCGATACAGAAATATCTCAGGCAAACCCTAGCACATTTGGGAATAGTCGACCTTTGGAGGCACTTCTTCCCAACTGTAAGGGAATACACCAACTTTGCCCCTCACATGGGTACAGCCTCCTGGCTGGACTCTTTATTTAAGACAGTGGAAGATCTGGATATGGCCATGGAACTTAAGCATGGAGCAACTATTCTCTCAGACCATTCCTCCATATATGCTAAATTTCGGCTGGGAAAACTGGTGCATAGTGCTTGCTGGCAACTGAACCTCATGAACATACGGGATCCTGAACTTAAACAAATAATAGAAGAAGCTATCCCAAGGACAGAGAGAGAGAGAGAGAGAATCGAGACCCCACCGTTACCTCCTCAATTATGTGGGGCACAATCAAAACTGCCCTGAAAGGAGAAACAATAGCATATTCAGCTAGGAAGAAAAAGGATAGGGAGAAACAAACCAGGGAGTTACAGGAGATATTCACCACCTTACCAGTCTTTATCCACCAGAGAGACACTAGTGTCATGCTCCAGCTGACGCAAGTCAAGCAAAATCTGCAGAAAATACAGGTCCAAAAAATAGAGCAGCAACTCATGTATCTAAAACTAGCTCAATACGAGGGGGCCCAAGGGGGGGCAAGAAATCTAGCCTGAAAACTCCAGGTCTCGAGAGCACAGGCATGCGTCACCCAACTGCAGGAGCCTGAATCCAATCTACTGCTAACTAAGCCAGCAGAGATCAGGGCGGCTCTGGCAGGATACTACTGCCAACTATACACAGTAGATTCCCCCTTCCTCCCAGGAACCCCTTCAGACATTCTTGGGAAACCTTGCCCTTCCAAAACTCTCCCAGGAACAAGTCCAAATGCTCCTACTTCGAGTAACACCCTTGGAACTGGATGGAGCAACTAAAGCTTTTTAAACCCAGATGGCCACAGACCCGGATGGCTACCACATCAAATTCTATAAAACATTTAAAAAAAACTATTTTCTCTATTGACTCAAGCATTCCATGAGGTACAAGAGGGAGACCCGGCCCCACCTTCATGGAAATATGCCATTATATCTGCTATTCTCAAACCTCAAAAAGACCCCAAATTACCAGCATCATACCAGCCAGTATCAATGCTTAACTGTGACTACAAAATGTATATACCAGTAATTTCAAAAAGATTAGAACACCTTCTGCTGCAGTTGATAGAGCCGGGTCAAGTGGGATTTGTCCGACAACACCAGGCCCAAGACAGTGTTAGGTGCAATCTGACCCTAATAGAATATGTGACAAAAAGGCAAATTCCACTGGCGCTCCTAAGTCTTGATGCAGAGAAGGCTTTTGACAGAGTGGTATGTCTATATCTGTGGGCAACCCTAGCACACTTTGGAATCCCCTCTGAATTCATAAAGACCCTCCAAATAATATATGATTCCTCAAAGGCCTAACTGAAGCTAGACGACTCCCTGTCTGAAGCATTCCCCTTAACCAGAGGCACCCAGCAGGGGTGCCCACTATCCCCTCTCCCCTCTACTTTTTGCACTCTACCTAGAACTCCTAGCAACTGTGATAAGGTGCAACCCCAAAATAGAAAGCCTCCCCATAGGCAGCAGACAATTTAAAGTTCCATTATTTGTTAATTATATCTTACTCACCCTAGCCTCCCAGAGCAGTCAATCCCTGACGTCTGGAAGCTTCTTCACGCATTCGGAGAGCTCTCAGGGTACAAATTAAATGACCTAAAAATGGAGGTACTTTTATTTAACTATACATCATCCCAACAGACTAAAACCAACTATAAATTTAAGTAGCACTGTACAGCCATAAAATATCTAGGAATAAAACTCAATAAAAATCCTAGCCGTTTAGAGCTCTTAAACTATGAGGCCCTAACTCAGCAACTCATTGCAGACATATCACGATGGACCCAGCTAACACTCAGTTTATTTAACCAAATAGAAGCAGTTCAGCAGAACATACTATCATGCATTTTTTATTTCCTCAAGACTCTCCCAATCAAACCTAGCAAGACCTATTTTCAAGCCTGGGACAGGCTTATATCACGATTTATATGGCAGGGTGAGACGCCTAGAGTCAGATATTCAGCTCTCCAACTCCCTTGAGATAGGGGAGGGATTAACCTCCCAAACCTAGAAAAATACACCCTGGCATCTCACCTGTGTATCTTTTGTCAATGGTTGGCGCCATCATATCAACCCCATTGGAAATGTATTGAACAGATACTTAATGACACCAGCTCATACCTGTTCGGAAATACACCATGATGCATCCCATATAACATATTCTCCCAGTTCACAGCGGAAACCTTCCGCCAATGGATACACACTCAAAATAGATATCTCACCCCAGTAGAAAGGTGTACTTGCAAAACATAGAGTATGATGCTGCTTTCTTGCCCAATAAAATAGATGGAGCTCTGAAACTATGGCAAAAATATGGGATTAGGCACAACTTTCAGCTGCTGGGTAACATGGGGATTTTGCCATTTGTCTCCCTCCAGGTGTCTTTCCATATACCACAAAATCAATTTTATAAATATCTACAACTCCACTCATACCTCCACCCAAGAGAGGAGACGCTAACACAGATAAGAGAAAAGCCCTCCCAACTGATGCATCTTCTAATATCATACATCCAGGGACACACTCAACCACATCTCATAAGCCAAATCTATAAAGCACTACAGGCCCAACCAAGGGATTCCACTGAAATGCTGCTTAACAAATAGAACACTGAGCTAAACATCAATGTCCCCATAGATACCTGGCACAAGTACACACTGCCCTCATATAAAATAGCATCAGCTACTTTCTGGAGGGAGTGCTCTGGAGGGAGTGCTCTTGGAAATGCAGAATTAGATTTTTCCTCACCCTAACAATTGTGACCAAGTTCTCAGACTTGACAACTGAGCAATGCTGGAGATAGTGTGGACACCATCAGGCAGACTTGACACACATCCTCTGGGGGTGCCTGACCATACAACAATATTGGCAAACACTGCTACAGGAGATTTAAACCATATTTGATTGCCCAGGGATGATCACCCCAGATGGCCATCCCCTGGCGGGGAGGTAACTCAGCTTCCCCAATACAGATTAATCTTACTTCTTATACTGGCAGCAAAAAAGGACATTACAAGACTATGGCACACCACAAGAACACCCACTAAATACAGTTGGAGAGACCTCACTCTAGAAATTTATACTTTGGAGAGGCTGTCAGCAAAGGTACAAAATAGGACTGCATCCTTTGACACACAGTGGTGGAGGTGGGTGATGTACCAATTAGACAACTACCCTGACTTTGTCCCTTGAGCCAAGACCCCCCCCCTTAGTAATGGTATAAAACATCAACCAATGAATGCAAATCCACAAGAAAGAAAACATTTTCTTGTAAATAGTTGCTGAAAGTCCTTCTTCCTACACTACCCCACCCACTTATCTTACCCTTAATCCATTGCGTGAAAATTATACTGGTAATGTGTTATACTTGGAAAACTACTGCAGAAAATAATCACATTGATGAAACAAAAAGTAGAAAAGCATGGGTGTACTGAGAAACTAACATCTACCTTGCTTTCTTTCCTGGGACCATTAACTTAAGCAGCCCTCTCACACTCCCTCTAAATTGAACTAAGTACATAGACTGATTAGACCCACCTGAAGTTTTGACCATGTGAGTATATTATACTACCCTCTACCAAACATCTCTTGGGCCCAGGAAGATATGTAACATATAATCCAGGTCTTAATCTTAGTGTACTGAAAGGAAGCAACAGAAACAAAGTAACATACTGGAACAGATATGATACATGCACCATTACAGCTACCTACTTGAGAGGAACACATAACTTTAAGGATAATACTCCAGATAGGGTTAGACTGACCACTTGGGAAGTGTGGGGAGGCTGGGAGGGAAGGGACAAAACAGTGATGATGAAAGTGTCATTCAAGGCTTGGTAGATGACTTGACAGTATTACAAAAAGCACTACGAATAATAGCAATATTTGAAATGTATGCAAAATAACCCAAGTGTTTTGAGTGGGGGAAGCCCTGTGCACCTGGGTCTGGAAGGATCAGGGTGTGTAGGGGGACCCCCACCCCGCATGACTTAATGGAGAATTGTCTCCTCAGAACAGACTATAAGCAGTCAGCAGTAGCAACATAGACAGCATGTTGAGGTAAACACTGTACAGTATAAAAATGATATAATAATTGGCCAGCAATTTTTTCAATACGCTGAGTCAGTTATAATTTGCCGTTAAAACCTGCGGGTTATAACAGCAAACACGTGCCACGTCAGTAAATGAAGAGCCACATTTCGATTGGCTCCACGCTTCTAGTGGGAGGGCTAAATATCATCAGAAACATGGCGACTCCTTTCTCACGCTTAGCGAGGAGCCGCCACACCATGCGCGTGATGCGGTGAATACTGTTTTATTTCAGTTTTAAACTATTTATATCTGGCTGATCCTGCCATTCACAACTTACATGGGCATTTCAGAGCCCCACTACATAAAAGCTGCCAGGAATGCCTCGTACGCGCTCCGCCAAGAACAGCTGCGACCTTGCCACTTCAGGTAAGAAGATCGCGATCGCGATCTCAGTACACAAATCTGCTGGAAACATCCCAAACCTAAAAAAAAAAAAACTGTCACAATAAATAAATTACTTAAAAAAAAAAAAATGAACAGGGAGACAGACTTGTGTGTGTGTGTGTGTGTGTGTGTGAGAGAGAGAGAGTCAGTGTGTGTGTGTGTGTGTGTGTGTGTGTGTGTGTGTGTGTGTGTGTCTCAGACTCAAGGCTGGAAAAAATTGCTGCCCAGCAATTATAAACAATAAAAGATGGGGAAGTGTGCTTAAATTAGAAATTAATGGTTGCCCTCTGTGTGGGATGCTTTAATAAACCCCTCGGGCTTCGCCCTCAGTGTTTATGTAGCATCCCACACCTCGGGCAATCATTAATTTCTCATTAAGCACACTTCCCCATCCATTATTGTATATGTAATTACTGAAAATGTATTTATAAGTAAATGGATGAACCTTTTTACTTTTCTGTAAATGTATGTTTAAAAAAAAACAATAAAAAATTTTAAATATAAAAAGTAAATAAAACAATCAGTCAGGATTTATAAGGGTGAGTAAGGTAGGCTATTACACCTGCTGTTATTCATTCGGCTACCTGATTTGAACCAAGTAAATTCAATTACTGTTATGCACACGGCTGCTTGAATTAAACTAAGTAAATTACATTATGCACATGGCTGCCTGATTTGAACTAGTAATTTACTGTACAACCCCTGCCTCGTACGGTCCTTACCTTTCACAGGGAGCTGCTCAGACCCAGAACAAGCTGCGGTCTGCTTACCTGCTGTCCACTGAGCCTCCTACACCTGTGAGTGCAGTAATATGAATTGCAACCAGTTCCCAGATTAAATGCAAGTGGTTTATGGGCCCCTCTCAGCCTGGACCCCTTCCCGGAGTCACGGAGGTGTGCTGGAATGTGACAAATTATCAGAAAGGTCCCGGAGTAGGAGCAGAGGGGAGTCTCTATTAGAGCACAGTTCCCAGTATCAGCAGATGAGTGAGGGAGACCTGCTTATCTGCACAGCTCTTGTCCCTCTCAAGCACTGGAAGTCTGCCACTCTCAGGTTTGTGAGAGTTAGAATGAGGGACAGTTGCTTGAGAGCTTTGTTGTCTGGTTCCTCCTCATCAATCCAGCAGCCACATTTGTAGACAAAGACACTAGGCAGGTATATATAATTAGGATGCACCATGAGCCTCTGCAGTATATGTGACTGGGTTAATGGTCCATTTGGTTTGAAGAACAGTGTAACTGGAACACAAGGATTTGAGCAGTGGAAGTTCACAGCATGTTGCTATAGGGCATTACTGGTGTTAAAAACTCTCATATGCCTTATTAAGGACTCTGTTGTCAACCACTGATGTTGATCTGCTAATTTTTGGTTTTCCCAGTACACACATACACACACACACATATGCTCCTATTAAACACCAAGAGGACCGAGGTAATGTTATTCACCTCTGCCTACACAGCTTCTTCCCTAAATGTGCAGCACACCCTGTTACCCACTGAGGTCATGGGTCAGTTTAAGTACCTGGGAGTTTGGAAGTAGCAAACTGTCCTTCAGTGCTCACATCGATTGCCTAACTAAAAAACTAAAAGCAAGGCTGGGGTTCCTGTACAGGAACAGATTGCTCTTTTCAGTGGATATCAGGTGAGGACTGGTGCAGGCCACCTTCCTCCTGCTGTTAGACTCTGGAGACATCATTTATAACTGTTGTTCCACAACCAACACTCATAAACTTGACACTCTGTACCATTGAGCCCTGCGCTTCATTCTAAATGCACCTCTCAGCATGCATCAGTGTGCCCTTTATCAATCTTTAGGATGGACCTCCTTAGCAACTAGGTGTATGTTGCACATCAGTTCATGGACAACGAAGGTATTGTCAGGCAAATTGCCACAGTGTATTTGCTCGCTTATGCATAGGTCACACAACAACTACTCTCTACGAAACTCAGAACTCGTCCTCTTGGATGAGCCTAGAATGCGCACTAAGCATGGCAGAGGTGCTATTAACTTCATAATTCCATCAGTTTGGCATAAACTGTAAACTACACTGAGGCTAACCGAACTTGTCTCTTTATTTATTTCTTTATTTATTTGGTATATCAGAATTACAAACCTTTGAGTCTGAGACTCATTTCCAAAGGCTCCGCGACAAATCAACAATGGCATTCAAACTGCTTTAAGGCTCTGGGCAAAGTGTTTGAAGTAGTATATCACTGCCCCAAAAACTAACCAACAATAGATAAACACTATCACCCCTTACCACCAGCTACCCTGTCTCTCCTTCCATTGCTCCCGCCACCCACCCACACACCCACCACCATATGCTCCTGGCTCCCCCTTACCCTTAATTACCCCACCACCCTTACCTCACACATGCCATCAACCATACTATCCCCATTTTCTTCCTCTCACCCTAACCCACCCATCTCACTGGACTTTCAGGGTCCCAGCCACCAAGGACCCCCATCCCCTACCTTATGGGTAAATTTACTTCACCCCTTCCTATATCACCCATTAGCATGTTATATCAATGCTACACATACCCAGGAACAGTTCTCTGCAACTGCCTTGCTATTACTTACTTTCTGCACTTACAATCATGCACTATTATCTGTATCTACTGTATATGACAAGTTGTTGCCCAGAATTTTGCGTATTGAGCATTGTACAATCTGTCCTACCCCACTTAAATAGTTTCTCCCCTATGTATTAGCTACTGTGATTGTTAGTTACTGAACCCTGACTTCATGTATGCTACCCATCTACTCCTAATGCATTAATGCTACTATAACTGTCTGTATAAGTACGTATATATTCGTCAATATTGTCTGTGTAAACCAGGACCTCCTTGCGAATGAGCTCACTCAATGGAGTTGTTTTCTGGCATTAAACTTGAACTTGTGCAGGCATGGGTTTTTACAGTTTTTGACCAGGATGGTGCCATACCTCATTTTATGTTTCCTGTAAAAGTGTTTTGTGGTCTTCAGTTAGCCTTGATGTCAGGCATAAGGTCAGAGAACAGTGTCTGTTGCACGACAAGTAGTCACAATACAGTGATATTCAATATCGAGTGATTAAAAATAGCTGGCAATGTGAAAATACTGATGAAAACCTGGGACAGCCATATTTAAAGGAGCTTTCTAATTATGTGGCAGAATTTGAAGCAGTCTCAAAGTGGAGAAGAAAAGTCATCTTAAAAAACAGGAGAAAGGGGCAACCTAAAATGGAATCAAATGTAAATGCATAATTGTGCATATTTCTCCTCATACTTTGGTTTCTTGTTCACAGTGAACTTAATAGCAGACATGGGATGGGGCAGGATCTTGTCTTGGTTCTTCTGCTTGCGGTCTGATTTCTGTTTGCTAAAGCTTACCCTTACAGTGTGAATGGACATCTTTTTAATTTCTATTTGTATCTGAACCCAATGCAGGGCAATTTGGTGGCTAGGCTTAGCTAAAATAGTCTCAGGGTGGATGCCATTGATTCATGGAAACAGCACTATATAAATGGAGAGCTAGACAGAGAAAGAAAAAGAGACAAAGGGGGTCCTGCCATCCACTGTCCTTGTCCCCTTTAGGTAAATTAGGAAAAACTCAGATAAGCCCTGCAAGAGGAAAAGGGCATGAGAAGGATAACTAGTGAGGTACAATTTGCATAATATGGGCCCCGAGATGGCTGCAGCAGCCGGATATCTCCCTCATTGAGTGCTGCAAAGGTTTGATGTACAAAGATGCAAGTGGAATTTTATGACAACAACAACTATAGTGATATCAAATTCCACTCTTGGATTAAAGGAGGCAACCAAAGGGGAAGGGTATTCATTTAATGTGGTATCTCAGGCCTGTGCCTATTAGGGATGAGTTATTCTTCACCCCCACACCCTCTCCGAATTAATCATTGGGAGTTAGTTTGATGTTCAGACAAGTTGCAGTTAAATAAGGAGGCAGTATAGCGCAGTGGTTTAAGGTTCGAATCTGCAGACCTGGGTTTGAATCCCATAGCCCCCAGTTGTATGCTGTGTGACCCTGAGCAAGTTACTTAACTTACTTGTGCTCCCAGGTTGCACCTGTAAACAAGCTTTCTGCTTAGTGTGTCTCACCTGGTTAAACAATTGGGAAAAAAAAAATTAGTGTGAGGAGGATGTGAGGGAATGAAGAGCCAAGGTGCCAGACAGACCTGCTGGGTCTCATTAATCAGCCAGCTGAGATGGCCTGGCTTGATTATAATTGGCAATAAAAATTCCTTAGAGCCGACCTGAGTGACAATTTTTCTCTCTGCCTGTGACATGACTCATTAGGCAGCCAAATGAAAGCCATGATGATGGTGATGACAGGCATCACTCCCACCCAAAACTTGTTGGTATACCTTTACCGGAATGACCTAATTTTGGCACCACAATAAGGACACTGCAACAAATGCAAGAGTGACAGGGGCGATCTTGATTTTAGATCATCCCTCACTCATGCTGTCCTTTGAGCCCAGTTTCTGCCCTCTCCAGGACAAGCCCGCCCCGAAGAAGGATATCTTTAGTTTTGAGGGTGCAGGGTTGAAGCCCCCCTCAAAACAGGACTGTTTCCCAGGATGGTGCTTTGGCTCTATACATCCTGGGAGTGGAAATGCCTGGTGCCCTAATGTCGTGGCGTATTGCTTTCTCCAGTATCGAAGTCAACAAAATGATTGTTGCACAGATATGGGTGGAACAAACTTGTTTATCTTCTCCCTCACTCCCACACCCCACCTGGGGTGGCTTCTACCTTAGATCTTAGTTTCATTTTTACCAACTACTAGAGTTGTTAAACTGAATTACCAGTTTTAATCATCATTTGATAAAATCCATACCCCCATCCCCCTTTATTTTGTGAGGCAAAGAATAAGTGTTGCTGCTCTCACAAATAATTATATGAACTCTGAAACACACCTCTCACCCAGCTGCCTCACAGATCCAGGAGAAATGGACAGATTCAGAGATACATCAAAAAAAATACAGTATAAATTACAATATTCAGGGATACATCACACAAGTTCTGAGCAAATGACTGAAAAGTAGGTTACATATTAAAAACAAGTATTGGCTCAAGAGGCTGTTAAAAATGGTGTTTAGTGTAAAAATATGAAGGAGCAGTACACACACTACTGTTTGACCTTGTGTATTGTATTTCAAACCCCTTTACTCTTCAGGGACAAAACACCGGGGCCCAGATATTCAAACTGCGCCACAAAGTAGTGCAATAGCAGCAGCAGGCACAAGTCCAGTGCACCCATGCGCAACACGTGCGATATTCAAACACTGCACATGCCAAGATGCATTTGCGCCACACAACTGAATATCGTGCCAACTGCGCCATGGCACAACCAGAGATGCACAATGGCGCAGGTCTGATGTGCAATAGCACAACCAGGGATGCGCAGTGGAGCAGGGTAGCAGCGCATTAGCACAACCAGGGATGCGCAGGGACAGGATGCAGGGGTCCACCACCCATGAAAGATATGGGCAGAGGAGCACACAGCAGAACAGACATCACCCCCTACACCCCATGAACCACACAACCTAAGGAGAGCTAGAAGAACCACTGGCCCATGAACACCAGCAACAATCCCACAGCTGGGGCATGGTGCCCCAGCACACCCCCTGGCAAGCTGTGACCGGCACACAAGGAGGTCCAGCCACCCCATGCTACACCATCCCACCAATGCAGAGCACACCCTCCACAGTGATCCCCAGACACCCTGCCCAGGAGCAGCGCCCAACAGTGCAGGACACCCCATGCATGCCACCACCCCCACTGTGAGAATGCAACCCTGTGCACCATGGAGCCGTGCAAAGCAGACCCACCACGAGCACCCTGTAGCAGGCAGCAGCAGACACCGATACAACAACTGCAGACACAGTGCTGCCCTGCACAGCCCCCCCCGAGGTACAGCTGAGAGACCAACCATGCGTCGGCACACGAGTTACCCCACATGCGACAGGGCCTGCCCCGGACCCCACCACCAGTGGTACAGAACCCTGCACACCCTCCCAAGGACACACCCTGTCCCAGCACTGTCCACAACAGCCAGCACAGATACCCGCAGTGGTGCATGGAAGCATGCGCCACGCAGGATGCAACACAGTGCATGAACAAACACCCACCCATACCCAAGGGCACACCAACACAGGGACACAGTAGCGGGTCAACAAACCCGCTGGCGTGTGGTCACAGCAACCGTGTACCCATGGCTAGCACCCCTCCATGACACAGGTGTACCAGCCACCCTGCACGTGCACCATGAAGCCGTACGCCACCAGCATGCGGCCGGAGCACAAGTGACAGACAGTGGAGCACATCCCCTGCAACAGACACAAGCTACAGCTTGGAGGGGGGACAACAACAGCGGAGGCCACAGTGCCACCCAAGGCAGACGTGCACCATACCGGTGACAGGAGGTAACCCAGCATTGTGCCGGGTACAGTGGTTATCCAGCATGGACAGCCACCACTGACATGCCAGCAGACCCTGCAGATCACAGACATGCAAGGGCGTCAGCTGCACAGGCCATGGACGGTCTGACAGGGGTGCCATGGACACAGTACATGCACCATGGACCACTGCACACAGGCATCCAGTGCAAAGGAAACAACAAACAAACCACAGACTGTGACTGATTCCCATAACCACAACATAGGCGGTTCCCTTCTGGACACATACACACGCCCATGCCTGCACCACCCCTGACACCATGCACACCACTGCAGCTGAGCACCTGTAGCCTGCTGCAAATCAGAGACCACCACAGTTGTCATAACAAAACAAATGCATTGAACATAGGTGAAAAAAACTATTTACAATTATGTACAAAAGGGGGGGAAGGGCCATATACCAGATGGGGAAGAAAGGAAGGGTGAACAAATGGGAGGGAAGAAGGGGTGGAGGTAGGTCCAGGAGGGTATGGTGATTCCGGGGGCATGGAGGGCCTAGCGTCCACCCCACTCTCCACTTCTGTGGCACCTCCTCATCCTTCGCCTCCTGACCCCATGCTGCTCCATGCACTGGAGGATCTCCAGTGACTCCCAGGCCAGCTGCAAGAGCTCCTGCATGGCCCTCTTAATGGCCATCATCTGCTGTCCACCTAGGACAAGGGAGCAGAGTCAATATGTGTGAATGTCCATCCCCCTGCAGCCCACCCATTGTGCATGGCATACAGCTGTGGGCCACGACCCTGTGATGGTGCGCGACCACCCACAGTGATCGTGTCCACAAGACCTGCCTACCCAGGTGCACACAGCCATGCGGACCACTGCACACACCCACCGCCCAAGTCCTGCACAGCACCACCATGGCTGTACAGTGACATGCATGGCTATGGGGTGCGAAGGCAGTGGCACAGCCATGTACCCGGTGTACTCATGGACCACCAGCGACGCACACCCACACATGCAGTGCCACAGGACAGTGCTGAGTGTACCGTATGGTATGCACGTCAGTGGTGTCAGTGGATGGTGTCCATGCCCCGCTGCCTACCCCGCAACACAGCATGCACAGAATATACTAGAAGAAAGACACTCACCTACATCAGCAAGATCCGGGCGCTGATGCGGGATGGGCCCAGGCATCCCGTGCCTGTTGCCATGCATCCTTCTGTTCACGGCGTGCCTGTGCCTTTCCGGCTCATTGCCTCTCCTCAGGGCCTAAGGTGCAAACGTGGAGAGGGGAACATCAGTACAAACCAGTAGCAAAGGCCCCCCCCAGTGTATGCGATCCCGCACAGCCCAGCCATGCCGCAACACCACCACCACCAACACCACCACCGCCCACACTGGACAGCCCCCCCATGTGGTGGACACATGCCCACTGCGATACCCGGACAGATGCTACCAGTGTATAGATGGAGCACCTACCTGGACATGGCACTGCGCCTCACCTGGCGCGTGCCCGTAGATGGGCAAGCCTGTCTGGGTCCCTCTGCCTGAGGTCCCCATAGCAGTGGCTACACTGCTCGGAACTTAGAGCAATCCCGGTGGCCTCCTCCAGTGCCACTGCCACCTCCTCCCACACAGCACTCTTTGCCCTATCTAAGGGGTCATCCCCAAACAGGGCCCCAGCATGGGGCTCTACAATGGCCACCAAATTGGCCAGCTCCAGAGGGCTCCACAAAGCTGCTCTCCTCCTTGCCATGTCTACTGCAGCTAGGATCACAAAATGGCGCTCTGTAGCACACGTCTGCCATATGCAGATGCTGCGCGGTACAGCGCTGCCATTCCCCATCGTGCTGTCACCGAACAGTGCGATGGGGTGCACCCATGCCGATGCATGGCGCCTAGGGGGCAAAGGTCATCTGCAGGGTAAAGGGTCTGTCATGCACGGTCTGCGACAGCGTGATTGGGACTCCCTGCTTGTAGCACAGTTGGGAGCCTGTGTGTGATGCCCTGCAGTGGCCTACCACACTGTGGCACCATGGCACCTACGGCGCTCCAGGGCACAAGTGCAATATGTGTGAACAGCACACTAGCACCACTGGCACAGTGGTGGCCATGCCCTGCACTGCCTCCCGGCTTAGCACATCAGCAGTGCAGCAGACATCAGCGTCAGCACCCCGGGCATGCACAGTGCGGTGCCTACTGCACACGTCACAGAGCTGCGCCTTTGCCTGAGCGCGCTCAACACAATTGCACAAGGCGCAACAGCGCGATATTCAGCCAGCATATGCAAATCAGCTCATCAGCAATTCCATGGCGCAGCTGCTGCATTAGCATCCACTTAAAGTTGTGCCTCACCTCATTTGCATGCCTTGCGCTATATAAATGCGACACGGGGCTGAAGAGGCCATAGTTTTGTATTGCAGTCTATTGTGGTTGGTTGCATGCTGTTTGGAAGTGTGGACTGTGGTGTATGAGAGATGCATGGGAAGGCACAATGAAAGGTAACAACTGTCATTCCCACAGGCTCTATAATGACCAAACATGAGGAAGAGGAGGAACAGGGATGTTGGAGGAAGAGGAGGCCCAACTTCACCCGGGCGGAATCAGGTGCCCTGTTCAACGCATACCTCGACAGGGAACTGCTGCTCAGCGGACAGCGGGGAACACCACAGGCCCAAGCTGCAGCATGGGGTGAGGTTGCACATGTTGTGAACCAGCATGGCAGCCACCAGCAGTCTGTGCAGGAATGTAAAAAGAAGATCAGCATGGACAAGAGGAGAATTAAGGACAAGGTGGCTGCCATCAGGGCAGCACGTGCTGCAACCTTGTGGTGGGCAGCCAGATGTGCCACACCTGATGCCACAGGAGGAGCGGATGCCCAGCAGCATGCGGCGCTGTGCCATCGAAGGTGTTCCGGGTGGTGGCTTCCAGACGGGTGGCAGCCCGTCACTGCATGGTAGGTCCTGTGCTGTCACTATTTGGGAGGTGGGGGGAATGCCACAGGGTAGGGCGGAGACATTAACGCTACTGTGTTCCCTTATAGCTCCTGAGCATCTACAAGGGTCAGTGGTGGTGGGTGTGTCCACTGTGGGCGAGGCCCTGGACATGGAGGAGTGCCCTTCCACCTCCACAGGTGTCCAAGGGTCAGGACCACCGCATACCCGCCTGTCTATCTGGACTGAAGATGGTGGTGCCGGCGCGGACGAGACCCTGCCTGTGTCCCAGCATGACAGCGGCCACAGACTCCAGCATGCTGGGACATGGACTGGTGCCGCATCAGGCACCAATGATGATGCATCACACATCCCAGACAGTGATACGAGTGGGACGCAGGATGGTCCCACAGCCAGGAACGGCATGGGCTTAGCCGTGTGTGGTGACGCTGTGGAGGCCTGCGTGACATCACAGTCCCAGCCTGTGTCTGTATGCCCCAGAGGGGTAGCACTGGTGTGCGTCCAGGCTGGTGGTGCTGCTGCAGCTGCTGCGGTGGCAACCATACGCCCTGGCAACCAGCAGCTGGAGGGGCAGTACCAGCAGTCAGCCAATGGTGACAGGAGGACAGTGTTGGGTGGCGGCGTCAGAGCACCGTGTGTGGATGTGCCCCGGCATGGCTCTGGTGTGCAGTGCCCATCTTCAAGGGGTGTTGCCTGGCATGGCCAGGAACACCATGAGAGACAGCATGCCGATCAGGCGGATGACCTCTTTGATGAGCACAGCCGCAAACTCCAGGCTTCAGTGGATCAGCAGTTGTGGCTTGTGACGGCAGTGGATGCACTCAGTATGGTTCTGCACCAGGCAGAGGAGCAGTGCAGCTGGGACCACGGTCTGCTCCTGGCAGAGATGGATCAGCAGCAGGAGGATGTGACCGCTGCCATTGACAGGCAGACAAGTGCAATCACTGCTGTCATGGACACTTTGGGCACCCAGTTCATTGTCCATGCACCGCAGATACCACTCAGTGTCACGTCCACCCCCCCTCATTCCTAGTGTGCGACACCTTCCATGTCAACACCGGGTTCAGCTGTGGGCATACTGAGCATGTCTGGCACTGACATGTTCAGTGAGCTGCAGACCCCTGCGTGAACATGGTCATGTTATCGCAGCGTCACCCCTGGGGGAACATCGGTGCCACCCCTTGAGGCCAATGGTCAACCTTGCATGGCTGGCAGGTCTCAGCGGGGCCACCCACGCATCCGTGGTGGCCGTGGCACTGTGCCGCGTGACTGACCTGTCTCCCACCATGACCACTATCTGCTGCTGCCCCGTGTGCAGTGTGTTGTGCACTGTATGACGCACGGGTGGGGTACCCAGCCCTGCACACACACGGTTCATATGCACACCCTCCTGGCTACTGGCCACTGTGGCATGTGCATGATGATGCCTGCGTTGTGCTGTCCGCCAGTGTGCAATGGTGCCCAGTATCTGAGCACGCACAGTGACAGCCACTGGGCGTGGTCATGTGTGGGTCTGTGTGTGGCTAAGGGTTGCAGTTGGGGTTGGCATGCCATCTACCCCTTGTGCATGTCTTATGTGTGTGTGTGTGTGTGTATGTGTGTGTGTGTGTGTGTATGTATATGTGTGTGTGTGTGTGAGCGTGTGCCATGTTTGGCCTTGCCCATCCCTGATGGCGTGTGCAGCTCCACGCTCAGACCGATTCACTTGCCACCATCCACCCCTGGGGTTCATCCATGCCTGTCTGTGGGTTGTGCTCTTGCCATTGGTGGTTGCACATGGCCCCATGACCTACCTGTGTTGGCCGAAGTGCTCCTCTGTGATGGTGTCCCACTGCAGTTGTACCATCCGGATCAGGCAGGTGTCCCTTTGCCCAGGGTGTGGCTGCCCATCACCGTCTGGACCGGTGTCCTCATCATCCCCATTGCTGTCCCCCTCTTTGACATCTACGGCTATCCCACAGTCATTGACCATGTTGTGCAGGATGCAACAGGCCAGGAATAGCCTGCAGATCTTTGAGGGCTGTACTGTAGAGCACCAGCAGATGTGTCCAGGCACCAGAAACATTACTTCAGCATCCCGAACACCCACTTGATGACATTACGTGTGGTGGCATGTGCCTCATTGTACCGTTGCTGCAATGGGGTTGCAGGGCGCCGGTATGGTGTGAGCAGCCAGAGACGGAGTGGGTAGCCATTGTTACCTGTGTGTAGAAGGTGGACATTAGTATGGTGGTCTGCATCGCTCTGCCATGGGCCGTCATGACCGGTACCCATGGCACCTCTGACTATGCCCCCCCCACATCTGTCCATGTCATCCTGCGTGATGTGTATACTCACCTACTAGGTGGTCAGTGGGGATGTCCCCACTCTTGAACCTGTGGCACAGTACAGACTGGTGCCAGATGAAGGCATCATGTGCTCCCCCAGGGTACATGGCACAGACATTGGTTATGCGCTCCCTGGCATCACACAACACCTGGCAGTTGATGCTGGCAAAACCCTTCTGGTTGATGTATGCAACACCATCCAGGCCAGGTGGTGTGCGGATGGCCACATGGGTGCAGTCAATGGCCCCGAGCATGCCTGGCATACGTGCTACCCTGTGGAACACTTGTATGTGTGCTGTGCACTCTGCCTGTGTGCTGGGGAAATGGATGTACTCTGCAGCATGTGGCAGCAGTGCGCTGAGGAATTGTGTGAGTAGGCGTGATGCAGCTGACTGGGTTATGCCTGTTGTGTCCCCTGTTGGTCTCTGGAAAGTGCCCATGATGAGCAGGCACATGGCATCTGTCACCTTTGTCTCCACTGACAGAGCATGGCTCCGTCATCTGGGTGCCTGCATCTCATTACTGCACAGCTCACAGAGCCACTTCAGGATAGCCCAGTTCAGGTGGTACCGGCCCACAATCTCTGTGTCGGTGTACTGCTCAAAGGTGATGTGGGCTCAGTACCACCTGTTGGGGGCATACTGCCGACAGGTCCTTCCACGGCCGCGCCCCCCCTGCTGCCTGCCTTCTCACACCCCTCATTACCGCCTCCATCTGGATGGTGGCACTGGCCATGTCCCTGGCTGGTGTTCCCCCCCAGCAGATGTTATCCCATTCCCCCTGCTGTCCTCTGTGATGCTCTCCCTGCACCGGTACACCTCCGGCCTTTGGCTGTCCTGCCTACTGCCACTGCCCTCACTCCACTGTAGCACTACCTTCTCTGTCCTGCACAAGTGACTCAGGCTCCCCACTCCTGTCCTGTTCCTGTTTGGTCACAGGTGTGCCCTGTCCTGCTCCTTCACTGTCCCACTCACTGCTGCCCAGTTTGTGTTAGCTGTCAGCTCGATCCTACCTCTGGCTTCCCTGTAGCATTCTTGTGCCTCTCTCTCTTGTTCCTTTTTATTTAGGATCATTTCCGCTATGGCACAACTTCTGCTAGCTCCCCTATTGCACATGGCGCATGCTGTTGAATATCGCACTCCGCCATTTATTCATGGTTCCTCCCCCTACAGTTGCGCATGCATTCATTACCATTACGCTCTTGCACATTGCAACTTGAGCTGTGCAGCTGCCTCCTGCTGAATATCGCACAATGGCGCATTTTCATATTTGCGCTGGCGCATCTCTGTTGTGCATGGCACATTCCTTTTGAATATCTGGGCCCAAATGTATAGGAAGAATTGCATCTTTTTTTTTTGAGGGTAAATCAGGAACATCAATGAAATTTGGTGATATCTGTAATAAGCTCTGAAAATACATGGTTAGAGAAAGAAAGAAAGATGCACAGAAGGCCCATTGACTGTCCTCTGGTCCTGGGAGATCACACTATTTTGATTAGTTTCCAGGAATTTGGTAAACACGCTTTGCACCAGTGGAATTTACAGCTGGACACACTTAACAAGACTACAGTTTGTGTTCCGATTTAAACAAACAAAGAAACAAACAAACAAACAACATTTAGACATAGTTTCTCTGAATTATTTTGAAGTTTGTCAAGGCAGCAGTTAGAGTGTGTTGTACAAGGAACTGCAACCTGCTGATCATATAAAATAGCATGCTGTTAAAGCTGTTATTAGATCCCCCTGGGTTCAGGTAGTTTGCAGTTTAGTATCACTTCTGTACCCCCCATCTGCATATGTATTCAGCCATGCTAGTTCCTATAACAGATGGTTCACAGCTCTCCTGTATTTAACCACCGAATACCAACTAAGAAATCAAAAATGTTGGTTTCATGCTACGCGCCCGTATGGATGATGATAATATTCAGTCTTGTCATAGTAGCAAATATCTGCTAATGTGCTATAGGAAATATAAAACGTTATCCGTTGCCAAAGTACTGGGCAGAATTTGAGTAGGACCTCCACCTTATTGGCAACCATTACTTTGCATGTTTGGGATGGATAGCTTGGACCTGCTTCTACTGTGACATCCAAACATCTCACTGCTAAGAAGTATAGCAGTATAGTAATATACACAAATACAATGCCCCCCGATACATAGGTAAAATGTTATAATCACACTGTTATACATTAATTTGCATCTGAGTTAAGTCAGAGTGAAAAATACCTTGTTCAGTGGCTGTTAGGAGGGGATCCCATATCACCTGAAACTATTCGCTTTGGTTCATAGCGGAGTATTGAATTCTTTCTAAGCTGAGACTGAGTCTGATATTGTGGGACCATAGTGCCATGGTAGGAGAGTTGCGGCTAAGCAAGTTCTAATATTTTTATTTTTGCTTTAGTGAAAGCAAGCTGCCAGAGGTCTTAAAGTGACTCATCTGCAAGCGTGGAAAGGAAGGAGACTGCTCCAAACAAAAATTCTGTACGGGATGAAGGGAACGTTGTTGTCATCCTTTCTGCATTATGTCATGCACGAGAACCAAAAGGGCCGAGTTTTGTGGTAGGTAAGAATCATATGTAAAAAAGTTCCAAAGTTCGCCTTGCAATTAGGGCAAAAATGATCACTAGAAGGCTTGATACTGTGCAGTTTAACAGGAGTATAATAGGACCTATAAAAAATAGTTACAATGAAGATGTCTCATTTTATTTGTTTATAAACTGGTGACTGGGAAATGCACACAGAGCCAAGGCTCATTTCCAGGTATGAACCAGGGGAATGGGGTACAATCAATCAAATCAATCAATCAAAATCTTTATTTACCCAGGCGATCACCATTGAGCAAGCTCATTTACAAGGTGGACCTGCAGTTTGCAAGGGCAAGGGTACAGAATAGAGTACAAGTAAAATATACATAAAACAACAGTAGCAAGACGTATACAACAAATTATATACAGTGTAGAAATAAAGGTAAATAATATATACAGAGATGCCTTTATAATCCTATCCATCAATAACATGTTCATAGCCTGTAAAGCAATCCCTGGGATATGGAAAAGTGCTTATGTAGGAGGCAGGGACACTGGCAGGAAGATTCTGGGATACTAAGCAGGTGGTGTCAGGGCATAAGGGTGGGCGGTGGGGGGGGTGTTACAGTGAGTACGTAGTACAGGTGGGACTAGAATGGGCTGAGGGGAGAGGGGAGATTTTTGGGAGGAGTGCTGGCTGAAAGGGGGTACTCTGGAGATAAGGGCAGAAGTCCTGCATACAGTAGATGCAATGGTAGAAAAAAGAGAGTATAATGCTAAAAATATAGATAAATAAATAGTCACAGTCCAAAGTGCCAATGGAACAAAAGGAATACATGGTGCAAATAAAAGATAAAAAAGAGCACAAAATGGAATATACTGCAAAAGCAAAGGGCCTGGTGAAAAAAGGGAAAGACATATTGGGAAAAGGAGTGAGCTAGTGTAAGAGGAACAGACGGGGGACAACTGGGGAGAAGGGAGGAAGCACAGGGTTGTTCCAAATGGGGAAGCCATAAAACATGTGTGTGTGTGGGGGGGGGGGATAGCAGAGAAAAAGAACAAGAAAACACGGGAAGGAAATCATATGTGTTTGGTAGAGGGAGAGGAGGGGGAGGCAGAGAGTTCAGGGAGACAAGGAAAATGGTGGTAAGGGGAACAGCAGGAGTTTAGGTGCATGCACAGGAAGGAGCAAAGAGGTCCTGTAGGAGTTGCTTAAAAGAGAGCTAGGAGGGTGAGAGGTAGAGGTGAGTAGGAAGGTTATTCCAGAGTGCAGGGAGACAGATGGAAAAGAAGTTTAATAAGTGAAGGTTCTGTGGCTGGGGATGTGAGGAGTGCTGGCTGTTGCTCCATGAGCAGGTAGAGGTGAAAGGAACTGCTTCTGACCATATTTCAGGTTTCAGTGTGATGTCTAAGTCTTGTTCCCCGAGGCACTGAATGGCTGATACAGGGGGGGGGGGTACTACATAATAACAGCTCATAGCTGACTGCAATCCATTTAACTAGTGGAGAGCACGAAATGTTGGAAGAGTCCCCCAAATGGTAACTACATGGGGGTTTGAGATATAGACAGCATTTGCTTAATGAGACCCTACCTGACATGTAAATAGGGGACAAATGAAGTGGTGCTGTAGACCAAATTTTTTGGGGGGGTCCATAAAGGAGCCAATGAATTCGCCATCATATAGATGCCCCACCATCACCAATTCACATGACTGCCAGTCCATAAGGATCTTACTAAGGGACAGTAATGGCTGGGCATTTAAACTAGCTGGGGGGGTGATCAGGGGGAATGGAAACAATACAGTCTAGCCCCTCAGGTTGGTAATGTCAGCACTGGTAAAAGGGAGGACAAGAGTTTAGCAAATATGGATAGGAAACAGGGACAGGGTAAGCAGCACAATGAGAAACAGAGGGAAGGAGTAGTAACAGATGCAGGTCAGGAACAACGGGATAAGAAGAAAAATAATGGTAGAGAGACCAGGAACAAGATTTGGAACATAATGCATATGAATGCCGGAAGTCTGGGAAACAAACTCCCTAATCTAGTGGCTTTAATGGGGAGGCTGATATAGACATAATGGCCATAACAGAGATGTGATACCGCTCTACGATGCCGGTTGGACAACTATGTTGTTGGCCAACATCACAGTGATGGAATTATGTTGACTGCATGTTGCGGTTGACATAATTCTGGCAGGAGACTCCAGTCATTTTTCCATCGGGGGGGCTTTGCCCCCTGAATCCCCCATGCAGGGGGCTCTTGCCCCAGCACCCCCAATCTAATGGATTCCAACTCTGAGTGGGAGATGATTCAGAAAGGGGGTGCAGGAGTGGGACACAGAGTGCCGGAGTCTCGGGCAGACCATTGCAGCAAACTGTCGGTGTTGTTGGCATCAACGTGTTCACTCTAATGATGTAGCAATACGGTCGGCATACCATGTGGTACACTAATAACCACTCATGGGACACAATTATACCAGGATATACAAAATCACACGTATCCCGATAATGCAAAGCATCATAGGCTGTATATACATATCACCACAAAATGTTATGCTGGTTCAACTTTAAGCAGAAATGCATGGTGCCGAAAGGCCTCTCACACAGTCTGCAAAGGGTGCCAACAGAAGACACAGACATGTGTTTCATTCTACCAGGACTCATCAGTGTGCCTTGTCTGTATGATACTCAGTGGAATGAACCAGCTACCCTAAGTTGGTCTATCGGGTTTGGGTTGTGGCAAGCCCAATAAAAACAAAATATAGGCTAAAAGACAAAGAACCTTAGTGTGTAAGCACTGAGGCAATGGTTACCCAAAGGGCATTGGCCGGGAAGCCAAATTTCAAAGAAATAGAAAATCACACATATTTTTTTATTTTAGTTTTTGTTGACCAGGTAAGTGCACTAGACAAACTTGCCTATTTTCAGGCACAACCCGGGGGAGGGGGATACAGATGAATGCAAACTGACCTTGAACCAGATTAAGCTGTTGATGGTATTTTAGTGAATTGGGGATATTTGGCCAGGGCACCGGGGAAATTCTCCACCTCTTTTCAAGCAGTGCCATGGGATCTTTAACACCCACCAGAACAGGTAGATGGGACCTCAGTTTAATGTCTCATCCGAAAGACAGCACCTCAGGAGTGCAGCACCCTGCTCATGCTGCACTGCAGTGTCAGTATTAGGATATTAACCCAAGTGCCTGGTGCGGGGATAGAACTCAAAGCCTTCTGATCTCCCAGCCTCAGAGACGAGTGTGCTACCTGCTGAGCCACTGACATTGATGCAAAGCATCATGGGATGTATATGCAAATCACCACAAAATGTTATGCTGGTTCAAATTTAAGCAGGAATGCATGTTGGCAGAAGGCCTCTCACACAGTCTGCAAAGGGTGCCAACAGAAGGCACAGACGTGTTTCATCCTACCAGGACTCATCAGTGTTACCTTGTACAGAAGAGATAGGGAGGGAGGGAGGGAAGGAAGGGGGGATGGGTGTCACTTTATAGCAAACAGACAATCAAGGCGACAGAAATCCAGGCCAAAAATGAAGAGACAGAGTAGTTGTGGATCATCCTTGACCAAGGTAATGGAACGTCTGTTAGAACAGGAGTGATCTACAGACCACCAGCCCAAGGGGAGGTGGTGGACAAGTTAATGTTGCAGTCAATATACAGCATGACTGATAAGGGTGAGGTTCTGCTTATGGGTGATTTCAATATCCCTGATGCAGACTGGTCCATCCCAACAGGGGCCTGGAGAAGGACCAGGGACATTGTGGAGTCTCTACATGGAGCAGGCCTAAGACAATTGGTGCAGGAGCCCAACAGGGATAGGAATATCCTGGATCTAGTGCTCACCAATAAAGACAGGATCACAGATCGTCAGGTGGAAAGGGACCAGGGTCCAGTGACCATCACATGGTTTGGTTTAAGTTGGACACAGGGGCCCGCTGGTGCAGCAGTTGGATTTCCTCTTGCAATGCCAGCACCCCAGGTTTGGGAATGGACCAGGGGAGTCGGAGGGCTGGCCAGGGGAGAAGTATTGAGCATCCCATGGACTGCTCTCCTTGTCCGGGAGGAGGGATGGGTAGAGTATTTCAGTGCCTGAGGGACCTCTTGTGGTGGCTGGGGGAACCACAGGTGACAGTACCAGCATGCAATAGGGGCGGGGCAGACGCTGGACATCATTGCACGTCTCTGCCCCTGGGGAAGTCTAGAAAAAGCACTTCCGGATGCCCTTGATGAAGCCCACCCTCGGCTTCAATCAGATCTCAGGCCAGCTCCCTGACCTATCCCATCGGAAGCAGCACTTAGGGATAGTGCCATAACCCTGCCTTGGGGGGCAAGCCAGAGGGTATCAGGGAGTCATGGCAGAATGTGAGAGTGGAAGTCGCAGGGTCCGTGACTGGACTGAGGTACCGGGCGGTTGGTAGCTGGGAGAAAATATAGGAAATTAAAAAAAAAGTTGGACACAGGAATACAGGCTACACATACAAAAGCTAAAATCCTAGATTTCAAAGAAGCTGACTTTGCAGAGATGGGAAGAAAGGTTACAGAGGAGATGACTAAGGGATGGGGGGACAGGAGGGTGTGTGGAGGGGCAATGGGCATGCATTAAGGAGTCCATTGTAATGGTAGCCAATCAATGTGTGAGGGTGAAGAATAAGGGTAAGAGAAGGAGAAAGCCAAGCTGGCTTCCTAAGGTGGTGGCAGATAAAATCAGGGCTAAGAGGGTAGCCTTCCAAAAATACAAGGGGACACAAGAGGATGGGGACAGAGAAGAGTACCAGAAATGTCAGAGAGAGGCAGGGGCGATGGTGAGAAGTGCTAAAGAGAACAGACAGAAGAAAGAATAGCACAATCATTGAGGACAGGGGACAAGACATTCTTTAGCTACATCAGTGAGAGAAGGAATTCCAGAGGGGGTATAGTTAGACTCGAAGGGGACAATGAAGAGAGTGTAGAAGGGGACCTAGAGAAGGCCACAATCCTTAACAGAAACTTCTCCTCAGTCTTTACTAGAGAGAGCGAGAGATTGGAGCAGGGACCACAACTGGAAAACAGATGTGCGGAGGGGGAAGAATTGAGCTTCACAACATTTACAGAACAGAGTCCTAGAGGAACTTACAAAACTAAAGGTGGACAAAGCAATGGGACCAGACAGAATATATCCAAGGATCCTAAACGAACTGAGGATGGAGCTGGCAGCACCTTTGTCAGCTCTGTTCAGTGAGTCGCTGAACATGGGGGGTGGTCCCACAGGACTGGAGAAGGGCAAATGTGGTCCCTCTTCACAAGAGTGGTAGCAAGGAGGATGCAGGGAACTACAGGCCAGTGAGTCTCACCTCAATAGTGGGGAAGATCATAGAGACACTGCTTAAGGAACATATTGTGGATCACCTGGTATCCTTTGGAATGCAGGATTCAAGACAGCATGAGTTCATGGCCAGAAGGTCCTGTCAAACAAATCAGATAGATTTCTTTTACCAGGTGACCAAGGTGGTGGACCAAGGAGGGTCGATGGATATTGCCTACCTTGGTTTCAGCAAGGCTTTCAACATAGTCCCACGTAGAAGGCTGGTAAACAAGCTAAGGAGTCTATGGGTGGGACACAGGATGATGAACTGGGTCAGAAATTGGTTAATGAACAGAAAGCAGAGGGTGGTGGTAAATGGCACACAGTCAGAAAAAATGGGAGTCACCAGTGGGGTGTCACAGGGGTCAGTCCTGGGACCAGGCCTCTTCAATGTCTTCATAGCAGACATAGCAGAAGGGCTACAGGGAAAAGTATGCTTGTTTGCAGATGACACCAAGATCTGCAACAGAGTAGATACTCCAGGGGGTGTAGAGAGAATGAAGGGTAGAGAGAATGAAAAGAGACTGGAAAAGCTAAAGAAATGGTCTGAGGGATGTCAGTTAAGGTTTAACGCGAAGAAGTGCAAGATCATGCATGTAGGGAACAAAAACCCTAGGGGGAGCTACATGTTGGGGAGTGAGTTGTTGATGGTCGCCAGGGAGGAGAGGGATTTGGGGATCATTACATCAGATGACCTGGAATCTACCAAAAGGACCGCAAAAGCAGTTGGGAGGGCTAGTGGGATGTTAGGGTGTACAGGGAGGGGTATTATAAGCCATAGAAGGGAGGTGGCGATCCCACTGCACAAGACAGTGGTTAGGCCTTGCCTAAAGTACTGTGTGCAGTTCTGGAGGCCACACCTGTGTAAGGATATTGACGGGGTGGAAACAGTGCAGAGGAGGGCAACTAAAATGTGCAGGGTCTGCATGACAAGGCATATGGGGATAGACTTAGGGACCTCAATATGTACACATTGGAACAGAAGTGGGAGAGGGGGGACATGACCTGAGACTTTCAAATATTTTAAGGGCATAAATAAGGTGAAAAGGGACAGCATCTTCCAGTATAAAAAGTACAATAGAACTAGGGCCATGGCATGTGAAAATTGGGGGGTGATGGCATAAGGGTAACATGAGAACTCTTTACAGAGAGGGTGGTGGATGCATGGAATGGCCGGCTTCAGGATGCAGTGGGAGCATGTACAGTGGAGGGATTAAAGAGGGCTGAGATAGGCACAAGGGAATCATACGTATGAGGGGGCATAGCTGAGGCCGCTGACCTAGTAGAGGCAGCGTGAGCAAATTAGTAAAATGGACAGACTGGATGGACCTTGTGGTCCTTTTCTGCCATCAGCTTCTATGTTTCTAATGGCCATCCTGCACGCCTATCAGAGCCACAAGGTCCGTATCAGGTGATAGTGCTGGAGGGTGATTAATTATCTTATGTGCTTGAATCCATTATAGGACCATTATCCTGTTGAAAGCATTCAGCAGTGCCACTACCTCTTATGTCATAAGGGAGAGGCTAAGAATCCCCAAATGAGCAAGCACCCCAGAGAGTTCTCCTCCTTATGCAGCCATGCAGGGGAAGCTGCAGCTTAGGAGGAGTCATGAGAAAGGTCAACTCTGTTGCCAGACAGTGTAATTTGAAATGGGTACTGCAAGGCCCCCATCAGGACCTGTAGCACACAGAATATCTGTCCTGATATATGGGAGTTCCTCTCTCTCCAAAGAAAGGAGCCTATGATCCCTGCTATATAGAAAAATAGTTTGGTTTTTGGAAGATGAAAGGAATTGAAACAGTTACAGACATTTTGGCAACTCCACATGTTTACTATGTTCTCCTTACCAATAAGAGACAGTATCGAAGACAAGCACCTCTCTCAATCCACCTTCACCATTTTTAACAGTAGAAAGGAACTCAGTTCATATAACTTACTGATATGATTTGAAATATAAAGGTCTAAATCTTTAATAGTAACAATAGTGTTTACTGGTGTATCTGGCAAAAAAAGGGTTCCGTCCTGTTGAAAGTGTCTCCCCAAGGGTCAAAACTCTCTCTCTTGGCCCAGTTTATCTTGTTGACTGCAACATGTCCATATATTCCTAAGAGAGTATACAAAGTGGGCATAACTACAGGTTTTTTTTTTCACAAAAAGAGGAACAAAAATCTTATGATGTTGGTTACCAAGACTAAGGATGTTAATATTATGATTATTGCTCATCAGGGTAACTAAGAGTTCCAGAGAGAGCATACAAAGTAATGGGGGGTGGGCAGCTCCCCAGGTAGTATGTTAATACAACATTTTCTGACTTGTATATTGCAGTTTACTTTGTGAGTTACACCTGTACCCCATTTGACAGCCTTGCAGTCTATGCCTGTTGTTGAAGAATTGAAATAAAGGGAATCCCAGCGCAAACTAATGGGAATGGGTTGTTTCACAACTCAGCAGACCGTTCCTTAAAACTTTTAAATGAACAAATGAATAAATGATGAGTAGCAATTTTGTAAAATAAAATCTCACCAGAGATAATGTAGTGAAGTGGAAAACGTCCTTCGTGAAGGTCAGACGAAGACTGAAGTGCTGTGCTGGCAAACTGGGCATTTCACCCAAGGCTTTGCAAAGTGCAGCATAATGCCCTTCACCAGCAAAATGCCTTTTGCCAGGAAAAGTTTAAATTTGTTTCAACCACAGACACACTGCCAAATGCAGTTGATCCTGTGAGCTAATACACACCTAAGTCAGCTCACATCTGAATGAAGGAAGGCAGAAGTGTATTCAAATAAAATAAGCATATTTTCACTTTCTTTTATTCAGATCATACCAGCCAAGGTGGTGTGCATTGGGCTGGGTCCATTACCATATCCACAGTGGAATTTCCTCTTTTCAGGGCTGCAGTTGGTGGAGCCCTGCAGACCTATTGCTTTCAAAAAAGGACCCCACATTCTTTGCATTCTTTGCGACTGAACAACAAGTTGGAGTTCTACCACAGTCACCTCCACATATCTGTGGAGCACTCTGGTCGCACTGCACTATTTTTTACTTGAAAAAAATTTGACCATCCTGATCAGGACACTCAGAGATTGGGCACCCCCAGTGTCACTCTTATGCTTCTGGGGGTGTGTGGGGTTGTGTGTGCTGATAGGGAGGGTCAGATGGAGGGGTCATCTGTAATTTAAAAAACCAAAAACAAATGGTGGTCACAGAAGAACATGACTCACTCCGCTGTGTCGAAGATGGCCCCCACACTTTACTGCACATGCGTTAGTGAATATGCAGTGTAGTGTGGTGGCTATTTTGCTCATGGCAGAGTGTTCTACACTCCGCCGTGACTGCCATTTGGTTTTTTCTTTAAAATTAGAGATATCCCCCATCTAACCCTCTCTCTCAGCACCTATCACCCCCCCAAGAAACATAACAATGACACTGGGGGTGCCCAGTCCCCAGTATCATGATCATAATGTGTGCCTCTTTAAAATATATATTTCTTTATCCCCCATCCCACCCTCCTTCTCAACTCCCACTACCCCACCCCCTCCCAGAAACATAAGAGTGACACTGGGGGTGCCGAATCCCACCATGTCATGATACAAATTTTAATCCCCCAACCCAGCCCTCCTTTGACACTGGGGGGTGCCCAATCCTTTGTTTTGTACCTGTAAAAAATAAATGTATTGATATATTTTGCAGCCAACACTCCCCCCCGACCCTCCCACTCAGCACCCACCACTCCACCCACCCAAGCCCTTACTTACTGACTGGAGGTCCAATGCCTTAATCGTCTCTGAACCACAGACACGTCTTCACTGTTTAAAGGTGGACAACAGACTGAAAAAACAGGTATGCGATTCAATGTATTTCAATGGGGTTTTGAACTTAGTGGCATAACTTGGGCATTTGTGCATATTCTTGGCCCAAATTTTCTACAAGTCTTATTTGTGACCCTACCTCATGAACAATTGAACTGTCATGAGGCAGATCTGTCCTGAAAGGTGATTTCATAGTCCGTGCACAAACTCCCCTTTCTGGCAGGAGCTTGAAAATTTTCTCTGCCATTGTTCATGAGGTGGGGTCATAAGAAGGCTATGTTGAAAATTTGGTGCACAAATATTAAAAAACAACAAAGCTATGAGCCTATGTTGAATGTTGTGAATGCAGGCTTTTAACCTTGATATTTTTCAATATTTGCACCCCAAATTTACAAAATAGCCATAACTTTACAGCAGTGTTTTTGCATCCTGAAAGGTGATTTCACAGTCCCTAAGTGAAATCACCTTTTGGACAGGAGTTGAGCATTTGCTCTGCCATTGTTCATGAGGTGGGGTCATAAGAAGGCTATATTGAAAATCTGGTGTAAAATTATTAAAAAGCAACAAAGTTATGAGCCTACATTACATTTTGCGAACACAGGCTCATCACTTTGGTAATTTGCAATATTTTTACCCCATATTTACAACATAGCCATATCTTTCCAGTACCTCATGAATCTGTCAGCTGCCATTTTTCAAATCCTGGCCAAAAGGCTTTTTTACATCCTGTAAGGTGATTTCACAGTCCCTGCGCAAAATCACCTTTTGAGCAGGAGCTGAACATTTTCTCTGCCATTGTTCATGAGAAGGGATCATGAAAAGCTATGTTCTCAATCTGAGGTAAAAATATTCAAAAACCAAAAACAATAAAGTTGTCAGGCTATGCTGAACTTTGCAAATGCAGGCTCGTAAGTTTTGTAATATTCAGTATTTGTACCCAAAATTTTCAGCATAGCCATTTCTTTACAGCATTTCATGAATGTGACAGCTGTACTTTTCAGCTCCTGCTCAAAATGTGTTTTAGCATTCCAATAGTTGATTTTGCAGTCCCTACGTGAAATCACCTTTCAGGCAGGATTTGAACATTTTCAATATTTTTACATCAGCTTCCTCACCGGCAGCCCTGTGCTCTGGATAGAATTTTGTTTTTAAATTCATCACACCCTGTGGTGGAAAGAGAGTAGGTGTTGGGGTGCCAGGCCTGAGGGAGAAGTTGGATGCCAAGCTGGTTGGGATAAGGTAGAGTGTACATGTGTTTATTACTTGGGCTGGGGGGGGAAGGAGGAGACAGAGTGCTCTGACAGTGGGGGGGGGGAAGAGTTTATATAACTTTTTTTGACACTTGGAGAAGTGGAGTTGGCCCCTTTCCATATCCGTGCAATTGTTCCCACCTGAACTTCACCCCTTCATAAAAGGGCAAACATTGCAAAGCTATGTTTAACTTTGCTGTGAAGACCATGTGAACTGTAATTTGCAGACTTTGTCCATCTCTAATCATGGGGTAATAGTACAGTATGTGATTTATCCATGGTAGGCACGATGGGGTTTTAGATGAGTAAACAAACTGTTCCTCCTATCAGTAGAACACAGTTAGACAGTATTCCCTAAAGCCTATTTTTAGATGCAATTTTCTATTGTGCAACTTTAGACATAAGCCAAATTGTCCCTAATTTCAGTTTTCAAAGCCAGGCTATAGCTAAATCCAATGTTCAAAACTCTAACTTAGTTATGCTCAATTTGAAAAGTTTAGATATAAATGTGTCTAGACACAATTGTTAGACTGAGTATAACCTGGTCTATTACTTACATCTATGTCTATCTTTTTTTATCCAAAACTGTATGTAACGTACCATAAGAAAGACTATGGGCCCCATATTCAGAAGAATGCATAAGAACAGTGCAAATGTTTGTGCTGCGCTTGTGTCTGTGCTCACCCGCTCCTGTGACATTCAGGCATTGGGGCATTCAGGCATGCTGCCCCCCACTCATGGAACTTGCTGCCAATGGACCTAAGGAGTGCCCCCTCACACCCTGCTTTCAAATGAAGACTACGATCACACCTTGCCTTTGTGGACCAATGCACTTGTTTTGATCCCACTTAAAATCCTGAGACTCTGTTCTCCCCCTATCTAGACTACCTCTGTGTTCCCTTGCATATGTCTACTTGCTCTCCCTCAACTAAGTTTTATGCCCTATATAGTTACCAGTTCCTGTCTGCCTGCACTTTAAGTTACATGTTTACAAAAGCATCCTGTATGGATACTCTGTCCTATGATATCATGTGTAACATCTCAATAATGCCTAGTCACTGTGACTCTTATAATATGTGTGTGGTACTCCACTTAAAATGGGTCTACCGATTGTTATTTTGTTATGACATGTTTGCCTACAACTTGCTCTACTTTCTTTGCTATTGTATATGAAATATGTATTACTCAATTGTTACTTTTTGTTGGATCCTCTGTGTTGCACTAAAACCAATGATGTTACTGATATGAAGTGGTTACTGGTCTTCCCTGCCTCCCTCCACTTCTGCATGCTTCCCAACCTCTCTGAGCCTTGCGATTTCAGTTTCATAGCTCCGGCTCTACTTGCGCCTTTTCCCGCTAAAGCCGTAAAATGCTCTCTGGCTCCCCGTCTCTCGCAAGCTCCCCTACCTCTTCTGTGCCTTGCTGATGATAGCTCCAAAGTTTCGGGTTTACTCGCTCCTCTTTCCCACTTAAGCCACTATAATGCTCTCTGGCTCCCCCCTACCACTCCCGCATGCTCCTCTACCTCTCTGTGCCTTGCCGATTTCAGTTCCATAGCTTCGGGTTTTAGCAGTGCCTTTTCCCACTAAAGCCGTAATAGCTCTCTGGTTCCCCTCTCCCACTCTCATACGCTCCCCTACCTCTCTGTGCCTGGCCGATTTCAGTTCCACAGCTCCGGATCTTACCCACGCCTTTCCCACTAATGCCGTAAAACGCTCTATGGCTCCTCTCCTCCCATTCCCGAATGCTCCCCTATCTCTTCTGTGCCTTGCCGATTTCAGTTCCATAGCTCCGGGTCTTACTCGCGCCTTCTCCCGATAAAGCCATTAAATGCTCTCTGACTGGCCATATTCCCTCCCTTGCCCTAACTAGTTCTCGGCTCCGCTAACCCGGGTGCGGTCCCCTGTAATAGCCGTTCCCCTCCTCTCGGAGACCAAGCTCCTCTTCCTCCCTTGCTGGTCCATGCTCCCGTAGGCCAGTTCTCCCCTGATCATCAGTCTCACTCTCTGTCCCCTAATCATGCACCCACTTTACCCTACTCATACCTTTCTTCCCCCTTCTACTCCTACCAGTCACTCCTCCATTACCCTCTGTCCTCCCTCTGATTGTATTTCTACTGGTATGTACTGCCCTCCCCTTCCCTGCCTGTAGCTTACCCTCATACGTTTCATTTTTTTGCACCTTCGCATTAGTATTAACACTTCCCCTACTTACAGGCCTTTCCTTTCTCACCCTGCCATCCTCAGGTTCCACCAGCCTGGATGCAGGTCGTAACCTTGTACCGCTAAAGCCGTATTTGCCGTACCTTTCCGCATTAGATTTTCCTCCCTTGTCTTGCCCATATCACCTTTCAGAGAACTGAGTCTTACACCTCTCCCTTCCCTGCTTCACTTCTTCTTCCCTCCCTTTCCTATATTGCCCCCCCTCCTTCCAAATCTGTGCTCCCTCCAGTCCCCATTGCCCCCTCCTCCCCTTATCTTTGGAATGTATGCATACCGTACTTGTTTCAGTGAATCTCACTTGTACTGTGTAAATCTGAACTGTCTTATTTTGTACTGTAACTGTACCTCCCGGGTGGTGCCTGAAAATAGTCACTTGCTGGCTAGTGCACTTACCCGGTTAACAAAAACTAAATAAATAAATATTCAAGTGGATAGCAAGCAGCACTATCCAACTGAATATCAGGCCATGCCTGAATAGCACTAAGTGCACCTACACTGCCCTAACATGGACCTACACTGTATATAGCTCACAGGAAATAGCACTGCTCAAAATGGGACAGCACCAAGACCCCTGTGGGCTATATTCAGCCCATACATGCAAATAAGCCCATTGGGTTTGCAAGTCACTAAGGAGCCAGTTGCATGCCCATTATGCGCCCATTTGCATGGGGTGCAGCAGCCTCTTAGTGCCATTGAAATTGATGAAACAGGAAGCCCTGGTGGTACAGTGTGTCCCCCAACCCCAATCACTCCTCAGAACAGCCCTAATAAGTCCCTGGTGGTCCAGTGTGTCTCCCCCACACCCAATCACTCCTCCAAGCTGTCATTATAAGTTCCTGGTGTTCAGTGTGTCCCACCATCACTCCTCTGAGCTGTCCTTATATGTCCCTGGTGGTCCATTGTGTCCCCCTTGATTGCCTCCCCCCAAGCTCCCTTACCCTCTGATTTCTGCTGTACTGTAACAATTTATGTATGTTTACATAAAGTGATTAATTCTCAAAGTCTGTGGAGCTGGTACCAGTTTTTGGTGTTTGTGTCTTTTAAATATACCCTTGTGGCATAGTGGTCTCTCCACCACTTATCACCTGTTTTGCACAGTTTAAAATGAGTCTCTGGTGGCCCCCAATAGCTCCCCACCTAACCCACCCACTGACATTGATGTAACTAGGAGTTGTGTCCATTTTATGACTTTTGAAAATCCAATGCGATGTAACTAGGAGTTTTGTCCACTTTATGAGTTTTGAATATTCCCATCTTATGATATCTAGCCATTGATTTACGAATTACTAAGGATAGCTACATGACAACTGGATCATATCCCTTTAAAGTTCAAGTATGGCTGAAGTTTCTGGAGAAGAATCCATAATCCCCTGCTTGTGGCATCCCATTCTATGCTGTAGACGTGAGCGTGATGTCACAAGCGGGGGCATTATGGCTTTAACACCTGAATATGCTTCAGCTATGGATGAACTATGAGGGAATAACATTCAGTTCTCATTTAAAAAAAATGGTATGGCCTGAGATTCAGTTTTCTCTCAGTGAAGGACAGCTGATGTCTACTGATTATAACCACTTACTGCTGGGCAGACATGGCCCCCAAACTAGGGCGGCACAATGGCTTACGTCCGCGCTACATTGCCTATATTCAAATGGACCCATGCAACTAAGCCCATTGGAAATGCAAGGTGCTAAGGGGCTATCTGCATGCTCATTATGGGCTCATTTGCATGGGGAGAGAGGCTGGACTGTGCAGCGCTTCCCCCCGATTGTCAGGTCCCTGAACGCTATCCCTGGTGCTAGTGGTACACCCCCCCCACTGATCGCTGGCCCAATATAAAATATAGAGTTTCCCCAATGTCTAGTGCTCCCCCCACCAATCGCCGGACCAATATAAACTATAGATATTCCCTGACATCTAGTGGCCCCCCCCTTGCTAATCGCTGGCCCAATATTAAATATAGATATTTCCTGATGTCTAGAGGTCCCCCCTTGCCAATCGCCAGCCTGATATCAAATATAGATATTCTCTGGTGTCTAGTGGATCCCCTCACCACTTGCTGGCCCCATGTTAAAGTATCTCATTCCCTGGTGTCCAGTGGCCCCACCCCCCACCCGATCACCCACCCGACACACAGACACCGTTTCCATTGTGTACAGTGTATCCCTTCCCTCATCCCAATGTCCTGCATATTGAAGAGAAACCATTCTCTTGTGGTCTAGTGGTCCCCCCTTCCTATCCCCTATCTTTCCTTGCAATACATTGAATGCACTCCTGTTTTTCTAGCGGACCCCCCTCCTTATCCCCGATATGCCCATATAATACATGATACATTTTTCCCTAGTGTCTAGTGGACCCCCACACTGACAAGTAGTTCCCCACCACCCCACTCCCCCCATTCCATCCCCGAGCTGGTGACTGGCACAGCCCTTCACTCTCCTCCATGGCCAGCCACTGACTGAGCTGTCAATGAGTGTATACTATATACAATATGCACTCATTGACAGCTCAGTCAGTAGCTGGCCATGGTGGAGAGCAGAGGGCTTTGCTGGTTTCCAGCTCAGGGATGGGATGGGGGAGTAGGGTGGTGGTGCACTACCTGCTGGGGTGTGGAGTTCCACTAGACACCAGGAAAAAGTACATCATGTATCATACGGGCAGATCCGGGATAGGGAAGGGAGGTCCACTAGACTACCAGGAATGTATTAAATGTATTGCAAGGAATGATTGGGGATAGGGAGGGGGTCCACTAGACCACAAAGGAAACATTCAAGTTAGTGCAGGAAGAGATCAGGGATAGGGAGGGGGGACTGCTATAGCATCAGGGAATGGTTTCTCTTTAATACACATGGCATTGGTATGGGGGTGGGAATACACTGTACACCATGGAAACAGAGTCTGTATGTCAAGTGAGGGATTGGGTGGGGGTGGGACCACTGAAACCAGAGAATGAGGTTCTTTAACATGGGACTGATGATTGGCGAGGTAGGGACCACTAGGCACCTAGGAAAATCTTTATATCGGGCCAGCAATTGGTGAGGGGTGGAACCACTAGACATTAGGGGATGTCTATATTTGATATTGGGCCAGAGATTGGTGGGGGGACACCACTAGATGCTAGGGACTGCTATGTTGGGGGTCAGAAGCTGCCATACTTTCTCTGCCAACTGTTAGGGTTGCACAGGAGTAAGTCGGGGTTTGGATTAGCGGTATGTGTGCCATGCAAGGGGACCATGCAAAATGGCCTTGGGCACCACACACACTCTGAATATTGGACTGCACCAATATTCAGGTCCCCCCTTCATTTACATTGCGCTTTCCTCTGAATATTGCCCGGGCACAAACCCTGTTTGCCTGCACTAACTGGGCTTTTCAATATTGCACATCTGTGCAAAACCCAGTTTGTGCAGCCAAACTTGGCTTTGTGCCTAAGCAGTCTTTGAAATATTGGGCCCCAGGTGGGTTCCCAAGAGGCAAAGCGAGCACAGTCATAGCCACTGTACAAGAAACTATTTCTACCCTTGAAACCCCAGTAGAGAGGACTGGGGATAATAGTATACAAATAATCACTGGGGCTAGACTGGCTAGGATTTAAAAGGTATCTGAAGCAGGCTACTACATTCGGTCTTATAAAGTAAATGAGAAAAAAAGAAACTAAGCTTACATGTGTCCTCATTTTGGGTAGTTACTGACAGCCACAGACTAATTCACCTCAGATGGAAAAAGATTCCTATTATGGGAAATTCTATCATACAAAAGTCACCAGACTTTTAGCCTTCTTGTTACATCCCAAAATGGTTTGAAGCCATACTGTAGTGGAACACGATTCAATACAATGGTTAATAATGGTCTGAATTAATTCCTGGTTCAAAATGCTAGAACAATATATAAGGAACAATAATTATGGAAGTGACATCAAACTGTATAAACACTATGCTGCCATATTTTCCTGTGTACTCATATATTATCAAGCACATAGTATTACAGATGTATTAACACAGGAAGATCAGAGTTTCATTTCGTATAGTCTGTTTTGTAAAATGTTCTCTAACTTTTTTGTAGAGGAAGGTAACCAAAATGCAACTGACATCTAACAAGATGGTTTTTAGTTTATTAGTTGAAGTCTATATGTACCTCAAAATGAAAGTTTCTTTGAATTTTGCCCCACTCTAAAGACTTAAACTGAAACATGGTACTATCTTTGCCCCCCAAAAAAAATAATTATGCACGCTTTGCAATATTTATCTCAGAGATAATCTGCTCACCAGATCCAAGTACATGGACATGTGGAGGTAATCAGTCATGATAGACAAACAACAGTTTTTAATGGAATTGTCTAATTCTAATCACCAAGAACGAAAAAGCTTGGTATGGCATTTTAAAAATTGGACAGGTAATTAATTCACATGTGTTTGAGTTAGAAAAACATAACGAGAACTACAGAAGAAATTTGTAACATTTTTGTAACCATCCAAATTAATGTTGTGTAAATTTGTCACAAAAAGTTATAGATTGCCTGTATCTTAATTTAATCTTTTTAATGTAAAAATAGCAATCTTGCACTTTCATTGCCCCAGGAGGCAAGTACCCGTGTACCTAATTATCTGAACAGCAAAGAACATAAAGAAGTAGCAAGTAGTGAAATTATAAATCTGCTGGAAAAACTCCATGTTTCTGATTAAACTCTGTTTTTGATGCTGCTCAGCAATCATGTTCCCGCTATGTTCATAGTAATTGCATGTGTCAAAGCCAGGGCCTTGTGTAAACTGTACCAACGAGTTACAATTTTAATTTAGAATGAGATAACTCTGTTAGATTGTCCCTGCAGGCAGATTGCATCGGGTCGTGACAGTTGCAGCGAGGAGGGGTTGGGATTTGGAGGTTAATGGTAAGTGGAAAATCTTAAAAGGCTCCCATCTCAGCAGCAGAATTAAAAAAAAAAAGAAAGAGAGAGAAAGAAAATGTAATTTACAAACATGAAGTCAACCCTCACCTAACACTTGTATCCAGTAAATATACAATTTGCTGGATCTTGTCCAATTTCTTCATAACCTCAGGCAATGAATTTTAACACCTGGTACTACATTGATGATTAAAATTGTAATGCACAAAAAAAAATCAATCCTTGTGACATTTTTCCAAAAAGAGTATTATGATTTTTTTCTAAATAAAACAGCCTGAAAAAAACACAACAGCTTCTGAGTTTTGAATCTGGGTTATTTGGATTTCTGTTAAGGTGGTTTTATTTATGGCGTGTTGTATTATAAAAAAAAAATAGCTGTTATTACATAGCTGTAAGAGGCAACTATGACTGTGTTTGCTATCAAGATTTGATCCAACATAAATGTGATTGGCCATAACTTCCAAAAAAGATCAAGTACCATTTGATTATCACCACCAGATCAGACAGTGAGGCTATCAAGTACATTAAGCCCTCTGCAAGAGTCCCTATCATCAGATGAGTGACCCTAGAATCCCTGTGGCAGTAAAGTCTAGTACTGCAATATGCAGGTGTTTGCACCCAAGATAGCCACAGAGCACTAGTATAGATACTGAATTTGTGTCTTTGGACAGATTTACACTAGTTCTGTCAACAGAAATACATTGTCATATTGGCCATACTGATAGCAGCAAAAATTCAACCAGTGAAAATCAGTGTCAGCCAGGATTCATAACTTACAGCTAGTGGTCATTTTTAAAGAGTTGACATGTCATGGATCATTATGGCTACCTAAATAAAACCTTTGAAAATCACAATATTCAGCCATATTTCAAATACCATTTCATGTATACTTCCTGAATTTGCTCCTGCCCATGCTGTATTATTAAGGACACTGCATGAAGATTAGAACAAATTAAAATTAGAACAAGCTCTTTCTCTCTAATGGACCCAGTCAATAAATGTGACCAGAATACACTCAGATCAAGTGCACCCCAGCTGTGGCTCTGTGTCCCCCATGCCCAGTTGCACCTGATGACATCAAGAGCCCCTGCCCACTGTGTTCTGCTGGTGCAGAGACATGTGGAGCCGTGCTGCAGGGTAGGGTCAGTAGGGGTGGATGGCATTGAGTCAGACCACAGGCATGCAATCTGTTGCCCATCCCTGTCTGTAAGTGACTCCCTGCCTAGCTCCCTGCCTGTGCAGGGTACAGGAAATGTCAGGATATAGCAGTGTTCTGGGACTACTGTATCTCAATCAGAATCAGTGAACTATGCAAAAATACAAAGGCCAGGGCTGGTGATGCCCAGCCCACTGTGGACGCTCACATGGCTGTGAGCTTGTGGTGATGGTCTTGGTGGTGGTGGTGGTTGTGGGGCAGTCAGGTCCTGGGACAGAATTTGTGGCTGGGCAGAGCGGTGTGTACCTGCGTATGCTGTCTTGGATCTGTATAATGGCTGTCCCCTCTGCTGGCCAGCCACACTGTGGTACTGGTGCTGAGGATATGGTGCAAGCCCATACCCCCCTTTAGCCCACCCCATTACACCTACCTATATAGCCACATGCATAGACTGGGATTGAGTGCAGAGGAAGCACATGGCCTGCTCTGTGAATACCCCAGAGTACCCCAATGATGCACATCCTGTGCATGGGGGCACTTTGTGACTTTTCCAGGTCCTCTTCATGTGCAGAAAGGCTGAAAGCCTTTTGTGGATCAGGCCCTTAGACTTCATTTGCACTTACTACTTGCCTACATGTGAAGCCATAATCCTGCACTAGTTACAAAAATATTTTAACAGCAACAGACACAATCACATTCGCAATCAGATGATTATGACTACAGATCTAGACAAGCAACATAAGCAGATGGACATTAACAGGCAAACATCCTATTATGATAGAAATTTATGGGTTATAAAAAATGAGGGAACAATAACTACAGCAAATATAAAGAAAAATTGTACTGCCATATAGAATTGATGTGACAAAGTAGGTTGTAATATCTTATCTTTGACTAACAGAAAAGTATTACATAAGCTTTTAAATTCACTTAGTAACAGTTGGAGAATGCCTGGTCCACAAGAAAACTAACTATGCCTCATAGTTGTGTATCACCTTGTGGGAGTTCCAGCAGAGAAGAGGGACCTTGCCATGTAGGATGTCAAAACTGTGAATCAAGCATGGGCACAGTGGGGACTGATTACCTACACCCAACATACACTGTATTTAGTTGGCAATTAAGGATCTAGGTGGCTGGCATCAGTTTTATAAGAATATAGTGGTATGCTGTATTTGGTAGCCATGAGCTAGTAGCCTGGTGGCCTGGCTAGCATACACCCTGTTTCCTTGCCATGAGGCAATCATGGAGTACTGTGACCAGTACAGTCTCAGTACTGCGGTGAGATCTAAATTCCAACAGGAGAGGCTCATAAATGTTCAATAATTCCAGATGAGCCTTGAGCTGTGCCACAGCTACCTCCTCGATCACCTTCCCCAAAAAGAGAAGGTTCAAGACAGACCTGTAATTTACCAGACTGCCATTATCCAGAGATGGTTTCCTCTGGAGGGTCTTCACCACCACCCTTTTCAAGACTAATGGGAAGACACTCTCCCTCAAGGAACACCCAATCATCTCAATATATACTGACCTTAGGGCTTCAAGTTTTATTTATTTATGACTTTGGTTACTGGGTAGGTACACTCATCCAAAGGACTGTTTTCAGGCATGACCCAGGCCACAGGAGTGGCACAGCAAAGACAAGGAATACAAACAGATATATATATATATATATATATATATATATATAGATAAATACACACACACAGTTTATATACATAACATATTTAGAAAGAATACAGTCGATATGGTACATGAAATACTGGTTGAGAATAAGAGATAAGCAGCTTGACAAATGCAAACCTAATATGAGTCAAGGCTACCAATAAGCAGCCAAGTAGGTAAAAGGTCCTGTGTGCAGTAAGTGGGGTGCAAACCTGAGATCACCCAGATTACCTCCTCTTGTACAACAACATGAAACTCAGTCCAGGATGGCTGATCATCATTGCCCCTCCTTCTCTGGACATAACCAGACCATAATAGGCCAGTTGAGGTGATCCTAGTCCAAATGGAGGACACCTTGTTGAGGAAAAAAAGAGCTAAACTTTTGCTGTTATCTGCTGAAAATGGTCAATTGGACAGCAGACAGGACTGATTTATCTATCTGTCTATTTATTTATTGAAATGTCACTGGCCGATTTCTGCTTGTGGCAATCATCCTTGACAGGAACTCTGTCTTGTTCTGGGTGATTACCTTCTGATATTCACCATAGTGAGTTCTCAGAGCTAATTTGTCCTCGTTGGAATGGGATCTCTGTCAAGAATGCTCCAACTTTCACCCTTTGTCTTCAACAACCCAGCTCCTCACAATACTATGGAGAGCTGCAGGAGGAAGTCAAAGGACAGACATGGAGCGGTGCAAGGGAGTCTAAGGCAGCTGAGAGAACTGTGTTATATTGCTCCACAGCTTTCTTGGCTCCCTTAGCACATGTTGTTATACCTGATACATCCAATACTGCCTTGAGTTTGTGAAGCTCCAAATTTCATTTTGATCAGTACTGGACCTTCTCCACAGGAGTTGTGTTAAAATGAAGGATGCTGCAAAAGAACAACATGATGTATCAGTAAAGATCAACCAGATCAGCCTTGACTGCACTTACATCAAGCCCTGATGAAAAGACCAGATGGGTGACTGTGCAGGTGAGTGACCGAGGCAAATGCCTATGAAAGTCCCAGTAATGGCATCAACTGGAGGAGCTGTTGAATAAAAGGCAGATTTTCATTGTCAGCCCAGGCACCGAAATCCCCCAACATTGATAGTCTAGTGGCATGCAACACCTTGTCAACTATGAAATCTGTCAGCTCCTGAAGAAATAACTCCCATACCCTGGAGGCCAGTACATGAGGATGATCCTACAGCCTACAGCCGCCCCACTCCTGACAGCTACACACTCACAAAACCTGGACATTCCCATGGGTATGCCATGAGTCCCAAAGCAGATCTAAAACAGGTGGCCACTCCACCCCCCTGATATCTTACCTCCTGCAATGCACCACAGAATAACCGACCGAGATCAATGACTCCAGCACAGGCCCAGAGTCATCACACAGCCAGGTCTCCATGACATAAACAAGATCAGTCAAGGGATCATCAGTGAAACCCTCCATCACTGCAGTCATTACAAGGAATGGCACAAAGGGGAGGAGCAGAGTTCACTGGTCTGCTAACCTGCTGCCTGCTAGTATTGGGCACAGCTCTAGGGAGGAGAACAAGACAGAGAAACCCCTGTCAGTATTCTATCTTCTCTCTGCTCCTCTGAGTCCTCACCAACCCTATCTGGCCTCCCCATCAGCCAACTTGGATCCTCCCCCATGGTCACTGCTCCACCTCAAGAGGACCCCCAGCCCTGTGCAGTGGCTGATAACCACTGATGGCGGGACTATTTGGGTTCCCTCAAAAAGACAGAACAGCTGTAGGTAGTCTAGGATATAGATGAGCCTTACCACACCATCTACATTACACATAATGCCTAACCCTGCAACTTAGAAAACTAGTGGACTGTCAAGGGTATGGCAGCTGGGGTTCAATACCAAAAAGTGCAAAATCATGCACCTGTGGCATAGAAGAAAAAATGACTCACCTTAGTAATTATGTTTCTCCTAATGGAGTCTTGCTGTATTCTGACTATTGCAATTAGCCCCAGCACTCAAACTGCCCCAGAGAGTAGAGGGTTAATTTTCTATGCAGAGCATAGAAAGTTGAGCTTGAGCTTGGTTCAAACCTCTGTCTGCTGCACTTTGAGGCGCAACTGTCAGATTCTTATGAGCTGATACTAACTAACTACTATGTGGAAATTGTAAAATTTTTACTAGTCAAATGGCAACCAAATATTTTGGATCCCCAAAAGGCTCAAGTCAAGAAATCAAAAATCAAAAACCAGGTAGCGAACAACTTAAGACTGTTAAATTAATAATATAACCCACTCCCCCTCTCTAAAAGGAGGGAGTACCCAAATGCACCCCTGGGGTGCAACACTACACCTGCCAGCCCACTTCCCAAAAACATGTTCTGAGAGGGGAGATAGGGAGGGGAGGTCAGAATACAGCAATACTCCGTTAGAAGAAACATAATTACTAAGGTGAGTAATTTTTTCTTCAAACAACATGAAGTCTTGCTGTATTCTGACTATTGCAGACTACCAAGCAGTACTTCCATGGAGGAGGGAATTGAACCTACCTTGGGAATAGGCTCTGCAGTACTGCTGTACCAAACTGAGCATCACTCCTAGCCTGGATGTCCAGGGAGTAATGCTTGGTAAATGTATGGACTGTTTTCCATGTGGCTGCTTTACATACAGTATCTCTAGCAAAGGAATATCCCTGGCCGCAGCCAGGGAAGCAGCTGTACCTCTAGTCGAATGAGCTCTCAGGCCTGAGGGAGGTATTTTGCCTAGCTTCTCATAGCAGAATTGAATACAAGAGACAATCCACCTGGCAATAGTTCTCTTAGTGGCAGGTTTGTCCTTACCCACTTCCCCATAAGTGAGAAACAACGGAAGGGAGTCAACCTGTGAGCCTTAGTACCCTCAATGTAGTAACTAAGGGCTCTTTTAACATCCAAACTGTGTAAACTTCTTTCTCCTGAAGAAGAATGATCAGTGAAGAACACAGGGTGAAACATAGATTGGTTCAGATGAAAATCTGAAACCACTTTAGGTAAAAAACTCCTATTAGTTCTAAGGACCACCTTATCTCTATGGAATGAGATAAAATCAGGCTCCACTGACAGAGCATGCAATTCACTGATACGCCTGGCAGAGGTAATCGCTACCAGGAACACAGTTTTCCAAGTCCAGTACTTAAGCTCTGCTGTAGACAAAGGCTCAAAAGGGGGTTGCATAAGATGAGCAATTCAAACATTAAGATCCCAAGCAGTGGTAGGATCCCTAAAGGGGGAATATGTATGAAGCAATCCCTTGAAAAATTTACAGAATACAGGGTGAGATGACAGTGAGGAAGGCTTTTCCGCTGACAGAAAAGCAGAAACAGCTGACAAATGTACTTTGAGAGTAGCTGGTCTGAGGTCTAGGCCATTAAGGTGAACCATATAATCCAGAACTGTAGACAATTCAGTAGTGTCTGGGGATATATGCTTCTTGGAACACTAAATGCTGAATCTTTTCCATTTGGAGTTGTAAGTTTTTCTGGTGGCAGGCTTTCGAGAGGCTTTGAGAATATCCAGAACCCCTTGGGACTGATGCAAATCTGCATACTCTAATTCTCCAAGAGCCATGCCTTGAGATTGAGCGACCAAAGATTGGGGTACCAAATCCTCCCCTGAGAGGAGGTTAACAGGTTGTAATTCCTGGGAAGAGACAGGGAAGATCGACTGCTAGGGACAGCAACAGGGGATACCAAGGCTGCCTGGCCCAGTCTGGAGCAATCAGAATCACTTTGCAAGGTTGTGACCTTACCTTGACCAGAACCTTGAACAGTAGAGGAAAGGGGGAGAGAAGGCATATAGAAATTTCCCTTCCCAGTTCAAAATCAGAGCATCCAGAGGGACTGAGCCCAATACTTGGGGTCTGCAACAAAACAGAGGAAGTTGGTGATTGTCTGGGGCTACAAAGAGATCTATCTCTGGAGTGCCCCACCTTGAAAAAATCACTTTCAACACCAGAGGGTCCAAGGACCATTCGTGATGGCCCTGGGAGATTCTGCTCAATGCATCTCTTAGCACATTGTCCTTCCTGGAAGGTGGACTGCTATCAGAGAGGTCTGCAGAGAATAAGCTAGGGACCACAATTTAATGGCTTCCGTGCACAAGGCCATGGACCGGGTGCCTCCCTGCTTGTTGATGTACCACATGGTGGTGGTGTTGTCTGCCCTGACCTGAACCACCTTGTTCTGCACTGACTGAGAGAAAGCTTGCAGGGCCAGAACGACTACCCTGAGTCCCAAGAGATTGATATGAAGAAGGGATTCCTGAGGGGACCACAGTCCCTGGGCTGTGAGAGCCCCCAGATGGGCTCCCCACCCCAATAGAGAAGCATCCATGGTTAGGACCACAGAGTGAGACTGAGTGATGAATGGGACTCCTTGTCTGAGGTTGCCCTGATCCTGCCACCATTGGAGAAGCTGGATCAGAGTCTGGGTCACTGGAAATAGTTTGGTTATAGAATCTTTCTTCTGAGACCAAAAGGCCCTCAGGTGAAACTGAATGTCCCTCATCTGAAATCTGGCCCCTTGGACCACTGCTGTAGAAGCTGCCATGTGGCCCAGAAGTTGAAGGAAGTGCCTTGCTGGCCGAGAGATCAGAAGGTGGAATGAAGAAGCCAGCTCTACAATAGCCCTTGCCCTTTTCAGGGGAAGAAAAGCTCTTGCTTTGACTGTATTCAACTCTGCTCCTATGAAGGTGAGGAGCTGTACAGGCTCGAGAACTGACTTGGGAAGATTGGGAAGGAATCCTAGGGAAGTGAGTACTTGCTGAGTCACTTGAAGGTCTGACTTGACTTGGTCTGGGGACTGACCCACAATGACCCAGTCATCCAGGTATGGAAATATGGAAATATTTTTCCTTCTTAAAAAGGCCACTACTACTGCTAGGCATTTTGTGAATACCCTTGGAGCTAATGTCAGGCTGAAGGGCATATCTTTGAACTGATAATGGCCTGAAGGCAATTCGAACCTGAGGTACTTTCTGTGGGAGCGCCTGATAGGAATGTGAAAGTAGGCATCTTTTAAGTCCAAGGAGGCTAGCTAGTCCCCTGGCCTTAGAGAGGGAAGGATTATTCCCAGAGTCACCATTTTGAATTTTGGTTTTAAAAGATGTTTGTTCCAGTATCTGAAGTTTAGGATGGGTTGCCACTCCCCTGTCTTTTTCGGGGTAAGAAAGTACCTGGAGTACAGACCTTTGCCCCTGTGCAATGTAGAAACTCTCTCTACAGCCTTTAGAGACAGTAGAGATGAAACCTCTTCCTCTAGGGCAATGGTTTCAGAGATGCTTACAGGTGGAAAAGATCTGGCCCTCAGCTTTGGAAATTTATTGAAGCTGAGAACCAGCCCCTGGCTTACCACTTCCAGGACACACTTGTCTGAGGTAACAGACATCCAGTCCTGGATGAAGTAAGCCAGCCTGCCTCCTACAGGAATGGGGGAGTCAACCCAGGCTGACACATCAGGGTGTCTGCTTGGCAGGAGCATTAGGTTGAGAGATGAATGCAGCCCTGCTCATCCCCCTTCTGCCTCTCCATCTGAAGAACCCCCTTTGAGGAAAGGGAGAAGAGGCCTGTGCTTGGTAGAAAGGCCTATGAAAAGGCCTGCCCCTGCCCCTGCCCCTAGTCTGCTGCCTTTGAGGAGTTGTCTGCCTTTCCTTGGCCTGTGCACTCCTATAGGTGGTCCTATACTCATCCATCTTTTTCATATAATTCTCTGTTTGGGGAGCAGACAGAGAATTACCCACCACAGAGAAATCCATGGCCATAGCCTGGATGTCCTGTGAGAGACTAGTACATCTGAGCCAAGCCATTCTCCGAAGAGCTAAAGATATAGCCATGACTCTAGAGAACACATCATTGGAGTCCACAGCAGCATGGAACTGTACCTTAGATGCCTCAATCCCATCAGCAGCCACCCCCTCCAGTTCCGAGGCTAGCTGGGGGGGAGGCCTGCTTAGCCAGTGCCAGTACAGTGTCCCACCTGGACTTCTGGTACCTGGATGTATAGGCCATATAATTAGCCTGCCTGAGTCCCAAGGCGGATGCCATGCACTGTTTCTTTGCCATGGCTTCCAGCTTCCTAGCATCTTTATCTGGAGGGTGTGAAGCCAAAGGTATATTAGCCTTATCACAGGCTGCAGCCTGCACAACCCCAACGTGGCTGCATTGTTGATACAAGTACTCTGTACCAGAACCTGATAAGGTGTACCTTTTGTCCATCCTTCTGTCGACAGGAGGCACAGAATTTGGAGTTTTTTAAATCTTTTGTGTCTGTTTCCCAAAAGACTTATGAAGGGGAATAGACAGTCTCGTGGACTCTGGGATGTCCATCATCTCCACATAATCAGGTTCCTCTTGTTCCTCTACAGCTTCTTCCACAGGGAGCTGGAGGGTTTCTGCCACTTTCCTGTAAAACATGTAGTGGGAAGGGGACTCAGAAAACCTAGGAGGGGAAACACCAGAAGGCCTATCTGGGGAGATGTCCAGTTCAATGGGCTCAACCAGACCTCCCACACCATCGTCATCATCATAATCTTCATCCCCCTCCAAATCCAGTTCATAGAAATCTTCAGGGACACAATCTTGAACTGGAGGAACCGATTGAACCAAGCGCCTGCCAGAAGACGTCGGATCAGACGGAACTGAACGAAGCAATTCTACAATCCTTATCGCATGGGCAATCTCTTCGGTGGTTTGAAAATGGGTCTCTGGGACCAAACCGGCAGGTTTTTCATTTCTTTTTCTTTTTGTAGGAACCGATCCCTCAGGATCATCTTTCCTCTTGCCCGAAGAAGTATCGCCCTGGTCAGAGGGCACTCCCTCAGGTTCGGTCGGAACTGAACCGGGCTGGCCATCCAGGTCAATGGACTTCACAGCCTCCTTATCCCTGAGCCTACCGAATCTTTTTTCCAGGGTAGACTTAGAGAAATTTTTACAGATTTTGCAGTCTGAATCAAGGTGGTCAAACCCCAGACAATAAACACAGGTGGTGTGGGGATCAGCCTTAGCAAAGACCTCCCCACACACACACTGCAGTGTTGAAACCCAGTGGGCCCGGTTTTTCTTTGGGTTTCTCAGACATAGCCATCCTAACCACAAACTTACCCTTTTATGGCAAACAACCAGGCAAGACACCTTTATCGGTCTCTAAATCAGTGTCACGGGTATTGGAAAAACACAAGAAAATGCAGTTTTTAAAACCGATAGGACCGGTAACTACACTCTAAGTTTAAAACAATGACAGAATATATAAATCACTAAATGGCTGGTTCAGCTGAACCAGTCTAAAAATCAATTTTTACAATTTCCACAAGTTTGCTATGTCTAGTTCACTACCTAGTACTTACTGTACCAAAGACAGAGATCTGAACCGAAACTTGCAAAAAATAATTGGTAAAACCAAGGACTTTAACCGACTTACGAACCGTGAGCAAAGGAGAACTCTCCGGAGCGGTCGTTCAGTTAGGCTGAGTAAAGAATCCGACAGTTGTGCTGCAAAGTGCAGCAGACAGAGGTTTGAACTGAGCTCGAGCTCAACTTTCTATGCTCTGCATAGAAAATTAACCCTCTACTCTCTGGGGCAGTTTGAGTGCTGGGGCTAACTGCAATAGTCAGAATACAGCAAGACTTCATGTTGTTTGAAACTCAGGAGCTGAATATAAAATGGGGGGGGGGGTACTGGCAGCCACTAAGCAGGAAAGAGACCTTATATCTGATGGCCTCAAAGTGGCAGGGCAGTGTGACAAAGCAGTGTGTAAGGTTAGTGGGTGCTGGAGTGTATAGGGAGAGGTATCACCAGTAGGAGGAAAGAGGTGGTATTATCGCTGTATAGGTCACTGGTGAAATCCCACCTGGAGTACTGTGTCCAGTTCTGGAGGTAACATCTCAGAAAGGACACTAACAAGGTGGAGGCAGTCCAGAGGAGGGCAACCAAAATGGTGGAAGGGTTGCACTAGAAGCCCTATGACAAGAGACTGAGGGATCTCAACATGTGTTTACCCAAAAGGAGAGGAGAGACCTACAAGTACCTCATGGGGGTGAACAGGGTACAGGAGGGGGTCTATTTCAAATGAAGACATGCACCAGGACAAGAGGGCATGGGATGAAGCTGGAAGCGGGAGAAGTTTTAGAGGGATATGAGGAAGTACTACATTACTGGAAGAGTTGTGGATGCCTGGAACAATCTGCCAGCAGAGGCAGCAGGGGTGGAAACAGTGGAGGACTTCAAGGATGCATGGGATAGGCACGGGGAACACTGGTAAATGGAAGGGAGAAGAGAGAGCTGCCAGAGGTCAGGCTGGGTCTGAGGAAACAGAATAGACAGGGAAAATCTGGACAGACTGGGTGGGTCAAACGGTCCTTTTCTTCCAACAACATCAATGTTTCTAAGTTCCCTAATAAATTAAAAACAAATAATTAGAACAACGAAATAAACCCAATACTTAAACCCCCAAACTAACCCTGTTCCTCAGTCATACCATCATTCAATCACCTACAGTATATAATCAGGTAATAATCAATTAAACCCCCATGCACTTCAAACACATAAACATATGACAATACTATAAAACCACCCAAAAGCAAGGGGTGCAAAAATGCAACTAGCACCTCTTAACAGTCATAACAGCACAACATGAAAAGGCCATGTTCAATAAAACAAAGATTCACATAGGCAAATGCGTTGAGGCTGGAGAACACAGTTTAAATCACTTATGCAGAAGAGAAGACTTAAAGCCAGTGTAAACCACCATGTGGCACACTCAGTACACAATCAGTAGGGAAAAGTTTACTCGCTGAACCACAGCTTCATAAAAACTGCAGTCACCTCTCTCACCGAACAAACCACACCACTGGACTGAAAAGTCAGCTCCCTTCAATATCACTGTCTCACTGCGGTATCCCACAGGGGTACTAGAGCCAAAGTGCATTAAATTCAACCAGAGTTCCAGATTCCTTCAATCCTACCAAATGTCCGGGTGGCAACAAGCATGTACTCTAGAGATGTTCCTCCAGTCTCACCAGGTAATCGCCAGGGAATCCACTCAACTTGTTTCCAACAGAGGTCAGAACTGAGACAGGGACTGAAATAATCTCCATCCAAGATGAAAGAGGGTAGGAAAGGGAAGTTCTACGCTAAAATAAAGTAATCCAAGTCATACACTGCAGCCTCAAATGCAAAAATAAGCAGAAAAGGACCAAAAAGCAAACCCAGCTCTCAGATCAGATATTAGTGTTAATGCTGGCAGCCCAAGTAGCTTATAAGATGCCAACCAAAATGTACTCTTTCATTTTGGAACCCTATTCTAAAAAGTAAAACCTGATGTCACCTCATCTACATGCACGTAAAAATACCTAACTGGACTTGAAAGAGCCCTACACTATCCCTGCACTCTAATACAGCTTTCAGCAGAAAAAAAGGAACAATTATTCACTGCAATCAAAACTTAAAAGTCAGTTCTCTCAGAGCAGACCAGACAGATCACCTGGCGTGGCAACCATCTTTTCATTCTATTACATCCTATTACCAACAGCCAAAAATGTTATTGTGGGTACCCTAACAAGATAAGTATCAGAGGAGTGAAGGAGGTGAAATTATGGGTACAAGTGAATGAGTTCAGAAAGTACTTTTGTGCATCACCATGCAGGGATTTAAAACACAGAGTACAGTGTTGTCGTGTATTCTGAAAAGTGTTCTAGGTTGTCAAAGTAACACTGCAACATACTGTAGTAATTTAAGATCATAAGGGACACTAGGCCCATCGTGTCTGTCCCTCCTGCTTCATAAGCAGGGCTGAAAAAAGCGTTCGATTAATTCGTATCAATTACCTACCCACTCTATTGTGCACAGTACCCATTGATTCCCTTGGTACTGTGAGCAGAAATTTATCTAGGCCTACGTTGAAGGCCTAATATTCAGAAAAACTGCACTTCAAAATGCTCCAATGATGCTACACTCGAGTAACGATTTAAATGCTTTAATAGCAAATCCAAAATAGTGAGCATGCAAACCACACCACTGCTACAATGAGTGTGGCATCATGGGAGCGTTTTGGAGTGTGGGTTTTCTGGATATTTTGCTTTGTTACATAGATACATACAGTAGATACATAGACAGTGTCGGCAGATAAGGGCCTATGGCCCACCTAGTCTGCCCATTTGAATTTGTAACTTCAGTTTATGTTTTCCTAGAACTCTGTTGCCCCTTACCCCTTACCCCTGACCTCCAGAATTCCTTTATGTCTATCCCATGCATTCTTAAATCCCGTGATTGTTTCAGCCCCCACCACTTCCTCAGGCAGGGTGTTCCACTTGTCCACCACCCGTTCTGTGAAGAAATTCTTCCTCACATTTACTCTGAATCGTCCTCCCTCCAACTTCATCCCTTGTCCTCTAGTCCTGGAACATCTTTTTCGCTTAAAAATAGTGTATTCTTGCACCCTGTTCCTCCCTGAAAGATACTGGTATGTCTCTATCTTGTCCCCTCTCTCCTTCCTGTCCTCCAGGGAGTACATATTCAATTCCTTCAACCTGTCCTCATAGGACTTGTGATGCAATCCATGTACCATCTTTGTTGCCCTCCTCTGAACCTTTTCTACCCTGTCTATGTCCTTACGTAGGTAAGGTCTCCAGAACTGTACACTGTACTCCAGGTGGGTCCTCACTAGTGTCTTGTACAGTGGAATCATGACCTCCCTTTTCCTGCTGGTGATGCCCCTGCATCCTATTTGCTTTACCTGCTGCCTTGTCACACTGTTTCCCTACCTTGAGGTCATCAGAGATGATAACCCCAAGATCCCTTTCCTGCTTGGTGCATGCTATATCCTCACCCCCCAACTGATATATTGTGCCAGGGTTTTTGTGCCCATATGCATTATCTTGCACTTCTTTGCATTGAATTTCAACTGCCAAACCCCTGACCATTCTTCAAGTTTCCGCGAGGTCCCTTCTCATTCTGTCTACACCCTCTGGTGTGTCTGCTCTGTTACAGAGCTTTGTGTCATCAGCTGAACAGTGAAATTCTGCCTTCTAGGTCCCAGCAATGTCACTGATGAATATGTTGAATAGGACCGGTCCCAGCACTGATCCCTGTGGTACCCCACTGGTCACTCTTCCTCTGTGGAGTGACAGCCATTTACCACCACCCTCTGTGTCCTGCCACCCAGCCAGTTACCTACCCACCACACTACTGTCCTGCCCACACCCATATTCCCTAGTTTGTGTAATAGTCTTCTGTGTGGCACAGTGTCAAAGGCCTTGCTGAAGTCCAGATAGGCCATGTCCACTGCCCTCCCCTGATCCACCTCCCTGGTCACCCAGTCAAAAAATTCAATGAGGTTGGTCTGACATGACCTCCCTCTGGTGAAAACCATGCTGCCTTGGATCCTGCAGTCCATTGACAACCAGATGTTCCACCAATCTCTCCTTCAGTAGTGCTTCCATGATCTTACCCACTACCGAGGTGAGGCTGACTGGTCTGTAGTTCCCCGCTTCCTCTTTATTCCCACTTTTGTATAAAGGGACTACATATGCTGTCCTCCAGTCTTTGGGTACCTCCCCTGTTTCCAGTAATCGGCTAAACAGGATTGCCAGTTCAGCCTACCTCTCTGTGAGTTCTTTAAGGACCTGGGTGCACCCATCTGGCCCCATTGCTTTATCAACTCTTATACTTCCAGTTCCTTCAGGACCCTTTCTCGTGTAAAGGGACTTGTGTCCATTTCTGCACCATTCTCACCCCTTGTACTCCCTTCAGACCCATTACCCTCCTCTTCCTCAGTAAAGACAGAGCAGAAATACCTGTTCAGTATGTCAGCTTTACTGTTGTCATCCTCCACGTGGCTCCCATCCTCCCCCTTGTGTGCTGGCTGCTCTTACCTGCACCCCTTTCAACCTGGGCTTATCGCAGTTCAGTCATTTGGAACTGCTACCTTGAAGGCCTGTTCTACCCAGGTCTGTGCCTATCGACTGTCTGTGCTGGTAGGCTGCGCCTCAGTTTCACCACTGTCTTGGAGAAAAACACTTCCTAATGTTATCCCTGAATTTGCCACCCATGAGCTTCAGGGCATGTCCCTGCATCCTGCAGAAAGACATCAGCTTAGAATCTCCACATATTAAATGTTGTTGATACGCTTAAGTATACAGAGGATAGAGATCATATCCCCTCTCAGCCTCTTTTTCTCCAGGGTGTATATGCTAAGTGCATCTAATCTCTTCTTATAGCTTTTGTCCCCCATACCCCTGGTCACTTTGTAGCTGAGCTAAACACTCTCAACTGTTCCAGTGTCCTCGCTATACTGAGAAGCCCAGAACTGCGTGAAGTACTCCAGGTGGCACTTGACCAGGGTCTTGTAGATTGGCAGCAGTACTTCCCTCTGCCCTCTGATGCACACCAGCATTCTGCCAGCCCTCCTGACAGTAGCCTCACACTGCTTGTCATGCTTCAGCTTCTTGTCTATTATAAGTCCCACATCTCTTACTGCACCTCTCCCTCCTACACTGAAACTTTGAATGTTGTGTTCCATGAGAAATGTGACTCTTCCTCTCTGTGGGCAGTACTCCTACTTGTGTTCCATCAGTTTTGAGCTTCATCTGCCAATTGCAGTAGAAAAGGACAATGTAACATGCTAGTCTGATGAAGCTTAAATGCCCTCTCTGAAAGACTAATGTTCTAATTCAGAAGCAACTGTAAGGTTACTATCCATTAGGACATTAATTCAATTCTGGTTCATCCCTAGTATGGAGGAGTACATATCCCAAAGCCATTTAAAGGAGAACTGCCTTGAATCTGCATGCTTGTGTCTTCTGTAAAAGCTGTGTTTCTTATACTGGTTCACATTCTGTTACTGTTCCATCTATTCTGTTTTTTTTTAGTAAAGTCACTGGGCATTTCTGCTTTACACAGTAGTACTGGGAAGAAAGAGGAATGTGCACTGAGTAAAAAGGAAGGCCAACCCAGTTGTGTCTGTGTGTGTGGGGATGTCTGTCTCAGAGCCTACAAGGGGAGTCACCTGCACAAGTCCTGATGATAGTCCTGTAGAGACTGGAGAGGGTAGAAGTAGCCCTGAGTTGAGATGGCTATTTCTTTAAAGTCTGTCCCCAACCCAGCAGTAAAGAGATGAGGGAGAGAGTGGATAACTAGTTGCTGCTGCCACCTGAGAGAGGGTCATTTTTGCCTCGAATTAAAGCTGCCCAGAACTGTTAGTGGTCTTCACTGCCTAGATGACATATGCCCAGAAATCTTGGTGGGGGCCAGCTCGGCCACGTTATAACCACTACTTTCTACCCCTTGAAATGTGACCTCCATGGTCTAGATTAATGGACTTTAAATGGTGCCATATAGTTTTGTTACTAATTAAATGGGATCCCTCCTGTTTGAAGTTCTTTAGTTGTGGACTTCAGTTATTTAAGTTGAAACTCTTTGTCAGCTAACCTTAAGATTTATTGCATCCGGCACCGGACGATAGCACCGATCTTCATGCCAGTGGATCCATGTCAGCTCAGCCATCCCGGTAAGGAAAGAACCAACATCAAAAACTGTGCTTCTACTGTTGTAACACCCCACCCCTTAAGTAACATCAGGCATACCCCTAGACAATGGGGATGGGGGGCTTACAACATGTTTTCCAGGTTCTTGGTTTGGAGCTCTATACATTTGGCTACACTGCCTAATTTAATACTTAATTTTGACACTGCTTGATGGGAAGTGGATTATCACTGTTACTGTAAATTTAATTCTCCTGGGTCCTGGCTGAAACATAAACATAGAAACATAGAAGATGATGGCAGAAATGTACAACTTGGCTCATCCAGTCTGCCCGTTTCTCCCTTCCTACACTATCACTGCAGACCGTGTCCAATCTACAGCTCTTTCTCCTTCCTCCCCTTCCTTTCCACTATGATCCCCTTGTGCTTATCCAGCGCATTCCTGAACCCCGCAACTGTTTTCGCCCCCACCGCCTCCGCTGGAAGGCTGTTCCAGGAATCCACAACTCTATATGTGAAGAAATACTTCCTCACATCTCTCCAGAATCTACCCTCCTCCAGCTTCATAGCATGCCCCCTTGTTCTTGAGTACATTTTCTTCAGAAAAATACTCCCCTCCTGTACCATATTTACCCACATGAGGTATTTAAAGGTCTCCATCATATCTCCCCTCTCCCTCCTCTGTTCCAGGGTGTACATATTGAGGTCCTTTAGTCTCTCCTCAAGGGTTTTTAATGCAGACCCTGCATCATTTTAGTTGCCCTCCTCTGGACCGCCTCCACTCTGTCTATATTGGCACAGGACCATACTGTCTGGTGAAAGTTGCACACATCAAGAATACTGCACGCAAATCAACGTGCAGCAAAATAACGTTGGCACAACATGCAGACCAGCACAAAAAAGGTGCACGCCAGAGGAATATCTTTATTTTTGCAGGGGGCTGTGCCCCCTGCAGCTCCCGATGTGGGGGGCTTCATTCCCACACACCCCGGACTATTTATAATCAACTCTGGGGGATCATGGACTTAGGGGAAAAATAAACTTGGATCGGGGAACATAAAAAAAAAAAGCCACATCACAGTGGGACCTGGGGAGAACCAAACCACAGCCCTAGGTCCCCAATGCCATCAGAGGCAGGTGCTCTAGCCACTCCATCACAGGAACGGCTTGGTCGGGCACTGCCCAGGTGGCGTACTTCACCTTCCCTACTGGCAGCCTACAGTGACAGAGGTAGCAGTTCTTGCCACATGCTGAAGCAACCCCTGTCACTGTAGAACCATTCACGCTTCTTACAGGGCAGTATTTCATGCGCGCTTTTGTCCATGCTATATTGACCCAGTACCGTCTATGTCCTGCCCAGAATTGGACACAATACTCTAGGTGTGGTCTTACCAGCAATCTGTACAGAGGAAACACCAAACTAACAGTGACAGTTCTGTTAGCCAAGTTCTTTCTACCATAAAACAATCAAAACAAAATTCCACACCATCTGGGCGCAAGGAAAAAACTGCAAAAAATAGTAACTTTTTACTTTTTTTCACTAACCGGGTCTCAGAATCCGCACATCCAACTGGAACAAAACTTGCCACATCAAGAGATCTACCCCCCAAAATAGTGCATACCAAATTTTGTGCAAATCCATATATCAGTTGCAAAGTTACTAAAGTGCAAAATTTGAGGTTTAACATTAAACAGGCTATTCAACCCTAACTATTGGTACATGACTGTGACCCTATATATATATATATATATATATATATATATATATATATATATATACATATGTTTTTTTTTTTTGACAGACCTGGTGAGAGTGTTCAGTCACCTCATAGATCAGATTTTCCCATTCAGGGTATACATGGTCTTCCACTTCTCTCCATAGCCAAGAACACTGGAACAGTATCGCACCCCAACCTTGCTTCCTAGGTCAGTGTGTCAGTCTTTGCAGTGGTGGGAAATCACTTAAATCCTGTTGGAAGGATCTATTTTATCTCTGTCAGAACACCTTATTCTGTCCACCTACGCTAGTCTGATGGGCTGGGGTGCAATGCTAGACAAGACTCCAGTCCAGGAGTATGGTCCCAGGAGTAGAAGAATATCCAAATAAATGTTAATGTGATCTATCTATCTTACTGGTGTTTGGGCTCTTTAGAAATCAATATAGGTCCAGTCCAACAAGTCAGCAGCTAATGTTTTCAAAATCAAGCAAGGTGACTTAAGAAGTAGGGCTGTGAGAGTCGGGACAAGCAAAACCTTAATTGGCCAGATTTGGCCTGAAATTAAATGAAGGGGTTTTGAGTGTTAACGCACATTGGGTTTTTGATGGCTTCTCAAATATCATTAAAACATGCTGCTGATGTGCGTGATAAGCAATGAGCAGTATGTGTAATCTGAACCTTCACAATGGATGGGATTGGGTATCATACCAAGAGGTTAAGATGTGGGTGGCAAACACAAACACCTTCCTGCTCCACTGTTCCATCCCACCCAAACTTGCTCCACTACATACATATTATATAGTACTCCCCATGGTGGTGCTGTGCTGCTGATGATGCAATGATCAATAATTATGACGATGGCAAGAGAGTTTGAGAAAATCAAAATGATCAACAACCAGAAAAATGAGAGTTAACTGTGCTGGTGCAGTGCTGATGAGACTGACAGAATGTGAGGCAAGTGCACTGTGGCTGGCAATGGTGGACACCAGAGCATACCCAGAGGCAACACCTTCCTTCTCCTCTGCTCCCCTAGGTAGTACTCCCCATGGTGGCACTGATGATGGAGTGATGATGATGAAGATGATGATGATGGCAAGAGGGCTTCAGAAAATGAAAATGGTCAGAGATCAGAAAAAAAGAGCGAGTTGCTGTGCTACTGCAGTGTTGATACTGACAGAATGTGAAGCAATTCAGGGCAGGCAGGCAGATGCATAATATTGTGGCTGGCTACGGTGGAAACCAGAGCATACCAAGGGGCAACATCTTCTTCCTCCTCTGTTCTGTCCCACCCAAGTCTGCTCCCCTAGGTAGTACCCTCCATGGTGGTGCTAAAGACAGAGTGATGACGATGATGATGACAATGATGGCAAGAGGGCTTCAGAAAATGAAAATGGTCAACAATCAGAAAAATGAGAGTGACCTGCTGTGCTGCTGTAGTACTGAGACTGACAGAATGTGAGGCAGTTCAGGGCAGGCAGGCAAATGCATAAAATTGTGGCTGACTACAAAGGACACTGAAGCATACCCATGGACAACACCTTCCTCCACCTATGTTCCATCACACCCAACCCTGCTCTCTTAGGTAGTTCTCCCCATTATGGTGCAGATGATGGAGTGGTGATGATGATGATGATGATGACGATGATGGCTAGAGGGCTTCAGAAAATGAAAATGGTCTGCAATCAGAAAAATGAGAGTGACCTGCTGTGCTGCTGCAGTGTTGAGACTGACAGAATGTGAGGAAGTTCAGGGCAGCCAGGCAGATGCATAATATTGTGGCTGGCTATGGTGGACACCAGAGCATACCTGGGGCAGCACCTACCTCCTCTTGTTTTCCACCCCACCCAACCATATTCCCTTAGGTAGTATTCCCCATTGTGGTGCTGATGATGGAGTGATGATGATGAAGATGACGATGATGGCAAGAGGGCTTCAGAAAATGAAAATGGTCAGCAATCAGAACAATGAGAGTGACCTGCTGTGCAGCTGAAGTGCTGAGACTGACAGCATGTGAGGCAGTTCAGGGCAGGCAGGCAGACACCTAAATTTGTGGCTGACTACAGAGGACACTGGAGCATACCCATGGGCAACACCTTCCTCCTCCTCCTCCTCCTCTGTTCCATCACACCCAACCCTGCTCTCTTAGGTAGTTCTCCCCATTATGGTGCAGATGATGGAGTGGTGATGATGATGATGATGACGATGATGGCAAGAGGCCTTCAGAAAATGAAAATAGTCAGCAATCAGAAAAATGAGAGTGAGCTGCTGCTGTGCTACTGTACTGCTGCAGTGTGAAGACTGACAGAATGTGAGGCAATTCAGGGCAGGCAGGCAGATGCATAATATTGTGGCTGGCTACAATGGACAGTGGAACATACCAAGGGGAAACACCTTCCTCCTCCTCTGTTCCATCCCACCCAACACTGCTCTGCTAGGTAGTAGTACTCCCCATGGGGTCACTGATGATGGAGTGATGTTGATGATGATGATAATTTTCAAGATAATGATGGTGACTCCTCTTAAGTAATTCCACACACATTGTAAACCAGTTACATAAGAGAGGCAGAAGAGAGATTTCACGTATTTGCAACACACACTAGGGCACTTTGAGTCTGATCCTATAATCTTGAATTTATGCAGAAATATTATACTTGTAATTAAGTCATGGCATGTTTATTTTCAGAAATGTTAACTGTTCAACATGCTCAGGGTCTAAACTACTTCAAGAAGAGGATGCAACATCACCAGCAGTACTAAAGATGCACTCTGATGGCACACTTGTGGGATGACATCCAAAATATTTTACTGCAGCTTGAGCCATGGCTGGCCAAACTGAGTGCTTGCTTTTCCAGTAGGTAAGAGGGTCACATTTGGGGTTGGTCTTTCATGGCTCCATGTGACACATATTCAGCACTGTTTCAGCAGTAGGCACACGTGATTGTTCTAAAATTAGCCTTGGGCAATCAAGAGAATTTAGCTTTATCCAGATATCATCAGCTTTGTTAACTTTAACTTGAGGTGGATAACATGGGGAAACTGAACCAATGTTTGTTGCCACTGACAGTGCAGGAGAGCTACTAGTTGAGTCCTGCTGTGACATCATTGGTGATGGTTGTTGCTGCTGAATGCCATCACTTTTGCTTTGGACCTCCTGTATCTCTTCAATGAGTTCTGCTTTGATATCAGTTATTGGCAAACTGTCTAGCACCAAAAAGATGTCCTTGAAATAAGGATCTAGTATTGTAACAATAATACAGTTCTTGTCTGTAAGAACAGACTCAAACCTCATATGCAGCTGTGTATTTACAATGGTAGCTATTCCAGTAATCTCATGAGATTGTCCCTCAACTCCATTATTGTCCATGGCATCAGCTGTGTCTTTGAGAAGGATGCGTACCATTGGTGTGACCTGACTAATGGATGCACTGTTACCGCTAAGTACCTTTGTTGCATTTTCAAATGCTGCCAATATTTTAACAATGTCTTCTAACAACTTCCATTAAGTGATCAGGCCCCCAAAGTCATGGACTAAGGCCATATTATGTACTGCCAAATTCTGCTGCAGGAAGCACTCCAACATATAACTGGTGGAATTTCACTGAGTAGCTATATCTTGGATGAAAGTATTAGATGGTGCTTTTCACTCACATTTGTACTGCCAAAGAATGGCTGTGGCCTTTACAGATCTATGAAAGTGCCCACATATTTTGCTTGCAGTTTGAACCACATTGCATACATCATCTTGGTTTTGCAGGGCATGGCACACAACCAAATTTAGTGTGAGCAAAGCAAAACACATTAACTCTGCGCTCAGTACCACAGTTCCAGAGAGTTTTGATAACATTTACACCATTATCTGTCACAGTCATAACAATGGTAAGGCCCCTGGACACAATTCATTCTTGCCAAACTTTCTCTAGAACAAGCCATATATTTACTGTGTTATGGTCAGTGTCCATTAGAGACACACTAAGCAGTGCCATATGGTACCCCTGTATTTCTCAAGAAGCAAAGGTCTGGTTTGTCCTTGTGACGCTGCTGCATACTCTTTAAATGTGACCCAGTAAGCTGTGAGAGATAAGAAAGCACGTGGTGCAAAACTTGTCCAGAGGTCTGTCGTGAAATGAACAAATCCCCTCTCTACCTCTGTCAAGTGACTGACAACTGCATTTATGTCTTGAATAATACGATTGGCAAAAGTATGTTGTGAAGGAATTTCGTACATAGGCTGTAATTCCTGTAACAGTCATCAAAAGCCAATGTGCTCTACTTTTGAATATGGCTCTAAATCAAGTGCTGTTATCTCCCCAATGAAACGTTCAATTTTGACAGCAATTTGATGACCTGGTTGAAATGTGGTTCTTGCAGCAAAAGCTGCCTTTAAAGTTATCTGTTTTTTTTTTAGTGACTCTCTCATGGTTGAATGAAGTTTGAAAATGTGCATCATTTCTTTTCTTAGGGACATGATGGGCTGTTATGGTATTTGTTGCTGTGGACTGTGGGGAACCATCATCCATAGACTGTGAAAAAACTGATTTGTGATCTGGCTCTGCAACTCACATGCATGGTATCCCGTGAGGTGAGTTCATGGGGAAGGGCGCCATCCATAACGGCGACTCCTTCCCGGCACAATCCCTCATGGCGATGGGAGGGTAGGGTGAACGGATAAGGGGGTGGGCGAACTGGGCGATAGGTTGTCGCTATGTGTACACATGCGTGGGGGGGAGCGAGCATGGCGAGCATGGTTTGGGAGGGGTGGAGGAGCTGAAGGGGTGGTGTGGTGGTGGATTGCCAAGCTGCGTCGTGGCATCGGGGGTTGGCTTGTGGTTGGGGTGGGTGAGGTACCAGGTTTGGGTCTGGGCGCTGGTGCGATTTTATTGTGCCTGGCCCGAACCTTTATTTTTTAATGCTTTCGCCCCCCCCCGACATGCACCCCCCTGGAGTTGAGAATCCTTTAGTAGGAGGGTGTGGCGGGGCAAAGCAGTATAGCCTAGAGGTTAGAGGAACAAGGTGTGAACGAGTTTGGTACATCCAGCAGACCAGACCTGAATTTGATTCTCACAACCTCCACTTGCATACTGTGTGACTATGAGCAAGTCACTTAACCGCCCAGTGCTCCCAGGTTGCCCTTGAAAATAGGCACTTGTGCCTAGTGGGCCTTAACCAGTTACCAAAGACTAAAATAAAATTAAAAAAAAAATAAAAACGCTTGGGGTGAAGTTTGGGGGGGGGGGCTCAGCCCCCTCACTGAAAGCATTAAAATACATGTCCTGGTGCCACTGTCCTGTGCGCCGAGGGTGTCAGAGTGCCAAAAATGTTTTCGGCACTCTGACTGCGTGATAATGGCGATCGCCTTTAGGCTTTCGCTGTTATGACATAGAACCCACATGCATATGGGAGTGCTGCACATGTGCTTGTTACCATCATCATCATAAAAAGTGCATTAACTGAGCATCATCAAAGTCACCTTCATCATCCAAGTTACCACCACCATCATCATAATCTTCGTTATCATCATCAAGATTCATATTCTTTTTCATCACCGTTGGATGCTGGTGCTGAAGATGTCTAATCACTGCAGTCGTACTTTGGTTATGTGCTGACTTTCTCCTGCTAAATCTACCTTTGCAGTGAATGCATACTGCTTTAAAGGAATCAGTTGGGCATATAAGGAAATGATTCCACACTACAGAAAAACTTTTCCTGCCTCTTTTTCCTGGTAGTGAATCAGATACTGTCTGACACTGCACTTGTAAAGTGTTAAGACTATGCTGAAAAATATCTTTGAATACTGGAAGTTGCACACCGATTTGCAACAAGAATTGTACCAGCAGCATGCAAACTGTCTAAAGCCGATTGTGGTGGCAGATTTGTGGTATTACATAAAACAGTGGTTCTATTTACTGATGCTGAAGGAGTGGAAGATGAGGACTGATCGTCATCATTCACAATGGTGACAGCAGTGGAAGAATTACCTGGAATGATATCATCATTGTTATCATGACCTCCAATACCATGACAGTCTGCAGTCTCACCATTGATGTTGTCTATTTCCAGTACATTAGATTCATGTTCAACTGCAAGCAACTCGCCGTCATCATCATCATCATCATCATCCAAAGAATGATCATTGGTTCTCTCTATTGTTACTGCAGTATATTTAGCTCGCTGAAGTGAAACTATCAAGCTTTTTGCACAACCTGTTTTTTCTCAACAGAGATAATGTGTTTCTTTTTACAGGTGTAAACAGCCTCTTGGGCTTAATTGTATGACTGGATTTTGTTTGAGTTACATTAGCTGAGGACATAGGACCGTCACTTTCTTCAGCGCTAGAAGATGCATTGTTCTGGGACGGGCATTTTTGGCCAATTTTTCTGAGTCTGTTGTTCTCCATTGTTATGGTATTAGTTGAACAAAAAGTTTCTGACTAGGGAGATGAAGCATACTTAAAGAACCTCAAGTCAGAAAACAGGTGCCATCATGTCTGCCTGGGACACTGAGACAGTGGGCCAGTACTACCGCACTACAGAGGGCTCACAAATATTTTATTTCACCTCAACAGAAAAGTTTGTTTCTCACTGGAAAGATGAAGTTTACTTCTAGAACCTCAAGTCATAACACAAGTGCCATCACGTCTTCCTGGGATAATGAGACAGTGGCACTGCCGCACTACAGCAGGCTCACAAATGTTTTATTTGACTACAACAGAAAGTTTTGTTTTTCTTTGGTTACTTTGGTTTTGCAAGACAAAAGCATGCCATTTGCCCATCTTGATTGTCTCCCATTCCATGGTGGGTGAATTTACCCCTGATAAATTGATTTCATGTACTCACTGGGGAGATGCAGCATAGTAACAAAACCTCAGGTCAGAACACAGGTGCTGTCACTTCTGCCCGGGACACTGAGACAGTGGCACAGTACTGTCACACTACAGAGGACAATTTTTTTTTTTACCACAACAAAAAGGTTTCTTCTGCCTGGGACCACAGTGCCACTATAATGCCACTGTATGTGGGCTCACAATAGATTATGTATTGCCAATTTTCCTCTGGGGGATCAGCGAGGCAGGCCTGCCAGCAGCATCCTGACCCTACCCTTCCAAGTCCAACAGCTATACTGTACTGGTGCAGGACAGGCCTCCATAATCTACAACTGGCACTGCCACGTCACAAGCATACCACCTGGCCTTGAACAACTTTCCTTTTTTGTTAACTGAGTGAATCCTCCTACAGTAAGGAAAGTTTTTTTCTTTGTTTTTCCACTGGCCCACTGTACTGGTGCAGGGTATACTTCCACAGTCCACAACTGCCACTGCCACACTAACATGCACCACCAGGCCTTGAACAACTTTTTTTTGTTAACTGGGAGAATCCTCCAGTATTTTTTTATTTAGCTGTGGCATTAAGCCCCTCCCTAGTCCCACCCTTCTCCTACCCCATCCCCCTGCCCCCAGCAGATTTGCCATTCACCACTGTTTCTTGTTGCTGGTGCTGTGGCAGTTGCTAATATATAATTCAATCTCTGCTCTTGCTCTGCTGCTTTAAGCGCTTCTGCTTGCCTGCCCTAAAGTTACACTACTATACTAAGTTACAAAAAAATGTTTCTGATTGTTTTCTTATCACTGGACCACGCTGTGCACTCCGAAAGAAAATGACTGGCTGGCAGCTTCAAAAAAAAGACACTAGTAGTCACACTACACACAGCACTGCTCATCTTTGACCCTACTGCCCTATGGGCTTGATTCACGAACGAGTGGGATTTACACACAAAATGTGCATATCTCACCTGCGCAGCACCACACCCTGGCACAGGCGTGGGCCAGTCGGTATTCATGATTGCCATCTGCCTGCCCATGGCCCCACCCCCCAGCAAGCAGCCTCACAGCTGGGGAATGTGGCAGCCCAGGGGCAGGGTGCTGGATGCAGGGCAGCATCCACTGGGATGCTCATCCTGGCTCCCACGGTGGATCCCTTCAGTGGCTGGGCACAGGCTACTGGGAGGGCACATACCCCATGATGGACCTTCACTAGGCATTTTCCCATATGTCCAACCCCAGCCCACCCAAACAACATGGTGGGCTGGGGAAACAGTGCCACAGGGGTCCCACTGCTAGCACCGCTGGCTGATGACAATTGGTGTGTGTGTGTGTGTAACCACACAGGACAGCTACGGCAGGGTCCCCCCTTGCACAGCTTTCCAAAGCTGGTGCAGCACGTATGTTCCTCTGTGAATACGTTCTGGCACAGGGACCCTCCTATCATGCTCCCGTACCACCCCCAGTATGGAGCCATGTGGCTGACACAGGAATCCCTCGTGCAAGAGGCTTGCACACCATTTATGAATGCCACCAGGGGTGCACAGGGCACTGCCGTGCAGCATTTGGATGTTGGAATGCCTATGCACCGCCCGTACATGGCACATAGGCATTTGTGAATAGCACCCAAGGTGAGGGGTTTAAAAAGCCCTTAGAAAATGGGCAAAGACAATTCTCTCTCCTGATTGGCTGAGACACTTATTTAGGGGCTTAAAAAGCCCTTCAACATCATTCTGTCTGCTCCAATCTGTGCAGACCTTTTGGCAGCAGGATCAGAGCCAGCTGAAAGACAGAGTCCCTGATTGGACTGCTGCTAGTGCAGTCACATGACTGTGTCCCTCCACATTATTTGTGCATGGCATTGTGTGTGTGTGTGTGTGTGTGCAGTCACAGAGGAGGATGACTGGGAGCACAGAAGTGTGGATATGAAGTGGAGCAGAGGACGAGATCAGGGGGAGTCACACCACACCAGCCAGCAGCACTACATAGAGAATAAAGTATGGGGTGGTGTGTATAATGACAATTTACACACATCCAAGTTGTGGGATGCTACATAAACCCCGAGGGCGAAGCCTAAGGGGTTTATGAAATGCATCCCACAATGAGGGTGTGTGTAAAATCGAGTTTTACACACCACCCCATATTTTATTTTATATAATTGCTGGGGATTGTTCTCTCACCACAGCAATTGTGTGTGTGTGCGGTCACAGAGGAGGATGACTGGGAGCACAGAAGTGTGGATATGAAGTGGAGCAGAGGAGGAGATCAGGGGGAGACACACCACACCAGCCAGCTCAAGTAGTTCCTTTACTCAAATCTGGTGATCCCATGGACCTCAATAATTACAGGCCCATTTCCATCCTATCAGTTCTATCCAAGATGCTCGAAAAGTTAGTAAACTCACAATTAAGGGACTACCTGGATAACAATAACCTCCTAAATACAGCACAATCAGGATTTAGATCAAGGCATAGCACCATTTCGGCCCTAGCCAAAGTAACCAACGACTGGCAGATTGCTATGGATAAGAAGAACAGTACCTGTGCTGTGTTCCTGGATTTGAGCAAAGCATTTGACACAGTGGATCATGAATCATTAATCACCTCCTTGGCTCACTAGGGTTGGATTCCCTTCACTCAATTGGTTCAAGTGCTATCTATCAGATAGATCACAACTGGTAAAAATGGAATCTACCTATCCACCTTAAAACCACTGTTAAGAGGTGTGCCGCAAGGCTCTATTCTTGGCCCCATCCTCTTTGCCATCTATATTAATAATATTGATGCTAACCTCACTCAATCCAACATCCATCTGTTTGCTGATGATACTGTATTATATGTTAGCAATCCTTCATTATCTAAAACCTGTGAACTGCTACAATCTGAATTTTCCATCCTACAACACAACCTACTGGATAAAACTACTTCTAAATGCCAAAAAACAAAAGCTATGTTCTTTACCTCAAAGAGTTGCTCTGCCACTACCCCACCATCCACCACCCTACAACTAACCACCTTACTTGGAGAGAAGCTGGAATTCGTTGATAACTTCAAATACCTTGAGTCTGGATTGATAACAAGCTTGACTATTCTGTCCATATTGAGGAGCTACTAAAGAAACTGAGACAAAGGCTTGGTTTATTTTTAGAATAAAGCACTACCTCAACAGAGACTCAAAAAAGATTAATCCAGGCTTCATTCCTATCCCTCATTGACTATGCTGACTTTCTGTACGGACATTGTTCCTCCCCTCTTAAATAAACTGGACACCCTATACCACAGGTCCATCAGATTCATTACTGACCTTCCTTCAGCACCATCATTGCTCCTTTATAAGGCAGTTAACTGGACATCATTACAACACAGAAGAAATAGGAATGCTGCAATTTGGATATTCAAAGCCTTATCAGGCAAGCTACCTACCTATATCTCAGACTGTTTTACTCAAATTACTTCTAGGCCATACAACCTAAGGATCAGCAAAATTATCATTCTTAAGGTCCCCAATGTCTGCACCAGTTTGGGAGGGCTGCTATCAGCTACTCACTAGCAATTGTTTGGAATTCACTCCAAAAAACCATGAAGCTAAATAACCTCCTACCCTTAATATCCTTCAAAAGATTATTCACCACCCTATTCCCAGAACTCTGCAACTGCTTCCACAAGGCCTAAACCCCGGCCCTACCTACCCCGCCGTGTTCCTATATGCTGATAAAACTCCCGTTTCCAGTCCCAAGATTCACCCTCAAAATGCCTGCTAGGTCCTATAATCTACATATTACTCCTGATGTGCCCATTACCTTCTGTCTCACAGATTAAAAGTTTTAAAGTGCCTTGTACATATGTATATTGTTATATATTAGCACTTATGTCATTGTATTACTGTTTATGGTACCCCTGTCATTGTATTACTGTTTATGCTACCCTTGTCAATGTAATAACACTTGCACTTCTTGACCACTCAGGTCCATCTTGTAAATGAGCTATGCTCAATGATGTTCACCTGATTAAATAAAGATTTTGATTGATTGATTGATTGAATTGTATAAAATAACAAACATTTGTCAATGCCAAATGTTTGCTTGCTGGCACTAGCATTGGTAGTGTAGGAGTTACAGAGCTGCATAATAGGAATGGCTGTGAAGTATTGAACTGAAGCCAACCCCATCACCACCCTGCAGATAGTGACAGGCATTGGGGTGTGCCTTTGGGTTGTCAGGCATAACAGCCACGCCATTTCACCACACCCTACCCTGCAGACACCGACAAGTGTCACGGTGTGCCTTGGGGTCTTTGGCCCTTATCGCACCCATTCCATCAGGAAATATTGTGAGATGGGTGCGGTATAGGAGAATGGAGGAACTTTGGGGCCGAAGAGTCCAAGGCACACCTTGATGCCTCTCAGTGGCTGCAGGGTATGGGTGGGGGTAGAATGGTATGAGCATTGCAGGCGACAATCCCAAGTCACAGCCCTGATGCCTGTCATTCTCTACAGGGTGGGGCATTATGATCGGAAACCCTAATGCCTAAGGCATTCATTGGTATTTTCACTCCAAATTTTCAACATGGTTTTTTTGTGACCCCCACTTCATGAACAGTGGCAATATCAGTTTGTTAGCCGAAAGCTGCTTTTGCACAGTGACTACGGCATTTGTCACCATAGGTGCAAAAACACATTCTGAACAGGATGTGAAAAATGACAGCTGTACTGTTCATGGGGAGGTGTAAAAAATGGCAATGTTGAAAATCTGCAGTGAAAATATTAAAAAAACTGGTGAAGTCACGAGCGTGCATAGAAACTGTGCAACACACTCCTGTAATGTAATTAGTTTGGGGATTTTTTACAGCGGATTGTCAACACAGGCATTTTGGGACCTCCGATCATGAACAGTGTCACTGTGATTTTCTTTATCTGTCCCGAACAATGATTTCCCACAGCGACCATGCATTTCTGTGCTGAAAGTGTGAAAACACATTTCAGCCATGTTGTGAAAAATGACAGCTGTACTGTTCCTAAGGAAGTGTGGAAAAATGCCACTGGTGAAAATCTGGACTGAAAATATTTCAAATTCATGAACTTACGAGGGTGAGTGGAAACTGCATAATGCTCACTCATAACACAGTCAGTTTATGGACTTTTGTCACCAAATTTTCAACATAGCCATTTTAAGACCTCTGCTCATGACCAGTGTCACTGTGATTTTCTTAATCTGTGCCAAACATTGCTTTCTCACACTGACTGCACCATTGTGCACTACATGTGCGTAAACACATTTTGGGCAAGATGTGAAAAATGGCAGCTGTACTGTTCATAAGGAAGTGTGGTAAAATGGCAATGTTGAAAATATGTCGTGCAAATATAAAAAATTTGCAAACTTGCGAGCTTACGTAGGAACTGAGCAACATACTCTCCTAAAACAGTCATTTTTGGGAATTTTTTCACCAAATTTTCAACATAGCCATTTTTTGACCTCTACTCATGAACAGTGTCACTATGATTTTCTTAATCTGTCCCAAACATGGATTGCGCACACCGACTGCGCCATTGTGCGCTACATGCACGGAAACACATTTTGGGTGACATGTGAAAAATGACAGCTGTACTGCTCATAAGGAGGTGTGGTAAAATGGCAATGTTGAAAATCTGGAGTGCAAATATTAAAATTTACGAACTTTCGGCGGCTAGGAACTGCATAGCACTCTCATAAAACAGTCATTTTGGAATTTTGTCACCAAATTTGCAACATAGGATTTTTGACAGCCCACCTTATGAACACTGGCACTGTCAGTTCCTTAATCAGTCCCGAAAGGTGATTTCTCACAGTGACCGTGAAATCACCCTTCGGGCCCGATTAACACCATGACAGTTCAAGAATTCATGAGGAGGGGTTCCAAAAACCCCATGTTGAATATTTGGTGCCAAAATTCTAAAAAATGCCTGAGATATGCATCAAAGTTGAAAAAGCCCTATTTATTACATTATACAGCTTACCGGCATTTCCTCAGTTCACGGTCGGCTTTGAAGAGTGCAGACGTGTTCCCGGTCCACCGAAGATCGTCGGCGTGGACTCCGGATGTAAGTATGGGGGTGAGGTGGGGATGTGGGGAGGCAGAGTGCGCAGAGGGTGGCGCGGGTGGGCAGGGAGACTGCCGAGGAACTATTTTGTTTACAGGTTGTTTTTAGGAAGGCAGCGGGGCGTTTGCCATGCTGGGGTGGGCTCCTAGCGTGGCAGCTGGAAAACTGTTTTGGGGGCCTGGAGCCGGCGGGGATTGGGCACCCTTGTCGGCCATAACAATTTTGCCATGCTGGGGTGGGCTCCCAGCGTGGCACCTGGAAAGCTTTTTGGGGGGGCGTGAAGCCGACTGGGGATTGGGCACCCCCGTCAGCCATACAGTGTGTGCATGGGGGGGAGCGCATGAGCACGCAATATGCATGCTTGTGTGCGTGTGTGTGTGTGTGTGGGAGGGAGTGCTGCTCACTGAAGCAGAGCTCTCCCTTTCAACTGTACGGCACTGCATTTTGGATGATTGCACTTTGTTTCTTGCACATGCGTGCAAGCAAACATAAAAACATATCGGTGTTCAGCTGCAGTCTGGATAGCTTGAAGCGCAGTTCACCATCCACTGTCCACAGCTGCTGAAAACTTACATTTTTTCTTTCTTTTTTAAAAAAAATGTTTAAGGAGCACCTGTGGAAGGATTGGTGAAGTTTAAGGATGAGAGGCAACTGACAAGTTCTTTTTTTTTTTATTTATTTACTTACTGCTGAGTGCTGCTGGCAGCAGAATAGACAGCGATGATTCAGGGAAGAGTAGAGGCTTGCACATGAGAGGGGGAAACCCAGCATGTGTTGGCCGTTATAACCCATGGGTTATAACGGCGAATTATAACCGGGTTTCCCTATGGGAGAAAACGCTCCCCAGTTGTTAGGATTCATTAGTAACAGGTACATCCTCTGGCTCCTCCTCCTAGTCCTGATTTGTGAAAATTGTGAGTGACAGCATAGTACTGTACCTTCCCCTCTCACCCGAGTTCATCGCTGCAGACAAGTCCAGCACCCTCCCCAAACACAATTGAGTCTGAGACACACACAAAATAAAAAAAATTAAAAAAATAAAAAAAGCTTCAGTTTTGGGTCAGGGCATTTTGGAGTTTTGGCAGAGAAACCTGATTCAGTGTTGTTTTTTTCCGAACACTGCCAGAGCTAAACAGCCTGAGTGTTTGACTCGACTTGATGCCCGGCCCTAATAAGAAGTGAGATGATTCTAACAGAAGCACACTCATTTTTTCAGTTAGCAGAAGCCATTCTACATTTTGTTTTAGCAGCCCATCTGGAGGAACAGCTCAACTCTCCAGTGGATTGGTTCAGCCACCAGTGAGTACATTTGGGTGAATGGTCTTTGTTTATAATGATATTATAGTAACTGGTAAGCATTTTATCCATAGGGAAATCTGGTTATAATTCACCATTATAACCCGTGGATTATAATGGTGAACATCAGTTCTGTAGAGACATGGTTTCTTAATCATAAACTGGTCCTCAATGACAAGAAAACCAAATCTATGCTCTTCTGCAACTCTCATAACGCACACAAGCTACACCACTTGGCTATCTCCACCACCCAGGGGAACGCTCTAGATCAGGTAGGGTCCTTCAAATACTTAGGGATACAGCTTGACCCTAATCTCTCCTATGGACTTCATGTAGATAACGTAGCTAGAGCTGCTAATACTTAATACACAGCTTGGTCTCCTCTACAAACACAGACCACACCTCATGCCAGAAGCTTTGAAGGTTGCAGTCCTGAGCTCTGTGATCTCTGTAATAGACTATGGTCTCATCATTTATGGCTCAGCCACAACCACAACCCTTAGACACCTCTCAACTGCCTTAAATAAGGCATGTCGGCTCATCACTGGTACTCACCGTCTCACCCACACATGTGACCTGTACACTCAGACCGGCTGGCTCCAACTATAAAACCGCATAAAGTTTCTCACCTGCTCCATGGTGAAAAAAATCTGCCTTGGCCTTGTACCTTCTGGGGTCTCAACTCTGTTACAACACCAAATTAACAAATGGTGCCTTAGGAGATCCACGCTAAAGCTACTGAAAATACCCCACTGTCACACTTCACAGGGACAACGCTCTTTTGCTTATCGAGTACCACTCAGGTTCAATGGCCTCAGCCCCACCATCTCCTCTGCCCCAACAATTGGTATGTTTAAAACTAGGCTCCAGGACTATCTCACTACCAACAGCTCCTATGACTGCCCAACTTAACCTTGTTTCTCCACTTCCCTTCCTGCTCTGGTGGTCCCCCCCTCCTCCTCATTGGATTCTACCCTCACATCTTGGTATACCCAATGCTGCACTTTTCACCCTCTCCCCACCCTTCCTACATTTCTTCTCCCTCCCCCTTCCCTCTCCCTATGACTCTGGCACTTCTTATCTGTTGTCTATTTTCTCTGACAAATGCTGCTAGCTGCCTTGTTACAATGCTACCCTTGAATTGTATTAATCTGTACTTTGTTTGCAATGTCCACATTGTTGTAATGTCTGTCTTGATGTTCCCCATAATTTGTATTTCTCTGATGTGGAACCTTTGTAAAAGAGCCAAGGCTCAAAGGTATTTGTAATCCTAGACTTGATAAATAAATAAATAAACAGGCACCAGGTTTCCCTCACTCCATGCATGTGCAAGCCTCTACTCTTCCCTGAATGTCCGCTTTCTATTCCGCCGCCAGCAGCACTTGGCAGTAAGTAAATAAATAAAAAAAAAGAACTTGCCAGTCGCCGCTTGTCCTTAAACTTCACCAATCCTTCCACAGATGCTCCTTAAACATTTTTTTAAAAAAGAAATAAAAAAGGCAAGTTTTCAGCTGTGGACAGTAGACGGTGGACCGTGCTTCAAGCCAACCAGACCGTGGCTGAACACCAATGTGTTTTTATTTTATATAATTGCTGTGGTGAGAAAATGCTCCCCAGCAATTACATAAAATAAAATATGAGGTGGTGTGTAAAACTCGATTCTACACACCCTTGTTGTGTGAAGCATTTCATAAACCCCTTGGGCTTCACCCTCGGGGGTTTATGTAGCATCCCATAACTCGAGTGTGTGTAAAATGTTGTTATACACACCACCCCATACTTTATTTTCTATTTTAAGTGCTTGTGACAAATGTGGGTATCCAAAGACAGATTTCCTGCCCACAAAAAGTAATACTTGTCATGAACCCAGGAATACCCTCCATGTGTTCTTCTAGAGTGCTTGCTGAGTTCACGATGGAACACCTGCCTCGAGGTTCCAGGGATCCCTCTCTATTCTGGGTAAGTCTCAAGTCTTAAGTCGGTACAGTCTCAGGTCTGTAGCCAGGCGAGAACTTACCGCGGTTGCTGTACTGGAGGGAGGGGGAGACCCAGGTGTTCTGAGCTCTTCGGGATTTGCCCTCATAAACCTGATTGTGTCCCCTACCATGGGGTGTACAGCACCCAGTTCCCCCTTACAGACTCTCCCCAAGACCTGTGTATCTCTCTTACTTAAGGCACCCAGATCTCCTTTTTCAGTATCCTAGTCTTGACAGCGAATGGTAGCGCTTTAGCAATTACAGGCTGGTCTCAAATTTGACTAAACCTTTTACTTCTACACACAAAAAAATCACTCACAGGCAGTTTTAAAAGTAAAAATGATTTTAATAAATTTAAATGTTTATCATTCAAACTTTACAAACAAAAAGGTTTAGAAATGTGGTTACAGAATAACAAAAATAAAGATGAAAACTATACATCAAAATGCACTGAAAACTTTTAACTGTCTAGTGTCTACCTGGTTCATGGATGATCAAAGTACAGAAGAATAAATGAGTTTTCAAAGACCCAGTTCTCTCTTGCAGCCACTGGTCTTCAGTGTGGCAATCTTGCTTCTCTTGTGTGTCAGGAACAGTGTCCAAAATGAAATGCCATGAGCTTCTGTTTGGAGGGACTATTTATAGGCCTGGCCCCTCTAGTCTGCGGATAGCTGGTGGCCCTCTCTTTTTAGGACAGCAGAGGTTTCTCTTGCTCTTTCCCAGGTTTTAAGTGAACCATATTATTTATTAGTTAGATTCTCTTACAATTCTAATATCTTGCCAGCTAACCAAATGTACATGTACCATGACAGTTTTCTGGAACCTAAAGCACTTTTCCTTTGAAGTGAAAAGCTTATGACAGGCAAGGGCTTTCCCTATCTCCCTGATTGTTATGACCCTCTTCCCTTTGATTAGCTGACCAGGAAAATCCATCCCTTTGAAATGGACTCTCAGTTTCCTGGCTAATCAGCCTGTTCTCAGTTCACAGAGGAATGTCAAATATTTTGCAAGACCTTCTCTCTTTCCTGTGACCGTCTCAGTGAACTCTGTATCCCTCTTTCAAAGCTCATTCTCCTGGTCTGTTTGGGAATTTTAAACATAACCAAAATTATCTGCACATAAACCTTTTAAAGCATAAACAGAAAAAAATATACAAAAAGTATTGTCTGCAATATTATTATTTCCATAGTGGCCAAATCACCACATCCCTCCCTCCCTCCTTAGATTGAATTTATGGGAACACATCCCTATCATATGGTAGAGTTTCCATAATTCTGTTCACTGTTCTAACTGGCAGGATAGGCCATCTGCATTTGTGTTGGCCAACCAAGCCCTGTGCTTAACTGTCATGTCGTAGACCAGTAGGGCAATGTTCCATTGGAGTAGCCATTCATTTGTCTTGCCTATCTGATTTACAGTATTGATCAAGCAAAAGTATACCGGTAGCATGGTATACAGCTACTGCGCAAATGCGGTACCCATCTAATAGCATGTATACCGCTACTGCGTAATGATGCATGGTACATGGTAATGGTATACATTTGTGCAATCACCACTATAACCGTACCAGAGGGTTGTGATCAGTGTGTACCTCAAAGCATCTTCCACAGAGGTATGGCTCTAATTTCTTCCAGGCCCATACCAGCGCAAGACATTCCTTTTCTACTGTGGAGTATGCCTGCTCCCGGGGAATTAAATTCTAGCTAAGGTACAGTATTGGGTGGTCTTTTCCCTGATTACATGTCTGTCCGAGGACTGCTCCAATCCTCACATCTGAGGCATCTGTCTGGACTACAAATTGCTTAGTGTAATCTGGACTGGCCAACACAGGGGCAATGTACAGTGCCTCTTTTATCCGTGTGAAGGCTCGTTCACAGGCTGGCTCCCACTTTACCCTTTTGGGCTGTCTTTTCTTTAGCAAACTAGGTAGGGGAACCATCAGGGTACTGTAATTGGGCACAAACATTTGGTAGTACCCTGCGGTCCCTAAGAAGCTCCTAACCTGCTTCTGGGTTTCAGGCATGGGCCATGCCTCTATTGCCTTGATCTTTGCTTGATAAGGACAAAGCTGCCCCCATCCCACTACGTGGCCTAGGTATGCCATCTCTGCCATAGCCACCTGGCACTTTTCAGCCTTTACAGTGAACCCTGCCCTCTGTATCCTTCCCAGCACTTCCTTCAAGTGGGACAGGTGTTCCTTTCAGCTGGTACTGAAGATGGCAATATCATCCAGATAAGCCACTGCATAGTTTATAGTACCATGTAACACCTGGTTGACCAACCTTTGGAAGGTGGCAGGGGTGTTCTTCATTCCAAATAGCATTAACTGTAATTTGAATAATCCTATTGGAGTGATGAAGGCCAACCATTCTCTAGCTCTGGCAGTCAACTCCACCTGCCAGTACCCTTTCGTCAAGTCAGTTGTGGTAAGGTATGTCGCCCCTCCCAACTTATCTAATAGTTCATCCGTCCATGGCATTGGGTGAGTGTCAGACTTCGTGGCTGTGTTGAGTCTACTATATACCACACAAAAGCGAGTAGAGCCATCCAGTTTGGGAACGAGGACTACGGGTGAGGCCCAGGGGCTGTGGGAGTTCTGAATTACCCCTAAATCCAGCATTTCCTCCACCTCCCTCCTAATGTCCTTTGGGAGGTTTACCCTCTCGCTTGACCAGCGTAGTACCGACATCCCCACAGCCGACAGCTACAAAGTTGACTGTCGGCATTGTAGCCCCGGATGTCAGTGTACAATTTGGGGGCTGGCTCTGAACCCCCAGTCTCTAGGATTCTAACTCCGAGTTGGAGTTGGACTGGGGGAAAACACCCAGTGATGTAGTCGATCGATCACCAAAGACCAGCACAGTGACTGGTGGGTTTTGCCCGATTCCTGGCGCTGTGCTGGTCTTTGCCATCTGGGAGTCACTGCGGTGATGGTATACACTTTAGGAAGGCCTCAGACACCCAATAGGCTGTCTGACATTTGGACGCTTGCATCTCCTTGTCTACATCATGTGTAGCTAAGGGGGTTCATCCAGGCTTGGCCGTAAACAAAGAGGCAAAGTCCTCTAAAACCTCTCTACCTTCCTGGGACTGTTCCGGGGTCAACTGGGGCAACAGTTTGATTGCCTCCACAGATGACTGCCACTTGTTTTCCTCTAGCAAGTCCAGTAGAGGTCTTCATCATCCGTTCCCTCCCTAGGACTACACACTGCAAATACCATGTCAGCTCTATTTGTATATGGCTTCATCATGTTGATATGGTACATCCTATGGGTATGTCTCCTGTCAGGTAGTTCCACAATATAATTCATGTCATTGACCTGTTGGACTCCCTTATATGGTCCCACCCACTCGGCTTGCAGCTTGTCCTTCCAAACTGGAATTAGGACCATTACTTCCTGACCTGCACTGTACTAGCGAGCTCTGGCTCCGCAGTTGTACAAGTCTTTTTGCCTCTGTTGGGCAGCTGACAGGTTGCTTTGGGAGCTCCCATAAGCTCCTTCAGCATCTCCCTAAACTTAAGGACATACTCCACTACAGGAGTTCCCTGGGTGACATGCTTGCCTTCCCAGTTCTCCCATATCAGGTCCAGGGACCCACGCACCCTACGTTCATATAAGAGTTCAAAGGGGGAAAGCCTTGATGACTCTTGGGGCATCTCTCTGTATGTGAACAACAGGTGAGGAAGGTATTTCTCCCAGTTCCTCCCATGCTGTTCAGCAAATGCTTGGAGCATCAATTTTAGGGTACCATTAAACCTTTCCATGAGGCCATTGGCTTGTGGGTGATATGGTGTTGTGCATCTCTGCACCACCCCACACTTCTCCCACAAACTCTTCATCAGTTCTGACATGAAGCTACCTCCTTGATCAGTGATAGCCTCTTGTGGAAACCCAATATGGGAGGAAATCCCTAGCAAGGCGTCTGCCACTTTGTCTGCCCAAAGGGAGGAGAGGGCACCCACCTCTAGGTATCAGGTGGCGTAATCGAACACTGTCAACATAAACTTCTTCCCAGAGGGGTTTGAGGTACTCAAAGATCACACAATATCCATTCCTACCCTCTGGAATGGCTCCTCCACAATGGGCAAGGGAATTAGGGCAGCTTTGGTTTTACTACCTGCCTTCCCTATTTATTGGCACTAGTGACAAGACCCGCAATATTTCTACACCTGCTGGGTGACGTTGGATCAATAAAAGTTCTAGGCCAATTGCTGTGTGGTGCATGCAATGCCCTGATGTCTGGACATGGGAATGTCATGAGTGACCCCGAGCAATCGCTCACGATACTTGGGAATGACAAGCTGCCTGCCCATCACCCCTCCCTCTGTCATCACATCCTGTGTATATAATAGTTCGCTGTCCCAAAATACCCTATGTGTCATGTCACCGCCCTGTGTCTCATCAGATTCTGCACAAGCCCTTAGCCTCTCCAAACTAGGATCAGTCCTCTGAGCAGCGGAAAATTCCTCACATTTTCCCAGAGCATGGGACATGTCCCCCTCAGTTCCTAAACTAGGGTCCATAATGCTAGCATCAGGGCACTCAGAGTCACATCCATCCCTAACCTTCTTACCATTGGTTACCCCTCTCTCCTCAAAGTAACCTTCTGTAGCTGTTTTGTGAACGACTACTTGGGGAAGTCCTACCTCACTTTCACTACTCTCCATGTCAGAAACACAGGCTGGGGAACCAGTCACCTATTTTTTTCCACCAGGGCTTCTGTGGGGTTCAGGGAATCACAAGCAGCTTTAGCCATATGACTATGGGTAACTGCACACACCACCCCCTGCTGTAGATTATTCCCTATAATCACATCCAGGATAAGGTTGTCTGCCAATGCCACTTTTTGCACCCTCTCTCCTGTCTCATCCCAGTCCAGGAGAACACAAGTTGGTAGCAGAGTTTCTCCTCCCCAGTGAATCCCCTCACTGTTACAAACTGATTAGGCATAAGCTGTTCAGACCCAACCAAATCCACTTTTACTAAGGTAAGAGACACCTCCGTGTCACTTAACCCATCGGTCTGCACCCCATTCACAGTAACAGGGTGTATGTGCTCCCTCAAGTTTACATGCATACTTTCAAGGATACACAGTGCACCCAACTCTATTTGAGCACCACTTTGTCCACTCTGTGCCTTTTTAGGACACTGTCTAGCAAGATGCCCTGGCTGTTTACAAAACCAACAGTCATCATTTCTTTTATCTGAGAAATCCCTTTTTGGTAACTTGGGGCTTCCCCATTTTGGCGGAGGCAGTGAAAGTTGTAGCTGCCCTGAAGGTGTGCTTTTCCCTTTCTGCCCTGTCACACCTGCCCCACTTCCTTTCAGAGCAGGCCTGCTCATGGTATAGCAATTCGAGAGCTTAGAAGCTTTCTGTGCTGTTTTTGGATCTCGGTCCTCTAGCTAGATTTTCAAATCTGCTGGGCAAGTCCAAAATAACTGTTCTAAAAGTACAACCTTCTCAGTTTTCCCCACAGAGTTTGCTTCCACTGCCTCCCAACTGATGTTGCTTTGTGGTGAGTTCCTCAAAGCTCATGTCAGGGCTTTTTCAAAGTTTCTGGAATTTAACCCTGTAGGCCTCAGGAGTCAGTTCATACTGATTAAACAAAGCAGCTTTAAGTTTCTCATAATCTTGATTATCATTATTGTCCATTTGGCCTAGCGTCTCACGCCCATTACCAGTAAGTAGTGGGGAGAGCTGGAAGCTCCAGGACTTCATGGGTATTTTGGCCCGGTTACAGACTTTTTAAAATGAATTCAAATGCATCCATATCCTCCCCTTCTTTAAATTCAGCTATTAATTTGGAATTTAACATATATCCCAGCCCTAGAGTTTCAGGTTCACCCCTGCCACTTACCTTCTCTGGCGCTGATCGTTGGAGTCTTAGCATCCTAGTTCAAACTCTCTCTGGTGCTACTTTTCTTTAGCTGCTCTCTGAAGCTGCCTTTCTTGGATGGGGGTGAGATACTAACAACAACAAAAATGGAAAGGGACCTGGGGTAGTCATATCAGATGACCTAAAGGTGGGCAAGCAATGTGAGAGGGCAGCAAGGAGGGCTGGGGAGATACTGGGATGCATAGGGAGAGGCATCACCAGTAGAAAACAGGAAGTTATTATCCCTCTGTACAGACAGCTGGTGAGACCCCATCTGGAGTACTGCGTGCAGTTCTGGAGACCCAATCTCCGCAAAGACATAGACAAGATGGAAGCTGTCCAGAGGAGGGCAACTAAAATGGTGCAGGGTCTGCACCGGAAGACATATGAAGAGAGACTTAAGGAGCTTAATATGTATAGCCTCGAGGAAAGGAGGGAGAGGGGGACATGATAGAAACTTTCAAGTACCTCAAGGGAATCAACAAAGTCCAAGAGGTAGCATCTTTCGAAAAGAAGGTGTGCAAGAACAAGGGGCACAATTTGAAGATAGAGGCGGCTCAGAGGTAATTTAAGAAGTATTTTTCACAGAGAGGTTGTGGATGCATGGAGCAGCCTTCGGAGGAGGTTGTGGAGTCAAAAACAGTGGTGGAATTCAAGCATGCATGGGACAGTCATAAGGCAATTCTAGGGGGTGGGGGTAGGAAGAAGTAGGCTGCTAGTTAACTAGGATCTGCAGCTTATCCAATAGGTAGGGAAATGGGCAGACTGGGTGGGCCAAGCGGTCCTTATCTGCCGTCAAATTCTATGTTTCTATGTTTCTATGTTTCTATGTTTCTATGGCAAGTTCCCTCTGATGCTGTCTTTCTTGCATGTCCAGTTTCCTCATCCCTGGCTGCAGCTTGATCTCTTTCAGCTCCAGCTCTGTGGTGACCTTCCTCTGGCACTGTGGCTCTGGGTTCCCTCTGGTCTCGCTGTCCTTCCTTATTCAGTGAGCATTAATGGCTACATTTACAGTTTAGCAGATACTTGAGGGCTAATTTAGCAGGCTATTCCATAAGAGAACAGCTAGAGTCTTTACTAATTATAGCACTGATGATCTGGGGTAATTTGTGTGATTTTTATGGCTGTGTGTAGTTTGATGAAATGGAACATTTTAAAAGCAGAGCATTTACTCCTGCTGTTTAGCCCTGACACACACATAGAAAAAAAAATATTGAATAAGAGCTATTTAGTGGAGGCCAGAACATTAAGCTAGATCCCCAGGGGCCATTAAACTATCACATAACTAGCAGGCTAATTTAGAAAAAAATGTTAATAGCAAACAAAGGGAAGGACACACGGGACTATACACACAAATCAAAACACTCTGCACAACATATGTTTTTGCAAATGTTGACTGTAATACTCCTTTAACTCTGAATGCAGGAAGCAGTTAATGTTTTCAGTCATGAGGAATTTTTTTTTTACTTGTTTGTTTATATTGGAACACTCAGAAAGGACAGGTAATTGAATTGGAGTGCTGAAAACAAAAGGTAACAGGGAGATCAGATCAGAAAAACAATATAGTGTATGGTGGAACCTCATTAATGATAAAAATCCTTAACTAGAATGGAGTTGTTATGTTGTAGTAGCTACATCATCATAGCTGCTATACTGCACTAGCTATGTAGCTACTACAGCATACAGTAACACATCGAACGCGCTAGCACATATGCGTTACTACCTATACCAAAGATGGCTGGCAGAAATAAGCCCTAATGATTTAAGGTGCATCGTTTAGTCCATAATGAAAAATACATAGCATTGCTTCTCTGGCCTGTAGAATCCCAGAACTTCATGTCACCACAGAAAAAGTATATATTGTCTGAAACTACATAAAATACTGGTTTAAAAAATGGGTAACATAGCTGACTAGCCAAACGTTTTCTGTCTATCATTTTTCTTTATATTTGTTACAACTATGAACAATAATTAAAATTTGCATAATTTTCACATTTTATCAAAGTAAATGCCAGAGTAACACAAGAGGCAGACACATAAACACCCCATTTTTGGATTCTAGGGAGAGCACTAGTTACAACAGTACCACATTTATGTACTTTTACCACAGAGATCTGGTAGAAATAAGCCCTAAGCCTGCATGGTGGTAAGTGTACTGTATTTCAAAAGGGAAAAATGTTGGCTCATAATGGAAAATGCACAGCACCGATTCTTTCACCTATAGACATTCAGGACACCATGATACTATAGGAAAAGTATACATTTTCTGAAACTGCACAAAATAGTGGTTTTAAACCTCGATGAATACATACGCTTCTTATAGATAAGAGACTATACATTATCCTCTATATAGAGCCATAGGAAGGCTGATAAAAAGGCAGCTCTCTACACACTCTGAAGTCTCTGAGAAGAAGGCAAAGACTGCATAAGAAACTGACAGCAAGAAATGTTCTGCCCTTGTTAAACAGGTTAATCTGAAGCTGCAACATATTACTTCTTACTGCTTAGAAAGGGGGTCTACACTTTTGATACAAGCAAGAAATGTTAGAACATTTAGGGCCAGATATTCAAGACTGTGCCCCGGGGCTAAATTAGCACTGCCCGGCGGGCAAACGTAGCCCGGAGCACAAAGCAAGCCATATTCAAAAGGAACAGCTCAGGGCAAACAGCTTCTGAATATAGCATGGGAATGAGGCCGGCAAACTGGCTGGGAGTGCAGGGCAAACTTAGCCCTGGAATAAGACAGCTCTGAATATGGCAACCAGGAAGTGCAAACCACAACAGCAACACAGTGCACAGCGATGTGAAGGTAGGTGAGGTGAACTATGTGGCCAATGTGTGCCCAGCCGTCGTGGACCAGTGAGCTGCAGGCAGCAGCAGGCAGCAGCGTATGTGAAAGTACAGTGTGCAAAACTGTAAAATATTCCCCGAACTGTTTGCACTGTGCTAACGCGTTTACACGGGTTTATTGCAGGGCTAAACCGTTAGCCCGGTGCGAACACGTTTGCCCAGCGCTAAACTTTGCCATATTCAAAAGTGACATGCAAATGAGCCTACTTAGGTAGTCTCTGGGCAAACATCCAGATTAGTGTCTCATTATACCCTGATTTGCATGCAGTTTGCACTGGGGTGCCGGTTTAGCCCTGCGCTAAACCCACGCAAATGTGTTAGCGCTGTGCAAACAGTTTGGGGAATAGTATACAGTTTTGAACACTGTACTTTCACATGCACTGCTGCCTGCAGCTGTACTGGGACAACACAGCATAGGCACAGATGGTGGTGGTGGTGGTGGTGCTGCATGTAACTGTCACACTGTAGGTCATGCTACAGTACACAGCAGACACTACGGTAGCAAGGGGGCCAGTAGTGTGTGGACACAGCAATGCCTGTGGTGTGTAGGGCAGTGATGATGACTGCACTATACACAGTGAGAGGCCCAACCTACAGGTGTTTACTGACAGTGGACATTACTGTTACGCTGTTGTATGACCCACAGATGCTGCACCTCTGGCATGGTATGTTCACAGTGACATATACATGTCCGGCTTTGTGTGTTGTGGCAGTTGTACAGCTGTGTGGTATGTTGCCCGGTTGGAGCATATATTATCAGAAAGGCACACTGGTGTTGGGGTATTCCCAATACTGGCCCATGTGCACTGCATGATGTGTCCCAGCCTCGTGGCCACACCTGGTCTGTGGCACAGCCTGGCCACCCATACACTCTCCCCTCAACATCCTCCATGCCCACAGTGCTGCATGTGTGTGCTGCCATCTGTTGGAGTCCACAGAAGAGTGGTCCGCAGGTTTGTGCTATATGGCCACACTGCCATGCTGTCTACTGGCAGCGGGGTCACCATTTACTGCCTGGCATGACTGGGACTGGTGGCAGATGATGGCATCATTGTGATGCCATCAGTAAGCAGCATGTGTCCTCTATGTTTGGCTTTGTCTACGTGTCATATTTATTTGTTAGGGTCACGTAAAGCCATGCAAATGCCGTGCAAACACCGCGCAAAGTCAAAGTGTTGCGCAAAGCTGATTGCCCAGGGTTAAGACAAGCTTTTCCTGGGTGGTAATGTGCACCATGCTAAGTGTCATGCTAAGTCGTGCAAAACCGCTTTGCGCAGTGCTAGTCACTGAATATAGCATTGCGCCTGTATTCATTTCAGTTTGCTCCTTGCATACATTATGATTTTGCCAAGCGCTAATGCAGTTTGCCCGTGCTATTTGGCATTTTGAATATAGCAGACCTGCACTAATCCCGAGCTAAACCTGCACAAATGGTTTTTGCCCGGTGCAAAGTTTTGAATATCTGGCCCTTGGGGTGCAAAAGACATTGCTGAACTTTTTGTTTATAACTGATTTAAAGCATCTGCCAAAATAGTTTTCCAAATCTGTTTTCCATTTTAAATCCAGCTGACAAAATCTATGATCATTCTATTGTTGTGCTTTGAATAAAGTGAAATTATTTATGCCTTGTACCTTTTTCTGTGGTCTGCCTATACAGAACCTACTGACTCACTCCTCTACCACACCTTCCTTACATATATAAAATGTAGCATTATTCATGGGTTTATTTCATGGTGTTTCTTTGTGACCATGAAAATGCCCCCCCAGCCATACCACATTGTCAGGGCAATCTCTGCTGCTTACCTTGTCACAGATAAATTATAACCCTGTATCCATATAAGACTTTCTGTTGTATGTGAGGGGGTGAACATTTTATTAGAAGAATTCTGCAGCAGTTTGAATCCCTGTATTCCGTGATAAGCAAATATTGTATCTATTGAGTGTATGGAAAGACAGATGATTGACAGGGTGAGAGGGGGCTACTTTTTACTAGTTACTTTCAACAATAGGAAATACCTATTTTTAATTAAAACTATTTAACTTTTTTTTAATTTTAAATAGTTTATCAGTTTACTCATTTTATAAATGCAGTACAACATTTCAGATTGTTGGTTATTTAAGCAATTATGCATGACGGGGCATTGGTGGTAATAGGTTAACCTCACGGTCAGGGTGTAGTGAGTCATGAGGCGTAGCCAAGTCCCTTCAGCCCCCTGACCGTGGGGTAAACCTACTACCACCAATGTCCCCAGAGCGCCTTATTGCTTAAATAACATGGGCACATAGGCAATTTTGAAAAAAAGTACACTGAAAAAGTTTTGAAAGCCACAAAAAATATAATAAAATGTTGCTAAATAATGTAAAATAGTCCCTCCACAGATGTTTTTCACCAGTCATTCATCTGTCTTTATTCATATTCAACGAATTGTGTGGTTGTTTACGCAAGCAATAATACCCGACAGGGTGGGCGGTAGTGGGCAATACCAGACCTCCAGGGGTGTAATGAGGCCCGACACTGCAGGTGGAGGGCCTCATAGCCCCTGGAAGGTCTGGTGGCTTCATACCACTCACCCTGGAGGGTATTATTGCGCTAGAAATATAGGATCAAAATCATATTTTTCAGTGGTCAAAAATAGGTAAAGAATAAAGAAAACATCTTAAAAATTAAAAAAAAGTTTTATATTAAAATAGTCCCTGCCTGTCACATTTGCCTGTTCCTGACACAGTTGCCAGTAGAGGGTGCTGTACTAGCATTGGGAAAGTAAGAATCGCTCTGTGAATGGCATAGATGAGGTTACTTTTTTTTTTAATCATGCAGTTTTTTGTTTTTAGCATGCAGAAACAGTCGGTATGGCTGGCATGTCAGTGCGGTCGGAGCAGTGACAGGAGTGGGACTTTTTATCAAATTAGCCCCAGAGATGGAGACCCGCTGCCGGCTAGCATCACTTGCGAGAGCGGGCAGGCAGTGGTGCTGTTTGTGCCTTTTTTTTTTTCTTTGCAGCATACTGATTTGATCGCGATCCACCGGAAGGGAAAACGAGGTGCCAGTTGACTATACCTGGAGACCCACGAGTGTCTAGCAGTAAACTGTAAGTCCGTGACAGGAGGAACTATATGGGTGATTAACAGAGTAGCTCGTGCTGAGCAGGCAAGCGTAACGGTAAAAAGAACTGCTGTTTCTAAGTTGTCAGTTTTTTTTAAATGGGCTGAAATTGTTCACTATAAAGGAGGCTGGATTTTGCAGCTCGGGTTATTTATTTATTTTTTTTAATAAAATAATGACAGTGAGTGGGAGTAGGCGTAGGGCTGAAGGATCAAGAACTTAATTGGCTTTGTGAGTCGCACTACGGGAAATGTCCGAGCAGCACACAAAAGGGTACAGTAGAAAAAAGAAATAAAATGATGGTTTGTGACAGGAAAAACAGATATTTTTGTTTTGGGCAGTTACTAGGTGGTGGTATCTGTGATAAGAAGTAAGTCTATATGTGGGGAGGGGGTCTCTCACTGACTCTCTCGGTAAAGTGATAAAAAAAATGGTGGTAGTTTCAAATTGTGTGCCCAGTGCTGCACCAATCACAAAGCAGGCTGGGCACAAGGATACTTGGCTAGGCATGAGGCAGGTTAGGGCTGGAACTTTTTATTTGGTGGGCATCTATTGAAAGTTAATGTACCCCTGTGGAATGGGTACCAGCCAATCAGATGCCTCCAAATAAAAAGCCCATTTTCTAACATGGAGTAGAATTCAAAGCTCTGCATTATTATAGTAGTAGAATACCCCCCCCCTCCACACACACACAGAATGGTAACATGGAATACATGAATTCAGAATACTTCAGAGTTCCACTGGCATACACACACAGACACACACACACAGGCCTCAGGTGGAGCCCTAACCTCAATTTCATCTTTTGCTAAGTAAGAAGCAGGCAGTTCTCTGGCAAACTGGTAGGGATAGGAGGGGGAATTTTCATGCAACGGAAACTCTGAATAGTACTTGATTTTTAAAATTTGTGTATGTGTTTAGGAAGGGGCTCTTGATTGAAAATAACATTAAATTATTTAATTATTTTATTTAGTTTAATGGGCTTTTATTTTTAGGTCCTAGTTCAAGGTTTTTAAATAGAGTAAAGGTTGCAGCCATGTTTGTGAGGAAATTAAGAAGTTCGTGACTTATGAATTTTGTGAGTTGCTCTGATTGGCGGGGATTTGTTTTTAGCCATTAGTGGTGCTCTCTAACTGCCATGGCTAGAACCATATCTCAACCAATCAGGACACAGGGATTTCCTTGCCATTTTATATCTGGGGTTAATGCCCTTCTAGGCTCACGATGTACCTGGCAGTGCATTGACCCCAGACAACTAATAGTCTGTCATATCTTATTGCACACATTACCTACACCCTAAAGAGCCTTATTGCGATTATACCACAGGCTGTTAAGTAAAAACCAAAAGATTTGTTTTTACAACTGTATCTTCAATTTATGTTTTTATAACTGTAACCCCCCCCCCACTACTTTACATAGTTAGCTACCCCTGGCACCCATAACTGGGAACAGACTTCAGAAACATTTAGACAATTGGTACCACCCCTAGCTTTGGGAATGTATACCAGGCTCATTCTTCTAGAGATCAAGGGTGGGGTGTACAAAAGCAATTTACCTATTTGGTATTTACAAAACCAGGTCCTGGGGGGAGAACTTTTTGCTGGGGCTATGCTAGACCAATCTTCTGGAGGGGTACCCAGTAACTCCACACAGGAAGCAATAGCGTAACTGTCCAAACCATAGCTGGGGTACTAGAGTGTGACTTTATTCCAAAAGATGTTCTCGAAAGCAAAAGGGGGGACCCCCACGATTTACACATCGTGGCACTAGGAACTTGCAGAACAACAAACTAACTGCATCTGACAGAAAACTCCTTGTATTCCCACACTGTAGAACATAGAATATTTCTTCCAGTGGCACTGGCCACAACTGAAAACACATTTGCTAACAGGACACTTGCACTTTGTTTCCCACATGTCATATGACATTAAACAACTTAGACTTGGATTCCCACATTTTGTAGGACATTGAACATTGCTTCCAGTGGCACTGGCCACAACTGAACACACATTTCGCTAAGAACTAGCACAATTCTTCATAACCAGAGAAGAAACTGTAACCCACTTCAGGGGGTAAAATTCTCTTCAGACATTGGCCCTTTGTCTAAAGTAACCAGGTGCCCTTACTGAACCTGTAGTCCTGAACTGGTTACTCAAGATGGGGGGGTCTGCCCACCCTTTGCTCCCAAATCCATACTCAGCCATTCTTTCAGAGTTACACCTTAAACATTTGGAAATATACTTTGGAAAATGCTTATGTAATGAAACTTGGCATCCAGTATTCGAATCACTACACTGGTAGTGGAAAAACTAAAGTCCCGAACAATGTGATACAGTCGTACCTCTGGACATTACACACTTCAGTCAGATTTAAATTAGAACAGTCTCACGCTTCTGAAATCACAGAAAAGTTGTGCCTTCCATTTTAGCCAGAGAACACAACAGCACAGGTATTTGCTTTCTGCAGCAAAAGTCAGATCCTACTCACTGTTAGACATTTCAGGCAGCTTCAAACATCCTGGATCAAAAAGGGGATTGCCCCTTGGATCCATCCACTAGCAGTCCTTTTCACCCCTTCAGGGATGAAAATCAGGAGATCCTGCTGTAGACAACGGTTTCCACCACTTCTCTTGGCAAACTGGAGAATTACCAGGACTAGGGTGAGAATGCAGGGCCCTTAACTCAGGGCCCTCAGCTGACCATTTCTCACTCCTCCAACTTCAAGCTACTACGCCCAACTAACTGATTTACACTCGCTCTCATCTCAACATTCTAACCCCCCTTCTCACAGCTGGCCAAGGCTTATGCTGCTGTGAGAGTTCCAAATGAGCTCATTGTCACAAACCCACTCAGCAGGTCAGGCTTTCTACTCCTAAAGTGCCAACCTCTGAGCGCAGTCTTGTGAACAGTTTAACAGAACAAGGTAACCCTCTTGTCTGTTTTGTGAGTTTGGATCAACCTTTGGTCTCAAGTTCTGGAGGGATTCAAACTGTTAACCTCTTGCTAGCATACCCAATGCACAGGCTCAGATATATCTGTCTTCGGAGGGCCAGATATCTTTGCCTACGGGAACCTAACCAGGTATGCAGAGATGAACCCTTAAAAACTTTAATAAAGACCACAGATTTAAAACACTTCTCTTTCCAGTTTGGTATCACCATTCGAGCTTATGCCTGCTGTCTGCTATAACCATGTATACTTTCCTTACAAATAAAAGAAATTCAAAGACAGACCAAGTATGCTATAAAAACAATTTTACTACAGTAGATAAAAATATGTTAAACACAAAATACAGAACTCATATCACAAGACATACAAATCTTAAAAACAAAACAGGTTTAAAAGTGCAATTCCTACTTACAGTACTTAGATTTGACTCTCTTTCTAAATACTTATTTACAGTGCTCACCGATCTTTCCTTGTCAGAGTCTACGTAAAAGTCTAAGTAAAACAGAATTATTCCTTAAAGTAAACTGTATTTTCCAACTCCTTTTGTGTGAGGTCGTCTAGCTCCTCCTCTGTCAGATTATGTATAATTACATTCTGCAACTTCAGCATAATTCGTGTCATTCAAATGACACTTCTTTTGATCTAATAATAAGCTTCCTTCTTCCAGGGCATGAAAGCATCTTTATGATTTTGTACTTCTATGTAATAACCTGGGTTTTTCCTACAACATCATAAAATGGATATGATTTAGCAACTATGGCTGTAATTAACTCAGACAAACAGGATCCTTGATTAAGGTCTTCCATGTAACACATTGTCTCTAAAAACTGAATGTGTGTGATACACATGCTGTTTTCAGCAGTTTCTCATGGCTTGCATCTTTCAGCTGAAACATGGGGGGGAGTGAGGTCACTCCTAGAGCATCAGATTTTCAGCAGAGACATTCAGTAATACATTTTATATTTAAAAAAATTATACAGCACTCAGAACTGGCTGTCCACGTCACACTCATCACTTCCATCTCAGCTGAAGCCAAGTAAACAAAAGAGTGAATAGGTGAAAAACCCATTTAACTAGTTAGTCACCAGCTGCCTGTCCCTGCCTAGCACTGAAACTGAAAGAATTCTAGTAACCCCTGGGGACTGGGTGGTTACACTCATCACAACCAGATGAATAATTGTCCACAGTCATATATCCATCCAGCACTAGACCATCCTACACTTGGTGTTACCTACGGGGAGGTAGCGCTAGTTCTCCCCTACCATGTGCCAGGCTCAGGCAGGTAACACTAAAGGAACAGAGGCTGGCTGATGAAACTTCAACCCATATCCTATGATCTATCTATGGATTCTCAGTGGTTCCAAGAAAACTGCTTGAAGCATGCCCTTATAGACCAGTACTGAGAGCCCCCACTGCAGATCAGGACCCCTAGCATGTCTATCCCCCTAGCCCTCTAGGGAAAATCTATCTGACTTAGACTATCTATTGGGGAAACCCTATCATCCAAACTTTCCAGGGTACCTGTGAACAACAAAAGAAAAACATACATTACATTGCATTACATTTCCCAAACATTCCACACCTGTGAAGAAAAACATGTTAACACCCTTTTAAGAATAAACAGTTCTAAAAACACTAAGAAAAGGGGAACTCAGATGAGTTCCAACAGCCTCTTCTGTTCTTCTCTTCTTCTTCTTCAGGAACACCTGCAAGAGAAGAAAAACACAAAACACATTTTGCATTCCACACAGTGCCTGAACCTCCACCTAACACTAAAGAACCCAAAAATATTTGTTCTATAAAAGTACAAAAGTAAAATAAAAAAATGGAAAGAAGACATTTTTACAACACATTTGGAGATGAAATTCCCTAAAATGTCCCAAACTAAGGGTCAAATGTCACTGGTGCCTGTAGGCATTGTCCATTAAAGAGTGTCTCCTAGGCTGAAGCCTGATGAAGAACAGTTCTTGGACAAGACAGGGCTTGTATAGCACTGCAATACATGGGAGAGTCCTTGATGAAAATAGTAAAGTTCCTTGGATAGTCTTCAAATGTAGGATGTGTTGTGCAAAGTCAGTTAATGTAAATTATACCATAGACATTAACCAAGAGCCAATCAGAAAGGCAGACTGGCACCTTAGCCCTGTTGTAAATCCTATGATAATCACTGGCAAAGGTGCCAGCCTGACATATCCTCACGCTACCCTAACAAAATATCAGTCCGACCCCCCCAACATCTCAAAGCCGCCATCTTTCCTCTCGCTAACAGTCACCAGTACACCTCGCATTTTAAAAAATGAACAAACAAAATGGATGCCTTGTTTGACCTCATTGACGAAACTGATCTTGATCAAATTTTTGAAGGCCTTCAGAACAGTAGCACATTTTTTCAGCAATAAAATGTACCTCAGTCAAATACAGCTATGCCGTACATTGCTCCGGTCCCACCATCCGAAACCCACATTCTCCAGTAGTCCCTGCAGCTGACTACATCATCTCGAGTCTCCGCAGCTACCAGCTTGAACTCAATGCCTCTTTCCACCTCAGACGCAGCAGCCCTTTCTCTTATCCTCAACAGGTCAAAGGTCTCACATTACTGTATCCACAGAATGAAATGCAGCCTACCTTACAATAATTTAAAGAAACAGAGCCAAACAAACTGCTCTGCACCACAGCATAATAAAAAAATCTACACAATATATGAACTGTTTAAAAAACTCTTTTCTAATAAAGAGAATGTCACCTTACATTACAGTATGAGCACTAACAAGTTTTCCTAATAGAATGTACACTACTAGTATTTTACAATTTACTACTGTTTAACAACTTAAAACCTTCATTTCATGTTATTTGCCACTGAAAACCTCACTATCTGTTATTATCACTCACTTCACAAAGCTTAAATAAAGAATTGCAAAGCTTAAATAAAGAATTGCATTAAAAACCATGGACTACTTTTTTCCGTGGAAGGATATTTCTTAATAAAATAATTTTTTTCCACAGGAAAAACTAAAATAAAACAATTGAAACTTTCATCCATGACAAGATGTGATGGTATAATTGCAATAAGCCACTCAGGAGTGTGGGTTATTGGGGCATTTACCATGGCTGGTGAGGATTTACCCACTCGGCTATGCCTCGTGCGAAAACCACTCCAGCCATGGTAATCACAACCCACACCCCTGTGGCTTATTGCTTAATAAAAAGTTTTCTTACCAGCTCCTTGAAGAATGAAAACATTTTCTCTTACTCTGTGAGCTGAGGATCTTCTCCCTTCAGACCAGATGGCATCTTCAGATGCTACTGGGCTGAAGTCCTCTGGAAAAACAAACGACGAAACAGGAAAACTGCTGAGCTGATGCTTCTGGAAAAACAAATGATGGAACAGGAAAACTGCTGGGTTGATGAATCTGGATACACCTGAAGAAATCCTGGAATACCAGAAAAGCTGCATGTTCCTCCATGGATACTGCTGCTTTGGATGACAGACATTTGGCCTGCCACTGCTCGCTTCCTTTAGGCATGCTGGGCATATTCACAGGGAGTGGCACCATTAAGGGTAGTACTGCTCAGGGTGTGGGGCGAGGACTATGACCCCGTCTTGGTGTTCTAAGTTGATGCTGTGAAATGTTTCTTGCCCAGCCCCACCCACAATTTGTACAGTGTCCATAAACAGAGTCCTGCCCAGTCTCCAGAATTGAAGGCAATCACTGATGATTTTGTCCCTTACACATTCTGCTGCACCTGGGTGCAACTTCTTACTTGCCTCTTCCAGGACTGTCCGATTTCCTCCCAGACTCGGTGGGGAAAGGTAGGAAAGGACTTGCAATATGTGGTGTCAGCCCTCCTATGAATCAGTCTCTCCTCCTTACTACTCTTTACTAGGCTGCATCCCATGGCCCAGCTTGGGGTGGCCAGTCCTGGTCGAGCCAGTGTCTCATACTCAAAGAAAGGAAGAACTTGTCTCCCACTATCTCTGTGGACAAGTTGCTAGAGGAGCTTTCTCCAACTGTCTATGGCTCCCCTGAGACAAGAGCTTGGGGTGAATCACAGTAGCCTTCAACATGAAGATACCCTTCTTCATCCTCCTCCTCTTCCTCATTCATGATCTGTGCCCAAGAGTGTGCAAACACCCTCACTCCTGAGACATTCCATTCCTCACTGGGCATGGAGGTAGACACCTCCCAATTCAATGTCTCTTGCAATTTGTCCTCCCCCAGTAGGCTAAGACTTGGACCCTGATTCCACTGGTCAACTGATCCCTCTGTTGCACTGTCCATCTGTGACACAGGCATGGAAACGTCTCTCTGTTCCTTTCCTTGCAGTGCATCAGCATCAATTTTACTTGCTCTTTCTGTAACACACTCTGTAGAACTTTCCCCAACAGGTTCAACCTGGTGCTGCAAGCTGGTGCAGGCAGGGTTCCCTGCCAGGGTCCACGTGGGAGCAATCCAATTCTTGTTGCCCTCTCTGGCACTGCACTCCTGCTGATTCCAAACTTCAGAAGGCAGTCCGAGCTATGGGGTATCAGAAACACATCCCTTCAAGCCTTTAGACACACAGGCCCAGATATTCAAACTGCGCCAGTCTGAGGCGCAAGCCCCTTCGCTGCTCAAAATAGTTGCGCAGGGGTGTGGCCGGGGTGATATTCAAAGGAGTTGCGCTGTTGAGCAACTCCTTTGAATATCGCCCAAACACAGCACTTGGCAAGATGGCGCAGTGGAACTTCTGGCGCTTTACCGCAAGTTGCTGAGTTGAGCATTCAACTTGGCGGTGGCGAGTACCATTGCGCCATGCGCAATTTCGAGATTCAAGGGTGACATGCAAATGGGGCCATAATTTATGCAAGGCGCAGGGGGCCATTTGCATCTCTTTATGGCTCCATTTGCATGCCATTTGCATGTAGGTGCGCCGATCCCGAGGACTTGCTCCTGGCCACCCTGCCAGGCAGCAGCCGTCGGGGACCGACGACACTGCAACCCGATCGCGGGCATCACAGTTACATGATGCCCCCTGTTGATCGTTGGCAGAACACACATGTCGTCAACATCACTATAGCTCGAGTGGGCAGAATCTGTGCCTTAGATGATTTCTCTCATGCACTAGTTTCAGTGATTGATCACAGTTCAGCAGGTTTGAACATCTCCTGGTGTTCAGTGTCTTTCACCACAGCTTTCTCTTTCGCCCGCAGCTGGCGGGGCATCGCTGTCACCGCCGCCGCCGACGACTGCCCGACGCCATTCCAGAGTGTTGCGGGCAGAGTCTACGGTCGGCATACGACAGTCCAGATTTGTGAATGATCATTCACAAATCTGGACTGTTGCACGGTATGGCTGCACGCCTATGGCGTAGCCTGCACCAACGGGCGCAGCCCACCGACAGCCGTTCCGGTGGGCGCGGGCGGCAGGCGGTGATGTGCTGTCGCCGGCCGCGGGGGGGAGCGGGGTGAGGCTCGTGGTGGGGGGACACTAGATACCAGGGAGATGTTTGGGGGTTCTGCTGTGACATTCTGCCCGGCGATCGGGTTTACGGTCCACTGGACCACCAGGAGTTATTCGGTTGGGGAGGGTTACATTCTGCCCGCGATCGGGCACTGGGGTTTATACAGGTTCTGCCCGCGATCGGGCACTGGGGGTTATACAGGCTCTGCCTGCGATCGGGCTGTGGGATGTGGGGGGACATAGTCAGTACTGCCCGCCGATCGGGCTGGTGGGGGGGCACAGGGAGCGAGTTGGGGGCCAGCCAGGGGTGGCAGCTGCTGTGTTGCACCCTGCAATGCAGCAGCTCACCTGTGGGTGGCCCTCGACTTAAGCCTTTTTTTTTTGGCTCAAGCTTGTGCGGGCGCAGCTTGGGGGTTGCGCATGCACAACTCTGCGCAACCCGACTGAATATCGGGTTGCGCAGGTTATGCATGGATCCTCCCCCTCCTGTTGAGCATGCATTCATTTGCATTGCTCTCTTGCGCAACCTGGTGCCAGTGGCGTAACTGCCTCCTGCTGAATATCGCAGAATGGCGCAATTTGGACTTGCGCATGGCGCAACCCTTTTGAATATCTGGGCCACAATGTATAGTCTGACTGGATAGCTAGGAACTGCTACATCTGGAGGTAACATTTCACTATAGTAGGCTCTCTCAACGTCTCTCAGTGCTGCCACATCCTCGGATATCATAGCTTGGGCATGATCCAGATTGCAGGGTGTTCCCAAAGCCATGTCTGAAAACAAACATACAAACTTTTCATTCCTGAATTGCTCACTAGTCACATATTGTCTCACAAAATGGCTCCCTGCCTCTGTGTTTAGATTGCTGACCCCACCTCATTATGGCATCTGCAACTTTTCTCATGCATCAAAATCCATCCAACCTGCTCAAAACTGTGTTTCCAACCTTTATGGCTACTGAAATTACTTTAAACTGTAATCGATTGCTCTGCTGGTACATTTCAGCACATTCATATGAATTTTTAAACTGGTAACTTGACTTTGCGATCAGCAAAGTTCAGAAAACAAGCATTTGACAATGCCGAATGTTTGCTTGCTGGCATTGGCATTGGTAGTGTAGGAGTTACAGAGCTGCATAATAGGAATGGCAGTGAAGTATTGAACTGAAGCCAACCCCACCAGCACCCTGCAGAGACTGACAGGCATTGGGGTGTGCCTTTGGGTCATCAGGCATAACGGCCATGCCATTTCACCACACCTCACCAGACAGTCATCGGCCATGTCACGGTGTGCCTGGGGGTCTCTGGTTCTTGCGCGCACCCCATTCCACCAGGAAATACTGTGAGATGGGTGCGTATAGGAGAATGAGGTGAACTTGGAGTTGAAGAGTCCAAGGCACACCTCGATGCTTCTCAGTGGCTGCAGGGTGTGGGTGGGGTGGAATGGTATGAGCATTGCAGGTGACAATCCCAAGTCACAGCCCTGATGCCTGTCATTCTCTACAGGGTGGGTGTTATGGTCGAACCCTAACGCCAGCATTCGTTGTTATTTTCACTCCAAATTTTCAACATGGGTTTTGTGACCCCCCCCAACTCGTGAACAGTGGTAATATCAGTTTGTTAGACGAAAGCTGCTTTTGCACAGCGACTACGGCATTTGTCACCACAGGTGCAAAACCACATTCTGAACAGGATATGAAAGATGACAGCTGTGCTGTTCATGGGGAGGTGTAAAAAATGGCAATGTTGAAAATCTGCAGTGAAAATATAAAAAAAAACTGGTGAAGTCATGAGCGTGTGTAGAAACTGTGCAACGTGCACCCGTAATGTAATTAGTTTGGGAATTGTTTACAGCAGATTGTCAACACAGGCATTTTGGGACCTCCAGTCATGAACAGTGTCACTGTGATTTTCTTTATCTGTCCCGAACAATGATTTCCCACAGCGACCACGCATTTCTGTGCTGAAAGTGAAACACATTTTGGCCATGTTGAGAAAAATGACAGCTGTACTGTTCATAAGGAAGTGTGGAAAATGCCACTGGTGAAAATCTGGACTGAAAATATATTACAAATTCATGAACTTACGAGGGTGCGTGGAAACTGCTGGAGGAATTTTTCACCAAATTTTCAAAATAGCCATTTTAAGACCTCTGCTCATGAACAGTGTCACTGTGATTTTCTTAATGTGTCCCATACATTGATTTCGCACACCGACTGCGCCATTGTGCGCTACATGGGCAGAAATATGTTTTGGGCGAGATGTGAAAAATGACAGCTGTACTGCTTATAAGAAGGTGTGGTAAAATGGCAATGTTGAAAATCTGGAGTGAAAATACTGAAAATTTGCGAACTTATGTGAGTGCATAGGATCAGTGCAACAAACGCTTACAAAACAGTCATTTTTGGGAATCCTTTCACCAAATTTTTAACATAGCCATTTTAACACTTCTGCTCATGAACAGTCTGACTGATTTTCTTAATGTGTCCCATACATTGAGTTCGCACACCGACCGCACCATTGTACGCTATATGCACGGAAACACATTTTGGGTGAGAAGCGAGAAATTACAGCTGTACTGCTCATAAGGAGGTGTGGTAAAATAGCAATGTTGAAAATCTGGAGAGAAAATATTGAAAATTTGTGAACTTACGAGCGTGCGTAGGAACAGCGCAACGCAAACTCGTAAAATAGTCATTTGTGGGAATTTTTTCACCACATTTTTAACAGCCATTTTAACACCTCTGCTCATGAACAGTGTCACTGTGATTTTCTTAATGTGTCCCGAACATTGATTTTGCACACCGACTGCACCATTGTGCGCTACATGCGTGGAAACACATTTTGGGTGAGATGTGAAAAATGACAGCTATACTACTCATAAGGAGGTGTGGTCAAATGGCAATGTTGAAAATCCGGAGTGAAAATATTGAAGAACCGAACCCTCGTGCTGCATAGGAACAGCGCAATGCACGCTCGAAAAACAGTCATTTTTAGGAATTTTTTCACCAAATTTTCAACATAGGCTGTTTGAGAGCCCACCTTATGAACACTGGCAAGGTAATTTCATTAATCAGTCCCGAAAGATGATTTCGTGCAGTGACCGCGAAATCACCCTTTGGGCCCTGTTAACGCCATGACAGTGACAAAATTCATGAGGAGGGGTACCAAAAACCCCATGTTGAAAATTTGGTGCCAAAATTCCAAAAAATGCCTGAGATATGCAGCAAAGTTGAAAAAACCTATTCATTACATTATACAGCTTACCGGCATTTCCTCAGTTCGCGGTCGGCTTTGAAGAGTGCAAACGTGTTCCCGGTCCATCGAATATCCGTCGTGCCGAGCTCCGGAGGTAAGTATAAGGTGAGGTGGGTTGTGGGGAGGCAGGGTGAGCAGTGGGTGGGCGCGGGTGGGGAGGGGCAGGAGACTGCGATGGACCGCTTTTGTGTTTTCAGTTTTTTTTTTATTATTACGCTGGATGCTTGCCATGCTGGGGTGGGCCCCCAGCATGGCAATTATACTACGCAGGATGTTTGCCACACTGGAGTGGGCTCCTGCGCGCAGCTGGAAAGCTTTGGGGAGGCAGTGGAGCCAACTGGGGATTGGGCACCCCAGTCGGCCAAACACATTGTTGACACGCTGGGGTGGGCCCCCAGCGTGGCACCTGGAAGACTGTTTGGGGGGGGAGAGCACTTCCCTTATCTGATCGTGCTCACTGAAGCAGCTCTCTCCCTTTCAACTGTAAGCCACTGCATTCAGAGTGCTGTCATAGACAGCTGCAGCATGCATTGGGCAACTGTGGCCGTGCCTGCAAACACAGGGAGGGAATTGGAAGAGGGGATGACACACCTCCAGAAACTCCGATGATGGCACTATGTTTCTTGCACATGCGTGCAAGCAAACATAAAAAAAATCTATTTACACATGCTCAAAGTCACTTGTAAGCCCTGCAGTCTTTATTTGCACAGGATTGCCTGTTTGCTGAATCCTCCATATACAACTCACAGAAAATTTAGAAAATTTACTGTTGCTGAACCCATTCCTCCATTGCTCACAGTTTATACTCAGAATTTTCTGTTTGTTGCTCCTGTCTTTACAACTTCTAGTCCTTCTTTGAACATAAATCACACTGCTTGCACACAGGTTTAGCTGGCTTGACATTCCCACACAGTTTGTTTGTGCTGGCTGGGAGAGAGTGAAACACTGCTGGGAGCTGGGATAGAGAGTGAAAGCAGTGCTGAAGGATACCGTCCCCTGAAATCTGTTACTTATTTTTGATTTAAATGTTGTTTTTGACAGTTACTGAGATGTCCGTTAGTGGTGTTGGACTGATTTGTGTGATTACAAGTTCAACACGCAAAGTATACTGGCATAGGTAGTAATACCTCATCTAGAATACTGTGTCTAGTTTTGGAGACCACATTTCAGGAAGGAAATAGACAGAGTGGAGGTGGTTCAGAGGAGAGCAACTGAAATGGTGTAAGGTCTGCAGCAAAAGTCCTATGAGGAAAGAATACACAAACTTAATATGTACACCCTGGAAAAGAGGAGGGAGAGTGTGGATATGATAGAGACCATAAAATACCTCACAGGGCTAAATAAAGTAGACAAAGAAAATATTTTTTTTTTGAAAAAAAGGTGTTCAACAACAAGTGGACATGCTATGAAGCTGCAGGGGGTTAGACTCAGAAGAGACGTGAGAAAGTACTTCTCCACAGATACAGTGGATGATTCCAGGAACAGCCTATCAGCAGAGGTGGTGGGGCACAAACATTGGTGGGGTTCAAGATTACATGGGATAGGCATAAGGGAATCTTAATGGAAATGAAAGGGGCTTAGAAGCAGCTGGAGATTATGTAGGGTCTGTGGTAATACTGTAGGTAGGGATAAATGGGCAGAATGGGTTGGCCAAGTGGCCCTTTATCTGCTGACAAATTCTGTTTTTATGTGTGATCCAGTTGTGCTTGCAGTACTCTGAAAAACAGAGGGACATTTATAACTTACCTTGCTGTACTTAATTTTGAAATTGGGTAACAACTCATTAGAGGATGGTGTCTTTTTGGCAGATGGGCCGTTGATTGGCAAACATTTTTGGAAGAAACAGATGTGTGTAATTACTCAAAGAGGGGGTTTCTAGATCTGAAAGAAAAAAAGGAATTCATCTGAATTTGTAAAATTGTGTTAGGTGTTGTGCGTGACTATGCTTTTTGTTAAATGTAAGATGTTCAGCAGGATCTTTACCCAGGGATTATTGCAGTATTTACTCATGGTTAGAGACCCACGCTGACCAATCAGGTACAAGTGTTTGAATTTCTCATTGGATTATTAAGGAATAATCCATGTCAAGTTGTGGTATATCATGGGATATTGCCACACCACGGTTGTGCTGTGAATCACAAGGACACAGGCTGAGTGACTAATGCACCTGAGAAGTGGCAATACCACATTATATACTACAACCTGGAGTGCATTTTGTGTACATTAAAAATAAACTTTTAAAAAATACTTTTGTAAAGTTTTTAACAGTGCAGGTTTACATTTATAAAAAACACAGTTCCCTTACTTTGTTATATAGTCAGTAGATGACAGTGTTGCAGTATGTTCCACAGAAGAAGCGAGGTAATAATACGAGTTGGGATAATTCTGAGTTTGAATGGTAGTTGGCCAACCTGTTTTGTTGTGTGGAAGCATACCAGAGCCTGAGAGTGCAGGAGCAGGTAAGCTGAATTGTAATCCTGGTCCTGGGAGAGATGTGCAGCAGTGGTTGTACTGGCTGAATCAGGACCTTATACTTTTCTCTTAACTGTCCCTGATTATGAAGGACATCCCTCATTTTACTCTTCAGAATTGCTCTGTCCCTCATCCATCCCTTATGAAAAATCACTTCCCTCCTACGTAACATCCCTTTTATCCCTCTCCTTTAGCTTCCTACTACTTTCTATGCAATAATATTTCCCATCCCTTTACTATTCCTTTTAGAAAATCTGCTGCTGGTCAGTTTGCTTTCTCATACCACTTTCCTAAACTCTTGTCCTCCCTTCCCTTGTCAATTCACTCTGCCTCTTTGCTTTCTCCTTTAAGACTCTCCTGATGACTATTTTTCACCCTCCTGCAATTGTCCATGACTGTCTTCCTCTTCCTGCTAGTTTTTATCCTGGCAATCTTTTTCCTTCATCACCTGCTCATTGTTGTTCTGTAAGAGTAGTTCCATCACTTAGTTTATCTCAATTTCTTTTTCTCGATTACACATATCTGTTATACTGATTTGTCTTCGGTTTTCTGATAATGCTCTTTGATATATTGTATTGGCTGTATTTAATTTTCCACATCCCCTACCTCCGGGATGCATCTGGAAATGAGCTGTTAGCAGCTCAGTATGTCTTTACTGGTGAAACTTTTTGAAATAAGTAAATAAATAGATTAATCAATCAATCAGCCAATCAATCAATAAAACGTGCTGTCTCCATAGAGAATGTGCCTTAAATTCAGACTTTGAAGCAGAAATTCATAATATTCTAAGATGCTTCATACAACATAAACTTTGTGCAAGTAAACACAAGGGTTTACACAGTGCTCTGAGCTTATATATGAACGTTCGAACATATGAAGAAGCCAGCAGAAGAAGGCCATTTGATCTATCTAATCTGCTCATATTGCAGGGTCCACAGCTTGCGCTAATGTCCCTGTCCACACCTCCCACTATCCCTACCCATGATCCTTACCTTCCCCCATGCCTATCCCAGCCTCTCTTAATGCTGCCCACTGTCTTCAACGAGATCACCTCTTCTGGTAGCGTATTTCAAGTGCCCACCACCCACTCCCTGAAGAAGTACTTCCTGACCTCCCTTCTAAACCTCCCACCCTCCAGATAAAGACTGTGCCCCCTCATGTTATGGTTGCCACTTAGCTTAAAGAGATTCTCCTTGTCAACCTTATTTATCCCTTTCAAGTACTTGAAGGTCCCAATCATGTCCCCTCTCTCTCGCCTGTCTTCCAGGGAGTACATGTCCAGTGCCCTCATGTTTGAAGATGTGTTCCTTATTATGAGGGTCAGTGTCCCTCATTGTCCCTCATTTCAAGTGTTTGTGTCCCTCATTTCAGTGACAAAATGTTGAGAGGTATGACCTTGCATACATTACTGTGGTGAGGAATGGACATCAAGGCAGCCATATGCATAGACAAAAGAGGGTGGAGTATTATAAAGAGAAGTAAAAAGGCTGTTGGCTGGCACTTTGTTTTTACTGTGGGTATATATGGGATACCTCCTCAGCAATTAACTAATCAAGTTAGAAAATTTATTTTTGTCATTGGATACTAGAATTTATAACAAACATTTCCCTCACATAAATACAACTAAAATGTCAGTGCTAAGGCAGAGCATAAAAAATATAACTGACTAAAACACAGTTTAACCTATTGATCATACGCTAAATGCATTTATGTATTGAGGCATTTTTAACAAGGCTTCCAAGGAGGCACAGGGGTTGGGAAAATGATAACAGAGATGCTGAGAATGTTGACATGGGCAGAGAGCATTTTTTTTTCTGAATAGCAGTCCTCCACGTAGGAAGGAAACTAAATCTTCAAGAAGTTTTATTCAGCAGGCAAAGAGTTATACAGCGAAATGGTAATTTCACTCAGAAGTGTCACTGCAAAACATTTGACAAAGCTTAGATAGATCTGTTTGCTGTAGACTGGAATGCTAAAGCCCTAATGTTCTTCGTTAGGTTCAGGAATCTGAAACCTGCTGCAAAAATGTCATCTGGTATAGTATATGCCTTTCTTCATCTACTAATGTACTCTGGATATACTGTATGCTGCAGGTTTTTATAACCTCATAGACTGAGACTGGCCATGTGGAGAATGATGTTTGGATCTTAAATGGCCCATGGTCCACTGTCTGATTGGCCAGTCTATATGTCTTTACTTTCTGTATTCCAGTGCCCCAGTCTAAGGCACCTCATGTTCACAGCTTGGTTATTGAAAAGACGAGGCTTTGGAAATGTGTGTTGTTCCCTCATGTCTTGGATATTCCATTACAGGCCAGAATATGTGCTATTACTATATTATATCACCATACAGTATGTTAGAGTTTAATCATTTTTTAAACTATGGGCCAAAGTCAAGAGGTGTTGGCCCTTTTCTGGATCTGGTAGAGACTGTAATCCGGATTTCTGTCAACAAACTATTAATGAAGGCCTTAATCGTACTACCTTAGGGATCCAAGTCTCTGCACTTGTAGCAGTACTATGTGAGTTTAGAAGATCCCTCTCTCAAGTCTCACTCCAATATTTGTGGATTTCTTCAAAACATAATCTGGCTTAGATTTCACATTAGGCTGCTGATGATTCCATGGAAACAGAATCTGATTCTGAGCATATTGTTTGAACCTCCTTTTAAACCAGTATCCTAAATTTCAGTCGATCTGATAACCATTAAAACCTGTTTACTGGTGACCACCTGCTTTGCCCTCAGATTTGACAAAACTCAGGCTTTGCCTGACAAGAAATTATACTTCATCTTCCAGAATAATAAAATGTAAGTCAGTCAGTCAGTCAGTCAGGCACCTGTATTTATGGAGGCCCAATGCCTGGGGCTCAGGGTGCCATGCATAATTCAAAACAATTTACAGTCACAAATGCTTCAAATAACATAACAACTCATAGTTAATGTCACCTACTAATATACTAATACAGATAATAGATTAGAATTAAAAAAAAATAGCAAACATACTAATAAAATACATTCTAAGAAACAGCCAGTAAACGAGGAGCCAATTACTTGGAGTCCAAAGGACTCCTTAAATAGGTATGATTTCAGCCCCTTTTAAAGGCCTACAGTGAGGGAGCCTCCCTCAAGGATCTTGGAAGTGGGTTCCGCAGGCCACGGCCAGCTACCTTAAAGGCCCTGTCATGATACAGTTTCAGCCGTGCTTTGGGAACTGCATGGAGACCCACCCCAGAGGAGTGGAGGGAGCGGTGGGTATGATGAGGAGTCAGGAGATCACACAGATAGCTATGTCCCCATCCATGTAGGGCTGTATAGGTCAGTAAATGGACCTTGAAGGTAATTCACCACCTCACTGACAGCCAATGGAGATCATGTAGGACTGAGGTCATATGACAGGATCGTGAATGCCTGTCAGCAAACAGGCCACAGCATTCTGCACAGACAAGGAGCCCACAAGCATAACTTGCTGTGAGTGCTTTGAGAGAGTTTTGAAACTAGGCTGCTATGTTCAGTGACAAACTGAGGCTATGGAGCTTGATAAGAAATAGCTTTTGGTTGACATGGTCGAAGGTCTTTGTCAAGTCGATATAGATAGCCCCGACCATGTCACCATTGTTAAGGGCCTTGTGGGTATAACTGGTGTATTCTATCGATGCATATTAGTGCTATGATGTTTTCTGAAGCCATGCTGCTGAGCACACTAGATGTCATATTTTTCAAGTTAGGAGATGAGTTGATCTGACACAATTCTCTCAAGGGCCTTAGACAGAGGGGAGAGATATGAGACTGGTCTGTTTTTTACCAAGGCTAGAACAGTCTCTGCTTTTGAATACTGGTGTGGAAAGTTCAGATTTCCATTTCACAGTGAACTGGGAGTACCACAGGCAGAAATGGAATGTTTTTGTTATGAGGCAGGAAAGTTCCTTTAGGGCCAGGGTTAGTAGCTTCATATCGAGTGTGTCCCCCAACCCGATTTTGCCTAGAATCTTTTTGATGTATTTGAGGGAGTCACTTTTAGAGACAGGCCTGAAATAGAATTTTGAGTGACCTAGGTTTAAGTAAAACAGTTGAAATGTTTCTATACAAGATCTTTTGCAGGGTTTCTGAGCAGGGTTACTGGGAGTGATGGAATTTATGTTTGTAAAGGCTACATTAAAGCTATGGCAAAATTGGTGTACCTATGGCAAAATTATTTTGAAAAATTTTCTGAACTAGCTTTATGTTTTGTAGATGCCATAGGTAAATTTTTTGCAATAGATACAATTTTGAGAAAAACATTTTAAAAATAGGGCTCCTAGCATTTACCAGGTTGGTCTAAAATCAGGAGTGGTAAACAGACAGGAATGTAAGAACATATGAAAATAGCCAACAGAAAAAGGCCTTACAGTCTATCTAGTCTGCTCAAGTTTGCAGACCCCATCCCTGAGTTTGTAAGTTACAAACACTATATATTGAAATATTTGATACCCCTAGCAATACCCTACCTAGGTAACCCTGTGCCTGCCTATATTTAGTTGCCTTGTGCACATTTGAGGAAACTCCATCTTTTCTTATTTGCTAAAGATTACATCCCTAATTCAGTGCTAATACTAGGGATAACTCAACCTGAATCAGTCTGTTAGTTTTATGCTCTGTTACACTGGGACTGTGCTTACTTATGCTGGGACTAGTACTACTGAGAAAATGTTACTTGCACTGTTAATCCTACTGACCCAATTACCTAATGAAAAGTTTTGTGAACTGATAGAGCCTACAGAGGCAGAGATCACTTCATCCCCTGGTAAGTGGCTGTACCCTCAGACCCCTGGTGCTCCAGTACACCGACTCAGTGCCCAAGACCCCCAGCCCAACTCTCTCCCCAATGAATTTCCAAGTTTGGTAACACAAGAGGAAAGCTATGGTACAGTATTTCACATAGTCAGCTGGCATTTCCCATTTGGACAGTCAATGTGTGGAGTGAGAAATCATGCTGAGGGGTGCTGCTGAGCCCTAAGGGACCTATGGGAAGGTGGAGTCACGGAACGGTGGGTCAAGGTGGAGGAGTTACTGTTCAGAGGAGCTTGAAGTGTGGCTAAATAGTCTCCTTTTTTGTCTTTTCAAGCTCTGGTGGCATTATTATCATCTCCAGATAAGAATATGGATGCAGCCTATATAAAGCAGTGCAGCTGAACACTGGCCCTGTAGATGCAAGCAGGAGGCTGAAGGGGTGACAATGAATGAGACAGAGTGTGTGTGGTGTGAAGACATTTGTGAGTGAGGTGGGGTGCATGTGGTGTGAAAGCATGTCCATTCATCTCTCCCAATTATAATGGGGCTGTTAGTGAGAAGTCATGGAGTTTGTGCTGCAGTCTTGTTGTGATGGTGAGGAGTCACTGCTGCGGGTAACCATGTTTCTGATTGTCCCCCCTTCCTCATTTTACCTTGGAGATGGCCTGGGTGACACTGTTGCTACTGATTCTGTGTTAGCGACTGGAGATGCAGTGTCTGTTGCAGCCTGGCTGACTGCAGAATTCCAGAATGAAGAGGCAGGCCCTGTAAGTGCAGTACATTGTCCCTGAGAACCCTCAGGATCTCTCCTTCAATACTAGAGTAGAAGGGATGGAGAATGGTCCTTCCTGTGACTCAACCATGGGTTGCAACGCACTGCTTATCAGTGTATTCTCATTGCACTGTTTTATCACGTAGCACTACGTGGTCTTGATTTATCGTACTGCACCATAAATATCCCCAGAACCCCTTGACAGCTTTACACACTTATTATGTACAGTTTGGTATAGTTTATCCTTATATTATGTACATTTGGGGTTACTTCATTCCTTATTATAAAACAATGGCTTGAAATGGAGCATTTTGACTGGCTGACAAGCCATCTAAAATGGTTATATTAATGGCTGGAAACCTTCATGTACATAGAACCATTAGACTTTTAACTAAAAAATATTTATTTCACCAATAGAAAAATGGTTTAGTTTAATAATAGCATCAAAACTCTCCAGGACTTGGGCTACCTTTGTTAATCTATCCCTAGGGGCATAAATTACTCGACTTTCTCTCATGCCTCATGATTTCCATAAAATAGATTAAATGACAGTAACCCAACCCCTGATCACAATGCTTAATTTTATACCATTCTAAGGGAAATATATTCTGCAAAATAAAGTGTATTCTAACCACTATGACATCCAAAACTGTGTAAATAGCACTATGAAAACATACTGTAATGTTGAAATATCACATTCATTGTCACAGTTTGTATGCCATCAGCATATTATTAATGTATTTATTTGAAAACTGGTAACAGCATGAGTCACAGTGAGCTGAAGCTTGATTCCAGGCACAATTCAGGGTTGGTGTGGGGGTAGGTGGAGGATACAGAAGGGAGGAAATGGTTGAAAAAGACTGCAGCCTAGTAGTAATAGCAGAAAAGCAAAAATGTAAACAAAAATACAGGTGAGTGCAAAAACAAGGGACGATAAGTACATAATCCTTAAGCAAAAGTCATGCAAAACTGTGTAAAACTCACAGGTAAAACTATAGGTACAAAAGAAAACATTTTCAGAAATAGGCTGGTAGCAAGCAACTGGCAGTACTGGTACCAAGTATAAATAATTAAATGAATGTGGTTAATACCGGAAATAGGAAAAACATGGAAGAAAGTGAGGAGCCCTATCCTTATAGCAACAAGGACAGGGGTAGTGCTAGGTGCAGGTATGGGAGAAGAGAAATGAGCCTTACGCTGTAGCATGAGAGGCAGGAGAGAGGATGTAGGTTTGATAGGTAGAAGGAGATTGTTCAGAGATTTGGGAGGCAGCTGGAGAAAGCAACCTGACATGCAAAGGGTTTGTTGTGGGGGATGATGAGAGTAAGAGCATCAGAGAAGCAGAGGGAATAAAATGATAGCATCAATGGGGGGAGGAGGACTATGCATCCCAGGGAGAGCTGTCCTCCTTTTCTGGGGCAGGAGTAACATGGCTCCCAGCACTGCTCTGCCATCCTGCAGAGGTTAGATGGTACTTTTCCAAAGAAATCCACAACAGTGGGGGAGAAGTGACTGATGCTGGCATGCTGTGTGAGGAAGCGTGCACAGCATGACTAGGAGATCATTGTACAGCAGCTCTTCTGGGGTTCAAGGAGGAAAAAACAGGGCACTGCTGGGCAGATGAAACCCTTCCTGCCTCCCACAGCTGACCAGCTTTTGGTCAACCCCTGGGTCAACTGCCAGAGGAATCTTTGTCAGGGTTACCAGATAGCGGTTGGCATACTGCCAAGGTGCAGAATGCGGGCCCTACCTTGGGGAGGGGAGCGTGGGGAGGCCCATCCTGTTGTATTGTGGGTTGCCCGGAGTCTCATGAGTACCTGCTGGAGTGACACTTCAGGCTGGGAACAAAGCACTGGCAGTGACAGAAGGAAGTCCTGGGGAAACAGAGGCAGATAACTTGAATTGGAAAACAAAAAGGAACAGCAGCGTCGACTGATGCCAGCAATCAATGAACACTATGTTGTATCCCCCCCCCCAATTAGGTACATTAGTATAATGTCACTTACATACAGTGGGCACATTGATCACATCTTAACAACTGTAGGACCCAAACTCAATGTTCTGTACAGGTCTAAATGCTACCTCAGTGCAAAAGTAAGGAAGCAGGCGGTCTCCCACTTACTACTTCCTTCCATTGACTATGGAGACATAATATATCACTGTGCAAACAAAACCCCTCTGCTGCCTCTGGATCTTTTGTACAACAAGTTGTACAAGTTCATCCTCTCCTGTGGATGGTCTACCTATAATTGTCTGCTGTATGACCTTCTTAATTGGCTAAGTCCCTGTCTCAGACATGACTGCAACTGGCTTTTTTTTTGTTTCACAACTGTGCACAAGAAAAAGTCCCTAATTTATCTCCTAGCCCACCTCACACAGTTCAGCAGTGCCTACTCAGTCCATTCGACAATAGAACTTACCTTCTCACTTCCCAGAATAAACCACGAATTTGGTAGAAAGGCCTTTGCATTTGTGGCACCAGACACCGGGAACAAACTCCTTCTCCAGCTGAGGAATGCCTCTGGTTTGCAAATGTTTGAGCTCAGTCTTTCCAGCCACTTCAGAACTCCCTGTATTTGCTTTGGTCCACAATCCACAGCTCCCTGAGAATGATCATGTGCATAAAAATGTGTTTGTTTATTTTGTTTACCAGGTAAGACCACTGACACCACAGAACCTTTTACAGGGTCGACCTGGGGGTCAATACAAAATACAAAAGCATATCTTTCAAGTATAGTGTATATAAGCTATACTCAAACAATAATAGACAATAACAAAATTAAAAACATTTACATATAAATAACTCAGAAATATACTTTTTGAGACTTGATAAAAGCAACCACGTACAACGATCATGCTCTGTCTGCTGTGAGCCTACTTTGTTAGCTTGCTTTGACGATGGCTTGGGTGTACACCTTTACAGATTTGTTTCCTATGTCTATTTTAGCTTGTATGTAACTATTCCTCTTTGACTATGTTAACCTGTTGACTGGCTCTGTCCTCCCTGGGAGTCCCATGAAAATGAGATGTTGCATCTCTTGGGAATAATTTCAAATATCCAAATAAATAAATAATGAGTTACTACTGAAACATTATCCCTTTCTGTTTATTTCAGTAAAATAAAACAGGACACTAATAAAACTGCTTGACACCAGGCACAGTTCCCTTCAGCATGCATATTAATTACAGGGTTTGCATTGGTTGTATTTACTCAGTGAAGACAAACCATTGAGCAATCTCTGTACCAATTTTCTTCTGCTGTGACTTTCATCGGCTAGTTAAAACAATAGGCCTGAACACTTTGCAATAGAGTGAGTAGAACAGTGCAGATAAGCCACTGTTAGAGGAAGTATGGGCACATTTGGAGAACTTTAATTGGATCAGTTTCGGCTCCTGTGAAACACTGCAGTGGTAAGGAGCTGAAATGGTGCAGGTGTTTTAAGACCCTATGTGGATGCACTGCACCACCTACAGCGATGCACTGGCAGTGTTGGAATCCAGCAGCGGGACATAAATAAAACACAGGGGACTCGGGGAGAGGATAAGCAGGCTACCTGCAACACTTCCACATCTTCCACCACTCCACAGCTCCTGTGTATGGACACACTGGAAATAGCTGCAGCAGTGCACTGTACACACAGGTGCAGTAATGGTGCCAAAGCCCAGCATGTGTGTAAATGCACCTAATATTTCACAGCTGTAGCTTCATGCTGTTGTCTCTGGGATTTCAGTGTTCAATACCAGTACTGGAAGCCATGATGTTTTTTTTTTTTTTTTGTAAAGGGCACTCTTGGTCAGACCCCGGATGTGTGTGTGGTACATTAACAACTGAAATGAATCAACTCTTACTAAGAAAAACAAAAATCCAATTCAATCTGGGTCAAATGACATTTGGGTTAGCTTGTGCACTTTTCAGGTTAAATTCTTTAGTCAGGTAATGGTGTTTATTGCAATACAGGATCGATTGGGTCATGTAGGGCATACACTACAAATAATAGTGTCATTTACCAATAGGCACCGCAATTTGCTACAACATGTATTGAATTTCTACGAGTGTTACTTGCCGATGTGGATATAAAGCGAGAGTGGCTTGAAGCCCAAGCTTTTATTTTTTTTTTTCATAATTTTGATTTAGCCTCTGGGTATGGGCTCTCTGACTGACAGACTGACTTGTGTTATTTGAATCCACAAAATGTTTTACCAGCCGTATACAGCAACATGACAATCAAATGTGACCTCTGTATGAAAAGTGTTTACACAGTGATATTAACTATTTTGCTGCAGGAGGTTTCATTATGAATTTTATATTTTCTCCACATATTTCTTGATACTCAGACATGGTTTACCTGCTTTAGATTTTATGGTAGTAGTTATCCTTTGCTTTAATTCATGTAGATGTTGGAAAATATTTGAAAGCTAAGTCTTTTATATTTTATTTATATTATATATAGGCAGTTCTATTGCACAGAAAATATCTGAATAGCAGTTCATGTTCACACTGAATGGCAGTGAAAGATGAATCACAGAAACATAGAATCTGATGGCAGTAGGAGACCACTAGCCCGTTAAGTCTGCCCATACTTATTACTGCCTAATCTCTTGACCTAGTGCCATGGTGGGTTATTTGACTCCCTGCCCCCCCTTTCTGTTTCCTTCCCCTTCCTTGGTTCCCCAAGTGGGACTATGAGTACCTTGACCCTGTCCAACCCATGTTTCAACCCATTTAGGGTTCCTGCACCCTTGCCTTCCACTAGAAATCAGTTCCAAGACTCCCCCACCTTTTCAGTGAAGAAGAGCCTCCTCACATCCTTCCAAAAATTTACCTCCCCCAAATCTCCAGTCATGTCCAGAAGGTATGGGGTACAGAGGTTTTACTGAAGTACACAGAAGTAGACAATTTCAGCATATTTCACTTTAGATTAGCTATAGTAAGGGAAAAAAAGTTGTGAGTACTACGAGATGCTGACATTTCAAATCCTGAGCTGAAAAAGCCTGAGCCCGAGATCCCAAATGCCAGTTGCCTGACAGACCACCATCCCAATGACCAACTGCCCAACACTGGAACTTGCCACAATGCAGAGGTGATTATATTATTGTAGGGGGGGCTACAGAGGCTATAGTCCCCCCCTCCAGTTCACATACACAGCATAAGTCCAGTGTCAGGCTCTTAGACGTTGGGATGTTGGTGTGTCGGGCAGCCGGCATTTCAGGACATCGGGCTCAGGCTTCTGTGGCTCAGGATTTCACTTTTCAGGATTTCATAATATATCCAAAAAGTCTGTTTCTTAAAATACTCAGGTGAGAAGTAGCACATGCTGTTCTACAAGATCTTAACTCATTTCATTCTAATGCTTCTCCAGGGCTATTAGACCTGGGTCATATTTTCAGCACTGCTGTACTCTATGTCGACATCCTCACCCAACTTTTACAGTCATGCTTTGTCTATGTTGATTTTGCTGGCCCCTTTCTCAAAGCATTTAGAACCATAGATTTTCACTTCTAGGAGACAAGAACCAGTATAGATGAAAAGAGTGTAAAGACTGGTTTGGAGTAGGCCTAGCCTAGTTGCATAACCAATAAAAGGTGAAATAATAGAAACCACTGTAAGCCCACACAGAATTTACACAAGACACCATAACACTCTACAGACACTGTAAATGTCTGATGTATTTGCCTTTATTGGCCTCAGCTTGGCCGGTAAAGATACTTGAGTTTCTTACTTTTAAAGGGTGTGACCCTTATTCATTCTCCACCATCTTTTATCTTCTCAGACATTGTTTTCTTGAGGTGAAGCTTTATTTCTAGCAATTTAATCACAGTCCCTTCCAGTGGTGGTGAAGCATACCAAAATATATATGTGTGTGTGGGGGCGGGGGTTGGGGGTTCACAGCTGTATAGGTCAGAACATGGATCAATGCAACACCTCTGCCCAGGACTCAGTAAAAATGTCTTCTTGAATATGCTTCAGTCATCCTATCTGTTTTTTTTAAATCCTGAATAATCCACACATTTGTTAAACAATCATTTATTTATGGAAATGTATAGACTATTTGTGATCATCATGTCAAAACAGTGTCAGGATGTACAATTTTTAGACTGTTTTGAGAGGGAAAAGAAAGCCCAAATATCTAAACAGAGCAACCAACTCAACAGTAAAACAAAAGAAAAATAATGTTTGTCTCAAATATATACTATTTTGCCTTGATTTGCTTTATACATGAAATACACAAAAGTTTAAAAGCAGGTTGCCTGATTAAAATTTGTTGGGATCAAAATGAAGTGGCTTACCCCCAGCTACAAAAGTAAAGGGTCAGCTAATCTCCTTATCCACCTGTCTTTTCTGCCTATGGTCCCTTCCACATGATCCCAATTTGTCTAATTAATATAAGTGCTGAAGTGCAACATCACCTACTAACACTGAATAATTTGGGCTTTCATTTTCATTTTATTAATACATATATTTATTCACTGTTTACTTACTCAGGATAACTCAGCTGAGATGCAACATCTCATTTGGTCTGCTTTTACCATTGTTTACAGCAGGCTGACCCAGGCATGGAGAGGTTAGTGACTTGTTCAGGGTAACACAGTGTGAACATGTCTGTGCTGAGATTTGGACCTGGTTCTCCCAGTTCCAAAGCCTTTGCTCTAACCTCAAGATAACACTTTTCTCTTCACTGATAACAGAACCTAAAGTGTACATCTGTTTAATTCTTATCCCTCAAAATAAGAAAAAAAAACAGTTATTAACATCCTCCCCATCGTCCCAGGCCCCTGTCTCACGTCTATCTTCCCAACAACCACACATTCCTTGGCAATTCTCGATGTGAGGTCATGCATAGTTTCAATTTCCCTCCATTGTTGGGATTCTGTTGAAGGCTATGCAGCAAGTGAGAGACCTGGTACAGTAGCTGCTCTTGACCCCAAGGTTCTTGATTTTCAGGTGTTAGTGACGCTGACACAACTATAGCTGTAAACTATGGCTTGGATGTTTCCGTTCCTGACTCTGCAAGACCTGAAAGCATTCATTCAGGCCATCATTCACCTCTTGGCTGGAGTACAGAAATGTTCAATATGTGGCTGGTTTTACCTGGAAATAAACTTAATGACTGCACCAACAGTAGTCCAGAAAGCAGCAGCCTGGGGTCTGCCGTTCACTCAGATATCAGATGATATTAGACCTAGTTTGCATAAGTTGCCTTGGCTACCCACAGCATAAAGTGAAGGATTGATTTTAAGGTCTTAGTATTGGTCTACAATGCTGGAAACAAGTTGGTTTCCTAATGTCTGAAGCAGATTGCTTCACCCTCCCTCCCCTGATTCACCCTCCTTCCCCTGATCCCTTTGTTCCAATAGGCAAGGTTGCTTGTTGGTTCTAGTATCAGCATTCTTGCAGCCAGTCAAGGACTAAGCTTTTTCAGTCATCGGTCTTCTCTGCTGGAATATCCTGGCATTATCAGCAAAAGCAGCATCCTCAGAAGCACTGTTTAAAATGGTATATGCATTGTGTGGTTATTTGGCAAGACTTTTATTTAAGGTGGTAATACAGATTTTTTAGTCTGTTTGCTGCTTTTGCTGTTTTGATATCCTTGTTTGATTTCTACCCTAAGAGAATAGTTTTAGAGACTTTTTGGTATGGGCCTTGAGCTTCCACAAAAGGCATATATAAATAATATTTCTTTCTTTCCTTCCTTCCTTCCTTCCTTCCTTCCTTCCTTCCTTCCTTCCTTCCTTCCTTCCTTCCTTCCTTCCTTCCTTCCTTCTCTACTGTTGACCTTGTCTTTCTCCTACTGGTTCTGGCCATTGTCTAGCTCGCCAATATGACAACTGTGTATTCTGTGTATGCTTGTAAGTAATATCTGACCTATGCACCGGTTCTTGTTTATTGTAAACCCTGTTTATTCACTGTATGAAGTCTGCTTGCTCTCATGTTTGTAATTAATTCTGAATCACTCCTGAAAAAAGGAACATTTGTCACAATGAGCCTTCTCAGTTACCAAAATCAATAAATAAAAAAAAAAAACAACTAAAAAAATAATTCACTCAAGTTAACCTCTAACAGATGGAATGGGGTAGAAATGTGCAAGAGAAAAACACCATCCTACATGGTAGGGTGAAAGGACGTCACTCCACCAATGCAATCAGGCCTCATCAAAGCCTCAAGCTGCCCTGGCTAGCTTTGTGGATTTTTGATCTCCCTTTTTCAGGAGGGGCCCCACTGTGGTTGGAAGAGGTGAGTTACAAGGTCATGCTATAGGAATGGGATCGGATTAGGAGCTGGAGCAGATGAAATGCCTACTGTAGGTTGTTAGGGGACCTATAGACTCAACACACAAATAAAGTGAGGGCAAATGAATAAACTGATTAATAACTTTCTGAGTGACAACACTAAAAAGCTGCTTCATATGTTGAGGTAAAGTATGACATACTGGTTAATTAACACATTATGTAATGCACAGAGGGGGATGATGTTTTATTTAGTGGCTTTCATAAAAAACTAACTCTCAAAGCAAGTTATAGTCCAGTAAATATATGACAGGGAATGTTCAGCACAGAGTAGAGACATTACAGACCAGTTAAATACAGGGAGGTTAAGTGATGGTTGTAGGATTCAAACCAGGATCACCGGGAACACAGCTCTATGCTCTAAAACTAGGCCAATCTGCAACCTGAAAATTGCACCTTTCATGGGATTGTATGATATTTAATGCTGCATCCAGCAGTAATAAAGTACCACTTTCAGCAGCATTATATTATTACCAATAAAAACAGTTTTATTGGGAATGTTTTTTGCTGCATTAGAGATCAGCTAACCAGGTGTCCTTGGCACAAAGCCATTTAATTCTTTCAACAGGATTATATTTTTACTGGTTCTCTTTTGAAGGGCTTTACTGGAACTACTACGCTGGAAAACTATGTGCTGATGAAATGTGCAGTGTATTTCATCAGATGGGAGAAGCATTGTATTCGACCATTCTGTGTGCATATCTAATTTATTTCTGACCCTGATGAAGGTACGCATGCACAAAAACAGTGGTTGCAACAGCATGAGTGTTTCCGACTCTGCACCATGAACTGGAGTGTGAGATTATAAAGATTTTCTTCTGAAAATAAAGTTACAGTTAGCTTCACATTTTAGAGTTTGTGTGTGTCTGGGGGGAGGGGTTCAATGCTTACTGTATGTCTAGGTGCATTTTTTCTATTTTACAACTTTGAGCATAAGATCAAATTGCCCTCGGTCCTTCAAACCTAGGACATAGCTAAGTCTAGTTTTCAAAACTCTGACTTAGTAAAGTCCAATTTGCAATAAGATATAAATGTTCCTGAGCACAATCTTTAGACTGAGTGTAATCTGGTCTCCCATTTACATCTATGTCTTTAATTTGTTAATTCAAAACTGGGTATAAAGAAGTACCACAGAACAATGAAACATTCTGCAGATTAAGTCCATCCTTTGAAATAGTTCCAACAAGATGCAATATGGCCTAGACATACCAGGGCATTTTCTGATATTGACGTAACTAGGAGCTATGCCCATTTCATGACTTGAAAATCCCACCCAACATAACTAGGAGTTGCCTCCATGTTATAACATTTGAAAATCCCACCCTGAGAGACTGTTTTGGGGTATTCAGTTCTGTGATCACTACAGATTGACTAAGGTTGTAGTTATCTTCTCTAAATAATCATTGATTCCAAACAACAACACCTTGTTACCCTGTTTCACTTCCTGCACTTTAGCCTCAACTCTATTTCTTTGACATGTGACCATTTAGACACGAGGAGCTAGTGTGTGGCCCATTGCTGGCATTGTTAAGGCTGTGCTTAAGACATCATTGTGCTTTTAAATTAACAAAAACAAAAAAATAAAAAGGAAAACATAGTATTCTCTCTTCCTCTCTTCTAGCCCTCCTCTCTGTCTTCGATTTTTGAGTTTTAGAAGTCGGGAGGAAATTGTGTGGGTCCCGAGGGTTATGCTTATGTTCCTCAGGAATGTTGGGATAAAAAAAAAAGGTTGCTTTGACTCTGAGTCTTCTTTCTTAATATTAATGCAAATGGTGTGTCAATTGCAGTAAACATACCAAGTAGTGTGTATATTTAGATAATCTGAAGTTTACCAAAAGTCTTGAGGACTCCGCAAACTATGCACCAACTAAAATCAAGGTACTGTACTGTATCACAGTACAGTCACTGTTCTTACAGCAGTAAGAATAAGTGACATCTGGGGACAATTAAGATGATTCTCCTCTAAAACAACCTTTTATTGGCCTCTTGGCATTATATGAGTGGGGTTTGTCTTGCTGGGCCCAACTGACAGTGTTAAAGGAGAACTACAGTCAGAATTTACAAAAAAGTATATTGTGTAGAGTGTTTTCGTGTGTGTGTGGGTGTGTGTGTGTGTGTAGTCCTAATTCTTCCTTTCCTTTGTTTACTGTTAGGATATTTTTCTAAATTTGCCTACTTGTTTTATAGTCCCTAGGGATTGCCATGTCTGGATTTTCTGTTGCCTTTAATGTTCCTAAACTGCATCCTGTTTCATTTGACAGTGATGCATTGGAGACCATTAATTCAGTAAGAGCTGGTTTACTATTTTAAATGAAGTGCTTCTTCGTATCCAGTGAACATTAATAAAGGCTAAATTCACATTTTGGAAAGCACCTGAAGGATAATTGAAGGTCAGAGAGGTGGTGGTTCCAATGGACACCAGGGATAGGGTACATGCATTAGAATGGGTGATTGGGTATACCGCTGGACCCCTAGGGAAGGGATACATTATTGACAATGGGCAATTGGGGGAACACCACTAAACCCCAGAAAGGATATATATACAGTATAAATTGGTGAGGAGGGGTGGGTGGCTGCAGTACAGCTGCCCTGCTTTCTTGGGGGTGGGGTGCCCTGTTAAGAGGTAGGGCTCAACTTTCAAAGCCCCATGTATGATGCAAGGTGCCTGCATCACAGGGAATTGATGCAAGTGATACCTTGTGTCAAAAGTTGTGGCACTGCCAATTTTCGAACATGAGCTGCGTTGAAAATGGGCAGCTGTGCACGAAACCTGTCCTGCTCCACCCTTGCACCGACTGTGGTGGTGCACCTAGGCAGAAGGGGGCTTGCGACACAGTGGGACTGCAGCATCCCCTTATTTGGGATTTTGAAATCCCCACCATGGCTGCAAGTCAGATCTGTTAGACCTGCCATGAGCTGGTCTAACTACCCATGTGCCGTAGGTCGGAAGTGTGGCACAGGAGGAGGGTTGGAAGCCTGCAAGGTGGTGTTACAGGGAAGATGGCCCTGGGGGTTGCCATAGTGGGTGGCATTGGCATGACAGGGTGTGGCAGGGTACAGCTGTGGCACAGGGGCAGTCATGCCCTGATCAGTTCCACAGACCAGCGGTCAGGATAAGCTGAAGTAAGCAGGTACTGACCATGTCTCAGACCACCCTGCCAGATAGCCCTGTATCATGCACATTCCCTGGACCTTGACATGTGGTGACAAGCCATGCCTGCACAGTATGAGATGCTGTTGGTAGACAGGGATGTACCCCGGGCAGCGACACCTGACCCTGACGCACACCTCCATGTGTGATGGCATACTGCTGCTACAGGTACTGTAATGGCTATGGCAGATGAGTAGGGCACCCTGATAGGCAGATGCCATAATGAGGTCTGGCAGACAGCATATACAGGACCTGGTAACACAGATAATGGAGTGTGGACATTCCAGCCCTGCCACCATACCCTAACGTGGTGAGCCCAGGGTAACTAGAGCAAGCTAACTAGAACAGGTTGTTTTTGATACATAATGCTGAGGGTGCCTAGTAGTGTTTTAGGGAGGAGATCCTGGCAATCTGTAATAAGCACGTCCCTCTTCAGATAAAAAAGTAAAGAAAAACAATGCCTTGTGGTACACTGCAAAGTTAAGCAGGTTATGATAACTCTGTCACTTAATCAGAACTTTACAAGGCTCTTCAATAACTAAAATACCAAGTACATTTTTAATAGACAATAAATCGACACAAATTTTGCCCTTGACTAAAGTAACTGTTAACTCCATCAGCAAATTCCAAACAGATTTTCAGTTTACACCAGTAACTCCAGAAAATTTCAGGGGAGACCCATTGAAAACTGATGTAAACAAATACATGGGCTCACACAGCATCCCCTTTAATTTACTAAAAATAGCAGTGCCTGTTGTGCCCCTGTGCTGGCTACTATCTTTAATCTTTCTCTTTCAAGTGATGTTTTTCTAGATGCCTGGAGGCAGGCAAATGTAACCTCTGTATACAAAAGTGGTAACAAAGCTGACATCAATAATTACAGGCTGAAACCACTTATGGTGGTAAAGTCTACAACATTTGAGAAATTAGTAGCAGGCCAACTAAAGATGTACTTGGAGTCACCTAAATTTTTTTTTACTAATGCTTTATGCTCCCTTGAGGTCTCTCACTCCCACTCTCACTGGGAGTCCCAAGTGATACAGGCTAGCTGTGCCTCCATACCAGTCAAACGCACTCCACCACAGAGCTGTGGTTTGCTCCCCTAGTGGCACTGGAGCAGAGGAGGATGTACCCCTGAATATCTCAAGTGTTGTCAGTTGTAGCTGCAATGAATGCAGCTGGGTCTGGATGTACCTATGGGTCCATTCACCTTGGGAACTAGGCCGGTGTCCTTTTTCTGTAGTTTCTCCCCATGGTCATCAGCACACAAGGGTTCATGTGTATGCATGCACATGCCAAGGCATGTGGCACGTGAATGTCGGCTGATGACCTCACTAGCCTGCCTATATCTGATGCGCTTCTACCCATAGTCACCTAGTTTGCAGTATTGCAGTGGAGGCAGCAACCCTCATTCCACAGATGAGGCAAACATCCTCTGGGGCACTCAGTCTTCCTCCCCTATCCCAGCCCACGACAAGCTGGGTTTGCTTCTGAACCAGGGTTGCTGGCACCGTGAGTGATAGCACTACCATTGTGCTGACAGGGTGGCCCAAGAGTCATATACATGTTACAACATTTATGAATTCCAAGTCAAACATAGCACATCAACAGCCCTTTTTAAGGTTCCCACAGATATACAACAGACACTGGACAAGAACCTTTTGGTAGTGGTTACATTTATAAACCTATTTCAGGAACAACATAGAGTGGAGGCAGTTCAGAGGAGGGCAACTAAAATAGTGCAGGTCTGCATTAAAAACCCTATGAGGGGAGAATGAAAGACCTCAAAATGTACACCCTGGCATGGGGGGATGTGATAGAGTCTGATAAATACCTCACTGGAGAAATAGGGTACAAGAGGGGAGCATTTTTCAGAGGAAGATGCACGAGAACAAGAGGACATGTAATGAAGCTGGAAGGGGGTAATTCAAGAGAGATGTGAGGAAGTACTTTTTCACCTTAAAGAGTGTTGGATGCCTGGAACAGTCTTCTAGCAGAGGTGGTGGGGGTGAAAACAGTGTTGGGATTCAAGAATGCATGGGATATGCATAAGGGAATTTTAGTGGAAATCAAGTTGGGGAGGGATCTGGAGATCAAGCAGAGTCTTTGGTGGCAACCTATGCAGGGAAAAATGGGCAGACTGGGTGGGTCAAGCAGTCCTTATCTGCCATTAAATTCTGTGTTTCTCTCAAAAGTGTTTGACACATTAGATCATGCATACTCCTTGACAAGTTGGGACTGCTGGTATTGAATAACACTGCTCTGGATTGGTTCCGCAATGGTTTCTTTAAAACATTTTATATCCTGGAAAGAATAATCCTGGACCAGACCTCTGAGTACCTTATTAAATATAGTTTGTTAACAGATTGCCAGCATGGCTTCAAGGTAGGGCGTAACACTGAAACGGCCTTGGTGAGGTTCACTGGAGAAATACAGAGTGCCCTAGATAAAGGTCACTCTGTTGCAGCCCTCTTTGTGGACCTCACCAAGGCCTTTGATCTTGTGGAGCACAATTTGCTCCCTAGTGTTCTGGATAAGTTGTAATTTTCTAGAGAAGCCATTAAATGGTTTTCCCAGTACCTCACAAACAGGATGCATGTAACTAGTATCGATGGCCACTGTTATTCTTCTAAGTCAATCAAATGTGGTGTTCCCCATGGATCCATCCTGGGGCTGCCAATTTTTTCTTCTTATATCAATACTGCCCCAACTTCATGTCTTTCAAGTTCCATCATAATGTATGCAGATGATGCAGTAATTTAGGAGGCTAGTCAAACATCTAATGAAGCTCTCCATAAAATCCAGATTAACTTTAATTCTTTTCAGACTTGGTAACCTCTAATTCATTAGTACTTAACTCAGTAAAAATCAAAATCATGCTGTTTTCTAACAAAAAAAAAACAACAATACTGTTGACTTAGTTCCTGTCCGAGATGTCGTGAGAAATACCATTGAACTGGTTGACACATTTAAATACTTGGGTCTTGTACTCGATACAAAACTCACTTTTGAACCTCATGTTTCACACATTACTAAAAAACTTCATCAAAGACTTGGCTGTTTATACAGAATTAAGCCATTTTTTAACAAATGAGTCAATGAAGCTACTGGCACACTTTTCTTCTTCGTGCCCTGGATTACGGGCTTACAGTTTACTTAGCTATGAATGGTAGCTCTTTAGATAGACTGAGTGTTACTTATAATTCCATTTTTGAGATTCATGATTTGTGCACCTGCAAGAACCCATCGCTGTCTCCTGTTGAAATTGTCCAATTGCCTCTCCCTCATTAACAGGATACACTTTAAAATGAATGTCTTTTTGTTTAAAATCAAAGTTGGTCTCTTGCCTAAATCAATAAGAGCATTTTTCCCAGATATCTAAAACTTTAAGGTACCAGAACTCAATCTTTGTTTACATTGTTGACCTACCACTTTTCAAGAAAGCTTTAGGCCAACATTCTTCATTATACAGTGTCCCATATTTTTTTTTAATTTTCTCCCCCAGGATGTGTCAAACTGTAATACATTATTATCTTTTGAAGCAAGATTGAAGAAGCACTTAAAACTTTCTCAGGAATGCAAATGTTGGTTTAATAGTGTTCCTATTTTCACAATCCCTGTACTGTATTTTGTCCTTGTAGTGTATTTTTGTAATACTTGTCATCTGTGAAAATGGGCAGTTGTGATCATCACACGTACATGAATAAAAAATGAAATGAAATGAAATATCCCATTACAGTACCATAAAGTCAGGATTACCAAAATGTTCTGAGCTTGTACTGGTACTTTTTAATCTGAACACAAATGAGGTTGGGCCCTTCTTTAAGGGGGTCTTGCAATATGTGTATGCAGATGATACTGTGTTGTACACAGAAACTGAATCAATAAAATTCAGACTAAACCACAAAATTATTTTAATGTACTGCAGGGCTGTTTCTGCTCTCTTAGACTGGTCTTAAATATAAATAAATCAGAGACCATGCTCTTTGGGGCAGACTTAGCACTCCACGAAATCAGTGAGAGCTGGACATTCAAACAATGAAGAGACAAAGTCTGCAACTAATGCACTCATATAAATATCTCGGAGTCTGGCTTGACTCCCATTGTAAGTGGGTTGTCCACATCAGCACACTAACAAATAAACTGAATGTATAATGGAGGCCTTTACATACATATATATATATATATACAAAAAATGCATCTCTCTGAGCTCCCACACGCACAGTGAATGTCTTGATAGTCCTGCTTTTCAGTTATGGTGATGTGGTGCCCAGGCAACCTGAAAGACCAACTGATTTAGTAAACTCCCATCTGCTCTCTTTGTTCCTCCGAGGCAGGGCACCTTGCAGTTCCACGTTCCCTTCTTAAATCTTCAGGGGACTGAGCATTTAGTGTGGTTGCACCTTTCTACCCAAGGATATTTGTGAAGCCCCATCCATGGAATTCTTTAAGGGGGCTGAACACTTACATTTTTAATTTAGCATTAGGGACCACCTGACATTTTAACTACATATTGTCCTCTTAATTTTCACATGTTAAGATCTGTTACCTGACCTGCTCAATTGTGATGCATTGTACTGTGCTTTATGCTGTTTATTTTAATTGTTGCTTCTGTAACGCGCACAGAGCCTCTGGGGTGGGTGTCTAGCAAATAAATTGCCTTGCCTTGCCTTGTTGTACTTTATTTTTGTTTTCAGCATTGCCCAGTTATGGGCTTTTATAAAAGTAAAATGTGCAGTTTCTATGATTGATTTGTACTGCAATTTCAAAATATTGTAATTGTAACTGTGAAGGTTGGGACCCTGTTGAAAATGATCTTCAGCTCAACCAGGAGATTCCCTTTTTAGACTATATGAATACATTTATTTACTACTACTGTTACTACTAAGGTTCATACTAAGGGTTATTGAACAGTCATAGGCATTTGCCACTCATTATGACTATCCCCCTCTTCTCGGTAGTAAAGTCCAGTTATGTTTCCTCTCTCCAGATAATTATATATCACATTTTTGAAAGCCAGTTTTGAGCTTAGCTTGACCATACTATTTTGTGAGATGTTCCACATACTAACCACTTGCTGTGGATAGTAGGTCACCCTTTTATTTATTAACTGTTTGCCCTGCAGCTTCAGTCTATGCTCCCTATTTCTCTGGTTGATTTAAACTGCAGCTGCATTAATTCTATCAACTTATTCATCTCTTATAATATTATACATCATTATTAGATCTCCCTTTGTCTTCCTTTTCCATACAATGTAGTTTCAGTCTCCATGGCCTTTCTTCACATGGCACACTCTCCAACCCCCTTACCATCCTAATTATCTTTCCCTGTACCCTCTCTAACCTCTTTCTATCCCAGTTGGTGGATGGTGACCAAAGCTGTGAACAGTGATCTATCCGTGGGTGAACATAATTTCTGTTTAATGGACTCATAACTCTTTCTGATCTTCCCACTAAATTTCTCTTAATATATCCAAATACCTGACTTTCTCTATTATCAATTCACTACACTATCTTTTGTTTTTCAGGTTATTTGTGATGTTGATGCCAAGGTCCATTTCCTCAGTTACCTTCCTGAGACTTCTGCTATTTAATGTATAGTCGTACCATCTACTGCTAGCCCCTAAGTGCATAACCCAGCATTTGGCCTTGTTAAATTTCATTCCCCACTGCACTGCCCATGCTGTTATTGCTGCTACTGTTATTAATCCATCTGTCAACTTTCTTTTAGTAACTTTGGTTCCACCCTGCTTCCCAGTTTTGTGTCATCCTCATACTTTGTTACCCAGTTACTTACCCCTTTCTGTGAGTCATGTATGTATATTGAGAAGAACGTAAGTCACAACACCAACATCTGTGGTACCCCATTTGTCACTCTGGCCTCTAATGATCTGTAGCCATTTGTCCTCACATGTTGCCTCTTTTGTTAAGCCAATCTGTCACCAATCTTGTGATTTCACTTGGTACATCTACTGCATGTTCCCAAACGTTTGAACCAGCCCATCATGAAACACTATATTGAATATCTTTCTGAAGTCCAGGGTTATTACATAAATTGGTATGTTGGCTCATAGAATGTTAGTAGGTTTGTTGTGCAAGACTTGTTTTTAACAAAACCATTCTGGATTCCTGTAATCTGGCTCCTCCTGTATATTTTATTTCCACATCCCTAATCAGGGCCTCCATTACTTTACCAAGCACTCAAGTCAAACTGATTGGTCTGTAATTGCCTACTCATGACCTACTTCATTTATTATGAATAAGTACCCCATCACACTTTTCTATTAATCTGGTACCACTCTGCTGTTTAATGATTATTCAAACAGGTATATAAATGATGCTTCCAGACCATCTGCCAATTCCCTGATGAATCTTGTTTGGATCCCATCCAGTCTGGCTGCTTTGCTAGTATCCAACTACATAGCCAGTCACAGATTTATAGATTCATAGATTTTGTCGGCAGATGAAGACCTCCTGGCCCACCTAGTCTGCCCATATAATCCTCCCAATAGAGCTACCCAAGCCACTACTGGGGAGCTGTCTTCCACCACCCCTCCGTTATACAAGATATTCATGTGTTTATCCTAGGCACACTTAAAACCTATGACTATATTTGCCCCCACCACCTCCACTTGGAGGCTGTTCCAGTTGTCCATCACTGATTCCATAACAAAGAATTTCCTTATGTTTCCCCAAACCTGCTCCCCTCTAACTTCATATTGTGACCCCTAGTCTTAAAACATCTTTTTGTCTGGAAAATACTCTCCTCCTGCACCTTGTTTATTCTCTTGAGATATTTGAATGCCTCAGTCATATCCTCCCATCTCCTCCCATCTTCCAGGGAGTACACATTTAATTCTATAAGCCTCTCTTCATAGGTCTTCTGATATAGGCCCAGCACAATTTTGGTTGCCCTGCTCTGCATTGTCTCCATCCTGTCCCTGTCCTTTTGAAGATGGGTCCTCCAGAACTGCACATAGTACTCAAGGTGCTGCCTCACCAATGAAGTATACAGGGTAAGTATTACCTCCTTCCTTCTGCTGGTGATACCCCTCCCTATGCACTCAAGCATTTGGTTAGCCTTTCCCACTGCCTTCCTACACTACTTCACCACCTTAAGGTCATTGGTAATGATGATTCCCAGGTCTCTCTCTTCCTTGTGACCTCTAGTACCTTTCCACCAGGTGTGTACTTCTCCCCCAGGTTTCTATGTCCCAAGTACATAACATTGCACTTCTTTGTGCTGAATCAAAGTTACCACCTTCTTGACTACTCTTCTAACTTTTCTAGGTCCTCCCTCATCCTTTCCATCCCCCCTTGTGTCCACCCTGTTGCAGATCTGTTTCATCTGCAAACAGGCTTACCCTCCCTCCCATTCCCTCTGCCATGTCACTAATGTAGATATTGAAGAGTATAGGGCCCAACACCAACTCCTGTGATACCCTGCTAGTCACCTTCCCCTCCCTGGACTACACCCCATTTACCACCACTCCTTGGCTCCTGTCTGTAAGCCAGTTTTCTACCCATTTCACTGTTTTAGGCTCCACCCCACCCCATCCTGCTTAGTTTCATTAGCAACCTTTTATGTGGGATGGTGTTGAAGGCCTTGCTGAAATGTAAATAGGCCTTGTCCACTGCACCACCCTCGTCCACTACCCTGGTTACCTCATCAAAAAACTCCATCAGGTTGATCTGACAGGACCTTCACCCTGTGAAGCCATGCTGTCTCTGGTCCTGCAGTCCGTTGTCCTCAAGGTATCCTCTAATTCTTTCATTTAGGAATGATACCATTACCTTGCCAACTACTGACATCAGGCTAACCAGCCTGTAATTTCCTGACTCCTCCCTACTACCCCCTTTGTGGAGCAGGATGACATCAGCCCTCCTTCAGACCCCCGGCACCTCTGCAGTTTTTAGAGATCTATTGAACAGGGCTGCTACTACTCCACATCCCTCAGCATGACATAGCCTTCCCCCCATTAGGTGGTGTGACATGTTTTCAGCCCTTTCATTTTCTTACGACTGTTCTTCCTTGGTTAATACACATCAGAGATATTCATTTAAGGACCTACTGACTCCTTAGGGAAAACCTTGATAAACATAATGTTTAGGAACAGTTCAGCTTGTATTTTATAAATCTTTTGTAGATGTTTCCTTCCCATTAGCTATCACTGAGGACATTTGCACAAAAACAGATCCTTTTTCCATTGAGTTCATTGGACTCAGCAGTTCATTCCCTGCTTGAAGTTATAATCCTCTGTAGTGCCATCTCAGTCTATTGTTATGAGAATAACTCTGATATCGCAGAATATTATGACATTGGGTGAGGGGAAAAAGGAGTAGAGTTGATGAACTCTGATGGAGCAAGGATCCTGATTTCATGCAAATAACCTCAGTACTAAATCATTGGGAGGAGAACTACAGAGCTCATGGGAAATACCAGCTGAATTTTTTTCTAAAGAGTACATTTAGGGCCAGTGAACTCTGGCACTCACCAAAATTGCCATGGGATTTGATGAAAATATTCTGCAAATCCAACATTGCTATCAGTGCACCAGAATGCTCTGATTTTGTGTCGTTTAAACTGGTGCACATTTGCATTCACATGAATATTCTAGTTTTTGCTTTCCAACAAATTCTTCCCAATCTCTGATCTTCCACTGAATGTTCAGCTTTTGTTGTCAGACACCGCTGTGCCCAGATTCCCCACCCCACATCCTCCACTTTGTGCAGTGTGCCCAATCACTTGGAAGTAGTGATGTCTGGTGAAGGAATGGTTAAAGGGACACTGTTCGTGAACACTATCCACTTTTCTCTACTTGCCCTAAAAGCACTCTAGCATGTGTGAAGTTGGCAATTGTAAGCAACAGAATGCCTCCACGCAATGGGATTTCCATAAGAATTCTTTTTTTTTCTGTTTTTTGTTGAAAAATTAAAACCTGAGTGGACTGCAGATGCTCCCAATGGTCCCTGACTGCCATGGTGCACTAATCCGTGACTTAACGCATTCATGAGTCTGACATTTTTTGACATTTTTTGAGGGGTGCAAAATAAGTACTGTGCCTAACAGTAGCTTTTCTGCTGACTTCAGTAATGTGGGTCTTTTTTAAAAATGAGGGCTCTAACCTGACTTTCCTGCATGTTGAATATTCAAATCAAGACTATGGGCGTGTGCATTAATGTTGTCACTAGTGCGCATGCACATAGTCATGGTTTCAATATTCAACATGTAAAACAAAAAAAGGCTAAAGCCCTCATTTCCAAAAAAGTCCCACATTACTAAAATCTGAAGAAAAGCTACTATTAGGCACAGTATTTATCTTGCACCCTTCAAAAATTGTAAGACTCATTCACAAATGAGTTTATCCATGGCTCGGTGAGCCATCACACTTGGGAATGTGCGCGAGAGTCATCCTACAAGCTTCAAGGTGGTAAGCTCCAGTTTTTATTTTTTTTAACAAAAAAACAGAAAAAATAATTCTTATGGAAATCCTGTCGCATAGAAAAGTTAAAAAGTTTAAAAAGTAATTTGAAGGTGAACTATTGCTTAAATAGATCAATTGTGGTTCATCCATGGACAGTGTCTCTTTAACAAAGGGAGCACAGTGGCCCCGTGGCATAGACGGCTGAGGCACTGGCACCTTACCTCGACCCACAATGGTGATCCAGGTTCGGGAACGAGCCCGGGGCATCAGAGGTTGGCATGGCGGGGAGGGCGGAGCTGGATAGAGTTGTTGTCAGGCAAGCTCTCCTCTCCCGGGAGAAAGCATGGCTTCCCTCAGCTGATGGCAATCCCCAGTGGAGGCTGGAGGAAGCTCGGGCCAGAGGGTGCCTAGGCAATAGGCCAGGGGGTTGGGGATGGAGGCCATTACCGGGGCTGTTTGGCACATGCGTGCTGACTCCTGGGGCCTTCTGGAGGAAAAATAGGTGGCAAAAAATACTGGCCAGCAGGATGAAGACAGACACCCCGCAGGTGCCGCTCCCTGGTGATTCTGGAGGACGGGGCTGGGAGGGGTCGGTTGGATGGGGGCTGACCGGCAGGCAAATAAATGACAGCCGTGTTAAAAAAAACAACAAAAAAAACAAAACAAAGGGAGCACGGTGAGCAGAGAAATTACCAGCAAGTTGTAGCTCCCTTCCTCTGATTCTCTGCTGAGTCCCCTGATTACTCAGACCTGAAGCAGAGTACAGTGCTCTAGAACTGGATTACACCAGTGTCAGTTACATTTACAAATTAGTGACAATTATGCTGATACTTACAACATGAAAATATATCAGTGAGGAAGTCAATGTGGAAGCAGATAGGATTGACGGGGGGGGGGGGAGTATTTACAAACAAAACACTTGCAGCCCAAATGATTTCTGCTATCACCAACAGGGGCCAGGACCAGCAATGGGAAACATAGACTCTGTTTTCTTTTTTTTTTTTTAATAAATGTGCTTAAGATTATGAATTTAATAATGCTGTTCCAGATGTTGACCACAAGGAAGTTGGCGGTCAACGTTTTTCTCAACAAGGAACCACATAGGATTGGTATGGGGGGTGTTCAAAAACTAAAAACTTGGAGCAGAAATTCTCCCCTCCAACAGGAGCCAGGGCCGGTTAGGGGAATCAGGGGCTAATGCTATCCCAGATGTCGACAACAAAGAAGACAGTGGTCATCATTTTTCTGAGGGAGGGTCACATACTAAAAACTATGGAGACTTTCCTTTAAAAAGAAATGCTTTATTTTACAGTTTTTGGCCAGGAAAGGCACACTAAGCCGAGGCTTGTTTCAAGGTGTGTCCTGGAGAACAGAGAAGTTAAATGACTGGCTCACAGTCACACAGTGTGCAAATGGTGGCTGTGGGATTCAAACCCAGGTCTCCAGGTTTGCAGCTCAGTGCTTTTAATCACTGTGCTATGCTACCTCAAAGACAAGCCAAAAATTGTAAAATAAAAATAAAAAGAAATGAGCAAAAGATTAGGAAGATTAGTTGTCCAGGTGGTGACCCTAGAAATATAGGACCACCCAAATGCTGAATGCGTGGAAGTCAAGGGTTGCTGTTTTTCTTTTCATTAAACCAAATCTGCTGTCCAGATACCACCTGCAAGCTGCAGAACAGTCAACAGTTGGTGTTTGGCTTTGTGGATTCAGCATTTTTATTTTTAACAAAGTTGAACCAGCCAGGACTGGCATATGGGGGTGTACAAACAATAATGGAACATAAGTGAGTGTTTTTTGTTTAAACAAAGAAGAATTGGTGAAAACAACCAGAAGTGAGCAAGGTTTCACCCTGTGCATCTCAAGGTATAGTGAGGTAATCTGTATTTTCAGTATTAACACTGTGTCATCAAATAAACACTCTAAGCTATATATTAAATATATACTTATATTTTTTGCTACTGATGTGTTTGAGTGTATGTGTGTGTGGGGGCCAAATAATTGTTTTCAACATGTAGCACCTGCAGGAGAGAACCTTTAATTGATCAATGGGGACATCTAGAATTCACCAAAATTGGCTATTTTTCACCACCAAAATTGGGATAATTTCATATCTAGAAAACACTGGCCATAATGATGTTGTTCAGAGTTCTCCTGAAGGTGTCGGTTGCTCTTTAATATGCCTGTAATATATTTTTTTCTGTAGTTATGCTCCCCCCATCCACCTAAATTGGACCAAAAGATTTACCAGTTTTTCAAAAGAGTTTATATACTCTATAAGGAGTTTCTCAAAAGAGTTTATATACTCTATAAGAAGAGACTAATAGCCTACTTAGAATCTAATAGAGTTCAGGACCCCAGGCAGCCCGGTCTCAAGGCAGGCAGATCCTGCCAGACAAACCTGATTGACTTCTTCAACTGGGTGACAAAGGTGTTGGATCAAGGAGGGAAAGTGGATATGGCCATGGTGATTGTATAAAAGTTTGGAAGTGCTGAGGGATACCTCAAGGTACTACTGAGGCACTCAAGTTCACGCAGTGATCGTATAAAAGTTTGGCAGTGCTGAGGAGGTACCTGGTACCTCGAGGTATGCCTCAGCACTGTCAAACTTTTATACAATCACCATGTAAACTTGAGTGCCTCAGTGGTATCTTGAGGTATACCTCAGCACTTCCAAACTTTTATATGATCACCACTGTACCTTGACTTCAGTAAAGCCTTTGACTCAGTACCTCACAGAAGACTCCTAAATAAGCTCAAAGTTGCAGGAGTGAGACAAAAATGGTAGACTGGGTAAAAAAATTGACTAATGAGGACAACGCAGAGGGTCATGGTCAATGGGAGTATGTCTGGGGTTAGAGATGTTATCAGTGGGGTGCCTCAGAGGCTGTCCTGGGACCCACCCTCTTCAACCTATTCATCAGTGACATCTCAGAGGGCCTAGAGAAAAATGTATGCCTGTCTGCAGATGACACCAAGATCTGCAACAGGGTTGACACTCCTGAAGGAATAAACAGGATGCCATCTGACCTACAGAATCTTGAAGGCTGGTCCAGAACATGGCAATTGAAGTTCAACACAAAAAAGTGTAAAATCATGCACTTAGGGCATACTAATCCAAGAAAGATGTACTTCATGGATGGAGTAGACCTGGAGGCCACACAGCAGGAAAGCGCCTAGGGGCTGTTATATCAAGTGACTTAAAGGTGGCCAAACAGTGTGAGAAGGCAGTATCAAAGACTAGCGGCATGCTGGGATGCATCGGGAGAGGTATCACCAGTAGAAAACAATAGGTGATAATGCCTCTGTATTGGTCCCTGGTGCAACCTCATCTGGAGTATTGTGTGCAGTTCTGGAGACTGCACCTGAAGAAGGACATAAATAGAGTAGAGGCTGTTCAGAGGAGGGCTACCAAAATGGTGCACAGTCTACATCAGAAACCATACAAGGAAAGGCTATAGGAACTCAATTTGTAGTCTCTGGAGCAGCAAAGAAAGAAAGAGAGGAGACGTGATAGAGAACTTCAAGTACCTCAAGGACATCAAGAAAACAGAGGAGCAGGAACTCTTCCAGATCAATAAACTGACTAGGACAAGAGGACGTGAGACGAGACTAAAGGGTCGTAAATTCAGAGGAAACAGTAGGAAGTTCTTTTTCACTGATAGGGTGGTGGAGGCATGGAACCATCTGCCTCAGTAAGTAGTGGAATCCAAGACGGTCAGTGCCTTCAAACTGGTGTGGGATAGATACAAGGGAATAGTGGACAGAGGGAAGAAATAAATGGCAAAGGGTGGGGGTAGTGGAAAAATGGGCAGACTATATGGAACGTAAGGGCCCCATCTGCCGACACTTTCTATGTTTCTATGTTTATAACATTCTTTCATATTTTCCTTGTTATCTGCTGTTTTATATCCCAGCTGTTTCTTTTCTAATATAGATTATCCATTGAATAATTTTAGCAACAGATTTGACCCAGTACAAAATGACCCAAATGAGGAAGAGAGTATAACCATGGGTACTGGATTTCATACGCCAGGCAATATTACTGCACCGCATCATGCAGATGCCTCCAGTAGCAAGCCAAAGCAGCTTTTAGTTATAAGCAATTAATTTATAAGGTTTACAGACACCACGCGGTGGTTACCTGTATGCTTGGAGCAACAGTATCTGATATAAAGAAATCTGACATAAGGAAACATATTGTAAAACGTTTGAAAGGGGCAGAGCTTGAATCGAAGGAAACATGTTTTAAAATGTTTGAAAGGGGCAGAGCTTGAACCAACAGTCAGACTACATGTAGGAACTAATAATATAGGTAGCAGACTGGACAAAGATGTTTGTAAATATTTTCTGGGGATGGTAACTGAGCCAAAATGGTGGCTGTAATATTATTATTTCAGAAATGTAACCTGTTCCATGAGCATGCTTAGGAAGATTCTGAGCGCTAAAGCAAACTAATGCTAGGCTCAGAAAATGGGCAGCGAGAGAAGATTTCACATTCCTCAGAAATCGGGACTACTTTGGGACTCCAGGTGGACTACATTTTAAAAGAAAAGGAGCAAGTATCCTCAGGGCCAGATTCAGCATAGTTATAGCAAACATGTTAAACCTGTAAATGCAATGTATGGGATGGATAACATCTCAGTCTGGAAATAATGAGATCATCCACAAAACAGAAAGTTAATCTAGAAACAACTGCAAGAAACAGCAAAAAAAGGTCAAAGCAATGGATAAAAAACTTAAATGTTTACATATTAATGCCATAAGCCTTGGAAATAAAAGGGATGGGCTGGTCAACATGATAAATACAAACAATATTAATCTAGTAGGAATCATGAAACTTAGTGGACATCCGATGATGAATCGAGCAAAGATACAGTGTACTATAGATGACAACTTCCTGTGTAGGAAGGATCAAACTGGAAAAGGAGTGGTGGGATAGCCCTACATATAAACAAATTCTAGCCAGAGCCAATATGGCTGCAAAATGATATTACCAATGGTAGTGAAAAATGCTTAAGAAAGACGGTATCATAACAAGCAAACACTATATGTGTTTTTGAGCAGCACAAACATTTGCACATTAATCAAAAGCTTACATCCATGAGACTCTAGTTCCTCCATCCAGATTGTATCCCCTCTTCACAAGCTAGTGGTATTATAAAGTGATGAGATTTTCATCATGTGATTGATTTGCACTTTCCAACCTCTTTTTTCCTTTTTTATATATGTACAGGAGGAGCGGCCATCTCCCCAACCCCAGTGCAACAATCCAGATTGGCTCAGGACCAGAGGACACCTCAGGATGGAAGCAGGGTAGGAGTGTCATGGGACCTGCTTCTGCTTCCAGTTTTCTATTTTCTGTCCCCATCCCTGCACTGGGTCATGCAAGCCAGATGTGCATATTTGGAGGTGTGCACATGCTCACAGAATCTCACAGTTCCCTCCTTTCCCTGCCATCCTCAGACCCTCATTACCACCACACCTCCACCTGGTGGCAGTCATTCAGTGGGAGAGGCAGCCCTCCCACCCTGGGAAAAGAGAATAGTCCAGCGGACACTCAATCATTTCCCTCCCTGGCCAACCCCCAGCACCCCAGGCTGGTTCCTGAACCAGAGTCACTGGCGTGACAAGAGGTGCAATAAGACATCCAGTTCCTCAGCATGCACATCACTGATCCAGCTACTAATGTTATTTCAATGCCAAACTGTAATTTAATTACATCAACAATTATGAGCACATGAGCAATTGCAATGGACAAGATAGGTTGGGCAGTGAATATAATTAATCATATTTTAGGTTGGGTAGTGAATATAATTAATCATGTTTTACTTTTTCTTTTTACATGTTATCTCTGTTCCCTACCACTAGTTTGTAAGGCTACAGTATGTGTTAATTTGTGCTGTATTATTCATAACCTCACAGTGGAAGGTCATGGAAGTCAGAGGGGGACTGGTATGCTCATGGGTTTTAGAAAAAAAACTTCTCACCAAGGTAAAGATCCAGAATGCTTCCTCTTTTAATACTTTGTCATCATAATTGCCACCTCTTGGATTTGTATTTATTTTATCTATATCCATAAATCTGAAATCATGCTGTTATGTTATTCTTCTGGTAGCAATGTGGTGGACTGTAGTATATTCTAAATACCCCTTATTTATGGCCCTATGGTGTTCACCCACCCTAATAGAGAACTGGCAGACTGTCTTCCCTGCATAGAACATTCCACATGTACATGTGGCCAAATAAATGAACTCGGTACACTCACATGTTATTAGTTGTCCATGATTCTGCCATTTCTAGGATTATAAAAACTTCCCCTGTGTAATCACTCGGGAATATAAACATCTACGGCAAGGGTAGCATCCTTTATTGAGTTGGTTAAGCCAGTTTTCCCTTTTTGGTTTCTCCTGTTTACTGTGAACCAATTCATCTTTCAAGGTAGATGGTCACCTGTAGGCTATCTTTGGGGGTTCTGCCTCAATGTTTTTCAACCCACTATCACTTTTAAGGACATGCCAGTTCTTTTTAAGGATTTATTTTTGCACACTACTAGCAAGGGCTGTGTATGTTGTAACATAATTAAATCTGGCCTTTTCTTCTTCCCTTCTTGCAGGGTTCCACCAAGTCAGTTTGACAGGAAAAATACAGACAGAAACCACATCAACAACATCACCTCGACAGCCCCTACACAAACAGTCGACCAAACTGATCAAACCAAAACACTGGAACAGCGACAATTGCCGCTTCTGTAACTGGGGCAAAACAAACACCACTGTATAAACATGTCTATGTGTGTGGGGGGGGGGACTTCACCCCTGCACCCTCCAGATATTAATATAACATACTCCACAATGCACAAACCATGGAGAAATATGATCACATGATTTCCCACACACAAACACCTGTCGATGGCACCCGTCATAGTAAAACACTTGTCAGCAGGACAAACAGCTTGCTGACACTGCAGTCACAGAAATGCAGTCACTGTAATTGTGTCACTGTTATAGCATCGCTGTAACAACAGCATACCATTTTGCAGTACCATATCTCTGTTCTGGCTCAGTGCAAAATCCCTGGCTTCATTAATCAAAACAGTTAAGAAAAACAAGACAGTCCAAGCACTCCTGGAACACCAATTGAAAGGAAAGGCACTAGCAAAAACTGAAGTCTCTTCACAAAACATGTCTTATTTTTCTATATAGTGAAGTTACCTTGGATATGGATATGGTAAATTTAATTTCAAACCTGGAAGAGGACAACATTTCTGATGTGCTGAATGCTGCTAGTATACAATCTGAAAATTAGACTCAAGCTGATTTTGATCATTTGAATGCTTTGGAATCTCTGTATAATATTAACCTGACACAGAGAGAAACAAATGTTTTGTATGATGTATCAGGTAAAGACATACAATACATGCAATCTCAAATTATCAAACCTAAATCATTGTTCTGTCCAGTGTCCACTAATCCTACTATTAGAACATTTGAAGCAACTGTTCTTAAAGAAACTGAAAAAATCCTGAATAGTGTTCCCCCACATGTCTGCTGCAATATCACATGAGCTGAATGTGAATCTCTTAAAGAACTTGCAAATTTGAAAGGTGTAGTGATTAAACCAGCAGACAAGGAAGGGAACATCGTAATTATGGATGAAGGTGACTACTTGAAATGAGTTTCTGACTTAATTTCTAATGAGTATGAATAGAAATCACTAGCATCTAACCCCAATGATTCTTTTAAGAAGGAACATTTTACTTTTTGGAGTGGGGGAAGGGTTCAGGTTATATAACAGATGACAAAGTCTAATTTTTATTGGTGGAAAATCCATGTACCCTCATTGTTATGCCTTGCCAAAAATTCACGAAAATCTTGTGCACGTTCCAGGGCACCACATTGTATTTGGTATTGGATCACTTACAGATAATTTATGTAGATTTTTAGATATCTTCTTAAAAAATTCTGTGGTATGATTGGAATCCCATTGACATGACACAATGGATTTGCTTAATAAAATGAATAGCTTTAAATAGGAGGATAACTATATTTGGCTGGGGATAGATGTAGTTTTGCTGTATATGAGCAGTAATCATGAAAATGGTATTGAAGCAAGTAAGTTCTTTTTGGAAAATAACCCATGACTGGAGTAAATCCCTAATGAGTTTATTTTGGAGGTTTTAAGGTTTGTATTAATCCATAACTATTTTGAATGTGATCAGACATTCTACTTACAGTTGTGTGGCACTACCACAGGTTTAGCTATGGCACCTTCTTTTGCTGGCCTCTTCCTGGGTTATTAGAAAATGAAAATGATTTTGAATTCTTCTTCAAATCCCTACAGAGGTCAAATTATACAATGATTATGCTTTATTGATGATATCATTTGTATCTGGAAGGGAACCCAGGAAAAGGCTGCCACATTTGTAGTATGGCTTAATCAGAATGACATCAATCTGAAGTTTACTAGCACTATTAACACCAATCAGTTAGATTTTTGGGGTGTTAATGCTATGGTTAATGAAGGAGTTTTGAATATGAAAGAATATCGTAAAAAGACTGCCACAGTCTGTTGAGAGCTAAAAGTGCCCACCCATCTTTGGTAATGAAGTTACTTCCTTATGGACAGTTTCTAAGAATCCGTAGGAACTGTTTCAGAGAAATAGATTTTATTGATCAGGCAGATGAACTAACAGACAGATTTTTAGCCAGAGGCTATGATAGCAATATTGTGCATGAAGCCCTAGAAAAAACAAATGGAAGTGACTGACAGTCACTTCTGACACCAAAATCTAGAAGAAAGCGTGATATTAGAACACAGATAAATTTTATTACAACATATACTACAGTGTCAGCAAAAATTGGAGATGTGGTTAGAAAGCATTGGCATATATTAAGTGATCCAACATTAGCTGGTGAGCTTTCTGAGATCCCAGAGTGGTGTTTTCTCGTGCACCTAATCTAAAAAACAAGTTAGTTCATAGCCACTTTAGAAGATCTGAGTGCCACTCTGCACATAGAAATTGGCTTCCTCCATGGCCAGTAGCCATGTACAGATGAGGACATTGCAGTGCATGTCAATTTTGTTACCAGGGAAGCAGTTTGAAACTGAAAAGATATAAAAAACACATGACTATCAGAGATTTCATCATACATAATAGGAATTGTGTGATCTATGCACTATGGTGCATGTGTCCACTCTTATATGTAGGATGCAAAGTTAGGTCTGTGCTCACCTGGATACAGGAACACATAAGAACCATTAGGTCTGGACAATTTACAACTCCTATTGGCAACTTTAAGATTGTTCCCCAGAGTAGGGAAGTCCATGGACAATGCCTTAAAATGCTTTATAGAAGTTCCCTAGATGCCTTTTTCACATAGTATACCATTGCCTGCCATGCTTCAAATGCTGAAGCTGCAAATCGTTTTGTAAAAATATCTGTGATAGTCGTTTTCCATGATGTTTTATCAGTGTTTGGTTTCTGGCTGCCCTTCAGTTTTCTCTCAGTGCTAGCTTGCAGCCATGCCCCCAGAATGATGTCATGCAAGGGAGCGTCAATTACTTTCACTGGCTACATGGTCTATTGAAGAGGGAAAGTGAATGAGGGCTCCCGAGAGAAACAACTTTGAAAAACAGAGCCAAGATTCTGAGCATCTGCAGTAGCAGTAATGCTCAATGCGCATACTCAGAATCTTGGCTTTGCCTTTCAAAGTTTTTTTTAACACTTTCACTGCCAGTTTTCATTCAAGAGGGGCATCTAATTGCAAAGTGCAATTATTACAGCATAATTACACATCCCGGAAGTGTCTTATTGCACTTATAACATGTAGAAAAATTGTTAAAGCTGTAAAATTAAAAAAAAGAATCACGATACTGCTTGTAGATACATTTTAATTTATTATTGTAATTGCATTTGGAGATAAAGTAGTCCCACAGCTAGTTCCTATTTTGGTAATGATTACAGTAGTATAACAGCTAATATACTGATTTACATATAGCAACAAGGAATTCTGGGTAGATAATAAAGTTGACTTAAATTTTTCTTATTTAGAGGTACAATCTCCTATTTTGGTAGTGGTGACTGCAGTATAGCACCTACTATGTTGATGTATAAAGCAAGGTATTGTAGGTACAATACAAAGTTGTTTTCCAGTTTCCTCATGTGAGGTGTAGTCTCTAATTTCTGTAGTGGCTACAACAATATAAGCTGTCATATGTTTATTTTCAAAAATGAGGCATTGTGCATACAATATATAGCTGACAAGATTTCTTTACTGAGAGATGTAGTCTTCTATTTATGTAGTGAGTACAGAAATATAATAGCCTGTTTACTAATTTCATAGTGAAGCATTGTGGGTACAGTAAATAGCTGATTTTTCTGTCTCCTTATCAAAGTGCAGTCTTCTATTTTGGTAGTGTTTATAACAGTACAGTCTATAGGAAAGCTTCTGGAAAAATGTTTTTGTGATGCAGATAGGCCAAAAACATTGTTTGCCATTCTTTATAGATGTTGCTTCACTTTTATTGCCTGCTGGTGAAGTGACAGGTTTGAAGTGACAGCTCCTGTCAGAATGTGGGAGTGTAAAGTGTTGCTGACCAATTTGCAGAGTACCTGAAAAAATACAACCTACAATGTGTCCAATAACATGGTTTTCGGAAAGGGCACAACACATCTACAGCCCTACTGGAATTGACAGGTTTCATTCACCATACCCTTGATCAGGGTCAGCTTGTTGGTGCAACCTTTATTGACCTGTCTGAAGCATTTGACATGGTCAAACACCATTTGCTGATACATTAACTTGCTGGGTTTGGTATATCTTCAGAGGCCCTAAAGTGGTTCACCAACTATCTAGCAAACCGCTCACAGCAGGTGAGAATAGGGTCTGCCCTTTCTGCTAAACTGCCTGTCTGCTCTGGGGTTCCTCAAGGATCGATACTGGGACCCCTTCTATTTAGCACCTTCCTCAATAATCTTCTGGCATCCTGTTCCAAACCAGTACTCCTCTATGTGGATGATGCAGTCATTTTCTCAAAGACTGCTGACCCTACCCTCCTTCAGGCCCAACTTCAGAAAAGTTTTACTGAAGCTGAGTCCTGGTTCATCTCTCATAAGTTGGTGCTTAACTGCAAAAATACTATGGTCATGCTCTTCGATGGTACCCACAGCAAGCACAAAGCCAAACAATTGGTGATTAAAAACAGTGCAGGTGTTATCCTTGATGAGACTCAATCTTTTAAATACCTAGGAGTTACTCTGGATAGTATGCTCTCCTACTCCAACCATGTTGAGAATGTTGCCAAGGTAGTTAACATTCGCCTAGGCCTTCTACACAGGCATAAACACTGCCTTACTACCAAAGCCCTCAGATTGGCTATCCAAAGTTCAATTGTGTCTATTACTGACTATGGATTGGTCATTTATGGTTCTGCCACAGACACAACCCTATGTCGGCTCACCACAGCTCTGAATAAGGCATGCCGTCTACTAACTGGTGTAGCATATCGTACTCACACTTGTGACCTTTACGAACAAGCAGGCTGTCTTCAACTCCAGGCTCGCATTGAATATCAAGCCTGCCTTTTGGCTAAGAAGGCAGATCTTGGTCTCCTACCACCAGGTTCACTTCAGCTTTTCAGTCCCTTCCGGGGCACTCGGAGCACATGAAGTTCTGTGAGCCAAACTTTTAATGTCCCTCGCTGTCGAACCTTGCTCCGACAGCGTTCCATTGCAGTTAGAGCTGCTAATTTATTTAATTCCCTTCCACCTGAGATTGCGATGACTGCAACCGTGGGACCTTTTAAGTGGAAGCTGAATCAATTCCTAGTTTCCAGAGCATCTTGTGACTGCTTTACCTAATCTCTGCTGACAGCTAAATGCACTGGGACCTCCCTCTTTTACCATTTGCCCCTGTATAGCCCTATGCTGCTGCTGTGCTATTCCACACACAGCACTTCCTCCCTTATCCCTTTCCCATTCCTGCCCTCTTTTTCATCCTACCTCATCCCCCCTTCCTTTACCCCTCCACTCCCACTTCCCCCCTCTCTGTTCTGTTTCTTCACCTTGTTCTCTCCCTCTACCCCCGGCCCGTGGGTCTTTCCTGCTCAAGTTTCATTGTGGAATCTCCCGTCTTGCTCTTTTTTTGCTCCTTCCACCCCCAATTCACCCCCTGTACTTTCTCTCCTTGTAAGCCCTTTCACCCCTCTTCAGACAAGGTCACTGGCTGCACTTGACACAATATTTATCTTGCCATATTGTTCTTTTGTTTATGTAATTACTTTCCTCATGTTGTACTACTTACTGAAACCATTGTAATTTGCTATTCTTGTGACTTGACGAGGAACATCTGTAAAAGAGCCCTTGGCTCAAAGATCTTTTCGATTTGTTAAATAAATAAATAAAAAATAAAGATACTTTTCTATGTTTTTGTTATAGGACTTAAATGGCTGTAAGTAGTTCAGTAATGTAATTATGGGTCAAAAATTACATGGATTTGAGCTGTTTTCAGCCAATCAAATCACTAGAATTTTTCTACACATGTTATAATGCTAGATAAAGCTACTTGCAAACAATGTAAAGAGTCAGCTAAAAACTGACAGTGTCCCTTTAATATAACTTTGTTTCCCTTGCATAATGTAAAGGTTGGGGGTTGCAGCACTGAGAAAAAAAGGGACAAGGCTATGCAAATGAAACAAAGTACAGAAAGAAAATGATTTTTTTTCATGGAAACCAGTACTCTTTGGCAGTTTGAATTGTAGGAGACTGATTCACAATTCCTACAGGTTACTATGCCCATGTGTTATGTCAACCTTCCATAAATCACTTTAAGATATACAGTACATCCTTACGAAGCACTTGCTCTTTTAGCTCACACTTCAGCTACAATAAACCAGAGGTCAGATCATTGTTTTTAAACATGTGTACCAGTCAGCTCGGCCCCTCCCTCCATCATCATTCAACAGTAAACCACGGGAGCGAGGGATGGACTAGTCGATTGGTGCACATCTTGAAAAAAGTGTTCTGTGCCAGTTGGTTCAGCCCATGCTCCAGCCATCATCACAGGCAAGAACAATTTTCCTCAACATGTGTGCAAGTCAGCTTGGCACGTCCTTCCATCCTCTATCAAGAACAAACCAGCGGAGCCAGGGACAGACATAGCCCACTGGTATACATTTAAAAAAAATGTTCTTTCCCCTTCAGTTCAGCCCATGCTCCTTCCACCATCAACCAGAGGCCAGAACAATTTTTCTTAACATGTGTGTCAGTCAGCTCAACCTGTCTCTCCATCCTCCTTCAAGAAGAAACCATAAGAGTAAGGGACAGACCTAACCAGACAAGTACAATTTTTTTAGCACAGCCCCCCACTCGGCTTGCACCTTCCCACCTTCTGCTTATCTTCCCTGACCAGCACAATTTTTTTAAACACTTTTCTCAACCCGGCATGGACCTTGCCCTCCATCCACCTTCCCAGACAAGTACAGATTTTTTAGCACAGTCCCTCACTTAGCATGTACCTTCCCACCCACCACCCACCTTCTCTAACCATCATAATTTTTTTTAACACTGTCCCTAACCCAGCATGGACCTTGTCACCATCCATCCAGCTTTCCAGACAAGTACAATTTGTTTCTACACCTGCTGAGACCAGTATTTGTTTTTTTTTTTCACAATTGTACCTGCTCTCCTTCTTTCAGACTCCCATCCTCTGTCCAGGAACTGCATTTTTTCAACCTGATTGTCCACTCACCTTGACATGGCTTCCACCCTTACACCTTGACTAGACCTTCCTAAAGAAAGTCAAAAGAAAAAAACATATTCATTATTTATACAGCATATACAAAAGGACTTTTTACATTTGTGTACCATCCCTCCCAACCCCTCTCTATATTAGAAACAATTACAAATGTACCTATGAGCATGAAAACAGTAGCGGTCTTGCAGAGGTGGAGTACAAGTGCAGCTGTCGGCAGGTAGAGTACAGGTACAGCTGGCAGTGGCAGCGTGTGACAGTCTGTCAGGGAAATCTTGCAGGACTCCTGAGGAGCTGGTGGTATGATTTACAGCTCTTGTCATCTGGCAGGGAAATTTTACAGCTTTGGAGGTTTGTCTAGTACTGGCATCAGGCAGCAGTCAGCAATGCAGGGGACCGCAGGACTGGAAAGGCTCCAAAACCATTGGTTTATCATCGGATTCAGTGGCAGGCTTCAGTGGCTGGAATATTTCTGTCCACTCTGCCTGTCCACTTATATTTGCATTAGTTACATGGACCTGAGGGAAGGCAGAACATTCACAACAGTGGTCTTCTGGAACAAATAAAAAAAAATAATTCTGGGTATTCAATTGGCTCCTGTGCATGTGACGCATCTATCACATCATGATTGCATTGTTTAGATGCACCATGCATCTAGGGCCAGAGATGGGACCAGATACTGAGAAATGGCTAAAAGCAGGTCAAAAAAGTGTGTTGAGTCAGAGGGGAAAAGAAAGATTTTCGTGGGAGGGCACCATTTTTGTGTGTGTGTGTGGGGGGGGGGGGCTAAAATCACACATGCTGTGATAAATAATGTCTGTGATTTTCCAGTGCCCCTGACCATTGTATACTCATTCTGCTGCTGATTTTGTGGTGGCCCCTTGCATGTGACCACTGAGTTATGGTTTGAGGGGGTCATTACAGTCTCCTTTTATGCCAGCGCTCATCAAAGTGCACTGGCGCATAGAAGTGAGTGGGGTCATCATGCAAATGGCACTCAGGGCCATGCACAAAGGGAATGGTGATCCCATACCAACCACTCTCACTTTTTCCACAGCCCCTGCCTGTTGAACTCTTCCAGGCAGGTAGTAGGGCCATTGCAAAAGCTGGAGCCAAAGAGACAGTGGGGGACAGAGATTGATGATGGAGCATAGTCTCAGAGGACACTTTAGGATATACAGAGCTGCAGAGAGGGATTCCACTGCACTACCAGGGTCATGCACCAGGCTAGGGTTAGGGAAGGGGATCCACTGGACTACCAGGGAA